>JALIGW010000049.1:255000-855000 GCA_023053685.1 Diadophis punctatus similis
CCCCGCCTGCCAGAAGAGCCAGGTTTTTATCGCTTTCCAGAAGGCCAGCAGGGTGGGGATGGTCCTGATCTCTGGAGGGAGTTGGTTCCACAGGGAGGGAGCTCCCACAGAGAAGGCCCTCTCCCTTGGTCCCGCCAGCCGACATTGTTTGGTCGATGGGACCTGGAGGAGGCCGACTCTGTGGGCTCTAACCGGTCGTAGAGAGGTATGCGGCAGGATGCGGTCCCGAAGATAACCTGGCCCTGAGCCATGTAGGGCTTTAAAGGTAACGACCAACACCTTAAATTGGATCCGGAGACTAATGGGCAACCAATGCAGCTGGCGGAGGATAGGTGTTACATGGGTGCATCTAGGTACACCCACCACAGCTCGCACAGCTGCATTTTGCACCAATTGTAGTCGCCGGACACTCTTCAAGGGTAGCCCCATGTAGAGCGCATTGCAGTAATCCAGCCGTGAGGTGATAATTATTTTTAATAATTTTTAATTTAAATTATTTAATTATTTTTATTTTTTTAAATAATTTTTAATTTTTAATTAATTATTAATTATTAATTATTAAAGTAACAATTTAAAATTTAAAATTTAAAATTATTTTAAATTTTAAATTTTAAATTTTAAATTTTAAATTTTAAATTTTAATTTTAAATTTTAAATTTTAAATTTTAAATTTTAAATTTTAAGTTTTAAGTTTTAAATTTTAAATTTTAAATTTTAAATTTTAAATTAAAATAAAATTAAAATTAAAATTAAAATTAAAATTAAAATTAAAATTAAAATTAAATTTTATTAAATTAAATTAATTTAAAATTTTATTAATTTAATTTAATTTAATTTAAATTTTAAATTTTATTAAATTAATTAAATTAAATTAAATTAAATTTTAAATTTTAAATTTACATTTAAGTTAAGTTAATATTTTATTTTATTTTATTTTATTTTATTATTTTATTTTATTTATTTTATTTTATTTTATTTTATTTTATTTATTTTATTTTATTATTTTATTTTATTTTATTTTATTTTATTATTTTATTTTATTTTATTTTATTTTATTTTATTTTATTTTATTTTAATTAATTTAATTAATTTTTAATTTAATTATATATATTGTTGCCTATTCACCCATTGTGACTCAAGGCAGCTTACAGAATATAAAACCTCATTTAATACAATAAAACTAATAAAAACAATCAAAAAAATTAATATAATAAAATAAAATCACCCCCACCCTCCGCCCCGGCAACAGCAGATCACACGAGCCATTTAATGGGCTCCATTATATGCTTTCAAAATCATTTTTCTTTTTAGGGGGCTAGCATAGCTATGTGAATTTGGACAGAACAGAGAGATTGCATTTACAACAAGAAGCATCTGACCTACCTTTTATTTTACTTATTTTATGGGGTAGGGAGAGAGGAGTATGTATATATATATCATGTAATAATGTTCAATTGAGAATGGTTCTGCAGCAGTGGGAGCGTGTATCCTAATTGCAAATTATTCCACAGTGTGGATAAGCAATAGATTTAAATATCTAAGATAGATAAAAACCGTACTAAATGTAAACAGATAAGCCCAATTGTAAAAAAAGAGTGTTAAAATACCCTTCAGAAATAAATTAAAAGCCAGAGAGTAGAAATGATTGTCATATTGTTGACCTTTTGGGACCATCCCAAAGAAGGCAATGGCTCTATCAAAGAAGAAATGCTGCTGCTTCTTTTTTTACCAACTTTGCTGGATAGTGGTCATGTAGTAAAGATAAGATAAGAAGTAAAACGTTGAAGACCTTACAATGGGACAATCCTTCTATGTAGAGCAGGATATGCCAGGCATAGAAAGTCTTTCTTACAATATAATTTGCTTTGGAGGGGGGGAGTAGGTAACAAATGGCTAAGCAAATTTAAATCAAATTTAGAAATGATACACTGTACAATGTAAACCATGTGGATTGAAGGTAATGTGCAAGGGGTTTATTCAGAGATAGTCTACATTGAATGCCATTCCTATGTATATGCCCATTCAATCATATATACACTTTTGTTCAATATTTGATTATTCTTTTATTTTATTTGTAACCTACAGTATTTCATCCATCACTTATATTTTTCATAATCTTTCCTTGACATCTTTAGCATACTTGGATGCAACTGCAATCACTCTCATGCATTCAATAGCTGATTTAAAAAAATAGAACTTGTTGAGAGAGGGAGAGAGGGAGGGGGAGAGGGGAGGAAGAATATTAATTCAGAAGCATTATTCAGTACGGGCATCTTCCTGGGTGAAAAAGAACTGGTTGTACTACTTGTTTAAGCTTCTGGGTGAAACAAATGAACTGCCTATCCCTTAATAGTTTCCTTGTTTACATCCAACTCAGAAGCACCAGAAGGTTTCTTAAATCTCTCTGATTATCTTGAGGAAACTTCTAGTTCTACTACATGGCTGGAGATCAGTAGAAGAACTTTGCACTATCTGCAGTTGGATGAAGCCAGTTCCATGAAAATAATTGCAGGTTGATGGCTTAGTCTCCACAGTCTATAGTCTCAATGGCAAAGAGGCCATTTCTCTAGCTGGCCAAGAGAAGCCAGATGTGCAGGGCCAGCCACCTTTCTTCTCTGATTCAAGCTGTAGCAGAACCTACCCCATACCCCATGCCAAGATGCAGCACTTTGCTCCTATGACAGATGGAAAAGAATTCTCTAAAATCTAAAATGGACGCCTAACATCAAAAAAAGCGTCATCAAAAAAGCACAACAAAGAATGTTCTTTCTGCGCCAACTCAGGAAGCTCAAACTGCCCAAGGAGCTGATGATACAGTTCTACAGAGGAATTATTGAGTCTGTCATCTGCACCTCTATAATTGTCTGGTTTGGTTCTGCAACCCAACAAGACAGACACAGACTTCAGAGGATAATTAGAACTGCAGAAAAAACAATTGCTACCAACCTGCCTTCCATTGAGGACCTGTATACTGCACGAGTCAAAAAGAGGGCTATGAAAATATTTACAGACTCCTCACATTCTGGACATAAATCGTTTCAACTCCTACCCTCAAAACAACGTTATAGAGCACTGCACACCAGAACAACTACACACAAGAACAGTTTTTCCCCGAATGCCATCACTCTGCTAAACAAATAATTCCCTCAACACTGTCAAACTATTTACTAAGTCTACACTACTATTAATCTTCTCATCATTCCCATCACCCATCTTCTCCCACTAATGACTGTATGACTGTAACTTTGTTGCTTGTATCCTTACGATTTACATTGACTGGTTCCTAATATGATTTGATTGCTTATTTGTACCCGGACTATCATTAAGTGTTGTACCTTATGATTCTTGACGAATGTATCTTTTCTTTTATGTACACTGAGAGCATTTGCACCAAGACAAATTCCTTGTGTGTCCAATCACACTTGGCCAATAAAAAAATTCAATTCAATTCAATTCAATTCAATTCAATTCAATTCAATTCAATTCTATTCTATTCTATTCTATTCTATTCTATTCTATTCTATTCTATTCTATTCTATTCTATTCTATTAAGACTGGCATGCTGGTTGACAGAATCTGAATTGAAAACGAACCATTAACCCCAAGCACCAAAATGTCATTCCTACAGATGGCATAGAGATGCCAGTTGGGCCAGACTGAAAATCTTATCTCAGATTGATTGTTCTTGGGGCAAGATTTCTCTCTCCATATAGTCCCATCCCCCCTCCTTTCCCAATTCAAGCTGCCCAAGATCTGGTAATTTCCCAGGCCTTCCTCCAACAGACACAACATACCTTTTTGGGGAATGGCACAATATTATTGTAACAAAAACCAGAACATCCACACACACAACAACAACCCCTAATGATCCTATTCATGAAATAGTATCAAGCTGCTTTGTCAAACTGCAGAAAGATTTGCATAAGGAAAGCTACAGCCTGTTCCATGTGAATTTAGGGACAGACTCTTTTCTCTTATGGTTTAACACATATAATGAATGATAAAGGCATCCTCTCCGAATTGAACTGCCCAACTTTTTTCTCCCTCATCACCTATCATCAAGTAGAAGTGATAGTTGTAATGGCAGGTGTGCAACCATTTTCAAACCTCAAGCATGAAATTGGAGCCCTGTAGTTCATATTTCTATCCCACCACTAATTACCCCACTGTCCCATCTTAGTTTATCCTGCTAGGCTTAAAAGCAGACTCAAAAAGCAAGCATGGCTAGCCATACATGGCTAGACCCATACATGGCTAGACTCATAGATCCTTTTGTCCCTTTCCAGATGTGCCAGCAAAACACTGTGATCATCAGCCATGATCTCTGATGGCCTATCAGCTACCAAGGAGCATGTTTGGTGATTGTTAAATGAATGCAAATCAGGTTCTTCATCCCACAGGCTAAACAAAATGGCCACGCAACAACAGAGTAAACTTCGTATCTTTTATAGGACAAGCAAACAACCTACCAAATTTAAATCAAAAATTGAAGACCAAATCTTTAAGCAGGGACTTTAAGCAGAGCTATCCCAAGCAAGAAGCCTTAAATCAGAGTTCCCCAACCTTTCCAGGATGGTGGCCCAGAGCGGGGGATGGTTTTGTGGGTGGGACAGGCACGCACGAGCACTTGTTGCTTGTCCAAGTGGGGCTGAGAGTACCTCCAACGCTCACATGAATGGGGCCCCAAGCGCCTGCAACACTCGAGCAAGTGGGGCCCCAAGCGCCCACAACACTCGTGCACCATGCAGCCCTATTGCAAATAGGCCGCGCAGACCGGTAGTGGGCCATGGCCCACATGTTGGGGACCTCTTCTTAAATAATCCCTCACTATCACCTAAGCAGCAACAGGAAATGGCAGTTGGCAATACCTCTACTGTCTGGTCAGTGCTGGCAGGATGATTGCCTACTTATTGTGCAACTAAAAGCATATTATTCAACAAGGATAAGGTCTTTGGTGCCTTGCTTCAAATACACCACCTGCTCATCCATCTACCCCATTCCTCACAGCACTGAAAAGGGTAACAATAGAACCCTTTTGTCTTATATGTTCCACATATGTTAAAAGAAAACACCCATCATCCAAAGTCAGTGCCCAGGTTGGCTAAGGATGATAAGAATTGTAGCTGAAGCCCATTCCAAGGGCACAACATTAAATGGAGCTGGTTTCATTCCTCTTTGTACATTTTCCCCTAACGAACTTCATTCTGTTCTGTTCTACGTGGCAGACTTTTCCTTCTTTTAAGAATGTGCCCTCAGATATGTCCTACACTTGAAAATGGCAGGGATACTCACTTCTAAATTTCTGTATTCGGAATTAAGGTCTGTTGTATCTAATAGGATTTGCTTACTAGCAGGGTTGGCCCAAGACAAGTGGGTGGCCTGAGGCACTTCTTTCTGTTCCATCTGCCGATGCCATTTGGTTGATAGTTGTGTCCTCCAACATGCCTGAAGGACACAAGTCTGTTTAGGAGGTGCAGGAAAGATTTGTGTACCACATAAAACTCTATCTTCCAAAAGAGGGGAATGTCCAGAGAACACAAGAAGGCCACCAGGAAACTGCCATCACTGCACTCATCCTCTTCCTGAGACAGGTGCCACATTGCTTAGTATCAAGGCTGACCCTCCTCGCCAACGCAATCTCAAGAGTATCCAAGCATGAATCCGTGAACATACCTCATGTAATTTGACTTAGGACATTGGTGAATAAACTCAGGAAATTAAAGACTGTGACTTCTGCTTAAACCATCTCAAGAGAGCTTCGTCACAAGCTGGTCTTCAGCATCTACCCTGCCCTGTTAGAGGATCCTGAGGAACATTTCTCACGCCAGATAATTAGTATGTTCACTCAGCTGCAATGGAGTCATTACCTGCCACAATGGTTCAGCAATAACAGACTGAATCCCAGAGATAATAGCAGCCATTCGTGTGCTTTGCAATTATCCAGTCAATGGTTTGCTTAATCATTCACTGGCCAAGAGTGCAGAAAGCAGTGGGGGCAAAGAAGACCTCTGAGGTTCTAGAATGATGAGAAGGAAACCTCCTGAGCATTGGGTTCCATATTAAAGGGAGAAGTAAGTACATGTGTTGTTAGATAGTGGGTAAGGATCACAGGAGACAGACTTCAGAACAGGTCTTTTACTTAGCTCACTCAAGCAACCAGCAAAGCACGGTCTGACAGCTAGCTCTTTTATAGAGGGCTGTCAGACACAACAACTAATAGCTTTTGAGCATTCAAACGCTGGACCTGGGTGAAAACATACAGTTCAGTTAGAGTTCAGCTAGAACATAACAAATCAGAGTTCAGTCAGAGTTCAGCTAGACATAACAAGTTAGAGTTCATTTAGAGGTCAGTCAGAACACAACATGTGTGATAGAGGTTCTTCAAGGTTGTGTCATATTTTTCTGGGGGGGTGATTTTTACAATCATAATGATGCATCCAAAGCTGACCAGATGGAGGCTACAATTTGAATATTCACAGCCATTTCATTCTTTACATATGTTTTTTTTCTGCAATGGGATTGGGATCTTTGGTTGTTCTGAATTTTAAACATTACTATCCCTCACGTTTATCACTGAGCATATTAGCTACAACCTCTTCAGAGTCATAAGATGAACCCCAATGTAGACCATAGACTGGGTTCCATATTCAAAGAATTTTTTAAATATTGGTTTCATAGAGTCACATTTCTGAGAAGTGGCAGTCATGTAAATTTAATGAATAAACAAATGTTCAGTAGAAATGACCTACTTAAGATCACAGGACTGGATTGGTCCCAAATGTCTTTGGGTATGTCCTCCAAAAAATTGTTAATAAAAGTTTATTATTGTCTAACAGAAAGAGAAATCCTTAATTATAAAAATTTAGATAGAGGGTAATCATTTTAACTATATTTGATTTTAAGATAATTATGTATCAAATTGCATCATTTTTGTCTGGCCCCTTGCCCTATCTTCTGAAGTATGGTCCTAGGCACAAGATTCAAAGGCTAAGTGCAGCCCTCATTTTAGAAGAAATAGTTTTTTCTATACCCCAATGTCCAGTAATTTCACATTGATGATTAAATGTTTAGTACAATATAATACAACAGGAGGGCACAAGATGTTAGACTGGACTCACAGTCATAAGCAGATTTGCTCTGCAGTCCAAATCCATCAAATTTATATGGCTGCCCATCTCACAAAAAGTGAATGTAAGTTGTGTACAATAATTAATTAAAATAATAAATATATAAAAGTATGTATGTAAAAGATAAAAAAGACACAAGATAGAATGAGTGTTAATCACAACAATTTACCATAGTTTTCAATATACCGTATTTTTCGGAGTATAAGACGCACCTTAGTTTTGGGGGAGGAAAACAAGGAAAAAGGGCCTCTGCCTCCCAGCAATTTGCCAAACAGCAAACAGTACATATGATATACACTGTTTGCTGTGTATTTCTGTGCATGTGTCCCTGACCCATAGAAATAGCAAAGAATTGGAGAAATGTACATAATGCAAGAAAGTTTTCTTAAATGTAATCACACTAACTCCTCCCAATTATTTAAATAGATCTAATATTTAAACTAGGGTTTAACTCAGCTGCCTTATCTTAATACTAAACAGGACACTGTTACATTTCAGATTATACTTTTACAGATCTTTAAATTTGATGTGGCTTTCTGGAAGTATACATTCTCTGCTATTTAAAAGAAGATACAAAAGCACTGGGCCTCTTCAGAGCAAGCATTTATTTTAAAAAGCTTCTTCATTTTGCCAAGTTGTCTAGAACAATAATAAGGCAGTCTTTAAAAAATAAGTCTAATATAAAGTGACCAGATTTTTTTTTTTAAGGCGGAACGGGGGGGGGCGGGCCCGCCTGGGCGCCGCCATTTGTTTTGCCCTCTGAGCATGCGCAGCGTTCTGCGCATGCGCAGAGGGCAAAACAGCAAATGTCGGCGTCCAGGTGGGGGGGGGAGGCGGGAGGCCGCTTGGATGCCTGCAGCTCGTGACAGGTAAGCTGCCGGCTGCCTCCCTTCCCCATCTCCGCCTCCCGTTCGTTGCTTGCCAGCCCGGCTGAAGGGGAGGCGGGAGGCGAGGAATGGCCTCCCGAAGGGGAGGCGGGCTCCCGAAGGCTTCGGGAGCTGGCAGCCCTTCGGGACCCCGCCTCCCCTTCGGGAGGCCTTTCCTCGCCTCCCGCCTCCCCTTCAGCCGGGCTGGCAAGCAACGAACGGGAGGCGGGAGACGGGGAAAGGAGGCAGCCGGCAGCTTACCTGTCACGAGCTGCAGGCATCCAAGCGCCGCGGTCTCCCTGTCGCCCGCCCGGCCCCAGGGCAACGGCGGCAGCGAGGCGACGGGGGGAAGGAAGGGGAGGGGGACGAGGAAGGGCTGTTTGCGCCACCGGCTCCTCGTCCCTCCCCCCGCATCCCAACAGCAGCGGCCCCTCTGAGGGCGGGGCTAGGGATGGGGCGGGGGAAGGAGAGGAGGAGCAGCCCCCCTTCCCCCTCTCCCCAGCAGTCAGACGGCTCTCTGAAATTCCGCCCGACTTACCCGACCTCTCTTTTGCTTCCCCTTATTAAGGTGACCAGACGTCCCACTGTTTCCGCATTCTTTTAAAAAAAGCGGGACTTTTTGAAAAGAATGCGGGATGCGGGACACACGCTTGAAAAGCGTGTCTGTCCCGCCAAAAGCGGGACGTCTGGTCACCTTAGTCTAATAATTTAAACACTCAGAGTTGGAAGGGATCTTGCAGGTCATCTAGTCCAACCCCCAGGCCAAGCAGGAGACTGCCTCTATCTAGGATAGAACTCACAACCTCCTAATTGTGAGGCAAGAGCTCCACCTCTAGGCCACAGGAGCTGTTACCTCCTTTCAGTTTCAGCAGTCCAACATTACCAGCAGTTTATCTCCCAGAAATTTGTCTCCTTACAGCCACTATAGTTAGTTTTATTTTACCACGTGGCTGCAGCCTCTCAGCTGTAGGTAGGGAGGCTGCTAATTAGTTTCTTGTGCAAATCAGGCTCTGCTGCTGTTTGCTGCAAAGAGGTAAATTGTTGGGAGGTAGAGGCCAAAGGGTGGGGGTGGCTGGATGGGGCTACATTCGGTGTATAAGACGCACCCAAGTTTTCACCCTCTTTTGGGGGGTAAAAAGGTGCGTCTTATACTCCGAAAAATATGGTAATTGCTTTTGAGTAACTTGGATATAATTATAAACGAGTGCTATTTAAAGACCAGGCCTGTTTCGCTTCTGCAAGAGAACTGTTTCATATCATTCTCTGAGCTTCTTCCCCAATCCAGCTGTCTAGAGTCATGAGTCAATACATCCTTGTCAAATCATAGAGTTCATTCATATCATATGATTCAAGATCTATCTTAAACCAAAAACACTCTTACGTTGTCATATTTTATTTAGCGGCGTGTTTATCCTGATTTATATCCCACTCAGAGAAGCAGCTTTGAATAGTCTGTAAGTATCCACAGCCCTGAAAGAACACAAAATACACCACAGAAATTTATGTGGGAATGAAAGAAAAGTGAGAGTAGCGGGATAGAGAAAGCCCCAGAAGTTTAAATGTTGACTCAGGGGAGAAAATAATGTATGTTTCACTCCACTATGTTTATACATTTTATTAAGGGCAGTCTGTATACCTAGTCTAGTTTATTTAAAGCCCACATTAATTAAACAGCAGAAAAACTGGAAGTGGTGATCTGAGATCTTGCCAAGCTTACCTTGCTTTATCTAGTAAGATAACAGAATAAGAGAGCATTTAGAAAAATGAATAAATAACACTTTGAGACACATGTTCTGAGAATAAGTATAGAGTCCTAAGGGAGTAGGGCGGCCTATAAGAATCGCAAATAAATAAATAAATTTTTTTTTAAATTGTTCATCTAAATGCATTAAATAGAATACATTTGTCATACTGTAAATACAAATAAAATCAAATGATCTTAAGGCTTATTTATCTGTATTAAATTGGGACATGGTGGCTCAGTGGCTAAGACGCTGAGCTTGTCAATCAGAAAGATCGGCAGTTCGGCGCCGCATAACGGGGTGAGCTCCCGTTACTTGTTCCAGCTTCTGCCAACCTAGCAGTTCGAAAGCATGTAAAAATGCAAGTAGAAAAATAGGGACCACATTCGGCGGGAAGGTAACAGCGTTCCGTGCGCCTTTGGCGTTTAGTCATGCCGGCCACATGACCACGGAGACTTCTTCGGACAGCGCTGGCTCTTCGGCTTTGAAATGGAGATGAGCACCGCCCCCTAGAGTCGGGAACGACTAGTACGTATGTGCGAGGGGAACCTTTACCTTTATCTGTATTAAATATTGTTATGTATTAAGTATAAGTTATGGTCCTTTTGCTTTCTAAGAAGAAAGATTTTTCTAAATCGTTGTAGTTTAAATGATGAGCTCAACACGACAATGCAGGAGTTCAAGTAAAGGAACTCACTAACCGGATGTTCTTTCCCCCACAATTCAGTTGTTTGATTGTATTATTTCGTCTCTTATAATCTGAAACTCTTCCCAAGAAGGGACTTTGCTTTGAGATAGGAGCTTTGCAACAGGTTCATGTGTTCACAACCCCTGGAGGCTACAGCCAACCTTGCCAGTTCCACCTCCATAAAGCCTGATTTATGGCATGGGTCCCATCTTCCTTTCACCATACTGACATCGTCCAGCCAAAATGGGATGTCACAGGGCCGTCTGCTCAGACCAGCTGGGCCAAATGAGAACATGCCAGCAAGTTTGGTATTGCGATGGAGCCTTATGAATTTTTCGCACAGATGCTTTCAATGAAACCAGCCGGAAATAGCTCTGTGTGGCTCCAATTAAAGATATTTCTCAGTGCCTGAATTTTGAAGAGTATCTCTGTTGAAGGGGTTCAGGGCCTTCCTAGCATCCAGAGTGAATGAAGAAGAAGACAAGGAGATAGAAGCAATGGATCAAGTGATCTCATGAAATGAAGTCTGCTACTTATGTTAACTAGTCTTTGTTTCCAACTCATTGACCCCTATGAAATGGACATACCAGAGACTTCTAGGGACAATGCTATTCTGGGACATGCCACTATCCCACTTGAGCCTTTAGGAAGGCTACAAAGCAGAACATTCCATTCTGAACTGCATCATGCATGCAGTATAGTGGTGGGTTCCTACCGGTGCTGTCCGGTGCACCGTTCCGATAGGGGCCCGCCGATAGCACAATGTCAGTGCGACGGCTCCAGCTTTCTTTGCTGGTCCATGCGTGCCGCCATTCTTTTTTTGAAATTTTTCGCGGTTTTTGGCTCTCTGCGCATGCGCGGGAGTAAAATTGTCCTTCTGTGCATGCACAGAGAGCCAAAATAACGCGAGAGGATGCGCGCACGCACACAACATTGCGATGCGCACCGGTAGGAGAAGGTAAGAGGAACCTGCTCCTGATGCAGTAGCCCAGTTCAGAATCTTGGTCCAATTTTTTTGGTCTTTGTACAGAAAAAACACAGGAAACTGTTTCCATCTAACTCAGTATTGTCAGAGCCAAAAGTTATAGGTTTCAGGTAGACATTCCTTCTTCTAACCATGCCATAAAGATATACTGTGTGACCTCCTGCAGGCAAAGCATACACTCTGTGACTGGAATCCACCCAGCACAATTTCTCCTCTGTTCAACAGTAACCATAAGGGACAAGATCATGAAAATCAGACTCATTTGTGGTCTACTCATGGAGCACCTATGTGTCATACCCAGGGGCGGGTTCCTCTTACCTGGCTACCGGTGCGCTTGCGCACATCATCATGTTTCACGCACGCACTTCCTCTCACACAACTTTGCTTCCACGCATGCGCGGAAGCAAAAAATCGCCATAATCTCGCGTGCCCGAGCGTCTCCTCACGAGATTTTGCTTCCGCACATGCACAGGAAGCAAAAAAAGGCCAAAAATTCATTTAAAAAATGGCGCCGCTCTACAGTACCGGTAGCAGCCAGCAGATGGAGCTATTTGAGCGTGGCCGCACCGGTGCCGAATTTTTGGGCTTTTTTGCTTCTGTGCATGTGCGGAAGCAAAATCTCGGTGAAATTTTGCGAGGGGACGTGCGCGTGCGTGTGTGATTTCGGTGAGATTTTGCTTCCGTGCATGCACAGAAGCAAAATTGCGCGAGTGGGCGCGCACGCGCATAGCGAGCGCGCGAGTGCACCAAGAATTCCGGTAGCGAGGTAAGAGAGCAACCCGCCCCTGGGATGCTGCAACAGTTATAAGTATGAAAAATGGTCATAAGGCACTTTTCTCAGTGGCGTTGTAACTTTGGTCACTAAATGAACCATTGTAAGTCGAGGACTACCAGCACTGATACCAGACAGGATGCATGACATTCCTTTGGACTGGCGAAGACGGCACCGGAGCCGTCGCATGCAAATTGCACAATCAGAGGGTCCCTACCGGAATAACGCACTGGACCACACTGGTAGGAACCCACCACTGGTCATACCTTAAAAAAGCACATTCCATCCTTCCCTAATATGAGCAGGGGTCCCCAACCCCCGGGCCATGGACTGGTACCAGTCCATGGCCTGTTATGAACCAGGATGCATACCTGGAGGTGAGCGACAGGTGAGTGAGCAAAGCTTCATCTGTATTTGCAGCCACTATCCAGAGCTAGTATCACTGTTTCAGCTCTACCTTAAATAACCAGGCATTAGATTCTCATAGGAGCGTGAACCCTACTGTAAACTGTGCGTGCCAGACATGGCTTTGGTCATTTTCCTTCATGGGTTTCTTTAGCACTATTAGCTTCTGATCACATTGTCTGCAGAACCGAGGTGTTTGCAATACAAATATGCATTTTGGCCAGTGTAAAATATAGACCCTGTGCACCGTTGGCAATTAACAATAGAGAGGGAAACATAACACTGTACTGTTGAACATTGAGCAAATCTTAATTGCTCAAAGTTGATTTAAACTTTTAAACCAACACACGTATTAAACAAATAAATAAATGTGAATAGGGTAATAGATAAGAGTCCACAAAATAAACTTTAAGTGCTGACTGAAACTAGGAGGGATTTTTTTAAAAGAGAGGCATGGAAACACCAATAAGAAAGATGCTAGACAAATCTCCTGGGGCAATGAATTATATAAGTAGGGTGTGCCCAAAAATTATCTTGCAAATATAATACAGGTAGTCCTCGCCCTACGACCACAATTGAGCCCGAAATTTCTTTTGCTAAGTGAGAAATTGGTTAAGTGAGTTTTGCTCCATTTTACGACTTTTCTGGCCACATTTGTTCAGTGAATCACTGCCGTTCTAAAATTAGTAACATGGTTGTTAAGTGAATCTGACTTCCCCATTGACTTTGCTTGCCAGAAGGAGATCACATGACCCCGGGACCCTGCAACCGTCATACATATGAACCAGTTGTCAAGTATCCAAATGTAAATCACATGACCATGGGGATGCTGCAGTGGTGGGTTCCTACTGGTGCGGCCCACTCTACAGTACCGGTAGCGGCCAGCAGATGGAGCTATTTGAGCGTGGCCGCACCGGTGCCGAATTTTTGGGCTTTTTTGCTTCTGTGCATGTGCGGAAGCAAAATCTCGGTGAAATTTTGCGAGGGGACGTGCGCGTGCGTGTGTGATTTCGGTGAGATTTTGCTTCCGTGCATGCACAGAAGCAAAATTGCGCGAGTGGGCGCGCGCGCGCATAGCGAGCGCACGAGTGCACCAAGAATTCCGGTAGCGAGGTAAGAGAGCAACCCGCCCCTGGGATGCTGCAACAGTTATAAGTATGAAAAATGGTCATAAGGAACTTTTCTCAGTGGCGTTGTAACTTTGGTCACTAAATGAACCATTGTAAGTCGAGGACTACCAGCACTGATACCAGACAGGATGCATGACATTCCTTTGTTAATCAAAGGAAAGGCAAGTTTATTGAAGGTGGTGTCTTCCCTGGCAGTCGATTTGCGCACATGTGGCCACATTCCAAGTTCCAGGGTGCTATCAGGCAACTTGGAGGGGAAGGGACACCACTCCGAATAATGAGCAGGAGGGACCCCACAAACACATAGCTTGTCTTGCAGCCTTTGATTTGAGTGAGTTACGAGTTATAGTCCAAGTGGAAGGCCTGGCATTTTGAATGGACCCAACTGACCATCAAAAGCAGGCAGTCTCCAACATTTTTGGAACAGTAAGCATACAGTATCTGATATTTGGGGAGTATGTCCATTCACCAAACATGCACATAGCCAGTCACAGAATATCTGTTTACCGAAAGACAATGTGGCAGCTACCACATCCTCTAACCATCTACAATACTTTTTTTTTGTCTCTCCCCGCCTTTTTTTTCAGGACCACCTTCACAAGGAGTATAACCAGGGGTGGGTTTCACTTACCTTCCCCACCGGTTCGCATCGTGATGTTTTGCACATCCACCCGTGCAATTAGGCTTCCGTGCATGCTCAGGAGCTGGAATCAGCCTGAAACACAGCTGAGGAGCTGATCAGCTGTGCTTCGGGCGAAGAAATAAAGGTCAATATTAACATGGGGGCGGGCGGGAGGGCCCTTTTTTGAGCTGCTCAATGGAAAAAAAGATGGTGGCGTGCACAGACCAGCACTGGCTGATCCAGTATCGTGACGTCACCAGCGGCTCGCTAACGGTTTGGGCGATCCGGTCTGAACTGGGAGGAACCCACCCCTGAGTATAACAACCTTTTTCCCCCCCTAAGAATTCTTACAAGGTTGATGCAGAAATCAACAGCACTATGGGAACGAAGACAGCTCTCGAAGTGGCCTTTTTTGTCAGGGTTCCATGTAACACACCCAACGGAATCAAAACTCCAAGGCAGGCACATTCCTCAAAGTATGATTTATTAGGCATGTCATATTGGCACATCTGGGGAAACCCGACTCTAAACCCTCCTTGGGTTTCCCCCTTAGTTAAAAGAAGAATTCTCTTTCCCCTGCCCATGCAATCCCTCACATGGTCCAATCAGGTGACAGTCCAAGTGTCGCTTGGTTGCAGGTCCCACCTCCTCGCACCTGGTGGGAAAGTTCTCGGTTCTCAGAAGAAAGAATGTTATTATGGCTACAATCCTCTAGCTATCTCTTCCTCCCCCATCCCATTCCCACAGCTCGACTAGCTTCGCTGTGGCAGCGGGGGGAAAGAAAATGGTTCCAGGGCTGACACTTTTACTTTGCATGTCATCAGTAATGGGTTTCACTTACCTTTGCTACTGGTTCGGAGAGCTGCATGCGCAGATCGTCCGTCATGATGTCCGGAGGCAGGTGGGAGGAGCCTCCCACCGCTGCCGCTACCAGTTCGCCCGAACCGGGGCGAACCGGTAGCAACCCACCCCTGCGTGTCATCTTCCTTTGTAGATTTGTTTAAAACTTTAGTAATGTTTAAACAATAAAATTGGGATCAGAGGTCTGGAGAGCTGGTAAGGAAACTCTTCACGGCCCACTGGTGCACTTAAGAGCCATGCTGGGGATTCCAGATTGTGAAAATGGGAGGTGAAGGGGCACATGTAAACAGACCCAACATCAAGAATTAGCTTCTAGTTGTTTGTGTTATTATATTTACTTTAAAATAGAGGACTGAACAGCACGTATTCCCAAATAATGTGGCATGGATATTGTCAATAATACTGAGCTACGCATACTCATTCCTAGCTATTATATGATGACCTCAGTCTGGCTTGTAGGCCAAACAAACAAACAAACAAACAAACCCGCACATATCTTACCTTCAGAGCCCTGGTTTAACCATTGTTGACTCAATACTTCTATCATGTGTACTTTGGGACTTTCTTTAACAACTCAAGGAAACAGATATAGGGGAACTACTTTCTGCTGTTAGAATAGGTCAGGCTGAAAGAGACAAAAGTGATTTGTTTCAAATAGGGTAAATCCCAATATCCTTGACCACTGGCCAAGATAGCTGGTTAACAGCATCACACTAATAAAGATCTAGAGGGTTCCCCATTTGCAACATGATATCAAGTCAGAAGCGTAGTAGTATCCCAAGGGATGGCATTGCCAAGCAACGTCCATAGTGTTGCCAAAGAAACTACATGGGCCATAAGGTCAGTAGGAGTCAAGCAGAAATCAAGGGGTTCATTTCAGATACAGCCTAGCATTGTTAGCCCCCACACCACACTGGCCTCTCTTTGCCACAACCAAGAGCTAAGAAGGTGAGCTAGAGCAAGAGCTTATTGTGCTAAGATGTAATGTTTAGTTTGTTCTGGGTTAGCAAGATGTGGCAGTCAGTCAAGTCATTTGGATTTGTAAAACACGATTATGAAAATTAAACTCAACTGTTAATGGTTTCTAAATCATGATTCGTGTTCGTATTCAGCCATTAATTCATTGAACTACCATATGATTCAAACAAAGTATGAAGGGTTCATGTAACAAATGATGTGTGTGTGTGTGTGTGTGTGTGTGTGTGTGTGTGTGTGTGTGTGTGTGTGTGTGTGTGTGTGTGTGTAGTCCAAACATTGCAGATCAGGGCTCTCAAATCACCAAGCGTGCTATCTCAGGGTGGGTTTATTAGCTCAAGGGCTGAAACATCAAAGCCTTTTTAAAATATTGATATGAAAACAATGAGTTAAAATGAAAGAGTATCATGGCAGGTCATTAAACATATAAGTATTGAAACTAAAATAGAGCTATTTACAAAGAGAGACATTTCACTTTGGCTTCTTAGTTGGCAGTGCTTTCCACAAACCAGAATAGCAACATTCACTTTTAGTAGTAATTCTGGTTATTTATGTATTTTTTAAAGATCATATTTAGGATGATACAATCTAAGAAATTCATGCAATTAAGAGGAGCCAAAATCCTGCTTTTCTGTTTCTTCTCACTCTTTGCTGACCAGATAAATCTTTCTTTCCTGGATCTTTTTCTCATTTGCTTCGCACCCTGCCTAGCAGAGTCTTTTTCCCCCTCCCTTGGACTAGTAGAGAAAGTTTGTTTGCTTGTTCAAACTCATTTCCACTCGACTGCAGAAAAACACTCATGGTGGGGCAACTGGACTTGGCCCTCTTGCTCAGCCATCCCCTCCATCCCATCCCCTCCACCCTGTACCACGTCCAGCAGCCTCCTGACCTGCCTTCCCAGACCAAGCTTCACTGTTGTTGATGCCTGGAGGGCCCAAAGCAGGTAGGAGCACTCAGACTCAGAGGGCAGTACTGATTGATGCAAGATGCTTCAGGACATTAAAGGTGCAGCTACCAGCCAAGCACCCTGATGTTGTCAAGAAAGCCACCAAGTCAACCTGAGGCTTCTGGGTTGCTCACTGCCCTGGAGCATTTTCTATAGACCAACTTGTGTATCTATGCAGCACCCAGGTTTCATTAGGTAGTGTCCTCAGGACCTATGGAGTATTTTTGCAGCCCATGAAAAATAACCTGGAAGCTATATGTGGCCTATGGTCCAGAGGTGGGTTCCTCCCGGTTCGGACCGGTTCGCCCGAACCGGTAGCAAGCCACTGATGACATCATGATGACATCACGGAACCGGTTCTGTCGGTGCCAGTCTGTGGACGCCGCCATCTTTTTTCTGGAATTTTTTTTAATGAGGGGGGGGTTCTGGGTTTTTAAATTTCTGCGCATGCGCAGAAGCTGAATTTCAGACACTGTGCATGCGTCACCATCTTGTTTTCAGCTTTTTAAATGTTTTTTAATTTTTTGACACTGCGTATGTGCGTGCGCGCAAAGCGTGGGCGCCCATGAGGCACGGGAGGAAGTGAACCGGCAGCGAGGTAAGTTAGAACCCACCCCTGCTATGGGCCACATGTTTGAGACTCCTGCTGTCAATGGTGATTAAAAAAAATTAGCCACCAAAACAGTTCCCTGCTCCCAAGGCACATGATCAATACTTCAGCAGGCGAACAAAAGAAGGATGTTTAAGGGAGACAAAGTCAAAAGATCTGAAAAGAACCATGATGCAAGTAGACCTGGTATAAAGAGGAGAATTGCACTTAGGCCGTTTTGCGCTTGTTTTTAATGAAGGATGAGAAAAACAACAAATCATCTGACTCACAAATGGAAGTTATGGATGTGTGTGTCTATGTGCGAGCCAAATGTTCTTCTGATGAGCAGGTTCACTTTAGACCCACTGATTGGCAGGCAGAGGGAGAAGAAAATCAGCCTGGCGCGACAAGGCGGGCTGGCACACAGTGCGGGGCTGGCCGCAGAATGCAGAGCCAACAGCCCCTTCTGTTCCTTTTAATGCCAGGCCTGGCATCAGAGAGGCAGATGAGCCAGCCGGATCGAAGACTTAATTAGGTCCCTCTCAAGCAGTGGTCTCTGTTTTTTCAGCACTGTGCAGCGTCACCATCCTCCAAATGGCTACAGCAAGCTGGGGCACAGAAAACATTTTTATGCGCAAGCAACAATGTTCTCAGCCCTCTCCCTCCTCCCCACCCACCCACACACGCACTACAGGGCGCACACAGATTCGTGCATTCTTGTCACACACGCATTCATGCCACCGAGAAACTTGCTGACATGGGGCTCCGTGGGATCTTAAAAGCACGCTCTGAAGATACTTCAGTTCCTGTTTTAAATCAAATAAGACTCTTGTTGCTTTTTATGTTATGAAGCCCCAAGTAGCTGTAAAAGTGAAGGCTCAGCATAGCAGACACTGCCTCCTGTGCTTCCCCTTCCACTGCACAAACCAGCATCATTCACACTGGAATAACTTTGGTGGGACACAGCAAAGAAGCACAGTGAGGAGGCTTTTCACGATCTGGTGGGACCAAAATATTAGGAGTCTCTCTCTCTCTCTCTCTCTCTCTCTCTCTCTCTCTCTCTCTCTCTCTCTCTCTCTCTCTCTCTCTCTCTCTCTCCCTTCCTCCCTCAGTGTTTTCTATTCTCTTACTTTCTCAGAATACTACTAACAAAGCTCTATTTGCAGGGAACAAAAGAGCTATTTTAATACTATGTTTGTACAGGTAGGCCTCAACCTCAATCAGTATGCTGTACTATGTTTTAAGAGGCCATCTTGGGCCATTAAGAAACAAATACGATTTTGAGAAGTACCAAACATTGACCAGATATTGGTTTAAAGTCAATGATTTAGATTACTGACCAATTTATGTAATTTGAAGCAGATGGCAAAAAGAAATTATAGCTTGAAAGGCCTAAAAATAAAGACAACACTTCAGGGCAGGCAACCCACTGATAAAGTGGTGTAAGGTTTCCTGCCTATCCAGGGGGTTGGACTAGAAGACCTCCGAGGTCCCTTCCAACTCTGTTATTCTATTCTATTCTAAAGGCGGACCCTGTTAGCTTTTTGCAAGGCTTTGGAGACTTGGATGTTTCTACAGCTATTTGAGTCAAACAGGTAGATGAGCTCTCTTGTTAATGGTGTGAATTTTTTATAAGTGGTGTTTATTTATTTAAGAAAATATATACAGCCGCCCATTCACTCTCAGTGACTTTGAGCGGCTTAGAAAAAAAGTGGGGGTTATTGTTGCACTGGGGGTGTGTTAATCTTGTGAGACTCCAGACTAGAAACACTAGGATATTAGCAATATCTTTATTGTAAGGTTACATTGACAGGATCTTGCAGGCTTGAAATTATATCTCTCCACTTCCAAGAAACTAGCAAGGCTCCCTTCAGAGACCTTTGCCATATTCCATTCATTTTGCTGGCTCATCTGCCTATTACCTGACTATTGCCAAGTCTGTGGCTCCTCCTCCCGCCTCCCAAGGTCATTCCCACATACCATTACTTTGAGATAAGTTGAGCGGCCTAAAATTTTTATAAATAAATAAATAAATTACAGGGTTATGTGTGGTAGGTTTTTTTTTATTTTAATCTTTGTAATTCACTTGTGTGAGATGGGTTGCTATATAAACCACATAAATAAATACATACATAACATTTGTCCCACTCCCTTGAATGCATACAATATAACCAACAGTGCAACACATGCAGGAATGGGGTGCTGGATAGAAGCTGTTTGCGGATCTATTTCTTTCAGACAAGCAGTCCTAAAAGCGTTTTCTCCACTTCTCAGTCATCTAACATTATTGCAATATTTGACATGCTCTGTTTTTGTCTTTCAATCTGTCTGCCTCCTTGAGGTTTAACCGATCAAGTTATTCTTCTTAGTGTGGAAATACTGTAATGCATGAAGCTTCAGCTGTCTAAATTCTATTAATATGTCAGGCAAGTAGCAGTTCATCCCTTCCCCTCCCAACAGAAGTGGACAAGGTGGAACAGTAGCTTATCTATACACCAGTCAGAGGAAGCGAGTGGATTCATTTAAATGCTAGGGGCTTTTTCTAACAGAATAGATCAATCAATAGTGATGTTGGGTACAACTGTTATTTTTTAATATCCTGGCCAACAGGTGAGCAAGCTAATTAAAAGGTAACCCACTTGCCTGTGGCAGAAATTTCCAACAATTTGTCTGGAAATTGCTTTGGCAATACTCCAGAAAGAGAGAGGGTGCTTTTAGATGAGGCTTTTAATATCTAATCACCCTCTCACATTCAGAGAACTTTATGGAGGCACAAATATGGAAGAGGTGAGCTTTCATACAATGTTGCCCTCCTTTTTTGTAAGCATTGTTTTAGTCTTTTTGCCTTTCCCGAAAATCTGTTATGGGTAAGGTGACCAGACGTCCCGATTTTGGCGGGAAAGACCCGCTTTTTCATGATTTGTCCCGCGTCCCGCCCATCCTCTAAAAAGTCCTGATTTTTTGAAAGAATGCACGACTAGGGCATTCTTTCAAAAAATCGGCCTGAAAGGCAGCAGGCCTCTCAGCTTGGGCCGGCCGTGGGCGGCGTTGGCGGCGGGCGGGCGTCCCGCGTTGTTGACTCCTCCGGCGGCGGCTGGAAGCTGGGGGGAGGGGGAAGGGAGGCTGCTCCTCCTCTCCTTCCCCCGCCCCATCCCTAGCCCCGCCCTCGGAGGCGCCGCTGCTGTTGGGAGGGGTGAGGGGCGAGGAGCCGTCGCCGCTTTGAGCTTACGAGTGGCGCAAACAGCCCTTCCTCGTCCCCCTCCCCTTTCTTCCCCCCGTCGCCTCGCTGCCGCCGTTGCCCTGGGGCCGGGCGGGCGACCGGGAGACCGTGGCGCTTGGATGCTTGGAGCAGGTAAGCTGCCGGCTGCCTCCTTTCCCCGTCTCCCGCCTCCCGTTCATTGCTTGCCAGGAGGCAGCCGGCAGCTTACCTGTCGCGAGCTCCAGGCATCCAAGCGCCCTCCCGCCTCCCCCCCCTCTCCCCCCCACCTCACCTGGACGCCGACATTTGCTGTTTTGCCCTCTGCGCATGCGCAGCGTTCTGCACATGCGCAGAGGGCAAAACAAATGGCGGCGCCCAGGCGCCCCCCCGTCCCGCTTAAAAATAAAAAAATCTGGTCACTTTGGTTATGGGGGAAATGGAATACAATAGGTACCCATACATTTTGGTTGAGACATTTATAAATTGTTGGTCTAGCACAGTAATGTTGACTCTCTCCCTCCCTCCCTCCCTCCCTCCCTCCCTCCCTCACACACACACACACACACACACACATAACAGTGGTGGGTTTCACTTACCTTTGCTACTGGTTCGGGAACAGGCACACGCGTGCGCGACCCTCCTGCACATGCGCAAAACCCTGAACCGTGGCGAACCAGTAGAAACCCACCACTGACGGATACTGAACAAAAGAGAAACAATTCTCTTATCACCACTACAATCCATTTAGGCCACCCTGAACAGTGGCACTCAGCAGCAGCATAGGTGCCAGGCATGAAGTAGAGGGCTAGGCCATGACTTCAGCCCTAGCATGAAGGAGGACTCTCATAACTCAAAAATAATCTTTTATCTTTCTGTGTGCACTGTATCATCCCATAGATTTTTCATTAATACACAAATCTGGGGACCTCGAAGGCTATTCCAAAACATTTATGTTCTTTCCTTTAAGTTCTAAAAGGTTGTTTTGGAAATCAGTTTTTTTCACTGATTCTGGAACTTTTAATTCCTAGTATAAATTGATATTTATTTGAATCCATCCATAACTTCCTCTGGACCATATTTCCTGTGCCACTGGCACCGCATAACCTCAAAGCTACAGTACCTGTCCCTTTTTTCCTCCAAATGTATTTTATGTTTGTTTCGTTACTCTAAAGCACCTTAAGGTGACCAGATTTTTTTTTTAAGCGGGACACCATTGACGGGGGGTGGGTTTCTAGGGGAGCCGCCATTTGAGTTTTGCCCTCTGCGCATGCGCAGAACGCTGTGCGCATGCGCAGAGGGCAAAAGAACGCAAATGTCGGCGTCCAGGTGGGGGGGGAGGCGGGAGGCCTTTCCTCGCCTCCCGCCTCCCCTTCGGGAGCCGGCAGTGAAGCAAGCCAGGAGGCTCTTCCTTGCCCAGAACAGCTCGGCTCCATCTCAGAAGGCAAGCCAGAAGAGTGCTCCCTTGGGGCACCCGGTTTTTTTTTTTTTACCAAGCCCAATTCACCCACCACCACCCCACCCATTAAGGACCCTGGCCCCACGATGGAGGGAAGGGGGAGGCACGAGCGTTGCACAAGCCTCGGCTCGAAGCTCAAATGTGGGCCACCTCCCCCCGTTTGCACAACCGCTCCCACACCTTACCCATTTCCCCCGCCGCTTTTCTTCCACACAGACGTGTGGGTTGCACAGACTCCTGCTATTCAAATCACATGCACACCTCGAATCCATAAACCTTCCACCCACCTGCCAGCTATGCCCACTCTTCCTTGCACCTACAGGGCGATCCGAGTGTGCAACGGCTCCCTTGCACAGGGACTGCTTGTGCAAAGCCCCACCTCTTCTAACGGCGCCGGCTAGTCACCGGTCTCCCGCAGCCAACAGCTGGGGGGTGGGAGGCAAACAGCGTCGCCCCCTCAAAAGCTCTCCGTGAGATGCACCACGTCCTCCTCCGCCGTCTTGAACATCTGCCGCCGTTGCCTTTTGCTTCTCCCGAAAGCTTTTTCATCCGAAACAGCGGAGTGCCGCCGGGAGTTGTAGTTCTTCAGATGACACTGCCCGTAGGGCTGAGTTCGAGGCTAGACTACAGGTTCCGGCATTCTCCGCGGGCGGACTGGTTGGGAACAGCCTTTCAAGTCATTTGACGAGGGGCGATAGGCTAACGCTAACGGATCGGTCAAAGAAAAGGAAAACATAAACTCTGTACTGTTAAGGTGACCAGATGTCCCGCTGTTTCGGCATTCTTTCCAAAAAAGCGTGACTTTTTGGAAACAATGCGGGACGCGGGACACATGCTTGAAAAGCGTGTCTGTCCCGCCAAAAGCGGGACGTCTGGTCACCTTAATCTTATTCCAAAGCACTTGAAGCTTATTGTGTTTTCTTTTGCATATTTTAAACCATGATTTTTATGATGAGGTTGTAGAAAAGGTTTTCTATTGAGAACTCTCCCATCAAATCATTGTTCTATATGCAATGTGCACTGTGAATCTGTGGACAGCTGTTCAGCATCAGCTAAACTTTTCAGCAGGGCATATATAGTTACTATGGTTTCTGTGTTGTAGAGGTGACCAGTCTGGGGGCAGTACTGGCAGAGGCTTTTCTTGGTCTTCAAACCAATGTTCTACAGTCAGTGAAGAAACTGCTGCTAAAAAGAGCTTGAATATTTAAGCAAAACAACAATCTGAAACGTTATCTCCAAATTATGCCATCTTGACAAAAAAGAGATGAAGGTTTTGGAATTGCATTCATAATGAACACTTCTTTAAATCTTAAAATGTCACTTATGTGGTTAAGTGCCTGTGGTGCCCACATACAAGTACTGAATGTAAAATTGTAAAATTGTAAGTTGTTGTATAAAATTAAAATGTGGTTAAAAGGAACTGTTTAAACAAGTAAGTATAGAGCCAAACAGCTTTTAAATGTATGGTAAGTAAAAAAGGGGGAGGTGTTTATCCTAGTGCTCCAGAAGGGAGGGGGGATAGATTACATCATAAAGAGACAGCCAATCGGAGCATAGATAGCAGGGCCAGGAACTATAAAAGGCCTAGTTGAGAGAGCTGTGGAGCTCTCTGTCTGTAGTAACTTCCATGAGGGAAGGTTTAGTTGGAAGAGCCGAGGGAAGCTCTGTTGTGTGGTAACTTCCAAAGAGGGAAAGTTCATAGTGAATCTCTGCCTGAGTTTAACTGTCCAAGAGGGAAGTTGACAGGAGAGAAGATAGGCCCTAGGCAGTTCTGTGGGAATAGCAATAGCAATAGCAATAGCACTTAAGACTTATATACCACTTCATAGTGCTTTACAGCCCTCTCTAAGCGGTTTACAGAGTTCAGCATATTGCCCCCAACAATCTGGGTCCTCATTTTACCCACCTCGGAAGGATGGAAGGCTGAGTCAACCTTGAGCCTGGTGAGATTTGAACAGCTGAACTGCTGAACTAGCAATCAGCTGAAGGTTGCAGTGCTGCTTTTAACCACTGCGCCACATCGGCTCCTAGGTGGGAAGCAGGTGCCAGGGAACTTTAGTGATAGATATATTGTGTAATTTGTAGATAGAGATAAACAGTGAAACATGCTCTTATCTATAGGCCTTAATTCCAAGAAGAACTGGGTTTTCTAAGAGTTAGTCAGGAGAGCTAGTAAAGTCTCTGAGGGGAAGAAAAGAAGAAAAAGAATTGAATAGCTGGTTGTGGCTGTAACAAATTCACTTGACAATTACTGAGAAGTTGTATTTAAATAAACTGTTTTCTTGTTTGTTCAAGAAACGTGTCAACGTCTGTCTATTTCTCACATAAAGTGAATCTTAAACAATCCTGCAGAGCTTAGAGATATTGTAAAAGTAAAAGCAAGCCTCTAAAGAGAGAGAGAAGTGAAACAGAGGGTGCGACCCTTGGTCAGGGAGATATTAAAAAGAAAATTAAACACAAATCGCTACCAAGACATATAAAACAATAAATCTGACTGGAAGGGGACGGGTGGACCCTCGCAATGCCATTCTCTCCAACAACACCAAGATCTCAGTCTACCATATTTTCTAGCAGGAACAGCAAACCAGGGCTGTGGAATTGTTAACTGTGAAGGTTTAATAGATGGTTAAGCTCACAGGAGACCCTCTGCTGATTTCTGGAGGTCCTCAGTATGTTCATCCTCTACTAAGTCTGCACCACTTCCTTCTTATTTATTTATTATTTATTAGTGAGACTTATATACCGCCTCAAAGTGCAAGCACTCTCTAAGTGGTTTACACCTTTAAGCAATGTATATATTTCCCCCCAACAATCTGAGTCCTCATTTTGCTTACTTCAGAAGGATGGAAGGCTGAGTCAACCCTGAGCCGGTGAGATCTGAACAGCTGAACTGCTGATCACAGTCAGCTAAAGTGGCCTGCAGTACGGCACTCTAACTGCTGCGCCACCTCGGCTCTTCTTTTGTTTCATTCATCTCTTTTCATGTTGAAATGTAAAAATTAGGAAAAGGTTCCGAGTCACTCTGCCGTGGACTTACCTCTGCAGCCGTGTTCACCAAAATATACAGAAAAAGCATTTCTGATGTTGCCCAGACAGACAGAAAAAAAGCCTCCTCAGTTTAAAAGCAAATGGAAAAAAAAAAGAGAGAGGCACAGGAGAACTAAAACCACTGAGTATCTATAGGATGATCTCTATAAGATATGGTAGGAATTAAAGATACAATACATTAGGAAACCAGCAAGCCGGGGAAAGCATGATCTTGCCAAAAATTGACAAAACAGTGACATATTACATCCTTAAACTAGCAAAACAGTATTTCAGCACACCACTAATGAAGCGTGCTGCAAGTTTCCAAGTTCTAATTATTAAATTTTCATCCAACAAAATGAGCATTGAAAACCCACAGAGATATTTCAGTTGCATTTTGGATGGCTATTTATATGCACTGAAATATCAGTTTACCGGAGCTATGTTACAGAAACTAAGAATGCACAATAAAATACACACATGAGAATTTCAAATAAAATCACTTCAACCCACATTGGTAAAATAATTTCTCATTCTGCCTTTCTTTGATCTCTCTCTACAGTGAGAACAATGCATAAACATGTGGACAGAAGAACCAGCGATCTGGAGTAATGAGAGGCTGAAAACAAAGGGTTAGAGTTAGTTGTTAAAGGGTTGGCCCATATTATGACAATCCGAGTTCCTCCCATCCTCTCTTCAAAATAATTTTACAATTCTAACACTTGGTTGAATTGATATTTAACACCATGTTTAAAGAAAATATTTTTGCAGACAAGGACAAATTCTGTCCTTCACTTTGAGCTGTAGCAGTCCAGTCATATTTGCAGCAATCTCTCACACTGACCAATACTGAACTTTTACACTCCTTCTTCTCCATTTTAGTATAGCATTATTATTATTGTTGATGTTGTTAAGATTTTACAGACTGCCCAATGCCAGAATAACTGTGGGCATCTTCTGCTTAAAAATAGAATGCAACCAAAAGAACCTATGTGTTTGGACAAACCACACATTATATAGCATTGCAAACAATCAGATGGGGCTCCACAAACATCCTACCCCAAGACCTAGGAGAACAGCCAAGTTGTAAAGACTTCTGGAGCTAATCAGAATGGGGAAATTATGTTTATCTCGGGGCAATTATACCATTTCAGAGGACATGCACCACAACAGAGAAGGCATACCTCTTGAGTCCTGATAAAGGCCATTGTTTAATTGACTAATATACAAAAGTGGCACAACTATAGAGGGTTAGCTTTCACCACTAGACACTGCTGCTCTCCTCAGCCACATGATGCTGACTTCAAGGACCAAATATGCTTCCATGTGAGAACAGCAACAGAATGCTCTATGAAATATGCCAAATTGTTTCCAGGGCAAACCATCAGATACTTTGCAATGCAGTATCACACACACACCCCCAATGGACTGCTGAACCATTCACATAAAAAAAACCCCTCAATGCTAGGACCAAAACAATTTGATTGAAAGACTCAAAGGGCTACTTTACTTATTCTCAGATTTTCAGGAGGCATGAAAAAAGAATTATACTAACCATTGTTGAAGTGGAGAAATTAAGGAACCGCACAATTGTGTAAACGATCAGAGTTCTTCCCTCACACAGGTTTTTGCCATGAATGAAGATTGCGTGTAAGGTTACAGATAACCATCAGGAGAGGTAAGGAAACAAACTCTGGAAGAGATAGAATGTTTATACAATATTGGCACAACTTATAGCAGGTTAAATGCCACCCCTCTCTTGCTCTACCTTCAGCCATGTAATGCTGAATTGCAAGACCTGTTTGGCTTCCTTGTGGGAACTGCAAGCAAATGGTCGATGAAGCATGTCAAATTGTTTGCAGGGCAATAATTGTGTCGGGATAAGGGGGACGATAAGGGGGACAACCTACACAAAAACCCGAAGAACTAACAAATCAACTTCAGGAATGGCTAGGACAGTGATGGCGAACCTATGGCACGCGTGCCACAGGTGGCACACGGAGCCATATCTGCCGGCACGCAAGCTGTTGCCCTGGCTTAGTTCCAGCACGCATGTGCTTGCCAGCCAGCTGATTTTTGGCTCACACGTAGGCTCTGGGAGGGCGTTTTTGGCTTCCAGAGGGCCTCCGGGGGTGCAGGGGAGGACATTTTCACTCTCCCCATGCTCTAGGGAAGTCTCTGGAGCCTGGGGAGGGCGAAAAACGGGCCTACTGGGCCTACCGGAAGTCAGGAAACAGGCCATTTCCGGCCTCCAGGGGGCCTCCGGGGGGAGGCAAGGAAGCTGTTTTCACCCTCCCCAGACATTGAATTATGGGTGGGCACTCGCATGTATGTGATAGCGCGCACACACACGCTTTTGGCACCTGAGGAAAAAAAGGTTCGCCATCACTGGGCTAGGATTAAGATGAAATAAATGTCATTAGGCTATGACAATGAACAGGAGTTGTCCATAATATATTACAAAAAGCAGTGGTGTATCCCTCCTCAAAATCCATTACTCAATTAATCTTAAATAAATATTGCCCTATCTCCAACTTCTCATGCTGGGAAAGGTTGTGAAAATAATTAGGGAAGGCTCTGGGTGGAGTGGATACCGTATTTTTTGGACTATAAGACACTCCGGACTATAAGACACACCTAGCTTTTGGGGAGGAAAACAAGGGGGGGGGAATCTGCCTCTGCCTCCCAGCAATTTGCCTCTTGCAGCAAACAGTCTGGTCAGCTTCAGCACAGCCTGATTTAGCACGAGCAACTGATTGGCAATTGGATCTGCCTCCCGGAATACCGCCTATCAGCTGTTCCAGGCTGCGAGGATCGCCACCGCCCATCGCTGGTGTCACCGCCCATTGCTGCCACTCCCTATCGCCACCTCCCGCACTCCATTTTTGGCCTCCGCACGTCCCGTTTTCGGCCTCCGTGCACCCCACCTATCCCCGCTGCCTGGAACGGGCCAAAAATGGGGCACGCGGAGGCGGCGATAGGTGGTGGTGGCGATGGGCGGCGATGGTGTCAATGGGCGGTGGTGATCCCCGCAGCCTGGAACAGCTGATAGACGGTATTCCAGGAGGCAGATCCAACTGCCAATCAGCCGCTCGTGCTAAATCAGGCTGTGCTGAAGCTGACCAGGCTGTTTGCTGTTTGCTGCAAGGAGACAAATTGCTGGGAGGCAGAGGCCGGCGGGTGGGGGCCGGCGGGTGGGCGGGACTTCGGCAACATTCGTTCTATAAGAAGCACAGACATTTCCACCCACTTGGGGGGGGAGTGCGTCTTATACACCGAAAAATATGGTAATCTTGGTCCTTGTCAGGTACAAGGAATGAAGAACAACACAAGGAGTTACTTTGGAGCTGTTTCTTGATTGTTGCTTGCCTATAGACAGGAATCTTGCCAGACTGAAGCACAAATCTGCATAACTATTAGAAATACCCTGTGAAGGGGTAGGAAGTCTCCTCCCTGGCTCTATTCTTGCATACCAAAGATTCCATACTGATCTGCCTCTTTGCTTCTTAGTGACTCTGTATACATTCCAGACTTTCTAGGTTTAAGCCTTGATACTGAATGAAAACTGCACTGATTGCTCTTGTGGAAGACTTGTAGTGGGACTAGGATGGGGGAGGGGCTGTATTCCTCCTCCTCCCACCACTTCCCATATATTAAAATATCCTTTTGGACCACTGCGAGAATTGGAGATTGGGATATTTTTTCAGAGGTCCTGCTTCTTCATGAGTGGGTGGTTCCAATTAGCACTGTTTGGGTGGATAGGTTGAACCACACCTCTGTGTGAGTTCCCCAAGCCTTTATCCTCCCCATCTCTGAAACAAATCATCATGGAGAGGTATCATAAGTATGCTGAAGATAGCTACCTGAAAATTTCTACCCCAGGCAAAGCAGGAGATGAAGTGCAAGTTTTGATCTGGTTGTTCGAGCCTGGGACAGATTGGATGGGATTGGACAGGCTCAGAAAGAATCCCACCAAAATAGAGCTACTTTATTCAGAGACTCTAGTACAGGGGTGTCAAACTCACGGCCTCACAGCATCGTCACATGATGTATCAGGACTTCCCCCCTTCGCTAAACTGGGTGTGGGCATGGCCAGTGTGTGACGCATCGGGCCTGTGGGCCGGGAGTTTGACAGCCCTGTTCTAGTACTAGGCTAACTCCATGACTGTGTAACATTCTCACTGAAGGACCATACATGGATTCTGGATATCACAGGCAACTTCAGCTGGTTTACCATTTGCAACTTTTCCTGGGCTAACAAATCTTGGCTACTGGGATGTATGCCCTTGTACTTTCTTGGTTAGATTATTGCAATTTACTTTACATGGACACAGTGGAAACTATAGCTGGTAAACGGGGTGGCTTCTTCCATCAGTTGCTGACTGATGGAACCCAGTACAGCAAAGATACACATTTTATTTATTTCCCGCTCTTATCATTTTTACAAATAACTCAAGACAGCAAACATATCCACCTTCCTCCTATTTTCCCCACAACAACAATCCAGTGAGATGGGTTGGACTGAGAGAGAGAGTGACTGGCCCAAGGTCACCCAATCTTCTGCTTTCTAACTGGTGCCTTAACCATTAGACCAAACTGTCTCACATTAGATCATCAGATATTGTAACTGTACTGGTTGCTGAGAGGCTTCTGGGACTAATTCAAAGTACTAGTTGTTTCCTATAAAAATCTTTATGATTCTAGCCCTCATTATCTTTAGGACCACTCCTCCAACTATAATCTGCCTGTGCAATATGTGCAGGCTAAGATGACGTGTGCCAGATTTCTACTCCCAGGGGTAAGGGAAGGACCTGGCTTTTTCTAGTACATTCCTCTCACTCTGGAACAGTTTGCCCCCAAGGTTAAAATGGCCGGGTGTTGTTTTTCCTGAAAGCAGTGCAACAGAATATTATAGTACTTGGAAAGGAAAGAGATCCATAACAATAGCAGCATCTATTTGAGAGAGTGGCTGCTGGGCTGGCTAATTTGATGCTATTTAACTATTGTCTGTTTTGTAGCTTTCCAGGTTATTTATTCCTGTACTATGTAATTTTAGGAGTTTGCAGCATATATTTCTACAATTGAAATATTTAAAATCTTCACTGTTACGTACTGATGTACGTAGTACGTAGTACAAAATGCCAGGGGAATCTACCACACCACTGTGGGTCACTACGACGCTGGTCAAGGGGAGAGGTTCCACATCACTGTGGCTATTGAGGGAATTCCATGTGACATGGGGCTAGACACTGGCTCTGTGTTCACCATTATGGCCTGGGGAACCCTGAAGCAGTTTATGCCAACCATCACAAGGCAACAACTTAAACCACAGAACATTCGCCTCAATGATTTCCAGGGAAATCCCATTCGAGTGATCGGACAAGCAGAAATTCCAATCAGCTTCAAGGACTCAAGAGGGAAGCGACCCTTAAGTGGCCGGCATCAAGCGTTTCCACTAATACCTTTACGGCCGCAAATTCAAACTTGTGACAGACCACAAACCTCTATTGGGTCTACTAGCAGGAAACCAACAGACGCCCCAGTATATGTTACCTAGGCTGACCCGATGGTCCATCTTCCTGTCCAGGTACAGTTACAAACTAACACACCGACCAGGGAAGAGCATCGGACACGCAGACGCACTCAGCCACTGCCCAGCACCCGACCTCGTGGAAGACCCCGCACCTGTGGCCGAAATCTTGTTGGTCGATATTGAACGAACCAGCCCTGTCACATCTCGAGACATCGCAGAACACACGGCGAAAGACAAAGTGTTGTCTAAAGTCATGAACTGGGTGTTGAGGGGATGGCCACAGGAGGAAGAAGGGGAAGGATTCAAAATGTTTAAAAACAAACAGACTGAACTATCTGTGTTAAAGGGGTGTCTGTTGTGGGGGGAGCGAGTTGTTGTTCCACAGAGCCTGCAGAGAAGAGTAATAAGGACACTCCACATAGAACACCCAGGAATAGTGCGCATGAAAACACTAGTAAGGAGCTACCTGTGATGGCCTAAATTACACCAGGACATTACCGAGTGGGTGGCGACTTGCCTACCATGCCAAGAAAGCAGGCCGGCTCCACCACAGACCACTCCATTTGAATGGGAGACACCAAATGGCCTGTGGTCAGTGGTGGGTTCCTACCAGTGCGGTCCACTCTATAGCACTGGTAGCGGCCCGCTGGTGATGTCACAGTACCGGTGCGGTTGGTTGCCGGTGCCTGGGCGCCGCCATTTTTTTAAAAAAAATTCTTCTGCGCATGCCCAGAATCCGAGTTTCCGGCACTGCGCATGCGCTGCCTTCCTACCCCACAGTGAGTCCAAGCAGGGGAGGATGGCTGAGGGAGCGCGTGAGACGCTGAAAGAACCTGACAATTAAGTCTTTCCCCGTCCCTTCGCTTGAAAATAATAAGAAGCTCGCATTTGACACTTTTCCTTCATTTTTGCCTAAAGCTTCCCAAAGTGGGCGTTTTCCGAAAGCTTAACCTTTTATACTGTTAATTTTATACAGTTTTATACTGTTATTCTTTAGATGAAAACATTGAGGACTGTTAAAAGATACTGTTCTTTTAACAGTCCTCAATATTTTCGTCTAAGGAATCCATGACTGAAACCAAAAATGCTGTATGAGACTTGCTTGTCTTTTAACTATAGCATTTTCTGCATATAAAGGTTGCTGTGTTGCCATGGTGTAACACACACTTTGTATGCAAAGCTTTTCATGTAAGGTATAAAATAGCAAAAATAGTAGTAAAATCTCTCTGAAATAACTAATATATGACCGGTAAGCCACGCCCACCCGGTCACATGGCTGGCAAGCCACACCTACAAAATAAGCCACGCCCACAGAGTGGTAGTAAAAAAATTAGGAATCCACCCCTGCCTGTGGTCAAGAGTCCACATAGACTTTGCGAGGCCTATGGCGGGGCAAACATTCCTTATAGTGGTGGACGCCTATTCCAAATGTCCGGAGGTGGTCAACATGCCCACATCGACAACAGAAGCCACCATACGAGCTTTGAGGAAGCTGTTCGTGATCCATGGCCTGCTAGATGTCCTTGTATCGGACAACGGCCCACAGCTGACAGCCCAGCACATGGAATCATTCCTAGCTGACCTCGGAATAAGGCATGTGCTCGTCTCGCCATTCAGTCCGGCTAGCAATGGCCAAGCAGAAAGAATGGTGAGAATGACAAAACAGACTCTAACTAGAATGGGCCCAGGGAACTGGCAGGAATGGATCGACCAGTTCCTGTTGACACAACACATCACTCCGTGCGCTGCCACCAACTGGAGCCCTGCCGAAATGCTAATGGGATGGAAACTGAGGTCCCAACTGGACAGGCTGAACCCCACATACAACCCGGAAGCACCCCTGGAATCCAGCAAGCCAACCCGAACACTGGCTATGGGCGAACTAGTTTTTGCACAGAACTTCGCAGGGGATCCCAAGTGGGTGAAAGCCACCGTAATCAAAGTTACTGGTCCCAAGTCTTATAAAGTTAAACTAGATGACGGCCGGGTGTGGTGGAGACACGTTGATCAGCTCAGGAGTAGGTTGGGAGAATCCTGGCTTCACCAACCAGAAACCACTACACCACCCGGGGCCTCAGAGGCAGGACAGGAGTGACGCAAGTCTCCGCCCCGAAGACCATACAATGTGATTCACCAAGAACGACGAGAACCAGGCCCTATCTGCTAGACATCAGGAAGCCCTACTCTCAAGCCCGGAGGTGGAGCGCGAACACCTACCTGCAGCCACCGGAGTCCAGCAACATCACCCGGGACCGGAGGACTAAGATGCCGAGGCTTCAGCCGCCACACCTGGAGGCCGGTTCCAGATTTTTCCACAACCCGGGGAAGGAGCAGCAACAGGCATGTCCACTCCAGTCGAAGACTCCCGAGGAACTGAATCGCGCAGGCCCAGTAGGACTATACGGCGCCCTGTTTACTTAAGAGACATGACCTACGTCGGTTCCTAATTGGACATTACAGAAACTAAGAGGGGAGGGGTGTTACGTACTGTATGGAGTACGGATTTGCACAGCAGCCGCTGATTGTCTAATCTAGCGGCGGGAGAAATAAACTGCTGTCAGTGGCTAGCAGGCTTCAGGGAAGCCCTTAAAAGCGGCTTCCCTGCAGGCTGCCGGCAGTCCATATTAGTTATAGCTAATAGATAATAAAGGTGCTGAACTGTACTTAAGTCTCACCTCTTCATTTACGCGCGAATCTAACATTCACAACATGGCTAGGGACAAGCAGAGTGCTGTCTTGTACACAAAAATCTATACTGTCTTATTAAATCTGCAGTTGGACTTTTATAACAATGATGTAACAGAAAATAGAGATTTCCTCAATATATTTGCTCTCTATTTATGTATATGCATTTTGAGATTGATTTCCTGACCTTGATGTTAGTCACTTGAACATCTTTTTAAGCTATTTATTGGCACAATGCCCATGTTTAATTTCCTATTTTTATCTTTGGATCATGATCATTGTATACGATGTCTCTACATATTCATTGCCCTGTGTGTATATTCAAACGTTCATGTGCATTTTATAGCCCTATTGTTGTCATCTCTGAATTTTTATATAGTACTTTTAGTCAGATCCCAGAGGATTTTGTGGGGAAAATTGCTCATAGTACTTAGGAAAATAACCTCAGAAAATACTCTGAGACGAACTCTCAGAATCTTAGATTTACCACCTTGGCAACTTGAGCCCCCTTCTCAATAATTTATTTTCCGTCCCCGTGAACTGCTTCCTATCTCCCTGAAACCCAGGTGCTCCCTGGAACTTGGAGTCCCACTGGCACTATTTCCCCTTGTCTCGCTGGGCCTCGGAACTACCAAACCCACAATCCCAGGCGTTCTCTCGTCCCTCAGTGGCAACTTGAATCGTACATCTTCGCTCATCTTTAATTTACGAGCAGGGAAAGAGAACTACAACTCCCGGCAGCACTTAGAGCTTCACCGGCCTCCGCCTCTTCTCAGCTGGCTTGAAGGCTGTTATTGTTGTTACTAAAAGATTAGTGGACCAGCTGGTTGCTCTCTGGGTAAGAGACGTCTTCTGTACCGGGGAAGGGGCTTTTCTGTTTTCTCTCCTCCTTGCTTTATCTTTGTTAATTGCTCGGAAGCATCAGATTTGGGGTGCATTTGGGGAGGGGGACACCCCTCCCTCCCTCTCTTGAGTTCAGGAGTTTTTAATCAACTGTACTTCCTGTCGGGACAGAAATCAAAATCAAAAAGGAGGCTGTGGATGCACAGGTTTTCACTTCTCCCTGCATGAAAGGGGAGAGAAAATGTACGACAGGCTTCAGTGGGCCTTTAACTCTGAAAATGTAGCACAAAAAGCAGGAAATTGGGAAGAGCACTGGTTGAAAAAGGGAATTTCTAACCTGGTTAGCTTGAAAACTCTTAACCTGTGTTTCACATCGATCTGCCCGTTTCCTTTATACAGACAAGCACTGTTCGGTGTTGGGACACCCCAAATCTTTTCTTCCTGTTTTAACTACTGGAGATATTCGCTGCCTGTGGTCTTTCGCTCCTTTCTACTAATCTAACTTCGGGATCCATTTTGACTCCAAAAGTCTGCCCCCTCCCCCAGCCCCCAAACGTAACTGCGACGAAGCTTCGAGGTTCGCACGATTTGGTGTTTATGTGGGAGAAGGCAGGACGTGATGAGACTTGTGGCTTCTTGCAAGCTACAGTCATTTTCTTTGTTTGGCTTGAAGCTGCCCAGTCTTAAACCGTGTGACGCCAAGAGGACGGCGCCTTTGCAGCAGAAGAGTTACAGCTTCTCTTCCCCCCCCTCCAAACAAGGGGGGGGGGAATGAAGAGCCGCCTCCATTCCCTAAAAGTCCATCCGAAACCGGGAAGGGAGGGGAGGGTCTTTGCGCAAACCTCGCATCGGGCCAGCGAGGCGCAACATCTTCCCACGCCTCCGCCGTCTCTTCCCATAAGCGGCTACTCGATCGCTAGTTTGTTTTGCTGGGCTCCTTCTCGGTCTCTGATTGGCGTTTGTCTTGGAGAAGCCCCGCCCCAGGGTTCCAGTTGCTCCCGGGGAAAGGAATGTAGCAGCAGTGCCGGGAGCTGCCAGGCTTGGCTTTCGTGCCCACGTGGCTCGTCTGGGTCACGCGGGGGGAAGCTCGCTCCCTTGGCATGCGGGGGACAGGAGAGAGACTGTCTAGTGCGGGCAAGCCCGCCTCCACCTGGTTTCATAACAGGCCTCTCTTGTCAGGGAGGTTTGCCACGTCCGAGCATTTCCTCTCCCCCCCCGTAGTTTACACTAGTAATATGGAAGCCCAAGATGTCTTCAGAAGAACGCCCTTATTTAGCTGAAAGAAAAGAAAAAAATCTTAACCTTTAAGATTCCTCCATTCCTCCGTCCCCCCGAAGGTGAAAAAAATATCTCCTCCCTTTGCTGTATTCTCAACCTATGTAAGATCATCCCCTATTATTGTAAATATAAATTATCTGCAAGGACAGGAGGATTGGTCTTTTCAGCTGAATACTGCAGCTGAGGGGGTGACAACGTACTCTTCCTTTTGCCGTTGAAATAGTACAAGAAGCTGAACGTCGGGTTGAAAGGTAGAAAGAATCACTCCTGCAGTATTTCCATGGTTGACTGGGAAACGGGGCATTGGTTGTCACAAGATACTTTAACCTTAGACTGTCTACAGTAGACCTCTCCCCATTTGCCATCTGTCTCAAATGGTGTAGGAACTCCTGCTTGAGCAGGGGGTTGGACTAGATGACCTACAAGGTCCCTTCCAACTCTAATAATAAATCTAAATTTCTAAGAGGTCTGTAAGGGGCGTGCATAAGCGCACCACTGTGCCTACCGTCCCTGTCTTACTGTCCTATTGTCCCCATTTATCTGTACTTCTTTGCTTATGTTTATACAAACAACTACTATCCTGTACATGTTTGACAAATAAATAAAATAAATAAATATCATGATACATAGTAACTTGAAAAGGCAATTGAATTCAGAGAAGGTAATCATATGAGTAATTAGGAAAAAAGTCTTCAGGCCGAGTTTAATGTTAACATTCAAGAAAGAGCATAACAGTGAAAACTCAGCCACCCAGAGTGGCATGGGCAACTGTACAATTTGAATAAATAAAAAGAATGGAATAATGGAACTTGTGAAATGATCAGCGGCCACAAGTCGCTGTAATATCATTAAATGTCAAAAATGCCAAGATGAATAAAATGTGAATGAAAAAGGATTTTTCATTATGCATCTTGACTTTAATAACGGAAATCCTCTAAAGAGGAGGCTGTTTCTCAGGATGTGAGTCTCAACAGAAAAGCCATTCTTGTTTCTTGATATCCAATAAATGTCCATAGGATGCAACAGAACCAACAGCACATTATGCGATCATCATGGCCTTGTTTTCTTTGGGAGAAAACACTCAGTTATCCTGATAGGACATACAAATACAAATAACTTTAATACTATTTGCTTTCAATGCAAGCAGTGTTACGCAAAGTCCAGAAAAGGAATAAGCTGCAAACCAAATAAATTAAAAGCGTGAGATAAGAAAGATAGCTAAATAACTCTCCATTTCTCTCTATTTTACAAAGCACCCTTGTTTTCACCGTATCCATACAATTCATAGTGTGTTTTGTACTCTAAATCTCATCTTTCTCTTACCAGCTCTATCCAAATGACGGTTTTCTGGGTCTTCCCCTTCTCAACTCATTCTTCCTATATTAGTTTTTAACTTGATTCACATTCATTCTTTCTATATAACCAAGCTACCACAATGTACTTCTTTCATGTCACTTATTTTTGTGTTTAGTCCACATTCATTCATCATCTGTTTATTTTGACCCCTTCTAATGTTTCTGTACATGCTTCTTCAGTAACTCATTCCCACAACATTCAACTTCTGTGTTTCTCCTCACGTGCCCTTCTCACTTCGGTGTTACTAAAACATTCCTAGGCCTGCCATTTTGTCTGTCAGCAATTTTCTGCAAATCATTTGGTGTAGTTAGCAATGTGGCATCATCTGCATACAAGTCTATATATACATTTCACATCCTCAACTAACATACTTCTGATGTCATCACATGCATTATTTATACATTTTGTCCACAAATGCAATCAACTATTTTTGTCTTAATCCATGTGCAACGTTGAATAAGTATTTCATATATTCTTCTATATTATTAGATGTTTGTTTTACTTTATAATTGAAGCCTATTTATTATATTATCCACTTTCTCTAAATCACCCATGGACATTCTCACTTTTTTTTCCTGTTTCAGACTTACACCACATATGCCTGGTTGATTTACAAGGAGTTTACTGGTGAGTAGTTTTGCATTAAATTGCAAAGGCATAGTGTGGCCAGTGCATGCAATGCTCTAGAAAATATAGGGAAGCATGACCTTGCTGATGGCTGCTCAGGTTCCAGTGCATCTTGAGCCTAGGTTATATATCAGGGTTTGATCTTCATCACCTGACTTCTTCGGCACCTATTCCTATTGATTTTTCTGCTGATTCAGCCTTAGGTAACTGATTGTCCACTGATTTCTGAGGCTGGCACTCCAATGGCTCATACCTCTCTGCCTAAAACACATTCACGCAATTCTGAATGACCTATCAAAGAGCAAAAAAGTGATCAATATGCCACCTGCAATGCATAAAGCTAGACTGCATTTACAAATTTTTCTCAATGACATTTCTCATATCTAAGCGTGACGATACTCTTTTAATTTTTATATGTTATATGTTTTTTAACTATTTTATTTATTGTATTGTATTGTCGAAATGGATCCAAATATGTTGTGAGCCGCCCAGAGTCCCTAGGGAGTTGGGCGGCATACAAATCCATTTAATTAAATTAAATTAATTAAATTAAATCTTTTCATTTAGAATTTTACTAAATGCTTTCCCAGGCACACTTAACAACTAATCCCCTTTACTTCTTACAACCTTTCCCATTTATTTGTGAGATTTATTTACTACTACAATCTGATATGAACTATAAGTGAGTGATGAAAACAATAAAAAATTCTGGCACAGAATTCTGGCACTGATGACTCCACACATATCAGTTCATATATGTTTTCTGGAAGAGAAGAGTTTTTACAAGCCTCTAGAAAAGCATGAAATGCTGTATCTCCAGTTACACCATGTACAGTTGCAGTTTTATCGTTTTTCAACACTTTCTCAATCTTATGATTTCTTTTCCCCCATTTTTTTAAACAGATTGTATCTATATCACTGTATCACAATTCTGCAACGTATTACCATTTTCACTTAAGTCTCTCAAATATACCTTCCAGCATTTTCTCACTTCAGTTTCTTCCCAAATTAATTCTTAATCTCAGTCATTCAGTTGTAGGCTCCTTTGTTTAGCATTTTTAATTCATTTTCAAAAGACTATATTTTTAAATCAAAATTATTCTGCATTTTTTCTGACTCTTAACTGTGTCTAGCTTTCTTTGGATGTATTCTTTACACTATCTGATTCTCTGCATATGCATTATACAGCATATTTCTTTCATCTTCATTTTTGTAGCAATCACTCTCTTGTAAGTGATTTTTCTGAAACACAACCTCTTTTATGTCATAATTTTACCAGGCACTCTTCTTCATACTACTGTTAGCATAACTCCACCTGCTTCCATGATGCAGTTACTCCGTAACATATTTATTTTAAAGGACACTCCACATTCCTTACATCCATATTCTGTTCAATCTACTGGGAAATTGATCAGTCTTCTAATACCTTTTTCATAATGGATGCTACATTCTCTTCCTGCTATCTTATTTTCCACTCTTATTTCTTTCCCTTCTTTCATTGTCTTCCATATCTATTTTTCATCAAAATCTACTTTTAACTCTACCCCAAAATAATGCCTGTCCCGCATTCTGAATCCCTCATCACCCTTGTATCCTTCACTAATTTTCTCTCAATCCTTTATCATAAATGAATAATGCTTTAAGATTTATATTCATTCCATGGATGTATAAACACAGTTATGTTTAAACACTTGCATTTGAAACAAGCTCATGTATTCAAAAACAAATATGTTTAGTCCTTTTTCTAAGCAGCCATTTACCAAGATCACCATCTTCTCTGATCTTCTTCTCTGAATGGCACCATCCTTTTTTCTGTAATTTTTTTCTTGTTCCAACCAAAACATTCATGTCACCTAATGGAATACTTTCCCCCTTCATTACTTTCAATCTGAATATTGCACAAGTTTTCTTCAAATTCATCTTTAGTCCTTCTGTTATCATAATTCATTGGAGCATAACATGCAATTATCACCAAACTGAAGTTTTACTTGCATATGAAAGCTGTAACATCCTAACTAGCACTATTTCATACTTTCTGACATACGTTTTAGCTCTTTCATTCATAATTAACCTACACTTTCACTTGCATTAATAATAATAATAATAATAATAATAATAATAATAATAATAACAACAACAACAACAACAACAACAACAACAACAACAGAGTTGGAAGGGACCTTGGAGGTCTTCTAGTCCAACCCCCTGCCTAGGCAGGAAACCCTACACTACTTCAGACAAATGGTTATCCAACATCTTCTTAAAAACTTCCAGTGTTGGAGCATTCACAACTTCTGGAGGCAGGCTGTTCCACGGATTAATTGTTCTAACTGTCAGGAAATTTCTCCTTAATTCTAGGTTGCTTCTCTCCTTGTTTAGTTTCCACCCATTGCTTCTTGTTCTACCTTCAGGTGCTTTGGAGAATAGTTTGACTCCCTCTTCTTTATGGCAACCCCTGAGATATTGTAACACTGCCATCATGTCACCCCTAGTCCTTTTCATTAAACTAGACATACCCAGTTCCTGCAACCGTTCTTCATACGTTTTAGCCTCCAGTCCCCTAATCATCTTCGTTGCTCTTCTCTGCACTCTTTCTAGAGTCTCGACATCCTTTTTACATCGTGGCGACCAAAACTGAATGCAGTATTCCAAGTGTGGCCTTACCAAGGCATTATAAAGTGGCATTAACACTTCACGTGATCTTGATTCTATCCCTCTGTTTATGCTGCCTAGAACTGTGTTGGGTTTTTTGGCAGCTGCTTTCATCAGCTGTATTCCACAGACCACTTCCTTATTCTGATCTATTGCATCCTTTCCCTTAAGGAAGGATGCAGATATACACCATATAGTGTTTTACCATAAGTTTTACAGATATACACCATATAGTGTTCCTTCCTTTTTATCATTAATTCATGTTCCTTAACACGTGATGTATCCCTTTACATTCCAAGTTGCACTCTTCCTTTGCCATGACCGTGGCCATCTACCCAACTTGTAGCTATGACTTCTACCACCATGGCTTTGTACAACTTTGTAGAACTATGGCTTTGACATAATACTTTTTATTACATTTGACATAATGCTTTTAGTAAATTTCACCTAAGATGTTAGCTTTAATCATATGTATGCTACATGCAGCATTCTCTGCTAACAGTAATGAACATTTTTTTTCACCTCAAACATGCCCAGACTATTAGTACAAGCTCAAATTAGTACTTTGCAAATCAGCGTATTATTGTTCGCATTCCACCAACTAAGAGGTACATGCAGTGTACTGATCTACAAACAGGATGCATTTTCAAGTGCCTTATTTATTAAAATAATATATATTTCCCAATTTTGAGGCCTCCTGATTTGCTAAAACTACAACTCCTACCACTTCTCTAGCCAGCCTGACTTGAACTATTCTGAAACATATAGGCCCAAAACATCTGGAGGAATATATATGCTAACCACAAATACCAGATATCTATTCTGAATGTTAGTTGCCAAGAATTACAGCTCTCTTGCCACTCCATGTTCTGGTTTTGACTCCTTTCAAGCTCATTTCTTGCTTCATATGGGGTGAGATTATGTGGCTGGTTTCATCCAGGATGATTCCTCTTAACGCTCCAGAATTAATACAGAAAAAACTAAACAGAGTCAGGTCCACGTAGTTGTGGCCATACAGACAGGAGAATTACATTCTCCTATCCCTAGACTATAAATGTATTTCTCTGTCAATAGCATATTGTTCAGGTAAACAATCCCTAATCTACCTTCTTAAGGTACGACCTCACTGGAAAAAGCCAAGGTTGTTGTTCTTGTTTCTGCTTCCGAACGTTTATAACCGGATACCTCTGGAAACTTGATGTATGAAACAAAAGGGCTCCTCATCTCTCAGTTCTTGAAACTGGTACTCCAAAGTTCACTGTTTATATACATGGATGTTCGAGTTTGTTTTATGTGTTTGATCTAGTGATTTACCTACACACCAAAAAAAAGCCCCCATCCCCAACTTGGGTTTTATCCTGTGTTTATAATCTTTAATCTCTTTGAGGGAGGTGGGCAGTTTAGAAATGTAAAATATAGATGGATGGATGGATGGAATCTATCATCTATCTGTCTGTCTGCTGTCTGTCTGCTGTCTGTCTGTCTGTCTATCTATCATCTCTCTATCTATCTACAGTATCTATCTATCATCTATCTATCTATCTATCTATCTATCTATCTATCTATCTATCTATCTATCTATCTATCTATCTATCTATCTATCTATCTATCTATCATCTCTCTCTATCTATCTATCTATCTATCTATCTATCTACAGTATCTATCTATCTATCTATCATCTCTCTATCTATCTATCTATCTATCTATCTATCTATCTATCTATCTATCTATCTATCTATCTATCTATCTATCTACAGTATCTATCATCTATCTATCTATCTATCATCTATCAATCTATCTATCTATCTACAGTATCTATCTATCTATCTATCTATCTATCTATCTATCTATCTATCTATCTATCTATCTATCATCTCTCTATCTACAGTATCTATCTATCATCTATCTATCTATCTATCTATCTATCTATCTATCTATCTATCTATCTATCATCTATCTATCTATCTATCTATCTACAGTATCTATCTATCTATCTATCTATCTATCTATCTATCTATCTATCTATCTATCTATCTATCTATCTATCTATCTATCTATCTATCTATCTATCTACAGTATCTATCTATCTATCTATCTATCTATCTATCTATCTATCTATCTATCTATCTATCTATCATCTATCTATCTATCATCTATCAATCTATCTATCTATCTATCATCTATCTATCTATCATCTATCAATCTATCTATCTATCTACAGTATCTATCTATCTATCTATCTATCTATCTATCTATCTATCTATCTATCTATCTATCTATCTATCTATCATCTCTCTATCTACAGTATCTATCTATCTATCTATCTATCTATCTATCTATCTATCTATCTATCTATCTATCTATCTATCTATCTATCTATCTATCTATCTATCTGTCTAATCTCATCTGCTCCAGTCAGGATTTGCTGGGATGATGATGATGATGATGCATGTTTGCATGCCAGGTAGGCTGATTTAATCTTTTTCTTAAAGCAGCAGCCATTGCGTTGTCTAGTGAATTCAGTTTCACAAGTGGGGTTTGTTGGAGACCACAGTTGGGATTATGGGTGGATTAGTCATGAAGGCTATAGCTCGGTTTGGCTTTCCTGGAGCTCCAATTAGCCAGATGTCTGCCCAGGTGCTCAGTCATATGCTCTAGCCCTGTGTTTCCTGCCTTGGGCAGAGAGTTGACTTGATGGCCTAAAATGGTGAACAGAAGGTAGATTTGGCTCTGCTAGTAGATCTCTTAACTTGAAGTAGAGTACCAAAAATTCCAAATTCCCAATTGGGCAACAGCAACAATAGAAAAAGTCTTCTGCTGGCATAAAACCAGGCTGCTGAAAACAAGAAAGTTGCACAGAAGTGGGTTTTATATAGGCAAAATTAATTCTAATGCAGTTGTGCCCTGGACCTGGCATGGTGCTGAGAAACATTTACTTTTGTGTATTTCAGGCCCATCCCCACCATCATTTTGAACATCTAGTCAGTGGATTTGGGAATCATGTTAAAAAAAAAGTATACCCAATACGTCTGAAATCTTATTTTTCTTGCCACCTCCTTCATTCCTACTGATTTATACAGCAAGCCAGTTATATATTTCAAACGTACATGTCTTACACACAGAATTGTGCATGTGGGTGTGCGTGGGTGTTTCATCATTTTCGTGATGGAGCTAAGCTAGCTCCTTTTTTTGAAAAAAAAAAAAAACAACCCACCAATATATCAACTCTGAATGGCTCTGCTGTACTGCAGGGTGGGAAATAGTCACATTAGGCCTGCTTGCTCCTAGATCTCCTGGGTTGAAGGAGGAGAAGGATTGTCAGACGGAGTTATATAGTTGAGAAACCACGCTGGTTGCCATTACAGTTTCATGGCCAAACTTGTTAATACTTGCTGTGACCCTTTGCTTCTGTTGTAAATGCCAGAAACAAGCAGCTATTATCTAGGCCACATCCCATTGTGAGGGGCTGATCCCTTGCCTTGTTGATAGCAAATCATTCTCATCCTATCCTTGTAATATTATGGTGCTAAAATGCCAGGGCCACTGCTTGGTTGCCTTCAAACAGATCTGCCCTTCATTGTGAGGTACCAACAAAAAGTTTCATTTCCACTAAACACTACATTAAAAAAAGCCTTGAAATTACATTGCAAGTGTATATTGAAAGGCATGTGGGGGGGGGGAGTCTTTTTAAAGCACTTTGTAAGGGAATGAACTGCTTGGGATAAAGAGCAACATCCTTTCTTGCTGCATGTTGTTCTCTAAGAAAAATTTTCACAGATTCAGGATGCTCTGTCTACAACAAAGAAAAGTTTGGGTGCCTCCCACTTCATTTTTGATCCCAGGTAACAAACTTGAAGGAAGATGTTTCATGCAGGCTATGTTCTGGTCCAGCCCAAGCTTAAATTTATTGCCTGATGCCTTTATTTATTCACTTCCTAAGTTAGTTCAGCGTATTTCATTCACATTTCTGCAGGATTCTGCTTTTTCTGTTGATTTCTCTATGACGGAAAGCCTTATGATAATTTATTTAAAAGTTTATTTAAAAGTTTGTTTATTTATTTATTTATTTATTTATTTATTTATTTATTTATTTATTTATTTTATTAAATTTATATGCCACCCAACTCCAAAGGACTCTGGGCGGCTTAACAACATAATAAATATTAAAAACATCATTAAACATTAAAACAATTTAAAACCCATGCATATCATTTCATGGCAGGATCTCGCCGATTACAACCGTGAGATCAACGGCCCCAGGCCTGCCGGAAAAGCCAGGTCTTTATTGGTTTTCGGAAGGCCAATAGGGTGGGGGCAGTCCGAATCTCCGGAGGTAGCTGGTCCCAGAGAGCCGGGGCAGCCACAGAGAAGGCCCTCTGTTAGAGAGTTAGTTAGAGAGGATTCAAACCTTGTGCTCTGATTTCCCACCTGGATCATGATAGCTGCGGGTAGACTATTAGGCCTCGCTATCCCTCCTTTTGAAACAGATGTTGTACAAAAGCAGCAGATGTGTTGATTATCTGGAAGAGTTCAGTGAACTTCTAACATGCATACACAAACACAAAAAGGGGGGAGAAAACCCAGATTGAAAAGTGCTGGATCCTTAAGAGTTTTAATTAAGTTTTGGAAAAAAAAATAAAAAAACTTTTTCATGTATAAACTGAGGTTATAGAACAAAGATAAAGAACTATTGTGGTCCTTTGGATGTTGTTATCAGATTGCATCTTTTTTATCATCCCTGCTCTTTGGCCGTGCTGGCTGTGCCAGATAAGAGTTGTAATCCCACATATCCGGAAGGTCCCAAGTTAAATGGAGACTGTTCTAATCTGACTTATTTTTTCCCCCTTCCTCCTCTGAAATGAAATCCCATAGCACAACCTTTCTCAATCTAAGTGCTCCCCAAATTGGAGTTCCTCAAATTCACTACCCATGATGCTGAGCAACAAGTCCACACATTAGTTGTGTTTCCAGGCTGGGGAAACCTGTCATAACAGCATCATTGCCTTCTACGCCCAGGCTTAGTGAGTGAAAAACGGGCAGTGGTATGTTCAATTTCGAGGAGGGGACCAGTTACAGAATATAAAGCGCCCCACATTTAATCTGTATTTGGGTTTTTAAAATAAGTTTTTATTTTATAACATATAAAAATTCCAATTTCAATTGAACAGTGTGTTGTCTGAGTACAAATCATTTTAGGAAATAATAAAGTGTTTATAACAATATTCATTGCATTAATATCAATAATAATAATCATTATCATTATCATTATTATTTAACCAAGTTAACATATCTTCCTTATATCACTGATCCTTCCATATATTTCCCTGTTTCTAGCTCCTGTTTTTTATCAGTTAGCTACTGATAAAATAAGTCCCAAGTCAAAAGATATTCAGTTTCTCTCTTTTCCTTAATTGTAAGTGTTAGCTTATCCATTTCTGCACATTCTAATATTTTTCTAGTCACATCTTCATCTGTTGGGATCTCTTCACTTTTCCATTGTTATGCAAATAATTTAATTTAATTTAATTTAATAGATTTGTATGCCGCCCAACTCTTGGGGGACTCTGGGCGGCTCACAACATGACAAATCCATTACAATAAAATATATAACAGTTAAAAAATATAAGAATTAAAAGAAGATCTCCAACATTCATAACTAAAGGGGGGAGACCCCGGGATAATCTATTCGGTCTCACTTTCACCCCGCCTGCCGGAAGAGCCAAGTTTTTATTGCTTTACGGAAGGCCAGCAGGGTGGGGATGGCCCTGATTTCCGGAGGGAGTTGGTTCCATAGGGAGGGAGCTCCCACAGAGAAGGCTCTCCCCCTAGGCCCCGCCAACCGACATTGTTTGGTCGATGGGACCTGGAGGAGACCAACTCTGTGGGACCTAACCGGTCGTAGGGAGGTATGTGGCAGGATGCGGTCCCGAAGGTAGCCTGGCCCTGAGCCATGTAGGGCTTTAAAGGTCAAAACCAACACCTTAAATTGGATCCGGAGACTAATGGGCAGCCAATGCAGCTGGCGGAGGACAGGTGTTACGTGGGTGTACCTGGGCACACCCACCACGGCTCGCGCAGTCAATTCTATTCTCGCTGCAGTCAATAAATGTAAAATCAGATGTAATCTGTATTTGTTATTGCTCCAATTAAGCAAGCTATAAGAAAGCACAAGCTCCACTGCTTGAGGTTTTTTTTTCCTACCAGCCCCATACTTGTACCAGCAATCCTTGTTCAGTGACTGCCTCATTTAGCATCTGTTAACAGTTATGATGGCAATGAAAAAGTAACTTTGCGACCAATCCTCGCAAGGTCTGTAAAGCAAAGGAAAGCTGAATTAAGACGTAAAGACAGTTGTGGTTTCACTTAGCAACCACTTTACTTAATGACCGAGTTGCCAGTCCCAATTGTTGCCTAAGTGAACTGCAGCAAAATAGTAAGAATTGGAATCATTCTAGTCTTTGTTTGTTCAGCCATGAAATACCATTGCAGGGACAGGCAAGGAGGCGTTTTGAATACGAGTCCTGCACAAGAGAGATCCTTGAGAAAGAATAATATTACTAATAGATTGATGAAGGATTAATAAAGTGTTGGGTGTGGTTTCTCATCCTCTTTCCACGTGGAGGTATAATTGTAGGGGGAAAAAACTGCCATTGTTTTAGAGTTTCTTGCTTTTCCTCGGCCCATCTACAGATAGGATTAGTCTGCCTCTATAGATTCTGTGGCTGCTTCCATACATATCACATAAGCAGCCCAGAGTCATTGACTGAGATGAGCGGCTATAGAAAATGGATAAAGAAATAAAATATAAATAAATAAATTCAGGTTGCTCCAGGATCAGTTCTGTGTTCCCTGGTGACCCCACAATAACGCTTCTATTTTAACAACTCAGTAATTCATTTCTGGCTCAAATGCAGGGCAGCTCAAAACTTGTGAGTTCAGTTTTATCCCACTGAAATTCAGAGGGGGGGGGCACGGGGGGGTGTTTCTCCCTCCCCCCCCCAACGCTGGGTCCACCTTGTTGCTTGTGCTCTATTCAAATACCATCTTTGAGTCCATGGATCAGTGAAAGGGCGAGCACAAGAATGCTGCTAGGGTGGCCCTTTTGTTTAATGAATTGCTGCGATGTTTTTCTAAAGCACCAAATCAGTGAAATTGGGGGGTGTGGGGTTTTTTGCTGCTGCCATTTTTATGCTCCCTTGGAGGGAGGGAGGGAGCTTCTCAGAGCTTATCAGGCTTCTCAGTGTCTTGTGGCAATAAGAATGATCACAAGCTCAGTATGAAAGTGTCCCTGAGGGCTTAGGGAGCGAAAAGGATGACAGATCTATGTTCAGATGTTTTATGCAAATAAGAAAAAGAGGGTTCCAGAGCTTTTCTCTTTCAATTTTATTCTCTTTCCGTCCCTTCTACATCCATCCTCTGAACCATTGGCTCTCCTGCTACCTTTCCCTGAACCCTGCAGCATTCCCTTTGCTGAAATTAAGCCATTGTTCTTACAGTTCTGAACTGCATTGGCTGTTTTTTAAAACCTTTTTTTCCCTCCTCCTCCTGCTGCTGCTTCTTCTTTCCATCATTAACTAGACTGTAAGTGCCTTGGGGACAAAGATTTTTCTTTTTTATGTACCTACTGTATATATATATATATGTATGTGTGTGTGCTGCAATGTACCATGTAAAATGACGGTGTGGTATAAATAAATCATTATAACAAATAAATAATTAACCGAAGTATCCCAGTGATGGAAAAACAATCTGCAAAGATTAAGAGGGCCATCCTGGCTCTGCCCCTTCCTCCTGGCTTCCATCCATGTTCCATTGTACATACGCTGCCACTCCTAATGCTTATTCATATTTCCTTTCCTGTTTAAAAAAAAAACTCCCCAAAATTGTTAAACGCTCCTTCTTGTTTCAGAAAAAAAAACCATATACTTTAGGACCAGAGTATGTGGATTAAACTCATTCATGTGCAGTAAGCAGTTTAATGCAGTTGCATAATTTAATTTGTGTCTCCCATCTGTAAGCAATACTGTGCAAAAAAAAATGCTTGCAAATTTGAGGATAATGCCAGGGAAAATATTAAGATAAATGACAAGTGGGTAGCAGGGGTGAAATCCAGCAGATTCTAACAGGTTCTGGAGAACTGGTAGCGGAAATTTTTAGTTCGGAGAACCGGCAAATACCACCTCTGGCTGGCCCCAGAGTGGGGTGGGAATGGAGATTTTGCAATATCCTTCCTCCAGGAGTGGGGAGGGAATGGGGATTTTGCAGTATCCTTTTCCTGGAGTGGGGAGGGAATGGGGATTTTGCAGTATCCTTCTCCTGCCACGCTCACCAAGCCACGCCACGCCCACCAAGCCAAGCCCACAGAACTGGTAGTAAAAAAAAATTGGATTTCACCACTGATGGGTAGATGTAGTTGACTCTTCCATATTTACTTTTAGAGCATGCACTTTCACACATACCCATCCTACCATTACCTATGCCCAGCAGAAATAGAATTCTCCAGGAATAATCAGAAATAATATGAATTTCAGCTTTTTCCTAGTATATTTTTTTTAATCTATAGATCCGGTAAAGATAATAACTACAGATGTCCCGTTCTCTTCCCTGATGAGTAGATGATAATTTCCTGTCCTAAGACAGATTCCATTTTCCTTTATCCTGTATTTCTGCTCCAGTTAGCAGTGGCTGTCAAGGGTTTTCAGCAGAAAGAAAGGCTTTCCTCCGTTCTGCTACTGAAGGTGGCAGGGCTTGAGTGGTGGCCTTTGTCAACACTCCTTTGGTGCGTAAAACTAGCCTTGCTCATATTTCAGGTCATGCCCTGAGATGCATTTGCAGGGAAGCCAGTAGAAGCCTGTCTTTGGGGCAGAAATCTAGCTCTCCCATCTTCAAAGAAAGAGCAGAACTAATTAATTAATCAAAGCAGGGCTACCTTATGACATCATAAAGTAAGTTAAATAATACGCATTGCAAAAGACATCCCTTCCTCAGCTAAGAGCAGAATCTAAACAATCCACTTGCACAACAAGATCGTTTGTCCATTAAGTGCCCATCTGGCTGATTTAGCACCAAATCATGTTTCTTGAACTATCAACTACTTTCATTTACTTTACAGCCCAAGTTACTAAGATGGAAGACGCGCAGTCCCACCCCAGCGTAGTTTTCCTGAATGTGGCCTCAAGTTACATACCCCACACCAAGGTGGAGTGCCACTACAATCTGCCACCTGGCATGAAGCCATCGACCAGAGATTGGATCGGGATCTTTAAGGTACTGCAAATGGAGACAAGTGGGGTGATTATGTTTGAATGCGTATGGTCACATTTCAGGAGTTTTGGAGAAATTGTAATCAAGTGTATCTGAACACCAGACATTTTGTTAGCTATTAATTTTACTACTTTATTAAAGTTTGTTGCAAAAATCAAAACCAGAAGCACACACAGATGACTGATTCAGCTGGATTCATAAACTTCTTTATAAACATAGTATCAGATGAATTTACAATACCATTAGCAGAGTTCTTCTTCAAGTAAACACAAGCAGGAGTTAGTTTCATTTCAGCAGAGCAGACAAGCACAGAGAGTAGAGTGCAGAGTGGAGAGAGAGCAGAGTGGAGAGTGAGAGCCATGCCCAACCTTAAGATTAAGTTCCAGTTTTGATTCTCTGCAAAGACTCAGATGTGTTTAGCTCCCATTGGCTGACTTAGTTGCTATGCCTATTCATTGGCTGACCTTGTTACCACTGGCTCTCCCAGTTCATGAATATCTTAACATACTTGCAGTTCTGACAGCACTCAGGAACTCTACCAGTAGTGGGTTCCACTTACCTTTGCTACCGATTCACGAACGCGAGTGTGCAAGCGCGCTTTGCGCGTTTGCAACACTTCTGCGCAGAGCATTTTTGATGACGTCCAGGCGGGTGGGCGGAGCCTCCCATCGCCGCTGCTACCAGTTCGCGGAACCGGTGCGAACCGGTAGCAACCCACCACTGGTAGCAACCCACCACTTTTTACCCACAGTAAAAAGCTGAAGTCTCATTCAAATCCAAATCCACTTCTTGTAGCATCAGGGGATGGACATATCTTTTTCTCAACAACAGCATTCAAAGTAGGAAAAACCCACAGACAAGATTTTCTGATGGTCTCTCATCCAAGTACTAAGCAAAATCTAAACCTGTGTAGCTTTCCAAAACCAGCCAAAGCTGATTGGTGGTGCCATCTAGCTAAGTCCTTCATATTTACCAGGAGAATATATCTTCCTTCAATTAAGAAAACATATGTTCTTCTGCCCATAATCAAAACACCCTGCAAGTCGAAAGATAGCACAGCACAGCTAGAACTTTGCATTTTCAATGTTCTGATTGCCATTGTCTTCATAATTCATAAGGAATTCTATTTATTTATTAAATGTATATGCTACCCATCTCACTATCAAGCAACTGGGCGACTTTCAACATGATAAAAAAAAATTTTAAAATATTAAAACATTAGATAATTAAAATTAACAAAAATTAGCTAGGATAGGAATTTTGTGTAAAGAGCAGCATTACAAAATACATTCTCACACTCAAAGGTGATTCCATCCAAAATTGTTGGGTTTGCAATGGTGGACCTTCAGGGAGAGTTACACAAGTACTACATCTTCTAATGCTACCTTTCCCATTCCTTGGCTCAGGTGGATGCTTCTTCGGTACGTGACTATTATACCTTTGTGTGGGGCATAATGCCAGATGGTGGAGCTTCTGAAGGAACCCTCCATTGCAGCGTCCAGTTCCAAGGTAGGCATGTTTCAAGTGATTCAGAGCAGATTCATCAAAGCATACATGGCTAAATGTTTTGAGTAACATTTGAGGAATGACTTCCTGCCCAAGCAGAATGGTGACACAAGATAAAGTAGATAAACAGAACAACTAGTCTTATTGAACTTGGTTTCAGCAATCTATCTGGCCTGCCCTTTCAAAACAGCTGTTTAAAACAGCTTAAGGAAAAGTTCATGGGAAACAATAAAATGGTCCGGAGTGCTCAAATCAATTCCATGCAGTGAAACTGGGAGCAAAATAAAATGCCAATTTGTACTAAAAGCAAAGCAAAAAGATCTCTAACAGTTCATCAGAAATTAAGAAAAGAGAATGTTAATCGAAACTGAGATCCTAATTTCCTACCTCTGGTTTTCCTTTTATCTGTGACTCATTAGGAGTCAAGCAATAAAAGAAAGCCTCATATTCAGAAGTCAGAAAAGTAATACAGTAAATATATTTGTCCTTTCACAGCCAGCTACTTACCTAAGCCAGGTCCGCAGCAATATCACTTTCATTATGTGGATCGCCATGGAGAGGTGCGTGGCCAAAGTTCTCCTTTCCAGTTCAGCGAACCCCGTCCCATGGATGAGCTCGTCACTCTAGAGGAGGCCAGCGATGACGGAGGAGGAACTGATATGCTGCTGGTAGTTCCCAAGGCCGCTCTACTTGAGGTAGGATGCTCTAAGCAACCCTTGGTTCCAGAGGTGGGTTCCTCTATAGAACCTGTTCGGACCAGTTCTATAGAACCGGTAGTAACATGGCGGCCTGGGTCGTTAGAACCGGCAGCGACCCAGGCCTGCCACGCCCCTGAATTGGCTCTCTCAGCGGCGCCATCTTGTTTTTTGCTTCTGCGTATGCACAGAAGCTTTGTTTTAGCACTGCGCGAAGGGCGCCTGCTCGAAGCCCCACTGAGCGAACCAGCAGTGATTAAAACCAGAACCCACCCCTGCTTGGTTCTCATTGTAAGCCAACATTCTTGACCCTAAACCCACTTGAGGTGTATTCCCTTCCTTGAGTATAATTTTTTTCATGACTAGTTGCTTGCTGCCTAACTATAGCATTAAACTCAGCTCAGGAAATTGCTATGCATGCGCGCCCCCTCACATGATTTTGCTTCTGCGCATGCACGGAAGCAAAATTGCGCCAAAATCTTGCGAGGGGACGCGCACGCGCACAATTTCAGTGCGATTTTGCTTCCGTGCATGCGCAGAAGCAAAATCTTGCTGAAATCTCTCTCGTGCGCACATCCCCTCGCAAGATTTTGGCGCGATTTTGCTTCCACGCATGCGCAAAAGCAAAATTGACCCAAAATCAATGCAAAAAAATGGTGACGTGCGCGGTGGACTGGCAGAGAGGACTACGGAGCGGTCGCGCGCAAATTGCACAATCGGCCGCTTCCTACCGGAACTGCGCACCGGGCAGCTCCAGCAGGAACCCACCTCTGAATGTTATCATTTCCATATTAAATATACAGTATCTTCTGATATAATTAAAGGTTAAGCAATACCAGCAATGAGAGATAATCACCTATCCCTGATGATTATTAGTGGAAAATATACTGGTTGCTTCCTTTGAGTCAGCATCTTCACTTTCCACATTCAAATTTGGAGGTACATCATGGCACAAATTAAAGTCTTGACCTATGACCTGACGTTTTCCTCAGCATTGGTGTCAGAAGTTGGTTGTCTTAATGTGCTTGGGCTTCAACTTCCATCCACCTCAGCTAATTTGGCTAGCAATCTAGAAAGTGGTCCAACAGCATTTCTGTGCCCAGTCTGTCCTCCTAAGATGTCAAAATGAATGAGATGGAGCAAGAGTTTTAAGATGTCCTGGATCATCCACCCAATATTAAATGGCTGACCTGCTTTCATAAAGCCAAGATAGCAGAGTTTTTCAATCTTCTGGAATTATACCAGACCCATTAAACTGCTACTGAGACATTCCTTATTTGGCTTCGCTGTATAAAAAATTAAGTATCTGAAGGCTGAGATAAATGCTTTTCCCTGGCACGTTGAGTTTTCCTTGTGCAAAGCTGTTTTGTAAAAGCAATGCAGCATACAAAATAGTCTTGAAATATTTCAGCCTGGAAAGATTATATCATGGTTTAATTTTTAATCAGCTTTTAATCCTAGGATAGCAATACAAAGACGGTAAAATTCAGCCCACTGAATGAATGTGTCCCCTGACATTGTACTTCGGTACCGTATCTCTCTCTCTCCTTCCCCACAGACTCAGCTGGAAGAGAGTCGTCAGGAACAAGGAGCCCTGTTGCGTGAGTCCTGCCGCCTGAAGGAAGAGGTTCAAGAATTGAGAAGCCGCGCAGCAGATCTAGAAGCAGCACTTAGCTCCTTACGTGATGAGCACACCAAGCTGGCTGCACAATATAAGGCAAGGCAGAAAGCAAGGTTTTGCAGTAGGACTTGCCAGCTCTTCCAGTTCCCACCTCTTCCCAAGCTTCAGGAAAGGTGTTGTGTTCCCCTCATCTTACTAAGCAAAAACTCAGGTGGCCACAAAACTTTGTGCAACGTCTGACTCCAAGGCTGAAGCAAGATCTGGGTAATCCCTTCTGTACAGAGGGATGCCCCTCTGCCTTAATGCTTGCACCAGATTAGTTCACATGCATGTGGTGATTATTTAAATGTCTGCAAAGCATGCTCCCATACATCAGGTTCAGGAGAACATTAGTAGAAAAAGAGTATGTCTCCATCTCATACTTTTATGTCTGGTTGGGCATTGTGAGAAATAATTATTCTGGATCAAAATGAGCCTTACTATCACCCAGTAGGGTTATTCATATGTTGTGTTCGATTTTGTCAGCAAAACTAGCTGTTGGATTTTTAGATTTTATTCAAATGTTACAGACATCGCTCGCTTTTCTTCCTCTCCACCAGGAACTGTCAAATTCTTACACGGAAATCTCCAAGCAGAGAGATACTCTAAGCATTCAAGAAACTGAGCACTTGGCCCGAATCCAGGAACTGGAGAGCGATATCCAGGGGATTGGAGAGAAGATGCTTCAGAGGGAGACGGAATTAGACAGGTCAAGGCCATGTCAAAGAAAGCACCTCAAGTACAATCAAAAGGGAGAGGGATGGTGGGAGGGAAAGAAAAAGGGAGAAAGAGGAAGAGAGGGATGGGAGGGGGGGGACAATATCTTCTGAGCTACCGATAGGCAATTAGTCCTGTTGATGTTCTAGATTAGAACTCCTATTAACTCAGACTATTAGACGTTTCTAGGAGCAACTCAGCTGGAGGGTATCAGATTGGGATGGACTGAATTATATCTTCTCTCATGCTCAAGTCAGAATCATCATGGAATCAGTTCTCTGTGCCATTCTAACTCAATCTCAAGGAATTGTCCCAGGATTTAATACATTGTGTCCTAGTTTCCATATCTTTGGTTTTATCAGAGGATGTCCACTACCATTCAGATCATGAATTGAACGTAGGTGGAGGAAGTATAGGAATGAAGGAAGTTTAGGGATCAATATTGATTTTTACATTGTAACAAGCCCACTCTTAGTGAATTAGATTATGTTGGGGAATGTTTTCATACAGAGAAGCTGATCTATTTAGTAACCTAGGGATGCCTTGAAATTAATAGGTTGTGGCTAAAATATCATCTTGGAATTAGGCTGCTGGGCTGGTGGATGCTCTTGCTATATTGAGGAAGATGCAAAGATGGAACTAAAGGGTGGTTTCTAAATAGGTACGGTAGGTAGAGATAGAGAGAGAGAGAGAGAGAGAGAGAGACAGAATGACAGACAGACCTATTTTAGAGATGCCCCTGAGTAGAAAGAGCACAGTGAATATATTCCTCACACGTGCACATACTGTTCGGATCATTTCTGCTGCAGGGTGAAAAACACAGTGAAGTTACTTCTGAGGGAGCAGGAACACATCCACCATCAGCTCAAAGAAGAGAATGCTGAGAAAGAGCAGTACCAGGTGAGCGTGGAGCGACAGGTTTGAAAAGAGGGACACAAAGAGGAGCAAGGGAACCAGAGCTGGCATCGTTAGCCAAGCAGCTGGCATGTTGGAAACACGTCTTCCCTCCTCTCCAGGTCAAGCTGCAGGCTTCCAAGGAGGAGAGCCGTAGCCTGGCCTCCGACTTGCAAGAAGCCAAGACTCGTCATGGTGAGAAAATCTCCCAGGCTCTCATGTTGCAGGAGGATATTCAGAAGTTGCAGCAGAAGCTGGCAGCTGCTAACTGCCGCACAGTAAGTACCTGAAGACAGGAGGCCTCTGGGAATATTAAAAATAAGGTTTATCAAGTCCAGCACGCTGTCTCTAATGGTGTCTCTAACGGGATGATCTTGGTGTTCTCCCAGAACTCTCAAGACACCTAGTCTTGATAACCTATCTCCAGCACCTAGTAATTCCTGTCCTTAGGCGAGGAACCCATTTTTGCCCACCCTAAATGCATTTCCAAGTCTCATTTCCTTGAGTATGGAGCATTAAGTAGCCATCCAGTGGATATCTCCAATCCAGTGGTCTACGCCAGAGGTCTCCAACCTTGGCAACTTTATGAGGTGTGGACTTCAATTCCCAGAATTCCTCAGCCAGCATGGCTGGCTGAGGAATTCTGGGACTTGAAGTCCACACCTCATAAAGTTGCCAAGGTTGGAGACCTCTGGTCTACGCCATTTCCATTACCAAAAGAAATGTAGTACAGTAGAACCTCTGGTCATGAATGCTTCTGACCAAGACCAAATCAGGTTCCGACCAAAAAATTCACAAAAAAATTTTTTCACGGACGATTTCCCCTTCCGCGCCATTTTTTTTGAAAGTGCCAAATTTCCAAAATTAGGTTCAGGTCACGACCAAATCAGTTTGTGACCAAAGTTATGGAACGAATTGTGGTCGTGACCAGAGGTTCTACTGTAGTTTACAACAAGAAGGAATCCAGGATTTCAGAATGATATTTTAGACTGATTAAAAAAAAACAAGGTTGGACAAGCAAAGCACAGATCAGGACATGTCATAGGCAAAAAAAATCTAGGGTGATGTTGTTTCAGGCCCCAACCCTTTTTCTCCAAACGTGTGTTTTGTGGAAGAAGATTCATGTACAAAAATGGCACCAAGTTCTACTGGGCACTTCATGGATTAGTTTTTAAAAATTGTAGGAGAAATAAGGTATTCAATTATGGGTGAAGTCCCTTAAACCCATGGACTTTGTTTTGTAAACAGTCTTGGAACAAAGTTACAGCCAACAGAGCTGGTTTCATGTTTATTTATTAGTGACATTTATATACCGCCTCACAGTGCAAACACTCTCTAAGCAGTTTACACCAGTAAGCAATGTATATTTATATTGCCCCAAACAATCTGGGTCCTCATTTTACCTACTTCGGAAGGATGGAAGGCTGAGTCAATCTTGAGCCGGTGAGATTTGAACTGCTGACCTGCGGATCACAGTCAGCTAAAGTGGCCTGCAGTACCCCACTCTAACCATTGCGCCACCTCGGCTCATTTCTTGTTGAAGAACAAGAAAGAACTGACAAAAATCAGCCAGCCCTGATCTAGGCAAAACCACTTGTTCTGTCAGGACTTGCAGGGCAGAGAAGTGGATGGGTGGGAACCAGAATCCAGGGATTTATTCTTGGCCCAGGGAAAGAAACTAGATCAATATCTCTCTCTTTGCGAAAATCAGAAAAGTTTTTTTTGTACAAGAATTAGGTTAGAGCTTGAAAACCTAAAATACATCAAGTATTGATCCTCCATAATCAATGCTTGTACCTGCTGGGACAGGTTCCCACTTCAGGTTTAGAAAGTGTTCTGAATCCTAATGGCTGCTATTATAGACCACTTATTCTCTTCCTGGGGTTCTCCTAGTGCCATGAAGGTTGGTCATGGCTCCTGCACCTTCTCTCTCTGGCCTCTTCCTCTCAGTCTTCTCTCTTTCCAGGCACAGATGGAGTCCTTGTGTGAACAGTTACGCACCACACAGGACGTTCTGGCTGCCAGCCAGCAGAAAGTGGCTCTTTTAGGGGAAGAGCTAGCCAGTGTGGCCTCCATCCGAGACCGCACCATCTCTGATCTCCACAAGAGCCGCCTTGAGGCAGCTGAGGTCAACATCAAGCTTGCTGACATGACCCTCAAGTGGAAAGAAGGCAAAGGCCAATGGTGGAAGGAGAAAGCCATGCTGCTGCAGAATGTAGAGGTATGTGGGACACTTGTGCATGTGATCCCCTAAGTCAGTTGAGCAAACTTCTGTGATTATTATTTTTTTGTCTTCATCATTTATGTTCCTTCTGTCTTGTGGGAAGTCTAAGCCATGCATGTGGAAGCCTCATCTCATTTACCTTCTCAGCAATCCAGGGCTGAGATTGGACTGAGAGGGAGCAAATGGTCTAGAATTATCTATAATCAAGTGGAATTTCGACACCAGATCCCCTTCACCCTAGGTGGCACACAGAGCCCTCTCTGCAGGCACACCAGCCATCGCCCAGCCCAGCCCAGCCCAGCCCCACTGCGCATGTGCGTGCTTCCCACCGGGCAGCTGGTCTTCGGGTCTCTGCCGCATATGTGCAGGGCGGGGCATTTCCATGCGCTGTGTTGGGGAAAGAAATTGGGGAAATCGGAGAATATAGCAATAGCATTAGCAATAGCATTTTACTTATATACCGCTTCATAGTGCTTTACAGCCCTCTCTAAGCGGTTTACAGAGTTCAGCATATTGCCCCCAACAATCTGGGTCCTCATTTTACCCACCTCGGAAGGATGGAAGGCTGAGTCAACCTTGAGCCTGATGAGATTTTGAACAGCTGAACTGTTGAACTAGCAGTCAGCCTGCAGTGGCTGCATTTAACCACTGCACCACTTCAGCTCTTGAAGGCACAGGAGGGAGGAATCCAGGAGGAAACTAGCGCGCGCTGGGAAAAAAAATTGGGGAGATCAGGGATGCCCCCCCTGTTTTGGTGTTAGCAGGCCTCCCTGAATCCTGGGACTAAAAATGGGGCGTGGGGGGTGCAGCACCCCCTCCACCTGTTTTTGGTCACAGGAGGCTTCAGGGAGGCCTGCTAGCACCAAAACGAGCTGCGGGAGGGGGTCGCCCGTGCATGCAAAAGGGGCGGAGGGAGTTTGGGGGTCACCCGTGCATGCGTGTGGGGGCCCTGTGGGGCAGCATTGCATTAGGGGGCAGTACGCACACACACGCTATTGCGTGTGTGCGCACTTTTTTGGCATCTGAGGAAAAAAAGGTTAACCATCACTGCCCTAGGCGAATATTTTCAGCATTGCCTATTTTCTTGGTAGTAGAGAGGGAATAAAGCAAAAGGATCCGGACATCCATTGATGCAATCATGGATCTTTTATTTTGGATTGAAATTAAGCTGTGGGGAAGTTTTTAAATTAGTTGTGCTTGCAGAAAGAACAAAATCCCCAAGCAGTTGAATGCCGAGATTTAATGTTTGGGAGTTTCAAAAGAAAAAGAACGATATTTATTTATTTATTAGTTGTTCTTATAGGCCGCCCAACTCCCGCGGGACTCAGGGCGGCGTACAACATAAAGAAAGAACAATCAATAAGACACAATAATAAGAATTAAAATGATTACAGATATGGCTTTGGAAATAAATTATTCAGTATTTTAAAGGGATAAAAGAGAATATTTGTAGCTCAGGGTTGAACTGTGGGTCCTTGGTGCTCTCTGAGCTTGGTTGTTTCTTGCAGACGTTTCATTACCAAACTAGGTAACTGTCAACTTGCAAAGCTTTCAAGTTGCCATAAGCCGGGGTGGGGGGGGGAGAGAACTGACGGAGCTGCTGGGCTGTCCTAACTGAAAAGACATTCCACACATGCCTTTCTACAGATAGTATCCTAGGTTATCGGAGTCAGCAGGAGGGGTGGGGATTTTACAGCCTGCCAATGTGGTCCATTGGAGAATGTGATTTATGACATGCCCAGGGACGAGTGGGGAGACAGGGTGATGAGGGCCTGTAAATTACATGAGGTCAGAGTTTACTCCACCGGAGTAATTGTCGGAATGTTGTTCCTAATAAATGACTGTATTTCTTTTGAAACTTGGCTCGTGGCTCATGAATTAATTAGGGCATCTTTCGGAAACTTCACAGAGAGTCAACTCTCATAAATCAAGCAAGATTTCCGGGCTATCTGAGACCCGGACTCCCAAATCGCTCCCCGATATCTAGGAGGCTTGGAGAGAAAATCAGGCAACCATGGCAGAGGGTAGGCTATCCGAAGAAGGCCTGCTGCAAGCGACTGAAAAGGAGGCAATTCCAGGCCCCAGCAGCCCGGTTGCAGCTGGAGTGCAGCCCCTCCCAGACATCGAAGCTGAGATGCCCGCTCCAGTGACCAAAGCAAGGAAGGATGAATACTGGTGGAAATTAACCCCTAAAGCAGCTGAGGTTGAGTTCCCCAACCCCAATGCCCAGAAAACGAAAAAGCCCCTGACTGAGCTGGGAAGAGTGGATTGGATTTGGGAGTCTGGGAACAAGCTAGACTCCCAAAGCTCCTGATGGAGCCCCTGGAGAGCTCCATAGAGCAACTGAGGGAGGAATTCAACGGAGCCACCATTTGGGAGGAGGGGCCGTCATGCCGGCCAAAAGAGAGGGGAGGGACAGCTGATCTTTTTGAAGGGAGGAGACGCACATGAAAACGCAGCCCCTCTTCGCCACCCGTCAGAAGGAGAAAGAGCCCAGGACTGCAGCCAGTGCCCCTCCCATGCAGCAGGCAGGCCATCCAGGACAGACAACCCCCTCCCTCTCTCTGAACTAGACCCGAGGAAGAGGACCAGCCGCATCGAGCGCAGGCCTACAGGGGCCAACAGGAGGAGGGAGGAGCAGTGCTGAATGAACTGCCCCGCTTCAGGGGAAAATTTGATGGGGACGCAGACCAGCTAGCTCTATTCCTTGACTCCATCGAGATCCATCTAGAATGCTATGGACACCTCTACCCATCCCCCAGAGCCATAGTGAACACCATCACTGAGAGGCTAGAGGGAGAAGCAAGGGAATGGCTAGCAGCTCTCCACAAGAGGAGAGCCCCCCAACTGCAAGAGGTAGATGACTTCCTACAACTGCAAGAGGCCAGATTTGAGGAGGCAAAGGAGGACCCATATGCAGAAGATGAGCTCAGAAACCTAATGCAAAGGGGCCAACCCATCAAGGAACACATCCCACGAATTCAGGAGTCATTGGAAGGCTACCTCCTTTACCAGAGCAGCTGTTGGTGCATTTTTTCAAGCAAATCGCCCAGGTAACTGCTTACCGGGACATCCCAAACCGACTCTCTGAGTGGTTCCGAGTGGCCATAAAAGTCGACAGCGGGCTGCGAGCCAACGACATGAGAAAGCAACTGGACACCAAAGAGTGAAGTCAACCAGACCAGGCACCACCCAGCTGACGGGGAACCACAGCACCACAGCCGGCCCCAAAACCAGCTCTCCCACGAAGTCCGCTGAAATGCTACAGATGCGGGGGGATAGGCCACATGGCATCAGCATGCGCAACCCGAGCCCCGAAACCAAGGCCAGAGCCATTACCCAAGGCAAGGCCAGAACGAGGCCCTAAGTGTGCCACTGATACATCCCGTAAGGCCCTCCAGGGTACAGAGGTCCCTCCCCACCCAGTCAAAGGGGGGGACCACCAGGCAACGATGACCAGTCACCAGAACCCTATGATGACGGCGAAAACGACCCAATGGTAAGTGAACCAATTCACCCTTTCGTTTTCCCAATACGCCTAACAGCCCCAAAAACAGGAACCCAGGGGACTTTTCAGGCCCCAATAGACTCAAGTTGTACTAGATGCTTGATCAACCTAACCACAGTCCTGAAACGGGATCAGAGCAAAAAGGCTGGCCCACCCGATCCGGTTCGAACAGGTCGATGGGTCCCTAGTTGGGGGAGCCTATGCCACCCACCTAACCAAACCAGTGAGACTAGAGCTAGTGAATCACTGGGAGTAATTTGATTCATAATAGCACCCAAAATGACAGACACAGTCATACTAGGACTTTCCTGGCTAGACAAGTGGGGACCGACCATCTGGTGGAAAGGGGGCAGCCGCAGACTGAGGATAGCAAGGGGACCCCAACCACCTCCAAACCAGCAAGCAGAAACACTGCCCATGCAGGGAACTCCCCCCCCCAACAGAGCCCACCAGAACAACTGGCAGCCACATCCGACAAAACCCCAGAGGCCGATCAGATCCCGAGGGAATATCAGGACCTCGCGGAAGTATTCAGCGAAGCCGAGTGCAATGTCCTGCCTCCCAACCGTGAGACACACTGCGCCATCGAAATCAGCCCCGGGGCAAAACTACCCAAGCCCAAACTGTATGCTATGACATCCCGGGAAATGCAAGAAATGCGCAAATACATAGACAAAAACCTAGCAAGGAGGTTCATCGAACCAGCCAAACCACGGGTCGCAGCGCCAGTCCTATTCAAAGAAAAAAAAGATGGAATTATGAGATTATGCGTTGACTTCAAGGGGATAAACTGTGTGTGTGTACACAACCTATACCCCCTCCCCCTCATGAAGGACATGCTATCTCACCTGGCCAAGGTGACCTCAGAGAAGCATACTACCGAGTCCCCATCAGGGAGGGGGACAAAGGGAAAACAGCATTCAACTGCCCCCTAGGGAGCTTCCAATTCAAAGTAATGCCTTTCGGGCTGCAGGGGCCCCCAGCGGTGTTCATGGAGTTAATAAATGAGGTGCTGCATGAGCACCTCTATAAGGGGGTCCTAATCTACCTTGGCGATATCCTCATCTACACCGAGACCATGGACGATCACATACCCCTGGTCCTCCAGGTACTGGAAAAACTTCTGACAGCCAACCTGTACGTCAAGCTATCAAAATGTGAATTCTACTGCACACGGCTAGACTACCTGGGCTACCGAGTGTCGAATAAGGGAATAGAGATGGACCCAGCCAAAGTACAAGCCGTCCTAGGCTGGCAACCCCGTCGCACCCATAGACAGCTACAAAGCTTTTTAGAGTTTGCAAACTTCTACAGGCAATTCATCCCCTCCTTCATGAAGATTGCCAAACACATGACGGACCTCTTAAAAATGGTGAGCCCAGGAATGAAACCCTGGCCAGGACAGCCCCTACAGTGGGACCTAACCTGCCAAAAGGCATTTGAAACACTGAAAGAACTGTTTGCAAAAGAACCAGTGCTAATGCCCCCTGACCCCGAACAACCCTTCGTCATCCAAGCGGATGCCAGCGACATGGCAGTGGGAGCAGTGCTACTCCAAAGAAATAGTCAAGGAAACCTACAACCCTGCGCCTACACCTCCCGCAAGCTCACGGACACAGAGACGATGGGCCGCGTGGGGAAAAGAGGTGTTCGCAGTGAGATGGGCACTGCTAACCTGGTGACACCTGCTGGAAGGGGGCCAGAAACCATTCGAAGTCTAGACTGACCACAAAAAACTGGAGGCCTCAGGACCCCACGAAAACTATCGCCCAAACAAGTTTGTTGGTCTCAATACTTCAACCGTTTCAACTTCGTGCTAAAGCACATCCCAGGGGGGAGGAACTTTCTAGCTGACACCCTCTCCCGCATGCCCCAGTACAAATGCGAGCGGGAGCAGGTACTAGAAGCCATCGTTCCCCCTACCCAAATAGCTGCCCAAGTAACCACCAGACGACAACGCCGCAAACGGCACGACCCACCAGCAAGCAATCTAACGGTGAAACACTTTTTTCTCAAGGAGCGCTCGCTGAAAGAGCGTGGGAAACTTCGGTTGGGCTCCTCGAGAGATGAGAGTTTGCAGGGGGCTGATCTGGCAGGCGCTTTCTCTCAGGCCTCCCACTCAAGAGGCCTTGCAGGAGAGATGTAGACCCGAAAGGTGGCTGAACCTCCCCACCCCAGGCAGCCGTTCGAATGAGCACAGCGAGTTCTTGGTCTTACCTTCCAATTCCAGCTCATGTGGCTCTCACCACTATACTCAAGGTGAGGTTTGCGCTCCGCCTTAAGAGCAGGAGCTGGCGTGTGGGCAGGGTGATATGGCCGGTGCAGTCTTGTGTTCCCGCGCGCAGGCCGGATTAATTGCTCTCGGCCATATCCGGCCCAGGGGCCAAGAATTCTCCGCAGACCACCAAAATTTTCTCAAGGACCACCAGTGGTCCGTGGACCACCAGTTGGTGACCTGTTTTAAAGCATTTAGATGCTTCCCTAGATTCCCTTTCTAGGGAATGTTTCTAGCAAGGGATAAACTTTTCCTAGTTTGCTGCACTACATTATCTTCTATAAGCTAAATAAAGCTAAGTCTTATTGAGAGGGATGCGTTAAAGGGTGCAGGTTTCCATCATTTCAGATTTTATGTGTAGGAATTTGGAACATTTGAATTTAAAGGTGGGTGTTTCGACTGTAGTGTTCTTCCAACCATTCTGAAAGTGTTCTGAACTTAAAACAATCCTATATTAATTGGCCTTCTAAGCTTAGAGTGGGGCTAGTTTAAATTTTAAATACTTCTGGTAAGGTCAAAACAGTTTTCAAACATCCAGTGTAGTCTGAGTAGCTGCTATTCCAAACTCCAGTTGGGATGATTTGCTTTAAAAGTTTCAAATTTGAAGTGTTTTACTTAACTATTAAAAGGAATCTCATTTTATGTTTGAATTTTGTACATGTGTCATTTTTTTCCAGTATGACCAGAAACATAAATGTTCAGCAATCTAGTTTGCTCTGTGGGATCCCTTTTATCAATAGCGTGGATCTTGTGGAGAACTATTCTGTCACTATTAACTATGTTGAGTCCTCCTTGGGGCCTCCCTCCCTCCCTCCCTCCTTTCTTTCCTTTCTTTCTTTCTTTCTTTCTTTCTTTCTTTCTTTCTTTCTTTCTTTCTTTCTTTCTTTCTTTCTTTCTTTCTTTCTTTCTTTCTTTCTTTCTTTCTTTCTTTCTTTCTTTCTTTCTTTCTTTCTTTCTTTCTTTCTTGCATTTTCCACACTCTGTTAAGACGGGGACAAAATTGCTGGGATAACTAAATCTATGGACAAATCTATAGATGACTCCTTCCTAATCTAGCTGCTCTTTAGAGTTGTAGATGTCCCTGAACTAAAACTTTTGCTAGCTCTGTCAATATAGTCATTGCTGAGGAGTTGTTGGGTTTATTTGCTTATTTATTTATTGAATTTCTATTTATATAGTTGCCCATCTGACTTTCACGTGACTCTGGGCAGCATACGCAATTAAAACAAAATTTACAAAGTTTACATAATTTATTAAAACCAATTAAAAACTGTAGTGAGAACCATTATTGTCATTAAGTAACATCTAGACTTCCTTGGGTTCTCCAGCCCTGCATATTTCATGAAGAATCCGACCTTGCCAAGTACTTTAATAGCTTTCCATAGAGCAGATGAGGGGTGGGGGTGGGGAGTAATCTCATCCTGCAGTGACCCTTCCTTTCACATTTATGTTTTGTTTAGGCCGAGAAAGATAAGATCCTGAAGCTGAGTGCTGAGGTTCTCCGTCTTGAAAACAACTTGCAAGAAGAACGGGCACAGCGCCAGGTGTTGCGTATGGAGCTGGTACAAGAACGGGATGCCAGTCTGGTAAACTATCTCCCCTGGAAAAAGGATTCCATCATGCAGGGAGGGAGGGAAAACAGAGACAATGATTTCAGTCCTCTCACAAGTAGGAGCTGTTTACAGATTAAGATTGCCAAGCTTCCGGGAAGACGTTTAACTCCCTTGCCTGCTGTCTAGATGGGTTGTAAGACATCTTTTATCTTGCAAGGATCACCAGCAGAGAAAGTTTTGAAAAGAACTCTTGATGTCTCTCTCCCTTGCAGGATGCATGATCCTTTCTGTGACTTTTGGAATTATTGACTAAAGGCTAACAGAGCCTGTCCTTCCATTTCATTTCTCTTCTTTTTTTTCCTATTTGCCAGTCACTATCCTGTTGTCACTGACCATCCTTAGTCCTCAGTGAGAATTTTTGTGTGTGCAGACCTTCAACACTCCTGTATATCCAATCATTTGGTTAGATGCATCTACAGAATAGGCCTTCCTAACTTGGGTGCTCTCTAGACTGCAACTCCTTTAGATCTGTCTTGACCATCCTGGCCAGGAGGTCAAAGAATTGTTGTCTCACTGTATCAGGAGACCACCAAGTTAGGAAAGGCTTAAATGGATCCAACATGCCAGTTCTCTTATTCTGGATATACTGTATTTTTCGGAGTATAAGACGCATCTTTTTACCCCCCAAAAGAGGGTGAAAACTTGGGTGCGTCTTATACACCGAATGTAGCCCCAGCCACCCACTCCCACTCTTTGGCCTCTGTCTTCCAGCAATTTACCTGCTTGCAGCAAACAGGGAAGAGCCTGTAAAGCCAAGCAAGTCAGAAGCAGCTTCCCGACCTACAGCTGATTTGCCACATGTTAAAATGAAAGTGAAACTAGCTTGCAAAGAGGCAAATAGCTGGAAGAGACACGCAGATTTTTATTTTCTGCTGAACTGCATGCAAGGGGGTAAGTGAATAACTATAAATGTCTGTAGAATGTTCAAATTATTAGACTTATTTTTTAAAGACTGCTTTATTATTGTTCTAGAGCCAGGGGTCTCCAACCTTGGCAATTTTAAGACTTGTGGACTTCAACTCCCAGAATTCCACAGCCAGCTTTGTTAGCTTTGCTGGCTGTGGAATTCTGGGAGTTGAAGTCCACAAGTCTTAAAGTTGCCAAGGTTGGAGACCCCAGTAAATCTAGACAACTTAACAAAATAAAGAAGCTTTTTAAAATAAATGCTTGCTCTGAAGAGGCCCAGTGCTATTGTATCTTCTTTTAAATAATAGAGAATAATGTATACTTCCATAAATTTTAATTAACTTTAACAGCTCTGTACAAGTATAGTCTGAAATGTAACGGTGTCCTGTTTAGTATTAGAGTTAAATCCAAACTTACCTTGGAGTAGATCTGTTTAAATAATTGGGAGGAGTTAGTGTGACTACATTTAAGAAAACTTTCTGGCATAATGTACATTTCTCCAATTCTTTGCTATTTCTATGGGTCAGGCACACATGCACAGAAATACACAGCAAACAGTGTATATCATCTGTGCTGTTTGCTGTTTGGCAAATTGCTTGGAGGCAGAAGCCTTTTTTCCTTGTTTTCCTCCCCCAAAACTAAGGTGCGTCTTTTAGTCCGGTGCGTTTTATACTCCGAAAAATACGGTACCTTTGCTGGCATAATCTCTAAGACATAAGGCCTATGGATAACACAAGGCTCATCAAACATCCCTGTATAGTTTGATGCTGCTTATTAAAAAGTCATTAAATTCACTACCACCAGAGGTGGGATTCACATAATTTCCCTACCGGTTCGCCCAGCACCAAAAATGTGAGCATGTGCGCGCTCTCTCTTTGGTCATGTGCGCTTTCCGCGCATGCGTACGGCCTTCTGCGCATGTGCTTTGCTCACACAGAAGGCATGCACGCGGCTTGAAAACATGGCTAAATAGGACAGCATAGTGCCGGGGCGGGGGGGGCAGGCCCACCCGCAGGTTGCTACTACCGGTTCGCCTAAACTGGTCCGAACCGGCTAAATACCACCTCTGACTACCACCCAAAAAGGTGTGTTGCTGAGCACCTCAGGCTTCACTGCTACCCCTTGTTCGAGCGCTGCCTCCTCTCTACTAGCAGCTGATTGGCCCACCAGGTATTCCTTTGCAGCCCATAATTATTTTTAATTCTCCAGTGTGGCCCTTTCCCCTTTCCGGGTTATGCAGGCCTGCTCTAAGAGGTGAGTGCAATGTGACAATAAATCGGTAACAAAGAAGCTTAAGAGGCCTTTAGGGAATGGAGTTGGCCAGTGAGGAAGGGGAGGCTCTGCCCCATGAATAAAATAGAGGCCCTAGAAAATGGACAGAGCTTTCAAAAAAGGAAAGAAGCTTTCTTAAAATTCCAGCATTGTGCATGAGCAGTAACTACAGGTAGTCCTCGGGTTACGACCACAATTGAGCCCAAAATTTATGTGGCTAAGTGAAACACTTGTTAAGTGGGTTTTGCCCTGTTTTTTGACTTCTGTTGCCACAGTTCTTAAGTGAATCATTGCATTTGTTAAGTTAGTAACATGGTTGTTAAGTAAATCTGGATTCCCCATTGACTTTGCTTGTGAGAAGGTCACAAAAGGGGATCACATGACCCCAGGACACTGCAACCTTCATAAATATGAACCAGATGCCAAGTATCTGCGTTTTGATCATGTGACCATGGGGATGCTGCAGCGGTCATAAGTGTGAAAAACGGCCGTAAGTCACTTTTTTCAGTGCTGTTGTAACTTTGAACAGTCATTAAATGAACTGTTGTAAGTCGAGGACTACCTGTATTTAGTTCCCCAGTGGGCTTCATAACTAACTATACATGTTATTCTAAAACTCTGCTTTGGCAAATGTCACTTTTGCCCTCATCAGGTTCAAGTCTCTGAGAGCCGCCGCGAACTACGGGAACTACGGGCTGCCCTGCAGGTTGGCCAGAAGGAGAAAGAACAACTGCAGTCCGAAAAACAGGTTGGTGTGGCATCCAAATGGAGGGAAGAAAGGCTGACCGTGGCCTGAATTTAGTATGAGAAGAAGATACGAAGTGGCGAGAGGAGGAACGAACTACAGTTCAGGGCTTAATGCTGATGTGTTGCCCATTGTCTGCCTTCAGGAGTTGCTGGTGTACATACGCCGCCTTGAAGAACGTTTGGAGAAAGTAGCAGATGAGAAATGGAGTGAATCAGTTCTGATTGACGAAGAGGACAGAGCTCTGGATACTCCTGGTTAGTCCCACCACCATCAGCTGTCAGCCCTGCCAATTATATTTAGTGACCCCGGTCCATGCTGTCAGTGACAAAGGCAAAATAAAAAGTAAAAATGTAGGGATCAGCAGACTTTGTTGAGTTCTGAAACTAGCCTTGTGAGTCTAAATTTTCAGGCATCCTTAAACTTACTCAGAACAGAGCGGTCCAGGGGTCTTGAATAAGTTTACCTCGAGACTCAAGCTGCATCTCCAGAATTTTGTTTAGCTAAATCTTTTCTTCCCATATTTAATCTGAAATGGGCAATATAGGATTGATGGATTTTAATTCCTATGAGTCTGTGGCTGATGGTGAGGAATGATGGGAGCTGCAGTGCAGCAATATTTGAATACTAAAAGTTTACTACCCTGGTGAGTAGGGCCACAACTGGGAAGATCTGTTGTCTCTGTTGGTGCATTTTGTAATTCTTCCATTCTTTTCTCACTCTGTGGGAACTCTATGGAGTATTCCATAATGAAGCTGTAAAGTCAGTCTTTAGATTTTGTGAGATATTTCTTCCGGGTGGATGGAACATCCTTTCCTAGGAACTTTCAAAAGGAGAGCCTTTTGCTTCCTTTCCCCAAATCCATGCCAAGCACATTAGGAAATATTTACTGCCCTCCTTTTTCTTTTTCTTTTTCTTATTCTTTACTTTTCTTGCTTTCAAGTCAGCATTGATTCCTGAGGACTGCCCAGTGAAGTCCCTGCAGGTTTTTTGGCAAGGTTTTTCAGAAATGCTTTGTCCTTATCTCCTTCCTAGGACTGAGAAAGAAGGATTGGCCCAAGGACACCCAACTTCCATGTCTACAGCAGGACTAGAACTCATGATTTCCCAGTTTCTAGCCTGATATTCTAACCACTATCCTCTTATCTGAAATCAAGTCAATACTGTTGACAAGAAGATAGGAGGGAGAAGGCAACAAAAGCAGGAAATGTCAGATAAATTCCTCGGATCAGGACAAGTTCGGGGGTGAAGAAGTAGAGGAAGGGGAGAGTGGTGATGAAACAAAAAAGGCCAATATGCAGGGCCCAGCAATAACTGTGTGAAAGGCCCTTATTTTTCAACTTTTAGAGGGCTCCAGCCTTCTTGTGTCAGCGTTCCGAGTAATGCATCTGCCAAAAGCAAAAGTCCAAGGCAGGTAGATTCCTCAAAGAACATGTTTATTGGATACATCATATCGGCACAGCTAGTAAAAACCAACTCTAAAAGTTCCCGCGGTTTTTAGCCTAATTAAAAGAACAAATATTTCCTTCCCCAGATGTCACCGGTCACGTCGTCCAATTAAAGTAGTTGGCAGGCTACTTGGTCACTTCTCTCCTCATTCAACTGCCACCTGTTGGGATGACCTTGGTTCCCACAAGAAAACTTTTTGTTTTGACTGTTAACTAGTCTATCTACTTCCCCCTCCCTTCCCCCCTTCAGATTCGCTTCAGAGTTGACCTTGTTCTTCAGAGCACCTTGCTCTTAAGCTTGTTTTTGAGGGCAGGTATTGGAAGTATCCCACCCAGCAACCCTGGATTAACCATTAGCAAAATAAGCATGTGCTTGGAGCACCAAGGGACGGGAGGGCAGATTTACCTCCTGGACAGAAGTCCAGTTTCTGGTTCAAGCCCCACTAGGAGGCTAACTAGAACAAACTGAGAAATGTTTTTCTCTGCAAGGTCAGTCTCTACTGGGAGCATCATTGCTTTCTGGGAGAGATTAGTTTTTACATTTACACCCACTCACCCCTAATGCCATCTCCTTCATTTTCATCTTCCAGGCTCCCTGGACTCCCTATCTGATTCTGAGGACGAATGCCCTGAGGACATGCGCCTGCCTGCCCAGCTCAGTTCTTACAGCCTGTGTGACACCCGGGCAGTAACCACCACGCCTCCCTGTGCCCATGGGTTATCTCACACAGTGGTGATCAGCCAGCCTGCTCCTATTGCTAGTCAGATCAAACAGCTGCCCGAGGATTCCAGTTCTGACTCGGTGAGGCCCTGAGAAGCAAGGAAGAACCCAGCCCAGATATAACTGTCCAAGGCGAAGGGCGAAAGAGTTGTTTTGGGGATCCAGGCAAAGAGATGATCTAGCCCAGGGATAGGGCAGCTTTTTGAGGTTTTGAAAGCATACCGTGAGTGCCTTCATGCCATGGAATCCTCGAAGGAGGCCTGGCACTTTCACAAAATGTTTAATGTTGGAGCATAACTGCTAGGAAGACGATGTATTAAAAATGCTGCCCATCAACCCACTGGCCTTTTCTAAAGGATGCTTCCTATCACACTGGCTTAATTTTTTTTATCTTTGGGGGGGGCAGGAAGATAGCACGACTACAGCTACTCATATTTTTATTTTCTCAGTGTCTGTCAGATCCAGGGGCATTATGGGTTTTCTGTGTTTCTGTGTGTTTGTGTGTGTGTGTAAACACGCATGGACATCTGCGCTAAAGGTTGATGTGCTTACTTTCCATGATACCAGCTTCCAATTTTGTAAATTCAGAGAAACAATAATAATTAATAATATCCGAAAGGGGCAAGATTAGCATAAACAGAAGTGCCTATTGACCTGGATCTGTACCAGAGGTGGGTTTCAGCAGGTTCTGACCAGTTCTGGAGAACCGGTAGCGGAAATTTTGAGTCGTTTGGAAAACCGGTAAATACCACCTCTGACTGGCCCCTCCCCATCTATTCTCTGCCTCCCGAGTCCCAGCTGATCGGGAGGAAATGGGGATTTTGCAGTATCCTTCCCCTGCCAAGCCCACCAAGCCATGCCCACCAAGCCACGCCACGCCCACAGAAACAGTAGTAAAAAAAAATTTAATCCCACCACTGGTTTGTATCCATCTTCTGATGCCGTTTAGCCTGATTAGCTACAGCTCTCCAGAATTTTAGGCAAGGACTTTTTCCTTCATCTGCTTCCCATAATTCTTTTAGCTGGAGAGATTGAACCTAGATGCATATATAGTAGATAACTTGAGGCATAGGAGTTGTGGTGCCCTCCAGCATAGGAAGAGCAGGCCAGTTGTCGTGAGCATGAGCCAAAGTCAAACATACTGAAAACACGCCTCTCTTTCTATTTGTAGGAAGCTGAAGATGAGAAGGCAGTTCTGATGGCAGCTGCTCAGAGTGGTGGTGAAGAAACCAATCTACTCCTTCCAGAACTGGGCAATGGCTTCTGTGAAGTGGCCAGGTGAGAGGAAGTTATTCCATCTGTACTGCATTTTCTTTTCAACCTTGTCCTCTCTCAGATGTATACCTGTATACTCCTGGCACTCAGCTTCTGGGCAAGTGCCAGATTTGGGAGTATGCTGAAGAATAAGATGAAAATACAGGAACTGCAATTATTTTTGTGAGAATCTTGGCTTTCTTCATGGGTGAGGAGGGGAAAGTGTTATCAGCAACATCTGAACATTTTCTAGATGGTACCTGTCAAAAGCTCAGAACCCAGGGACCTGGCCAAATTAGGGTTCCAGTAATTCGGTAAATCTGCAGTCCTCCCTAGCCACTTCGTAAAAATTGCAAAGCCAGACAGGTCATGGCTTGAAAAGAAGAGAGAAAGAAAATGCTGATTATGCAAAATAAGAAATGCATGCAAATATACCCAGTTTAATTAGGGTTTTGTCTTCCAGTCGCCCATATGCCAGTCTGGATTGTCTAACAGCCAAACTATATATAATGACACAGAGAATATACACAGCCTTAGCTGTGGAAACCTGAAATCAAAGTTTCCCAGATTTTTTCAGAATAAAAGCTGACTCTTTGGTATGTAAGCTTCTTTTTCCTCTGCCCATTTTTCTCTCCTGTAAATTCATCGTGTCTCAGTATCCTCTTCCTTCCCATCCTTTCTGCACCCCTAAGCCGCACATTTACAGGTGTCTCTTTCTCCCTCCACTGCTTTTCTTCTCTCTCCTTACTGATTGCCACAGGTGTTAGCTATATGCTTAGTGAAGGACTTCTTTAGTTTAAGGGGCCCTGTGTGTCTGGAGGATGAAACCTTTCCCCTGCCTTCATTTGTAATGAATGTATCTTGGCCTACATTGGAGGTCAAGCCTCACTGACCTTAATTCTGTGACACTAGGCATTTTGGACCTTGACTGCCTGAGCAATTCTTCACTCTACTCTGGTTTTGCACAGTGATTCCTATGGGAGAACGTTCAGCACCATGTCAGAAGATCAATTTATTAAATTTCAATTTTTGAGCGCTCTTTTTAATTTTCTCTCTCTCTCTCTCTTTTTCCCATATTTTTCCTCCATGCTCAGTGGGCTGACAGGGCGGCAGATGTCAGAACCATCCGGAATGGGTGCATCTCCCTTGGACCTGCCCTCTCCAGGCTTTTGGAAGGAATGCCCCATCTGCCACGAGCGCTTCCCACCTGAGAGTGACAAGGAAACTCTCGATACGCATGTGGACGGGCACTTCTTTTTCAGCACCCACGACCCCTTTACTTTTGAATAAGCTTCTTGTCTCCATCACCATCATCATGCCCCCTTGTTTCCCCCCCCCCTCTCTCATTTCAGTAGGATCCAGGGTGGCTCCTTCCCTCTCTTCTCGCTTCCATAGAGAGTTTCTTAAGAAGAACGAATTATCCTAGCACAATTCTGTCATTGGGTTGATGGCTGTAAAAAAAGCTGTTGTCTTCCAGGAACCCTTTCCAAGGCAGAACAGTCAGAGCCATCTTGCATCAGGAGTTGTATCCTCAGGGATGGGGAATAGGCGATATTAAAACAGTAGCAGGATGGGCTGTGTGTCGCCATAGATAGCGGTAGCTGTCCAGGCATTTTGTGTGATCTTTTACAGATCTCCACAATGACTTTGCCTTCTTGTTTGCCTGCCAATGTACCGGTGCTGCAAAATTCTTGAAAATGCTTGTATCCACAAAACCCATCAAATATATGTAGGTCCTCCCTGCGCATATGCCCAGCAGCTTTATGGTCCCTGCGCCTTGCAAGGAAGTCAGGTGACCCTATACCGCGCAAGGAAATCAGCTGTTTTCACACTGTTCAGTGACCATCAGATCTCCTCACTATGGAAGATAATGATATTCTGACCTTTGAAAGAACTCTGTAGACTTTATAGAAAATCAGGAGCAATTGCAAGCGAGATATGATCATAGCACTTAGCACGTAGGCTTATTTACTCCCCACTCCCCCCCCCCCCAATAGTGCTTTACAGCTATACAGCACTCTTGGGCTGTTTACAATGTCAGCATATGGCCCCCAACCACCTGAGTCCTCGTTTTACTGACCTTGGAAGGCTAATTGAGTTCCCTCAGGATTAAACTCCAGGCTGTGGGCAGAGTTTGTCTGCAATACTTCCCTCTAACCACTGGACCACCAGGGTTGCTCATTAACAAGCAAATGGAGACAGAAGAAGACGTTTCCGTTTCCTTATCAGTAGCAGCTGTATTGAGATGAAAGGGAAAGGAAGGCCTTTAAAAGTTCTGTAGGTATTGAGGCTCCAGTCAACCATGCAGCGCCATATTTGGTTTTCCTATTACAAGGACTGCTGATTCCTGGCCTCCAGATCTAATAAGATTCCTTGTGGCTGATTTCAGCTGGAATCCAGCCATACCTGGGGAGGTACAGACTCTCTACCCCTGGAATAAACCAAAAGTCAGTATTTGAGAAGTTCTCAAATTAAGGATATAAATTCCTTGGCTATAAATAGTTGGGTGAATTTATATCTACAACACAAGTGTTTGGGGAAAAGAGTCTGGGGGCAAAAATGTCTATGTTTAGAGGGTACGTCTCTCTCTTCTCAGTGTTAAATATAGAACAGCTCCGTAGCAGATGAAAGCTTGGCCCACCTATTGTTTTAACTCCTCAGTATGTAAAAAGAAAGAAGAAAAATGAAATGCAAATGAACGGATTGTCTATTTATTGGTTTAGCTACTGGTAACTCTTCCAACAAAACCTCAAAGGATTTTATTGCTTATATTTATATATTATATGGCATTGTATGTGGGCTTTTTAAAATAAAAGCTAAAGCAACCAGACTCGCAGACATGTAAATTAGAACAAAATAGAGAAGAGATTCCATAAAATCTCACCACCGCAAGGGAACAAAATTATACAAATTCACAGGCAAGGTTGTTTTTCTCCCTTAAACATGATCAATAACTTCCCTAAATGTGGCAGTTACCTTTACATAAATAGCAAAAGGCAAGATTATTCTATTATAATTCCTGTTCTCAAATATTCCAACGGTATTATTTAAACTGGAGAAGAAGGTACAAGGACATTACAGTAATGTACAGTAACTGCCATTTCTCTCAAGGAATGGAAAGTGGTGAGGAAGGATATTCATGAGCGATAGCTTTAAATTAGAAATTAATTGAAGTTGTTTTAATCAAGTTAGCTTTCTTTATCTCCCACCAGAACAGCAATCAGTGCATTTTCCTTCCAAAAGGAACCAAAATGAATAAAGAGCAGAAAAAATAGCACTGGCTATTGCATGAAAACTTTGCAGCATGTAATTAATTGATCAGATAATTCACTCTAAGAATTAGCAACAGGAATAGCATTTTGCCACGACATTAGTGTTATTAGTATTAAGCAGAAATACATATATTTTTGAGCTAGGGACAATGCATCTGGAGAAAACATTTATTGTTGTGAGCCGCCCAGAGTCTCTGTGGAGTGGGCGGCATACAAGTGCAAATAATAAATAAATAAATAAATAGATAAATAAATAAATAAATAAATAAATAAACATTGAAGCATGCTTATCTCAATGCTTTTGATCATAGCTGTGCGTAAATGTGCTTTGGCTACAGATTTCCATTTTCTCACCACAGAATAAATTAGCCCCATTATGCAAGTCAGTTCATACTAAAATAAATTATGCTTCCAGAATAAAAGATAGCAAATGTATCTGTTTCAGAAGAAAAACCAAATTAAATTACTATAAGATATAGAGTCCCAGGTTAGCTTAATTACTCAATTTATATTTAGCACAAATATATATGATACATTATATTAGCACAAATATATACAATAGATTTATATTAGCACAAATTTCATCATAAATAACACAAATCCAATGTAGCAAAGAATGTCAATAGCAGAAAAAGGCAGAAACTGGAGTTAAATGATGTGAAGAGCAGGGATGTTCTACAAATAGCCAAAGATCAATTTATGAAGAGTGCCAACACCCACTGCATGGTGTGCGGAACCTCGTTGATTAGAGAGGTAAAGCAACCTTGCCAGTCCTATTCAGATTCTTTTGCCTTAAAGTCTAGAAACATGGGGATATTTTTTTTTTTTGCATTGCATCTGCAGTTCTGAACTGTTGGGAATGTGCAGTTACTCCCTGACACATGATTTATAATTCAAGGCTTCTTCCCCCTTCAGATCATAGCTGTTGGTGCAAACCTCAGGTGAGGCGCTGGGGATGCATCCATATGCAATGCTAGCTCTGACTGGTAGATGTCTAGAGGCCCACCCATGAGTATCTTCCTTCCAGCAAGGATTCCATCTGTTGAACAATACCTGCAGCTAATCCCCCATGGAGGCATAATCTGAGGCTTTAGCGATGGAGTGCACCATTTTAAACTGCAAGTGAGGGAACCTATGTTCACATGTTCCGACGTGAACATGTCTCCCTCTGTGCAAAACAATAATAATAATAGTAATAATGGCAATTCGCAGTGTGATAGTGGGAAAGGTTCTAGGATAATGCACCTAATACATCGATGTTAAGAGAGTTTGGAGGAGCACTGGAACCTGAGACACGGCATCAGTAATTTGATCTGGTTCTTTGTAGAAGAAGCTGTCAATCATGATAGGGCTGCATGAGTAAATGAGATCCAAGACCTACAAGAAGAGACAAGTGCAAGGGGGCAAATGTGAAGGTGGTTCTCAACCAGCCACAGTTCCTTAAGTAGACTTGGGTTGTTGTTGTTTTTTTTGTCTTCACCTCTTTTCTTAAGTTGCTCTTTCCCAATGCTGTGCTGAATCTATTGCTTCTTTCTCAACTTGCTGCCTTGTGACTACTGATGCATGTGTCTCCTTTCTGTGAGATTACGCCTTTGGCTTTAGTTGCCTCTCCTTTGACATTATAGCCCTTGTATATATTCACTTTCCCGCACTTGCTGAATTTTGCATTTGCTACCTTCTAATTGTGAAGTGGGATGGGTGGGTTGCAGTTTCTTCTTGCTTCTGCCTTTTGACCTCTCATTTGAGTCACAAGAGAGGAATGTAAAATCCAGGTCCTGCTGTATCGATACAGAAGGAGAGAGACAATACCTCTCTAGGGACTGTGCCTTTTGAAGATATAATGCTACAAAATGCCTCTTCATGCCTGAACAGCTATCAGACCCAGGATGGAAGTCAGAATGACCACTAGATGGTAGCAAAGAGTTAAGAGTTTTTTTTTGTATCTTTGCTGCCATCTATCAGACAACTAAACACTTACAGCACAGGTTTGATAGCTATGCATTCACTTTTTAAAAAAAAAAAAATCCTTTTCATTGTTACCTGCATTTGTGACTTTGTGTTCTTCTCATCTGTTTTTTTTCCCTTTCCCTGAACAGTTGAGGTTTTTTTTCCCACTAAATATAATAGCCGCTCAGAGCAATAATCACCCTTTCCCCCAGCCTTGACCTTTCCCCAAGTCTATGTATAGGGTGTATATATATATGTATATATTTATATTTATATTTATATGACATGTTGCAGCTATTCTAATAAAATGCGGTCTTTCTGCAACTCGCTGGGTTTTTTTTGTTTGTTGAGTTGAGCAAATTATGATTTGAAAAACGTGGTTTTTTTCGGTTTGAGGGTCCTGTTCAGTGGTGGGATTCAAATTTTTTTACTACTGGTTCTGTGGGCGTGGCTTGGTGGGCGTGGCGTGGCTTGGTGGGTGTGGCAGGGGAAGGATATTGTAAAATCTCCATTCCCTCCCCACTCCAGGGGAAGGTTACTGCAAAATCCCCATTTCCTCCCGATCAGCTGGGACTCCGGAGACAGAGAATAGATGGGGGTGGTGGTATTTACCGGTTCTCCAGAACCGGTCAGAACCTGCTGAATCCCACCTCTGGTCCTGAGGCACATTGCTGATGGCGAGTGGGGCTGAAGGAAGCTGGACTCCTGCTGGACTGGAGGGGGGGTAAAGGGGGGGTGAGCTTTTTTTTTTTTTTTTGCATTCCTTTTCCTTCTCATGTAGCCAGACAGGAAACTCTGATTGCCAATAGACTTTGGTTCAAGTGAAGGCTGCTTGGAATTGGAACCTAATGAACAAGCTTGTCCTACTCATGCTGGCAGAGAGGGCCTACTTCGGATCCAGTTGGTCAAAAGAACTCCCGACTATCAGAATCCAGAAGAAGAGCCTTCTCTGCTGCATCACCTGCCCTTTGGAACATCTTACCTTTTAAGGTAATATCTGCCCCCATCTTTCTATCCTTCCGCAAGAGCCTTGGCTTTGCTGGTTGTCCTGGGGACCAAATAGGGGAGTTCCACCCAGGAAGTGGCTGCTGGATTGATGGCAGACTTCACTTCCCCTACACACACACACTGCTCTCCACCCATCCATCCCTTTGGTTATCATATATCGTATTCTCGTTGTGTTCTATTTCATTGTTTATTTTATCGCTCTGTTGTTTTACTTCTGTTTACACTCTTTCTTTTTATTGTTGTAAAGCCACCTAAAGTAGCCCCACGGCGAGATAGGTGGCAAGTAAATTAAGCAAGCAAATAAAATCATTCCATATTACTCATTCTGGTAGATTGCCCACTTCAATATTTCCCAACCTTGACCATTTTCTAGATACGTGGACTTGAAATCTGTGCCTTGTCCTACAATCCAAGCTAAGTCAAGAGGGTAGGGTAGATCAACCCTGGGGAAGCCTGTGTCTCTTCAGGAAGCCCACTCCTTCCTCCCAAGCCCTCAGCCAGTGTGTTTCTGCATGCAGCAAACATAGTTAGAAATAACAGATGAGCTGAGAATAGCAGCCAACGGGCCTCAATAATAAGAGAGAAATCCTACTTCTCAGCAAATCCCTTTCCATGCAGGAGGAGGCAAAGAATCAGGGAATGTCCTGCAGGGAATCTAGTACATCCAGGATCATCTCCATCCTTCTCATCCTCAGCAGCAGCAGGTATAAAATTCTTACTAGTAAAACCAATCATTGCATTCCGTTCAGTATTTGCTCTTTCATCTGTGCAGTTCATATCAGTGCATTCTACCATCTCTGCTCCCTAGTATTTTGAGAAGCCCATAGCAATGTTTCTGGCTTAGTCCAGAAAAACTGCTTCAGCCATGCCTGTTAATTCCTACCAGTAACTCCCAGTTTGTTGTAACTCCTCACCATAGCCAAATCCCAGCTGGGGAAACCAGCATGCCTGGGAAGGAGGGAACAGCTTTTCCTGTTCCAGCACTGGAGCAGATAACAACAAAATCAATTTTTATCACCCTTGGCTTTTATGGACCCTTTAAAATATAACAGCAAATCATTGAGGAATTCATTATCCCTCCGCCCTTTCTTTCCCAGTGTGTGTCTGTCTCGGGTGTCTGTGTGTGTAATTTTATTTAATTAGAAATGTAAAATACAAAAGACCCACAGGCAGGTGAAGATGGACAGGCAGAGTGGGGCTGAGTGATGGCCCAACGAGGCTAGATTTATGGCTGTACGGATGGAAGCTCTGCCCTTGTATAGCCAATAGTAATGGAGTGTTGCAATCCAAGTCTTAAGCGCAATGGGTGACCTGGGATCTATAGATCATTAATACAATCTGACTCATGGCTGCTGCAATTATCCGGGGCGAATAAGATGGAAACTGAGCTGGGCAGGAGGGGCAGTCAGCTGGCTTCAGAGAGGCCAGGTGCTGTGTTGGGAAATTTCTACAAGGATGATCCGGTGGCTGGAGAATATGGATGATAAGAAATGGGTGCCAAACATAGGACTTGTAAGAGAATTCCCTCAGAATAGATTCAGATTTATTTACAAGCAGAGTCAAGGGCTTGCCAAGGGACGTCTGCTCCTTGATTTAACTTGTTCTCATGCTCTTTGGGTATTTGGGTGGTTCAGGAATGTACCAGCTGCTTTCTAAACTAGGAAGAGGGAGAAGACAGGAATATAACTTTAAAATAATTTATCACTACAGTGTGCCTAAAAGTCCCTTAATGCCAGTGAAACACAAAACAAGTATAGTGAAGTCTACTAATTTCAATAGGAGAAAGGCACTTAGGCATTCTTGCTTGGAAGTTGGACTCTGGGACCCAGTCAATACAAAATCAATACATTCAAAATTCAGTTCTCCCCACAGGTTAAAAATTAAACAAGTGAGTGACCTTACAGAATGCCTTTACACAGAATGAATTAGATGAGTTTGTAACTCTGCGACGAGTCAAGGTATCTTCCTTTTTATTATCTGTTCTGAAACAACATGAAGGTGGTGGCCAGTATCTTAGAGGTAAATTCTGTACTGCAATAGCTAAAGGTGACAGCGTTGGAGACTTGCATCTCAAGGATAGTCTAAAAGTCAAACAATTGTTTATGTTGTAAGCCACACAGAGTTGGCTGCGGCGAGGTGGGCAGCAAATAAATTTAATAAATAAATAAAAATTGTGCAAATCTATTGCATGTCTAAACTAGAGGGGGAAAGGAAAATGTCATGTTTCTCCCAGTCATTCTTGTCCAGTTTGATTTGAACGGAAGAGCTTTCAAAAAATATTTTAAAGTGTTATAAGGAAATATCCTTTTAGGTTCAGTTCCAAGTGGGGAAAAAGACACTGGATTCATGAAGGTTGCTTGGAAAGAAGGTTTAATGGTGGACAGGAGCACATGGCAGGAGCCCCTGTACAGAAAAGGTAACTCACATGGTTGTGTGGTGAAGAGAAAAAAGAGGAGGAGATATATTGAGTTCCTGGTTTTTATAGTGTAAGTTGGGTCCCACCTCTTAGATTTCCTTTTCCTGTATATAAATGTATCCCATTGGCTCTCAGACCCCCCAGGGGCATGCTGGGGTGGCTCTTGGCTTTTGTCTAATCCAGCTTTGGCTGAATGAAAGGGCCTTGGGCAAATCCTATTGTGATTTTGTCATGCAAAAGACTTTCAGCCAGGTGAGAGGAATATGTGAGCTTAGCAGGGGTGGGGGTTTCCAAGAGGAGTCTTTTGTTTGTTTAAAAGCATGTTTCCAGATATGTTCCACAGAATATTTCCTACATTTTAATATCTCCTAGGATATCTCATTTCCCAGGAGAGGGGTGGGTGCTAACTTCCTACAATCCCTCATTTTTTTTTCAAAACATGTGAGTGCAACACATGTTTTGACACAAACTTCAAATTGATCAGGTCAGGGAGATTTTATGGGTGCTTTCAATTTTCTCTGATGCAGAGGGGAAGACGTTGAAAGAGGCAGTTGAAAGAGGCAGCAGAAGGATTCCTTCAGTGGCTCCCAAAAGGAGAGCTTTCAATCATGATGGTCAATGGCCAGGGCAAAAGTTCTGGAAATAAATTTACAGTATCCAATTTTCCATGCCAATTATGTTCAGAGGTTTGATAACACTTTCGATGAGCTCCCAGACAGGTTTCAAGCAAGCACAGGCCCCACAATATTCCCACAGCCATGGTTTACCTTGAAATCACAGGCTGCCCATTTCCAAGGGATGGTTCTTGAATCTGCCCTAGCTCTTACTTTAGTGCATCTAGGATTTGTGAGTCCAAATTGAAATTAGCCAGTGTGCAATCTAGGCTTTTCCTTTCTTTTTTTTTTTTTTTTTTTTTTTAGAATGAGCCCTGGGACTCTTACTCCTGAGACCACCAGTGCAAAATACCCTGCTTTACTGGGCAGCAGTCAGGCCTTGTGTTTTCGAAGATCCTTTCTGCTAGCTCTTCAAGTGGGGAAATTGCCTGAGGGGACCTGTCCCCTTCCCCCATGGAATTAGCAGGGAGATATGACTGCCTGGGCTTTAATGCCACAAAGCAGGAGTCAAAACAACAACAACAAAAAAACCAGCAAGCTAAAAGCAGCTTTGGGTGGAGGTAGGTGAGAAAGGGATAACCTCAGTCTAATTCTGAATGGCGTGTCTCTGTGTGTTTGTGTATGCAGCTACAAATTTACCTCCCACTAGACAGAAATCTAAAGTGTACAGAACTCACTGTGGCAACCACTCCCAATACAATTCTTACATGAGTACATTAAACTGATTACAATATAGATGAGACAAGAAAGAGAAACGTTACAATGAATTTCAGTGAATGAAGCAAGGAAAGAAAGAAAACAAAGAAAAAAAACTTTACAATGAATTTCTGTGACTGAAGCAAAGAAAGAAAGAAAAACTTTACAATGAATTTCTCCCCTCCCCCCTAGTCTTTTCAGCTGTCTGCTGGGGATTGAAAATAGATGTTTGGTCTTTATTTGTCCATCTCAGGGTCCTTTCATTCATGTCTGCTGGGTGGCCTTAGGTTTTGGTGGTAAGGCTGGTCAGTCAGGCTTGGAAAGATCTGCTCCACTCTGGTTGATGTGATGACTAGAGGACTAGATTCAAACCCAATTCTGGCTCAAATGGATGGAATGTCTTTACTGGAGGCAGTGTCTGAGCCCATTTGCTCTGCTTCCATAGGCTTCAGGATCATGTGTGCAGGGCTGAAAGACATAAGAACAGGGTCCCTTCCCCCTTTTGCTGGTAATTCTACCACGAGAGGCATTGTAAAAGGATTAGAGATTTGGGGGGGGGGTAGATAGCTTGCAGGCAGGGTTTGAGGAAAACAATCAACACATCAGTATCGCAGTTAAATCAATTATAACAAAATGGAGACATCACCAGGGGAAAAAAATGAACAGACATTTCCATCTTAGCAGAGAATTGGCATCCATTAAACATCACAGAAGAGCAATATTAAAACTGTTTGCATGTACATACAGTAAATGTAAAAATGAAATTTTCCTGTAAATTAACTTAAAACATTGTCCCTTAAATTTTGGCTTTTCTTAAAAACACCGAGAGGAATAGGAAAATTGAACTCTGTTCCTTGTCCCAGATCAGGTTGGCCAGTCCTAACTGGGCAAAGACATTTTCCTTTCTTTTCAGTGCTTTTAATTTTCTAACAATTTGAAATTCATATCTCTAGGAAACAGAGATATTTTACCGTTGCAATTACCTCGAGTGCGCACAAGACAAGACAAAGACGTACACAGACACAAAAACATGGACAAAGAGGATGACAGGACACACACACAAGTCCTTCCTGCCATAAATCTCAGTTAAAATTAGGGAAGGCACAAGTCTTAACAAACAAACCACGTGGTTACATATAAGAGAGAGAGAAGAAAAGAGAGAGAGAAGAAACAACAAACACCTCAACATTTTTCCTTTTCTGTTTTCTTAAGTACCTTTATTTAGCCAAATTGGCTGTTTTGTTTTGTTTTGTTTCTCTGTGTCATCCCTCAGCAAAGCCCATTTTCTACACAAGTTTCCTGCTTTTACTTTTTGCACATTCTGTCATACGGATATATTCCTGGCGTCCCAGGTTCCAAGCCCACACACGGGTTTCCACCACCCTCGAACTAGAGCTTCCCATGATCCTTTAAATGTAAGGTTCACTTTGGCTTAGCTAATGGCACGCTCAAGAGTTTCAGAGAAAAAAAACTCTGGGAAGGACTTCCGATTCCCTCGTAGAAGTAAGGCCCCCTTCCTGTAGGGAATCTCTCTAGGTTTATCAGATCCAAAAAGGGGATCTGCGAGGACTAGCCGCCCCTATACAGCTAGTACTAGGACCTCCACACTCACGGGCTTCACATTTAGAACTGAAAATTCTGGGGTTTGCTTTTGGGATGTGCACATAAAAACGACAACAACAACAACAAAATTTGCTTTCCCACCCTTCAATCACATACACACACACACACACACACACACACACACACACAGACATTCTTCCTCCTTCCCTAACAGAAGGTCCTGTGCGCTGTAAACGCTAAACAGAACTTACACAAATCAAAACAGAGAAAGAGAAGACTTTGACACATAGACTGGTAGATGAGAAAGAAACTCTATACTACCAAATGAGGATAAACAAAAATAATTCAATATTATGAAAAGCTGTATGAGCAAGAAGTTTCAGAAAAATAAAATTAAAGAATATTTGGAAAAAAATGGAATTGCCTAAAGTACCAGAAAAGGACAAAAACTATTAAATGAATGAATATCAATGATGGAATTATCAGAAGCAGATCAAGAGACAAAAGAACAACCAAACACCAGGACCAGGTGGGCCAGTGGCAGAATTTTACAAAGATTTTACATACTGAGGTATTGATTGATGTAAAGGTACCACATTCCTGAATGGGAGCAAATATTACTTTGATTCCAAAATAAGATTCAGATTTAATGCAGATAAAACTATAGGCCCATCTCTTCACTGAATGCTGACTATAAAATATATACTTCAATAATGGCAGCAAACTAAAAGGTTCCTAAATGAATTTATACATTCAGCTCTCTTAAGCTATTTCTAAGAGACAGATTAAAAACAAAATGAGAATGATTTTAAATACATAAAAAAAAGGCACAAGAAAAGGATGCTATTCATTTTGATACTGGAAGTGCTAAATATAAATATTATGGCAGACACAGAAATTAAAGGCATGGAAACTTTGAAAACTAATTTTGCACCAAGTGAGAAATAAAATATGTTAATAACCAACCTTACTGACAATTTTGTTGTCCAAAAGGTAGAGAAGAGAACTAGAGGAGATAATTAAGTCCATACTTGACTTAATACTTTCAAACAAAGAAGAAGTTGTAGAAGGATTTGAAACTGCATCATTAACATAACAAAAACGATTCAACACAATTGAACACACTAAAGTCTTAGATTTTAAAATAAAGCTGACCTTAATAAACTCAAGAGAAACTTGAGAAAGATTCCTTGGATGAAAGTCCTAAAGGAAAGAAGCAACTCAAGAAGCTTTGTAAACTCTGAAAAAACTTGATTATAAAAGCCAATTGCACAAAAGCAATCAGGAAAAAAAAACCAGAAATCCAAGAAACACCAGCATGGCTGCACAAAGACCTCACTGACAAATTGAATGAATGAAGGACAGATACAAAAATGGAAACAGGGACACATAACTAAAGCAGAATATCAGCAGATAGCAAGAATCTGTAAAGAAAAATCAGGAAACAAAAGCCTTGAATGAACAACGACTTGCAACAAAGTGAAAGATAATATAAAAGATTCTTCCAATACATAAAAAAAACAAGAAGAAAAATCAAGGAAACAGTTGGACCACTAAGGAGAGAAGGCAACACAGAGAAAGCCATGAGTTGCTTAACTCATTCTTTGCATGTCTTCTTGCAAAAAAGAAATGCAACCCAACTAACCAGAAATATAACTGGAAAGGAAAAAATAAAACAGACTGTAAACTAAAGTTAAAATAAGCAAAAACAGTAAGAGAACACCAGGTCCCAGAGTCCTAAAGGAGCTGGTAAATGAAATCTCAGAACCACTGCACATCTTAAAAAAAAATCTTGGGACACGGGGACCACCTGAGAAACTGGGAAAAAGCTAATGTGGTTCCCATCTTCAAAAGAAAGAAAAAAAAAACAACTAGACTGAGCCCTATCTAATGCAAAGAAAAGTAAAATCCTACCCCTAGGTAAGGAAAACCAAAAATATAGATAACTATTATAAATTGGTGCAACAAATTAAAACAGATTTGGAGAAGTGGAAAAGAACCACCATAAAATGAGTATCCTGCAATGGCTAGCAGACAAAACAGGGCTGGGGGGGGGGAGAAGGGGGGGAAGGAAATATCAAAGGATTTAGGAAGATACATTAACTTGGTTAAACAAAAAGCATGATTATTTTTTCCCTAAAATGATTTGTACCCAGACAACACACTATTCAATTGAAATTGGAATTTACATATGCCATAAAGTAAAATTAAAAAGCAAAAATTACCCCCACACACACATACACACATGCAAACACACATTTCCCAGTTTTCTATGGTTTAAAGTAAAATTTAGAGGTAGGTACTCACCTTCTTTCCAAGCAGCCCTTGAATTTTGAACTCAAAACCCCTTTAAAACCTACTTCCCAATGGCCAAGGCCTAATAAATTTATTTAGGCCAGGATCATTGAAGAGGCTAGCTTGGAAATCCAGCTGGCTCGCCAATTGTTATAAGGAAATATCCTTTTAGGTTCAGTTCCAAGTGGGGAAAAAGACACTGGATTCATGAAGGTTGCTTGGAAAGAAGGTTTAATGGTGGACAGGAGCACATGGCAGGAGCCCCTGTACAGAAAAGGTAACTCACATGGTTGTGTGGTGAAGAGAAAAAAGAGGAGGAGATATATTGAGTTCCTGGTTTTTATAGTGTAAGTTGGGTCCCACCTCTTAGATTTCCTTTTCCTGTATAGAAATGTATCCCATTGGCTCTCAGACCCCCCAGGGGCATGCTGGGGTGGCTCTTGGCTTTTGTCTAATCCAGCTTTGGCTGAATGAAAGGGCCTTGGGCAAATCCTATTGTGATTTTGTCATGCAAAAGACTTTCAGCCAGGTGAGAGGAATATGTGAGCTTAGCAGGGGTGGGGGTTTCCAAGAGGAGTCTTTTGTTTGTTTAAAAGCATGTTTCCAGATATGTTCCACAGAATATTTCCTACATTTTAATATCTCCTAGGATATCTCATTTCCCAGGAGAGGGGTGGGTGCTAACTTCCTACAAAAGGAAAAGAATATTTCAGAGAAATTCTCACAGATGTTTGCAAGGTTCCTGAACTTAACGTTGTGACCAAGTAGTATGTATGAATGCCCTTTATTTCATATCCTTTCTTTTATCGTATAATCATCTCTCTCTGGTCACCTTCAGACACAAAATCAATTAAATTCCAAAGGAAGCATGTGGGAATTGTTCCCTTTGAGTTTCACCAGCTTAAGAAAGGCATAAGCAACCGCATTTTCCATCTCCTTGCAAGAATAAAGTAGGCTCTGAAACACTCGGAGAAATTAAACAAAAGCCTTTTTAATTAAGGAAAACCCCTGAAAATTGAAGGACATACTTTGACATAGATTTAATCTGAAGCGAAAGAGCAGAAATACGTATCGTAATATCCAATTTATTAGCTTCTGCACTTTCCAGTGTTCCTGCTCCATTACACCACTACTTAATGGCTCAAAGTGTAAGCCTTTGAGAGTCAGGTTAATGGCCATGCTAGCCGGAAGATTATGGAAGCTGAAACCCAAAGTATCTGAAGGTGAACTTGAGAGAACTGGCCAAGATGTCTTTGCAATCCTATCTATAGCTACTCAGTACATTCTTTGTGTTCAAAACCCCAAGTAAACGGGAGTGAAACGGTAGCCTTAGGTCAGGGGTAGGCAAAGTTGGCTCTTCTATGATTCGTGGACTTCAACTCCCAGACTTTCTGAGCTAATCATGCTAGCTCAGGAATTCTGGGAGTTGAAGTCCATGAGTCATAGAAGAGCCAACTTTGCCTACCCCTGCCTTAGGTAGACTTCTTTCCTCTGTACCCCAAATCACATGCTATAAGAAAAATAGTGCTAGCTAAACACTAATTCTGAAGATACACCATTAAGTATTATCAATTGCACCAGGTAGTTCCACTGAAAATGACATTTGGGCAAAAGATCTTGGGATATTGATTGATCCTAATCTTAGTGACCATAAAGTTCCAGGACAAACTGCCCCCAGTATTGTTCTTCGGGTCTTCCAAAAGTGTCCTCATTATTGCTATAGTTGGTGATATAATAAAAGGAGCCAATTTGGTCTGGTGGTTAAGACATCAGACTAGAAATCAGGAGACTGAGTTCTAGTCCTGCATTGGGCATGAAAACTGGCTGAGTAATTTTGGGCCGGTCACTCTTTCTCTCAGATTAACCCTTTTTCCTTCTGGGAAAATAGGAGGAAGGAATATTATGTATGTTCACTGCCTTGAGCTATTTATAAAAATAAAGAGATATAAATAAATACAAATAATTGTCCCTTTTTCTTACTGCTACTTATCCTCATTTTCTCTTTCCTGTCATCTTTCCTAGCATTAAAAACTTCAGAGAATTAGGTGTTCTCATCATGCATCTATTGTATGATATTTTCATGCCTTGAGTAAGAACTGTGGATTGATTTGTTCACTTACGAATGTATTTGTTTTCTTGGCTATGTGTGCTATTCTCAGCTACATATTCTAATCTTCTCCAGCACCAAAGTTCAAAAGTGTCACTACCCTTGAGATATTGATGGAACATAAAATAAGTACAGGGTACCAATGTGGCACAAATTAAAAAGTTCATCAAGATCTTTCCATGAGATCCCAATGCAGAAGTAGGTATGTACTGTAAGGGGTTTTTTTTATATTCTTTGTATTTTATTAATCCCAGAAGGTACTGGAACAGCACACTCGGTTTTCATCAACTGTGATTATGAAGCATGGTATAACAGCTCTTAGAAGGCACTTGAATGAAGGACAGCTTAATAAAATATAGCAGCATTCCTCTGCTTGAAAATAACTCTAGAATTTCAACTTTGAAAAAATTCTCAGAAAGGGGATTTCTAGGAATGGAAAGCAATACCCGTATGTAAACCACAATGATACAAAAATGATGACATGCATGTGGTAATGTCATGATGCATGTCTGGCTTCCAATCTGGTGCAAGTATGTGCATCGTGACACTTGCCCCTCCCAAATATCTGTGCACATCTAGAAGATACTCAGCTTGGGGAGGGCTGGAATACATGTTGTCACTTTATAATCGTTTACCTGAGAGTCAGTTGCATTTAAAAGCAGGAGTCTTACAGTCAGACTGTAACCCTGGGCCTGAACCTATTTATCTGTAGGTATATCCCCTTGAATGGAACTGACTTCTGAAGTTATGAGCAAAAGTTTGCGCTGCAATCTTTTCAAGTGGGGTTAAAAGGGGGTGATATAACCACAGATCACAGCTACCCTTTCTGGAACAATAAAATAGGAAAAAATGGAGAGGTGCCCCATGAAAAAGAAGCTAGCAGCCAATCTAGATGGGATAATTCAAAAACAGGCTTGAATCCTGTTCCTTGATCAGGCAATAAAGGCCCTCAGTTCTTTCAAGGCCATTTCATAAAGGAAGCCAAACTTCATTGCTTTTTAAATGGTGGCAGGTCACATATTTATGTGAAGGAAATCTAGCAGTGGACAAGCATATTTGCAGTAACCCTTGTGAAAAAAATCCCTCAAGAAAAACACTTTTTCTTTTCTTAAAACACATACATAACTTCACCTCCTAAGAATTCCTCACCTTCACTTCCTAAGACTTGGTTGCCTCCAGGGGTGGGCTTCAAAAATGTTAGCAAGGGGTTCTTTGCCTGGTTGCTGGGTGGGCATGGCCATGGTGGGTGTGGCCTAGTTGGCCTCCTGCACCACGGTAGGGGGGGGGCGCTTTTGCCCTCCCAGGGCTCCGGAGGCTTTCCTCGAGCCTCTGGGAGGGCGAAAATGGCCTGCCCAGGCACCGGAGGCCCTCCGGAGGCCAGAAACAGGCTCGTTTTTCACCCTCCCCGAGCCTCCGCGCATGCCCTGCACTTACCTGCAACCAAAATGGGCTGCGTGGAGACTCGGGAGGGGAGGGGAGGGGTGGGCGGGGCAAGCCAGGAGTGAGATTTGGGGGTTCTCCGAACTGCACAGAATCTTAGCTAGAGGTTCTCTCGAACCCCTGCGAACCCCCAGCAGCCCACCCTGTTTGCCTCTTCATAAGCAAACAGCATCTTTTACCCAAAATCAGTAAATTCAGCACATTGTCCTCTAGTGCATCCTGTGAAAAACTCATCTTTCAATGTTTTGGTTCTCTCATTGAGCCAAACTAAAAGTATGCTCTGTTCTCTCCTACTTGCTCTATTGCCACCTTTGATTCTGTAGAATTCCCATCAGTTCCACTGATTAGTGGCATTCCGCCCCCCCCCACACACTTCCCTCCTCCATCCAACTGCGCTGCACCCCAATGTGAGTTTTTCTGGCATGTTGTTTTCTCTGCGAAGCATAGTGCCTCAGGTGGGAGGGGATAGCTACAAGGGGAGAAGGATATATGATGTCGTCAGTACCCTGTGACACTCCTATTTGTCAGGGGAGCAGAGAAACACTTTGCCTGGGTGATGAAAAAGCTTTTCTAATGAGAAGTGATCAATATTGCTCCTGCTGCATCATCCATCAGGGGCTGTTAAGGAGCCAGCGTGTCCATTCCTGACTAACTCCTGATGTTGGGGGGCTGCAGAATGGAGGGTGGGAAGAATAGAGAAAAGGAAAGGAGAGCCTATGGTTTCTAGGAAGGAATTGGAGCTGCAGTGATGTCAAAAACCCTGATCGGATCCATGGTTGAAAAGGGAGGAAAGATTGATGGGGTTGCAGAAGATGCATCCTCCATTAGGGCAAGAATGTGCTCTAATGTGATCAGTTTTAAACAAATAACACTGTAAACCAGGGCCTGTAAAGGCATCCCCAAACATTGTAGTCCTGACTAGCTCCAAATACTGTTTCCAGTTTCCACCACGATACCTTGCAACTAAACTGAACTTGGCCTAGATCTGGAAGTTTTCCTCTCTTGCAACTAACTAGGCCATGAATATATCCCAGCAACTTTCTGTTTCCCACTGTCCCCTTGTGAGATTGCTTCAACTGGATCCCCAGAACATAGCTTAGGCATCCGCCACTGTGCTTGAGCTTGTTTTAATGGGAGAGAGGGAGGGAGGGAGGGGGGGAGAGGGGGGGGAGAGAGCGCGCGCTACAGATTCAAAGACTTTTGTAGTATGTGAGTTTATGTGGTAAGATATTAATTAGCCCATAATCAGAATAATGAAATGGGCAAGAACCAGGGGTGAAATGCTACCGGTTCGGGCCGGTTCACTCGAACCGGTAGTAAAAAAAATGCTTAAAAAGTTTAAAAAAACAGTCCTGACGATCAGCTGTGCCACACGTGAATCATCGGCACTTTTTTTTTTTACTTTTTAAGCATTTTTAATGCTTTAAAAATGCTTTATAAAATGGGGGTGGGCAGGAAATCCAAAGCACAGATTTGGTGTGGATTGCGCATGCGCGCGCAGCGTGGGTCTGGCATGCACTGTGCATGCATGCAGCGTGCATCTGGCATGCACCGCGCATCCGTGGGCAGAGAACCGGTGGCGACCCGTGGAGGATTTCACCATTGGCAAGAACTGAAAACAGACTATTTCAATTGTCATTCTTCAACTCTGTATAATGATACTATCCAGTATTCAACACTTCAACACTTAAATTCAACACTTAAGACAGGCAGTTCACCACATGCAGACAAGCATAGTTTGATTTGAAATACAGAAAATTGTGATCCAGCATTTGTAAAGAATATTAGGTTGGACAAAGCTGGCAACCAACCTCTGACATGGCAGATTCCTCCCTGCTTAGAGAAGTTCCTGCAATAGCAATAGCAATAGCACTTAGACTTATATACTGCTTCATAGTGCTTTACAGCACTCTCTAAGCGGTTTACAGAGTTCAGCATATTGCCCCCAACAATCTGGGTCCTCATTTTACCCACCTCGGAAGGATGGAAGGCTAAGTCAACCTTGAGCGGGTGAGATTTGAACAGCTGAACTGCTGAACTAGCAGTCAGCCTGCAGTCGCAGCATTTAACCACTGCACCACTTCAGCTCTGCAACAACCTTCCCCAAAGCCCAAATTAGATTTTAGTGTCTTCTCTTTATTGTAACTTCAAAATGGAATTTTCTCTGTTTTGCTTTAAAAAAACCACCCCATTTGGCCTTCTTAGATCATTCTTAACTAGTGGAATGGCAAGGCACATTCAATTTTTTTCTGGTTGAGAAATCATTTTAACACATTTTTTCTTTTTTTTATAAAGAGATATTTGCTTGCCATGAAGGAGTATCGATCAATAATAGTGAATGAAAGCACACTTTCTTCAAACCCCACATAAACTAAACATAACCAAATTAGATATGCAAGCATGCGGTAACTGATACAATAAGAAAAATGTGTAGAGTAGTTCCTGAAAACCAAACTGTTGGTATCACTACTCTTTTCAGCATCAGGGCTTTTGTAATTGCACAAAGGAGAGAAACTGCTATGCAGATTTTCTCGAGCATGAAAACCATGATGTCAACTGCTTTTGCCAAATATTCTCTCTCTCTCTAGGACTATCCAAAGGTCAAGAGCCCCAGTGACAAATGCTGGTACAGTCAATGCCAAATAGCCAGAGCGGCAACAAACTGCAAACTCTGCCTATCTATCTGATTTTCTACAACATGAGTAATTAGCTGTCATATGCACATTATCTCACCAACTTGCTTATTCATTAGCATTAGCATTATATTTGAGGTCAAAAAGTAAGTCTAGAGATTGTGGTATAGACAAGATATGGCTTCCATTTATGTTGTAAGATTACAATACTCCTTGTCTCCCAGCCAGCATAACTACAGTCAGAGGATTGATTACGTGCAGCCCTCCATATTCCCCAATTTAAATAGCAGCCTTATAACTGGGAAAGAGGCAATGTTCATTCACTCGCTCTTTCAGCTATGAAGCTGCCCTTGATTGATTGGTTGATTTCCATCCTGCGGTCTTCCAGATAATATTGGAACTGCAATTTCCAGAATTCAGTCAGGATGGTTGAGAATTTGGGTTTTTCTCCTTCCCACAAAAGGATACCACTAAGTGAAGAAGGCTACTCTATATATTCCCCTCTTCATCTTTGAAGGCAGAAATGTTTACCAAACATTTCTGAAGTGATGGTCATTTTCTTTCTCCAGTGATAGGGAACCCTGGGCTGTGTAGTCCTGGAAAGATTGCAAGCCACTCACCAACCCATTCTAAGGTTCGATAGTCGTTAATTATTACTAACCTGATGTAAAATTGATTTAGGTTTACATTGTAGACATATACAATGATTAAAGAAGTGAAGAAGTGAGGTGAAGAGGGAAAATAAATGTGCTGTGAAGCTTTCATCCATACAGCTTGATGTGTGGGGGATGTGATTATGAAATAGGAGTCAGAGTGAGAGAAATGTGTTTTTTTCCATACTGGCTAGGGGCAGGGGCAGGCAAGGGACATGGTTTTTTTTTTATAATCTGTGATTTATAATACTACTGAAGTGAGCTCAGAAGCCTTGACCCTTACTAGTAATATTACTACTACAACGGCTTCTTATTTATTCAATTTATATCTCACCTTACCACTCAGAAAATATTTTTCCTGATACTACATCTTCATCATCCAAGGAAAAACAAATTTATTTAACCTATTTTAAAAATGGAAAATAGAATACACTTTATGTCATGGTCTTATTTCAAGGCCATTTCTTGACCTTTTATAGAGTTTGTCTTATCGGTTCTAGAATCTTCAGTTCCCAATCTAGTATTAATTATTGTTGATGTTGCTGCTGTTGTTACTACCGTACATCCTGTTTTTCCCTTATTTGGAAGTACACCTTTCTATACAGAAGCATCTGCTCATCATTAAGCTTCAAACAACCTTCATATGCAAATCTTCCTCCACTGAGTTCCTGTGCCAGAACCATTCCTCACAATTGTGGTCTGCTGTAAAATTAGTATGGTTACCAAGGTCATTGATTATAGCTATTTGTTTTGTTCAGCTGGCACAACTATAATTCTGTGAAGGTTTATGTAACTGGGTTAAACCCCCCCTGGCATCCTGCAATTCCCAGAATTTGTTGGCCATCCTAGCTGAGAATTCTAGAAGTTGAAGGCCCAACGTATTTTAATGACCCCAATTTGAGGGAAGGCTGGACTAAAAACCTATGTATGTGTATGTGGGAAACAGATCCTATGAAATCAAGGTTACCTATTCCAGAGAGGATTGGGAGCCAAGAGAAAAAAAAATGCATAAATATTCCCAATACTCCTGCCTCCTATTTTCCCAACTACAAAAAACCCATGAGGTTGGTTGGGCTGAGATAGAATGACTGGCTAAAGTCACCCCACCAGCTTTCATGTCTAAAACAGGTCTAAAAACTCACATTAGATCCTGGGCCAAATAACAATTCTTTTTAATGTTATTTAGTATTAATTATTATTACAGTATCATCTTCAGTTCTAGACAGGCATCAGTACTAACCTGTAGTCAAATAATGTGTGTTTTCGCATAGACGCTTAATCTCATAAAAATATCTTGGGTCGAAGCCATTCACGTTTCAGTATCTGAAACAGTTAAACATCTATATAAAAAGAAAAGATAGATAGATATAGTATTTTATGAGAATAGATTTTCTAAGGGGTCTAGTCCCTGTTAGCTTGTTGCATTGATTGAAAAGATAGCAACCAATTACTCATGTTGAAAAAAACCCAACCAGATAAATAGCTAGACAGTGTTGATATTTTAGAAGGGCTGCGTTACATCATACACAATTACACACATTGTGATTCCTATGGTATGTGATTTTTCATCAGAAGTACTTATCTTTCTGAGTATTGTGAGATTTAAAGAGTAAGAAGCATGATTAATATACACTACCTTTTCTGCAATGTATTTATAGGCTGGATTTGCACAACACCTGTTGTGCAAACTCAGCCAACAGGGTTCAGCCAACTAGGTTAATTCTTCAGTTAGTCACTAGTAAGCATGCCAAGAGATTGTGACCTTAGTATCTACTCAAAGCTAGGACCAACCGTATTTCTGAAATTTTTTTATCTGCAGATCTGGATTGTAAAAATCCCCATTTCCATTGGATAGCAGCAAAAGTATGCAGAAAATTCCAACTAGTGATAATTCTGAAATCTGCAACCCTAATCTAATTTATGGCAGTTCTAAAAGGACTTTTGTCCTGCTTACATTAACATCACCTCCCAATAATCCCACACCTTCAGAACTGATGGACAGCTGAGCAGATTTTCTTTTAGTTGCAGCCCAGTTCCAATGGCAAAATTTGCATGCTGGAGCCCACATTTTTATTTTATTTATTTTATTTATTTTATTTATTTTATTTATTTTATTTATTTTATTTATTTTATTTATTATTTTATTTATTTTATTTATTTTATTTATTTTATTTATTATTTATTTATTTTTGTCAAGCATGTATTAGATAACAGATATAAGTATAAACATGATTATGATTACATGAAATGGATACGAATAAAAGGGAACATTAGGATAGGGATGGTAGGCACGCTGGTGCGCTTATGCACGCCCCTTAAAGACCTCTTAGGAATGGGGTGAGGCTGAGAGTAGACAGTCTAAGGTTAAAGTTTTGGGGGTTTGGGGAAGAAACCACAGAATCAGGTAGTGCATTCCCGGCATTGACAACTCTGTTACTGAAGTCGTATTTTGGGGTGGGCTGCAATCTTCCTGCCAATCCCCATCTTCTGGTGCCTTGATTCTCTCCCTCAGCCCCCAGCTACTAAGCCACCATAACACCCCAAAGTCCTTGTAACTATCAACCTGCATATTTTACACTTTTCTATCATGAAAGACAAAAGCAAGGATGGGGACAAGGGCATGGGGAGCACTGGTCACCTTTGGTAGGCTTGTCCTGAGTTCCCACAATAGCTATGTGTTATTTTAATTTTTTAAACTATGTTTTATTTGTTTTGTAAGCTGCCCCAGAGTCATCTTGTGGAGGAGATGGGTGGGATAAAAATTTGATAAATAAATAAAATAAAAGGACAGGCTCTGAGAGTGAGAGATTGGTAAATGATGATGGTATCCGTGTGGAAGTGCTTTTAATATGGAAATGAGTAGTTTCATCTCACACAACTGAAGAAATTCTTAGGCAGGAGAGGACCCGTTTTTTCCTGCAAAAAAGCCTCTGGTTTAATCCCTAGATAGGGTTAGGAAAACCCTCACCTGAAAACCTGAGGGATTGGTACAAATCCATACAGGCAATGTTGCGTTAAATAAGCCAAGGCTCCAACTGAGGAGCAGGCAGCTTCCCATCCCTATTCCAGACCCTTTTCCAGACAAATCATTTGGTAAGTATAGGAGTCGTCGAGCCAGACTAGGTGGTAGAAGGAAAACCTGGGAGCAGTTGTATCTCATATTGGGGTTTTTACAACCCCATGAATCAAATCATTTCATCATTTCCCTGAATACTCCCCGGAGACCTTTGAATCTCTCTGTGAATGTTGCCCTCCTATCCGCCGTCAGGTGGGGGAGGGGAATCTTCCCTTCCCCTCACGTAAAATGGCTTCTCAGGTGGAGGGGCATATTGGGATACACGAGAAGAAAAATATGTTTTCTCTCACACACACAGTCACACACACTTACACACACGGGTGCAATAAAAATATAGTTATTATGCACACCCTCCTGGGGGGGAGGGGAATTCCAGCTTTTGCTGCCACCCCCTCTGGCCCCATTCATCATTCCAGGCCCAGAGAGAGACCCAGGAAGGGGCAGCCGAAAGGACCCCCTTTTAATGAGGGAGAGACTTTATTTGTTCCCGAGATGGAGCATCCAGTAGTTACGGCTGAGACTTTTATGAGGAACTCAGCAGTGGTAATAAAGGAGGAGGAGGGCTCCCTCCTCCCTCTTCCCTCTTTTTTTTAAAAAATGAGCAAGCAGTAACCCAAGGGTTTTTTTTTTTCTTTTCCTCCGCCTTTCCAAAACAAAGCTTTTATTTCCCGGCCGTGTAACAGCCCACTAGCCTCTCATCAAGCTTGCCTGCTGACATAAAACACACACACACACATTTTTCATGTCCCCCCTCCCCCCCCCAATGTCAGTATTGCCCTGCAAAATTGCACCTGCAGCATTGAACCTCTTTTGGGGGGGGCAAGCCTGAACTTTGGGTGCCTCCTGACTGCTGCCACCCAAACCCCCTTTGAAGGGTAGCTGTTCCCCCCTTCCTTCCTCCCTCCCTCCCTCCCTCTTCTTCCATCGCTCTCTCCAGATCCCATTTGTCTTCTGCCTTATAGGCTGTTGGTGAGTCCTTTTTATTACCGGCCTGGCGGAGTCCTCCTTGTTAGATTGAATTACATGATTCACTGTTTGATGGTGCTTTTCTATTACCTTATAAATTTTGTTTATTCCTTCCCTGACCCTTTATTCACAGCCTGGGATTTCTCGCAAGATACAAAATAAATTTATAAACAAATCAATTAAATATTTCTTCACAATTTGTCAGCCCCCCTCCACAAAAGACACACAATATCGCCAAGAGTTATGGGCCATGTGGCAACGCAATGCAGCTCCTGCCTGACGAGGGGAGGAAAAGGGGAAAGTGGGTGGGAGAGGAAAGGCTATGAAAAAGCTCGGCTGAACACCGTCTTGCCATCTTGATTGCCGTGCTAAGGGCCATCCCTGTTACCTTCCTATGCCTCTGTTGTTTTTAATTGTTCTTCTAGCTATTCTTAAACTGCCAAGGGACTTCAGCAGCCGGTGGTGCATTAAGTTAAGCAAATCAATCCATCAATGTCCTCTGCTTAGTTGTCCATCACAGTTCGAACCTTAGCCTCATGCACAAACCCCCAAGGTTACCCCGACATTGAGAGTCCCTTGGATTTCAAGTAGATCAAATCAGTCAATCCTAAAAGAAATCAACCCTGACTGTCAGATCCTGAAGCTGAAGCTCAAATTCTTTGGCCACCAGATGCGAAGAAAGGACTCATTGGAATAGATCCTGATGTTGGGAAAGATCGAAGGCAAAAGGAGAAGGGGACGGCAGAGGATGAGATGGATAGATGGTGTTATTGCCGAGGTAGGCATGGGTTTGGGTGAACTCCAGGAAACAGTGGAGGATGGGGTGGGGGTGCTGACGTGCTGTGGACCATGGGGTCACGAAGAGTAGGGCACGACTTAGCGACTTAACAACAAATCCTCCTTCCTATTCCAACATTCAGCATTTACTGGTATTGGAGGGTTGCCAACTGATGAGGGCAACTGACCTGGGTAGGTTTTGCAGGTTACCCTGTTTGCCAAACAGTGAAATTTCCTAGAACATGGATGCCAACATTATCACCTGCCCTTAACAAAGATCAAATCACTGCCAAAAGTACAGCTGAAGGAGTTGCTTCAAAAGCAGTGCAATGTACATCACATATTATTCTACTCTATAGAATAGAAGAAGAGTAGAGATGAAGTAGAGGGGTGGAGAAGCAGCTACCTTTCTTACTGGGATTTTAAAAGAATAGATATTAAATGTGATGCGTTTTTTTCTATCCCCATTATTTTTGCCATTGAAAGCCTCTTTGCTCAAAACTTGTCTTGAGCGGTAGAACATTCAAATATAAATACAGGACAAACTGTGAGTTTTATGAGGACTGGGAACCATTTCAGGTGGGAAAACCACATGGAGAAGATGATTACAAAATCCTCCCCAATGCCATGAACCTGCCCTTTCTACCCTGAAGCTGCTCTAATCTTCAGAAAACAAGAAAAAAATCCAGATGTTTTGTTTCTATTTAGTTTTTGTGTGCATTTACATCAAAAGGGATGGAGAAAGTTGTATGCATAGCTATTACCATGTTTAATCTTTATAATTGCTCTGTGTGGTAGATTAAGTGAAGTGAAACGAGCCAAAATTTTCCAATCAGTTTCATGGCTAAGTTTAGAAAGGAACCCACATCTTTCTTGATTCAAGAGCCCTGAGAGTTGACATCATTTTTATTTATTTATTTATTTATTTATTTATTTATTTATTTATTTATTTATTTATTTATTTATTCATTCATTTATTTATTTATTTATTTATTTATTTATTTATTTATTTATTTAATTATTTAATTATTTAATTAATTAATTTGTTGGACATGTACTAGATAACACATATACCGTATTTTTCGGAGTATAAGACACACCGGAGTATAAGACGCACCTTAGTTTTTGGGGAGGAAAATAGGGGAAAACAATCTGCCTACCAGGTATTCATCTGGCTAGCTTCCTTAGTCTGGTCAGCTTCAGCACATTATTTTATCCCCTGGTTAGGACTTTAAAAAACCTTCTTCTGAGAGAATAACAATGAAAGAGCCTGCAAGCCGGTAAGAGCTGGGAAGATCGTTAGCACCTGGTTAGGGCTAGAAAAAAACTTATTTGGAGCAAGTAGAGCAATGAAAAAAAAACCTGCAAAGACTTAGGGCTGGAAAAACATTCTTTGGAGAGAGTAACAATGAAAAAGCCTGCAAGGTAAGAGCTGGGAAGATCTGTTAGCACCTAGTCAGGGCTGGAAAAAAAGCTACATTCGAAGTATAAAATGCACCCAAATTTTCAGCCACTTTTAGGGAGGAAAAAGGTGTGTCTTATACTCCGAAAAATACGGTAAGTATAAATATGGACATGAACAAGGAATGAGTACAATTAAATGGGGACAGTAGGACAGGGACGGTAGACACGATGGTGCGCTTATGCACGCCCCCTTTTAGTTGGCCAACCTTACATTATGCTGCACTCTTTATTAACATTACCTCAGTAACCCGAACAAGAACCTATTAAGTAGGTTAACTTTATAATATTCATATTGCAGTTAGCATTAAACCTAACAAAACTGTGGATTGCTTAAGGCTGCATATAAAGCTCATAACCAAAAGCAAAACTGAACCTGAAACTTCCCCATTCAACATAATATTATCAGTGCATTTTTCTCATGTTGTAAGCAGAAGTTCATCACGGGAAAACCTCTGAGATTATGTAAATTTAGTTCCGACGACGTTTTCATCACTATTTACCAAACAAGAGAGCAGTCAAAGTAAAAAAGAAATTTATTGAGCAAATATTCTAGCTCCATATAGTGCAGAGAACAGTAGGGCAACAGACCACAAATGCAGCAGACCCAAATTAAATTATCACATGTGGAAATTAATAAAGTAATGCACATTCCCATCAAAATAACTCCATAAGAAACCATCACATCTGTAGTAGGGACCATATATATCCTTAAATATAGAGTCCAAAATCACACGCACTAGCTTTCACTTCATAGGAAAAAAGGAATTGGGCCAGCTATGCACCTTTTGTAATCCAACTTTCTCCTTCTCTCCAGATTACTGAATTATTCCATGTTTTTGGCTTTTACTGTAAAGTTAAAGGATCGAGATTTGCACTCAGCCAAATATGAACCACCATGACAAAGATGGCTTTACATATTTCAAGGCACGAACATTTTTTGAAATGAAAGAAACCTTATTGTTTATTGATTGAGAGTTTTATGTGGACTTTAGTCTTTTTCAATTTAAAGTAAATTTGGATTAGGCTTTTAATATCATACATTACCTTGGGTGCCTTCAGGCAGAGGAGCAACACCTAAATGCAATCAGCAGGAAGAAAGATTAGGCACCGAGAGCATAGCAAAAAAAGTCTTAAAGTTAACAGAGACATTCCCAGTCCAGAAAATAGTCTAGAAGAGGTAAGAGCAGAGGTGGGTTCCTGCCTGTTTTTGCCGGTGCGGTTAATAGCTGTTGTTCGGCGCAGAGCTGAAGACGCTGCTGCCGTTCGCAGCGCGGGAGCTTTCCCCGGGCGCTTTCCCCGCCCGCATGGATGCCGTCAATTGCGTTATTTTGCCCTCTGCGCATGTGGAACGCTTTGCACATGCGCAGAGGGCAAAAGAACGCAATTGGCGGCATCCATGCGGGTGGGGAAAGCGCCCGGGGAAAGCTCCCGCACCGCGAACGGCAGCAGCGTCTTCGGCTCTGCGCTGAACAACAGCTATTAACCGCACCGGCAGGATCCCACCTCTGGGTAAGAGGGATATATGGGCTCATCCATATTCTGGGGCACAAAATTCTCATCAACCCCAACCAGCATCTTCAACAACCACTGGAAGGTTCCAGATTTTCTTGCAATAAAAGTGCCTTTTTATTTACTACCAGATCTATTCTTGAATGTAAGATCAGAATTTCTAACAAACATTTCCTAAAGCACATTTATAAAATACCTGAGCAGCATCTTTATCTTCCAATGAAAGATTTGGATGAACGTAAGATTCCTTTCACAGACACGCCATCTCCCCAGGAAATACTGGGATTTGAATTCCCTGAAGAATTCCAAAGATTCTCCTCACTAAACAGTCAGGACTCTCAGAAAGACTAGATATCTTTATTTCAAATTAATGTAAATCATAATAGTTAATATGAAATTCTGGAAATTCTGAATGTAAATTTTGAAAGTCCAGAAAGTTCAGTTGCCTCTTGAAAAACCACCTTTGGGACAACCATGACCTGGATGACTGAGAATTTCCATAGACGTAAATTTTGAACACATTAAAAAGAAGAGGAAGAAAGGAAAATAAAGGAACCTTGACATTCTCCTCCTCTGACTGGCATAAAGAAGTGGCATGCCTCTGCCACTTTTCAGACATAATAAAAGTATACGATAGTGCAGTTACCAACTATCCTCCTTTCTCCTTGTTTATTTTGTCAAGTACGTGTTAGTAATATACATAGATGTAACATTGTTTATGTACATAAGATGGGTACTGATAAGAGGGAACATTAGGACAATGACGGTAGGCATGCTGGTGCACTTATGCATGCCCCTTACTGACCTCTTAGGAATCGGGTGCGGTCAACAGTGGACAGTCTAAGGGTAAAGTTTTGGGGGTTTGGTGACGAAACCACAGATTCAGGTAGTGAGTTCCAGGCATTTACCACTCTGTTGCTAAAGTCATATTTTCTACAGTCAAGTTTGGAGCGGTTCACTTTGAGTTTGTATCTGTTGTGTGCTCGTGTATTGTTGTGGTTGAAGCTGAAGTAGTCGTTGACAGGAAGGACGTTGTAGCAGATAATTTTATGAGCTATGCTTAGGTCGTGCCGAAGGCGACATAGTTCTAAGCTTTCTAAGCCCAGGATTTCGAGTCTGGTTTTGTAAGGTATTCTGTTTCTAGTAGAGGAGTGGAGGACTCTTCTCGTAAAGTATCTCTGGACACTTTCTAATGTATTTATGTCCGATATGCGGTGTGGGTTCCAGACAGATGAGCTGTATTCGAGGATTGGTCTGGCGAATGTTTTGTATGCTCTGGTTAGTAGTGTGATATTACCGGAGAAGAAGCTACGTAAGATTAGGTTAACAGTTCTTGAAGCCTTTTTGGCGATGTTGTTGCAGTGGGCTTTGGCACTTAGGTCATTTGATATGAATATTCCAATTACATCCTCCATGCATGTACTATTATGTTTTCTTGCTATTAACTCTTGAGCAACATGTTTTTCAACTTTATGAAGTTCTGTGAAAATAAACGCAAAGACAAACTGCTTTCCTAATCCAATTTGATCCAGAAAATTAGTGGAACAAGAACCAGCAAAAGTGGTTGTTTATACCTGGGTTACCACATTGGTTCTCCCACAGAGAGAGTTTGTCTTCTGACTTAGAGCAATATGATGATTATCGCTGAGATGGTCTCCTCACTCATGGCCTACTCTCTGAAGGAAGGACACTGAGGATAAAGGGAGTGCTAAAACAAGAGCATTAATGAACAGAATGTGGCTCTTGTAGGCAAGAAATTAATGGAGACCCTTTTCTACTTTCCTTGAGCTCTTCAAGCATCTCTAGAGGCCTTAGAGCAGGAATCCCCAGCCCCCGGTCCATGGACCGGCATCGGGCCGCAAGCATGCCAGAAACTGGGCTACACAAACAAGTGAAGCCCCATCTGCAGAATGCAGGCAGCACACGAAACCACACCTCTTGCGGTCTGTGGAAAAACCTTTCTCCACTGAACTGGTCCCTGGAGCTCGAAAGGTTGGGGGCCACCGCCTTAGAGGACACAGCTGAAAAGCTTCACCAGGGCAGCAAGGAGCACCTTGGCAGACAGCAGTGTAGTGGGTAGGAGCCTGTCCGATGTTGACAGGGCTCAGGTGATGGATGGCATTTCTTCCGATTTAATGGCAGGCAACGGAGGGCCATCAGGATGAATTACGGCAGCTTTACAATCGCATTTCTCCAGCTCCTGGTACTTGCAGCAATTCCCCCAGCCGCCATTTTGCTAAGGGATACAAGACACATTTGACATTGGAGACCATTTTTAACAGCTATGCCAATCCCTTCCCAACTGCCCCGGTGGGCCTCTTCAATCTCAGCTACATACCAAGTTTTCTGAGCTGGTTGGGTACAGATCATGGAAAACCACCAAGTCTCATTAATAATGTATTTTTATAGCAAGAGAAAGAAAATAATAACAACAAAAGAGTGCATTAGAAATATCATGGTGTTTTTTTTGCAAGCAGGCACTGTGCCCTATATGGAGCTGGCTTTGGGGCAGTGTGTACAGGACAAGGGTGCTAAGTCCACACAAGTTAGGTTTTATGCAACTTTTCCTTGACACCATTTTTTTTAAAAGCTTTTGGCACAGAATGTCAAGCAAACCATTTGAAGTATTTAGAGAAAGTTAATATACATAGACAGAATTCACAGATAATGCTAAGTCATGGTGTGTTCATGATTGGTTGGGTTTACTCCAACATGCTAAGACAAACCAATGTAGTGGAGAAAATAAATCTTAACAAATGCAATGGAGACTACATGCCTGTGTGCTCCTATTCCCCCTTCCCCCATCTTTTGGATATGACTAGGATCAAACCCAGTTTTTTTTTTGCCTAATCCCATCATATCGAAACTGACTCTACCTGTTCCAAGACGAATCCTCTTGCAATCCCATCCAAACCAAAAAATAGAGGCTCCTTACCAGCTCACAGCACAGCTCAAGGACAGCCCTTACAAGGGAGTTGCAACCTAGAGGAATCCCAACCTCTCATCTCATGATCAGCTGATGACCTCAACATTCCATCAGCTTAACAATGGCCTTTCTCGGCTCAGCTGCTGTCCTGAAATGCCCATTTTGCCTAAAAGTAGATCTCACCCTAGCTACATAGACAAGGACCTGCCTAGTTTCTCCAAATTGGCCAGCATATCAAATCTCTAGGATTTCCCACCATGTGTGCCTCAACATGACTTTTGGACACTGCCCAGAGTCACTTCTTGTGAGAAGGGCAGCTATATATATATACTGTATATTAGATTGATAGATGATAGATAGAGATAGATAGATGTCAGACAAACTCCTATAAAAATCTTGGCTTTTCCACTGTTTGGGTTCCTCTTTCTTGTAAAGCAAGTACCCAAAGATTGTTGCAATGAACATGCTTCTTCTCCTCAGTGGTATGCTCCATTTTTAGGCTGAATCCATGACACTAAACAGCCCATGTAATGGCTTAGCACAATGCATGATCCCTGCCTTAATCTAGTTTGCATCACTGGTCAAAGGGTTAATTAAGGTGGCTTTCTGCAGTCTGGTGCTCAACAACATTGGGGGAATCTGACCTAGGAGGAAACAGGAAAGGAGAGTATAGTGACTCCTGAATCCTAGAATATCTTTTTGGGAACAAATCATGGGAAGACATTGGCTCTACAGTAGTTGATTGTGTGTAGGGATATACTGTTATACAGTGCAATCTTATTGCATCAGCTCAGCCATGCACAAATGAGTTTAAGAGTCTTACACCTGGATAAAAAGTATATTTTTATTCATTTCTTTATACTGCTCAGCTTTGAGGTGAACTGTTAAACCCATAAAAAGGAGTAAAACATAGCTATTTACTGGTAAGTAAAAGTTATTTTATACCAGCAATGCTGTAAAACCAGGATTTATAAAGAAAAACAGAAGTCACACACTTTTGGACTGAAAAACCAGAGAAGATGAAAATAATACTCATCTAGTGTCCATTAAGACAACAGAAAAGTCAGTTGTGCCTTTCTATGGAGAACATGGCACTACGGAGAGGTTACCACTGAAAATGTCTGGCGCTTATGTGGCCTCTATCTCTCTCACCTCATTGATTGGGAAGAACTCAGAAGATGTCAGATTCTAGATAGGTCTTGGGCTACCAGATCTGGACTGCAAAAATGAACACCACCACTGGGTGGCAGAAATGAGTTTAGAGCTATTGCTGGCATTTATATTTCTGCAGCCCAGGCCTGATACATTTAGCTATAAAGACAGAAAGGATGGCAGCAGTAGTGGGTTCTACTTACCTTTGCTACCAGTTCGGGAACGGGAGCGCGCCGGCGCGGGCGGGCACTTTGTGAACAACACTTCTGCGCATGCGCAGAAACTTCTGCGCATGCACAGAGCATTTTTTGATGACATCCGGGCATATGGGCGGAGCCTCCCACTGCTGCCATACCGGGTCAAACCAGTAGCAACCCACCACTGGATGGCAGCCACAGTAGCAAAGCACAGCAGGGGCACCTGTAGAACCAACCAATCCGTGCTGCCTTTTTCTTTGAGAAAGAAACAACAGTGGCAGAACTTGAATATTTAGGATTTAGCTGTTTTGTATCAACTAATATTGCTAATATTGTTGGTCCCGGTAGCTGTTTCTGACACTTTGGTAGCTTAGTAGCATCACATCCTCAGATGCTGATAAATCCTCTTCTTTGAAAAGGAGTTTAATGGGAAGAAAATAACAATAATTTCCATTTCCCTGCTTTTTGCTTCCCATGGCTATACTGAACATTTAAAAAAATCAACAATAAATAACATGAAGTAAGAGAAAAATGGTTAAAAACAGATAGCAGCACTGAAACTGTACACCAGGAACAGTCTTGTTTAGCAAATTTCTTAAATGCGCTAGCAAATTCTAATTGAAAGCAGTCGGGTATCTCCAAGCACACTGCCACAAGCAATGAGGCAACAATTCATTTGAATATTAACCTTGTATGTGGATTATGATTGAGCACTTAGCACTGTCTGGCAGAAGTGTTCCCTATATGTAGCAGCTGCAAGGAATAGGGCAGGGGTGGGTTCCAACTTAACTTGCTGCTGGTTCGCTCCCTCCCGTGCTGGGTGGGCGTGCCTCGTGGGTGCGTGTGTATGTTGCGCGGGCATGCGCAATAATGAAAAATCTGAAAAAAAAAATAAAAAAAAACAAAGCCAAAAAAAAGATGGCGACCGCATGCACAGTGCCGGAACTCGGCTTCTGCGCATGCTCAGAAGGAAATTTTTTTAAAAAAAATTTTAAAAAAAGATGGCAGCGCCCACGGACCGGCACTGACCGATCCGGTTCGGTGATGTTATCATGACATCACTAGTGGGTCGCTACAGGTTTGGGCAAACTGGTCCAAACCGGGAGGAACCCACCCCTGAAATAGGGATATATAGATCCAGCTTCAGATGTTGCTACCTGAAACTCCCACCAGTCCCAGGTACAAGATCAATGGCAAGGAATGCAGGAAGATATATACGTCTGCAAGATTCTTCAACTCTGATTCAAAGTCTATGGAGTACAGATAGTCCTCGACTCACAACCACAATTGAGCCCAAAATTTCTCTTTGTTAAGTGAGACATTTGTTAAGTGAGTTTTGCCTCATTTTACGATCTTTCTTGCCACAGTGGTTAAGCGAATCGCTACAGTTGATAAGTAAGTAACCCGGTTGTTAAATGAATCTGGCTTCCCCATTGACTTTGCTTGTCAGAAGGTTGCAAAAGGTGGTCACATGACCTTGGGATACAGCAATGGTCATAAATATGAGTCAGTTGCCAAGTGTCTCAATTTTGATCACATGATCGTGGGGTTAGCAAAGGTCGTAAGTGTGAAAAATGGTATTAAGTCACTTTTTTCAGTGTCATTGTAACTTTGAATGGACACTAAACACACTGTTGTAAGTCAAGGACTACCTTGTACAGGAGAGAGGGGGAGGAGAATAACTCAAAACATACTGATGATGTCTCCTCAAATGGTGATGAAACGTTTGCAACCAAATTGCCAAGCTCGGAGTTCAGACCACCAACCTAACTACCAACTCAAGCTACCAGTGGTGGGTTGCTACCAGTTCAGATCGGTTCACGCGAGTTGGTGGCGGAAATTTGGCCCAGTTCGCCGAACCTGTAGTGACACCGGCTTGCCACGCCCCCGAACTGGTTCCCCGGTCGCCGCTGCTTGAAAGTGGCTGGCAATGAACCCTCTGCACATGCGCGAAGGCTTCTGCGCATGCGCAGAGGGTCAGTACCCGGATGTAATGCACGCATTTCTGACGCGCGCACTTCCGAACCGGTAGGGAAGGTAAGAGAAACCCACCCCTGCAAGCTACTAATATTCAAACACATTTCAGGAGGAGAATATGTTGACAGAGTAAATCCTGAATCTGCAGCAGGTCAAGATAATACACTGTAAAAGGTAGAGAACATGATCTAAGGCCATTTATCGCAGCTCTCCAAGCCACAACGATGTCTTTTACATTGCCCTACAGCTTGAGAAGTGGAGCTCTCATCTCTCAGCTTGTGTCTGCAGGGGGTCAGGTAAATTTTGCATGTTTTCCAGATCAACGTTTGAGAGATATTCCAGCTATTCCTGGAAACTCTTAAGTTTGAATCTGCTCTTTGCTTTCATTTTTTAATGTTGAGTGGTTCTGCCTGTCCATATAGCAGAGACATTTGCAGGAACTGGGTATGTCTAGTTTAAAGAAAAGAAGGACCAGGGGAGACATGATAGCAGTGTTCCAATATCTCAGGGGTTGCCACTAAGAAGAGGGAGTCAAACTATTCTCCAAAGCACCTGAGGGTAGGACAAGAAGCAATGGGTGGAAACTAAACAAGGAGAGAAGCAACTTAGAACTAAGGAGAAATTTCCTGAAAGTTAGAACAATTAATCCGTGGAACAGATTGCCTCCAGAAGTTGTGAATGCTCCAACACTGGAAGTTTTTAAGAAGATGTTGGATAACCATTTGTCTGAAGTAGAGTAGGGTTTCCTGCCTAAGCAGGGGGTTGGACTAGAAGACCTCCATATAGTAACTCTGTTACTATTACTATGATTCCACAAAAAGTGCACTTTTCATATACAGTATAGTATATATTCTGTCCACGCTAAATTCCAGTACAGAGGTCTATTCCAGTAATCTACTCAAAGCACGATTGCATAGTAATCTTAACATGCTCAAGTTTACATCTGCACACCTACCTCTATTATGGAAGGCCATGCATCTTACATATACCTGGTTCAAATCTATATCTGAACATCCAGACCCATAGAGATAGAGAAGGGTCCTTTAAATCATTTGGCTGTGACATGGCCCTCTTTTTGCAGCTTTGCTACCACTCACTATCCGCCAGCCCAACCCGCCACTTCCATAATATATGGCAGGCCCTGAATGCATTCCAGTAAAATCAGCCATAATGGATGGGCACTATTTCAGTCGTGGCTCCTCTTTATTGATTTTCCTTTAATGAAAGTTAATTATAACAATGATTTAATTAATAGAATTTCTCTCTTCCTTTATTGCTTCCCGCATTAGGACTATTAATAAATATGACCCAGACTGACAGCAGAATGAATCACAGCTGTGGAGTCCCATCCGATGACCGGGCCTCCAATTCCTCCCCCCCCCCCCCGTAGCTCCCAGCCCATAAAATTTACAAGGGTGGGAGGGTTAATAATACAGGAATTATTATCAAACTTTTACATTCTTAAGTAGGTTTATGAAACCGTTTGTTGAGTTATATCTAATGGCATCTAGGATGGCCGGGCAGAAAGGGCAGAGTTTGGAACTATGTTTGTGTGTGCTTGTGCACAAGTGTAAAACACAACCTACCTACACCTGCCTTGCTTGTCATTTACTAGATCTTCCCTGGATAATTTTTTTTTAATTTGAAGCTTATTCAAATTCCTACTAGGCATTTTCAATTTAAAAGCCCTGAGAAAACAAATACAGTAACAATTGGCTAGATCAGTGATGGCTAACCTATTTGCCGTCACGTGCCGAAAGCGGGGGGAGTGCAGGCGGGTCGTGTGCGTGCGTGCACACACCCATAATTCAATGCACCCCCCCACGCATTCATGTGTGCCCCCCCCGCACTCCCCCGCTTTTGGCATGCGATGGCACGGTGGTTTTTTGCCCTCCATAGGCTCCAGAGCTTTCTAGGAGCCTGGGGAGAACGAAAATGGTCTCTCCCCCCCCCGGAGGCCCTCTGGAGGCCAGAAACGGCCTGTTTCCTGACTTCCGGTAGACCGTTTTTTCACCCTCCCCAGCCTCCAGAGGCTTTCCTGGAGGCTGGGGAGGGCGAAAACAGCCTCCCCCAGCCCTCCCAGAGGCCCCCCGGAGGCCAGAAATGCCCTCCCAGAGCCTCCGCGCAAGCCCTTTACTTACCTCAAAACAGGCCGTGGAGACTCTTGGGAGGAGGGCGTGGCCAACCGAAAATCAGCTGGCCAGCGCGTGCATGCGCGCTGGAGCTGATCTACAGCAATGGCTCCCGTCCCGGTAGATATGGCTCTGTGTGCCACCTGTGGCACGCGTGCCATAGGTTCGCCATCACGGGGCTAGATTCTAGCTGCTAGAAATCATATCTCCTTTACAATGCTCCCCCCACCCCCCAGCATCTAGCCAGACTAACAGATTTGCATGCTCTATTATTGATTTCTTTTTTTTTTTTTTCTCAAAAAAGTTTTATTAGTACAAACTTACATAAGTGGTAACAAAATATTAAATCCAAAGTACAAACATTTTTATTTCCCCCCCCCAGACCCACCCCCTTCCCTCCCCACCTCCCCCCCCCCGGACTTCCCAGAGATAATACAGGGCATAATAATAAGTTTAAATTGTTAATAAAAAGAAAAAGGAAAAAGGAAAAAAAGAACACTATTTTTAAAAAAACTTCAACTCCATACTATACAGTACTAATATATCGCATTTGTATACAATAGTAAAGATACAAAAAAGAGAGAGAAAAAAAAAGAAAGAGAATAAAAAAAAAAGAAAGAAAGAAAGAGAAAACTCTTTAACACTACAAACAAACAAACCTCCTACCTCCTCCCTTCAGTCCTCTATCTTATACAAGGTAAGTGTTACATAAGTAATAACTAAATATAAAATACACAAATCTTAAACTAATATTATTGACATTAGAAATAACCTCTAAGATAAAACTTAACTAAATGTTACATAAGTAATCATCAAATATTAAATTTCATCATGATATTAATAAGATAATATTATTCTAAATTAATTCGCTAACTTCAATAAACAAAAAAAGAAAATAAAAGAAGAATAAACAATAAACAAATCTTCAACAAACTATATATATCTAATATTATCAACATTAAAAATAACCTCAAAATTATATAAAACTTAACTAAATATTGCATAAGTAATCATTAGATAGGGAAAAGATAAAATACAATCATATTAGTCTCTATCCATCCAATATATTTCAACATCACATTGTTTTGTATCTTGATAGTTCATCTTTTAATAGTTCAATAGATTCAAATTTGTCAAGTCGTCTCCCGTCTGCTCCCAAACCTCCATCTCCTCTTCCCCAGCTATCTGATTCAGGCACTCCTTTTGGATTTTTGAGTCTATTTCTTTTTGATCCATCGAAGGTGGCTTCCCCTCCTCCTCCTCTTTTATTTTCATACACCCTTCTTCTGGAATCTTGGATATATCAGCCTTTAGAACATTGACATAAAATTCAGTAGCTTTTTTTATCGTGTTGAGCCGGTATCTTTTTCCAGAAAATTTCACTGTTACTCCAACTGGTGCTTCCCATTTATATTGTAAATTTAATCTCTTAAATTCATCAATCAAAAAAGTATAGCTTTTCCTGGCTTTAAGCATTTTAGAGGGGATTTCTTTCCAAATCTTTAGTTCCTGACCATTCACCATAAGATTATTGTTAAACGTTGCTTGTATAATTCTGTTCCGTAGAGCTCTTGTGGTAAAATATATGACAATATCCCTTGGTAGATGCTTTTGTTTGGCGTACCACGAGTTGATTCTGTATGTTTTGTCGATTTGTGTAGCCAATTCCGCTTTAGAAATTCCAGACACCTGATCCAATATGTCAACCATCCTGCCTTTTAAATTTTCATATAATCCTTCTTTCAAACCTCTAATCCTTATAGCAACTTCCATAGATCTGAACTGAGTCATTAAGACCTCTTTTTCAAAATTTGCAATGTCATTTTGGATTTTATCTATGTAATTCACCGAAGTTGCCAAAGCTTGTTTATTTGTTTCAATACGTTCTGCCAAAACTTCAATATTTGTTGCTAAGCCTTTGCAAACCTCTAACACATCAAATCTTAGTTGTTGATTCATATTCTTCAAAGCAGCCTGCATCTTATGGTCTATCTCACTTATTTTCTGGTTAAATTCCAAAGTAAGTTCATGTTTCATAATCTTTAAATTATTTAATAAATTTTCAGGTGTCAAAAGCTGTGGAGGTGTTAGCTCAGTGTTAAGTTGCATTTTAGAAATATATCCAGATGAATAGTCATTTCTTTTAGTCAAAACAGTCTTTCCAAACTTTGAAGCCATTGGTGTTTCAAAAGAGTACAAAAAAGAAAGAAAGCCAGTTGCCTGATTAAAGTTCTTTCCAGTTTAAAAATCAGATAGTCTTTTATTATTGAAAATATTTCTATTATAACTTTAATCCAGAGTTAGGAGACAGAGAAAGAAAAAACCATTTTTCCAAGTTAAAAGTTTCCATAAGAGAGAGAGAAAGAAAAAAAAAAAAAGCCTCTGGGGAAACGAAAGTCACTTTCACTTCTCAATCGCCATATTGTTACTCTGTTTCCTTTGTTCCCTTGCCGAAGTGAAAGCTTACCCAGGAGTTGAAAAAAAAAGGAAAAAAAGAGGTTTCAGTACTTGCCCATCTCACGCCTGTTTCTCTCTGTCTGCTTCTATAGTTTAAATGTAGTTATAAATCCCATTTTTGAAGCAGCGGCTGGTCACTCCATCTAGCTCTGCAAAAGGCAGAGGTTTCCGGATCTTCGGAGCTGGAGACAGGCTGCATGGGGAGCTCTCCCTTCGCGCCCTGCCAGATGGCTCCTAAGGCGCTGGGGGGGCTCTACCCCTCCTGTCAGGCTCTCATCTCTCCCCTTTGCCCGGGGAAGAGATTTTAAAGCCGCCAGACAGCTGTTCTGGCGGCTTTTAACAAAGATCGGAAAGGCATCCAACGAGGGATGTCTGCGATGAAGCGCTCCAAAACCGGAAGCCCTCTATTATTGATTTCTTAATTACATCATTTATTCGGCATCCCTACCCAAGAGTTATCAACGCTGAATTAACAGGGAATTACTTTTGAGTAAAGATGCATTGATCCTCCACCATCAAGCTATGAACTAAAGAGATGATAATGACTAAATATTGTTATTTATATCATGCTCTTCTGCAATTACACACGGAGAAATATATAAAACTAAGAAAGCAATAATAAAGGACGATAAAACAATAGGTTAAAATTAGTAATCCATCCCCAATGCACGCCTAGGCCAGGAGTCGAGTGGAAAAACACATAATCAAGAAATATAAAAGCAGCATTAAACTGATTCCAGCCCATCAGTCAGGATCTTTATCAGTAATAATGTCTATATACCACTCACACTCTGGAGGAGCCAATGAACTTACTACGAGGGCAATGTTCTCCCAGCAGGTGCCTCCACATACCCATACATTCAACATGAGTAACGATGCCTTGGAGTTCTAACTCATTCAACCAACGCGGAACAGCCAGCTACAATCCTACTATTGAATAATTCCAGGAGTATCATGTACTGTACACAACACTGTTTTAAAGCCAAACACAAAGGAGGTGGGGAAGAACAAGAAAGCGCATGATGCACCATCTCCATGGTTGCTTGAGCAGGAGAGCACATAAGAACAGGAAGAAAAAGGTGAACATCCCACAATTCATATGCCAATTATTCCAGCAGATTTGCTTCTGTGACATCTGAGCACCCCAAGATTGCTGTGCCAAATGATTGCCCAATGAATTCCATAGGCAACCAAAGGAAGAAAGTTTCCTCTATTGTAATACCTTGAGAATAAGGTTTTCTCCACAGAAAGACTTGTTGGAACCGCCTAAGTATCTTTTGAGTGACCAGCTGCTTTTTATTTCGTAGACTTTATTCAGAAAGAGATTTTATTAGAGAATTTTACTGTTGTTTTGATTCCGTCGGTGTTAGTCTTGCTAGAGTTTTATTCAGAGTTTGCCTTTTTTGAACTGTTATCTGAAGCTGCCTGGATGATTGAATACAAAGCAAAGTAAGAATGCACACCCAGAAAGAGAGAATAAATTTGCTGCTTGTTTTCCCGTTTATCTAAACTTTCAATACGGAATTGACCATGATTCTCTGTCGCAGTGACAGGATGATGCAAGAGGCTAATGTTCCTGGGTGCTGAAACCCAGTTCCGGGGGTGGGCTTCAAAAATTTCAGCAACGGGTTCTCTGCCCGGTTGCTGGGTGGGCGTGGCCATGGTGAGCGTGGCCTAGTCACCCTCCTGCACCATGGCAGAGGGGCGTTTTCACCTTCCCCAGGCTCCGAAGGCTTTCCTCGAGCCACTGGGAGGGCAAAAACTGCCTCCCCGGGCTCCGGAGGCTCTCCGGAGCTTCCAGGAGGCCCGTTTTTCCCCCTCTCTGAGCCTCCATGCAGGCCCTGCACTTACCTCACATCCAAAACGGGCCGTGTGGAGACTCCTGGGAGGGGTGGGGTGGGAGGGGAGGCGCGGGGTAGGAGGGGAGGGGTTTGGTGGGACGTGCCAGCCAGGTGATGAATTTGGAGGTTCTCCAAACCGGCCATAACGTTAGCTACAAGTTCTCCCGAACCCGGGCAAACCCATAGCAGCCCACCCCCGCCCAGTTTCCTTATCCCTCCTTACTCCAAGGAGCTCAAGGAATCTATACCATTGGTCTTCTTTCCCCATTGGACAGTTCCACAAGGTAAGTAGGTAGGCTGAGAGAATGACAGGCCCCAGGCCCCACAGTGAATTTTGTTTTAAAAATGAGCATCTTTTCTAAATTATACTTTATTAAATTTCTACAAATAATAAAATATTTTAAAAAGGAGTAAAATATAGAGAAAAGTAAGGTACAAGTGAAAAGGGGAAAATATAAAAGAAAGAAAATAAGAAGAGACTAACTACCAACTGTCTTTAATAATTACAAATATAAATACATTGATTTTTTGGTCTGAAATTCAGTAATATACAGCATTTTTGTAATCGCAAACAATTCTGATCGTCACACCCCAAAACGAATATAGCCTTTCTTTCAATCTCAAGCGAAAAGTCCAAAAATTGTTACCATGTAGAAAAAAAATTAGACAAAGTCTTTTTTAAAAAATTAAAATAGTTTTGCCATCTCCATCAATTCCATTACTTTCATCATCCATTCCTCCGTTGTGGGAATCTGTAGATCTTTCCATCTCTGTATATTCAAATGTGTTGCTGCTGTTATCTTACATAAAAGCAAAGCTCCATTTTCCCCCCTTCAACTGCTTATCCATCACACTTAGAAGAAAAACCTCTGGTTTCAGTTGTACATTTAGGAGATGACCAGGCTGAGCTGGAGGGCAAGGTGAAATGCATCATCCATCTGGAGTCCCTATACCCCCAAAATAAATTTAAGTGCAGCCCCCCCCCCCTTGAAGTCCATTGACTTGGCTAGCACCAATTTGCCTTGACCATTAATAGATCAGATTCTTGGGTATAGATTGCATGGAATAAACTCTTGGTGCTTTTGAACTCTGTCCTGACTCCTGGTTTTTTCTTGCACCTCACATTACACTCATTTTAAGAATTGTCTGAATTAAAACACTGAATTAAAACAATAACATTTAGGTGCCTTCAGACTGATTGCATTTCCAATGTATATTTGATACACCGTTATGCATCTTTACATTTATGCACAACCCTCATGAAGTTGTTCTGTTTCCAAGTTGGTCATAAGAAAGCTGCCCTTCTGGATTTGGAACCTTGGAGCAATGAAAATGAGATGTCGAGGAGGGGAAAAAATGTGTTCAGCAGTAAAGATGCTAAGTGCCAAATGGAAATGCTCTTCCACTATCAAATTGAATCCAGAGAAATTTGCATCTTTCTAGTTAAAAACTGTAAATCATGTATTTCTTAAACGTTGAAGTTAAATTTGCTTGAGTGATTACTACCATTTACTATAGTTTATGAACTTGGTGGGACCAGCCTCTCAAATTCAAAAGAGGATGAAAGCACCTTCCTGTTGTTGAAGGATCCTGAATAGCTTTGTTTATTATATATATAGATTAACAGAATCGGAAGGGACCTTGCAGGTCATCTAATCCAACCCCCTGCCCAAGCAGGAGACCCTTACATCTGCCGCTACCTAGGATCGAACTCACAACCTGATTGTGAGGCAAGAGCTCTACCTCTAGGCCATATTACTTAGACAATGCCTTTATTCTTTTCTGTGTCACTTCCAAATGTTATAGGTACAGTCAGTGTAGAAATGTGAGAAATAATCTTTTAAAATGCAAAATGGCGTTCTATAGCTCAATATTTTATTTATTTATTTAAAATGTTTATATAGCCATCCATCTTTCAGCCAACTCTTGGTGGCTCCCAATCAAAGATTAAAAGGACATGTAAAATCATTTTTTAAAAAAACCTGTAAAACAAAGCCAGTTAAAGCATAAAACATTAAAAATAACAAAAGCCTAGTGCCAATCCATGCTAAGGTGCCATCATTTAATCTTCTCTCAACCCTTGGGGGGAAATCTGGGTCTTTAAAGCATTACGGCTAAAAGGGTGCCAAACTTCAGGGGGCAAGATTTTCCATTAATATGCACGTTTCTGTATTTTTTTTAAAATTTTTCATTGTTAAAAGATATAGTAATATAATGGACAGAAGTGACATACAGTTTTAATGGTATATCTGATGTTTCTAAATGTGTTTTAAAGAATTTAACGCTGCCAATCCAGGTTTTTCCTCAAAATAATTCAACTCAAGAGTACATAAATAGTACATAAATCTTCATATGGTGTACTAGTATGCTGGCCACCTAAAACTAAGAACAATAACAGCAAAAATCACAAGAGTACAGAGTAGTTCAAGTAATACTCCATACATATTAATGAAAAAAAATGAATTTTAGTAAATTTAAAGACCAGTAAAATATCATTTGTATCCCCTTTCCAAAAAAAAAAGTTTGTCTAAATATGAAGCCACACTGAAAAACTCTGTCAGTGCTATCTGCCAAGCCAAGATAGTTCAAATGAGATACTTTAGCACCTAAGATATTTAAGCTGTTATCTGCTCCGGAATCAGAACTGGAAACATGGTCTGTGAAGTGAAATTAATCCTGTTCTATTTTACTGCGGGGCCCAGTGAAAATTACCCTCGTTCTTGAACCATTGGTAGTCAAAGAATGGGAATTCAGCACCCATGAAAGTTTTTCGTTCAACAAGCAAAACTTTTTGAGTGTCACATTAAAAAAAAGTGTTAAAGTAACGTGTTGTTATCGTGATCCTTTTTCCTACAATTAGCTGCAATTTCCAAGCTAGGCAATTAATATGAGGGTGAGTCAAAAAGTAATGCCATTTTCTTTATTTCAGGTGAAGTTTTTGATAAAAATACCTGAATTTTTCCCCAGTTATAAATGATCATATCATTTACGTTCTGAAATATTTTGTTTCTTACTTTTCAGGTTTTTAGACTCGCAAGGAAAATTCAAAATGGCTGCCCCCTTAGAGTTGCGTCAAAAACAAAGAGCAGTGATTGAATTCCTTGTTGCTGAGGGGGAAACCCCTGTGAACATTCACAAGACGATTACAAAATGTGTTTGAGGACAATACTTTAGATTATAGCAATGTATGCAGGTCTCTTCGGCCCCATGAAAGAGGGTTTGAGAGGCAAACATTATTCCAGTGACGAGGAAGTGAAAACTGCAGTGAAGAAGTGGCTCAAAGAACAGTCAACAAAATGTTATGAGGCAGGGATACATGCTCTCATTCGAAGGTGGAATATTGCTTTTGAGAGAAACGGTGACTATGTTGAGAAGTAGGGATGTGATCCACAGAGGACCAGCTTCATTTTGATGTATGCTACATGTTCCTGTGTTGGTAATTATACCATATATGTCCTAAAGAAAATGGCATTACTTTATGACTCACCCTCGTACCTTGGAATCCTATTACAGTAATGGTCGGTAAAAGTAGAAGGAAAAACCTTGAAAGCCAATACAGTATAGAATTAAGGTACTGAACTAGGATTGGACATACCAAACTTTAGATCTACTCTCAAGCACAGAAGATCACTGATGAACTTTGGGCCAGGCCTTTTCTCTCAACCCAGTCCATCTTCCAAGTTGTCATAGGGGTTAAATAAGGGGAAATCCCTTTGTAAACTGCTGTGAGGTCAAGGAAGAAAGATGAAATAGAAAGCTAACAAATAAATTTAATAATGGTTCTTCTCTAATAGGCCTTGCCTGTACAGGGGTGAGCGTGAGGTAAGTGTAAAGTGACCAGATATATTTTTTTTAAGCGGGACATTTTTTTAAAGGGGGGGGCGGGGCCGCCTGGACGTCGCCATTTGAGTTTGGCCATGCGCAGAACGCTGCGCATGCGCAGAGGGAAAAAGTCAAGAGCTGAGTACGGGGCGGGGCAGGCAGGAAGGGGCGCCGGGCTGCAGGCCGGCAGCGGCGGAGGGTCGCTTGAACTCGCTTCCTGCCGCGGACTGCGTTCACGCGCGGCGGCGGCGACAGCAGCAAGCCGGGAGCGCTCGCCCGGAATTGGAGTCAGCGAGCAGCCGGGCATCGGGGCTCTTCCCCCGCCTTCTCCATCCTCCAGGGTTGCCACTGCGGGGGTTCCGTCTCTCCGGTGGTGCCTGCGTTGGAAGGGAAGGGGGGAAAGGCGGCCTGCGGGGCTTGGCACGGCTGGGAGTTGCGAGGCGGCGTAGCAACCGGGCTGTTCCTCCGGGTGTGCTAAAGTGCTCGAGTTTTTTCTCTCACACACACACATGCACAACCTTCCAACGACCGGGAAGTCGTGCTGGGAGATCCAGTCCGACCTGGTCGTTGGAAGGTTGTGCATGTGTGTGTGTGAGAGAAAAAACTCGAGCACTTTAGCACACCCGGAGGAACAGCCCGGTTGCTATGCCGCCTCGCAACTCCCAGCCGTGCCAAGCCCCGCAGGCTGCCTTTCCCCCCCTTCCCTTCCAAAGCAGGCACCACTGGAGAGACGGAACCCCCGCAGTGGCGACCCTGGAGGATGGAGAAGGCGGGGGAAGAGCCCCGATGCCCAGCTGCTCGCTGACTCCAATTCCGGGCGAGCGCTCCCGGCTTGCTGCTGTCGCGCCGCCGCTCACCCTTCAACAGCCAATCAGCGTGGGGCACCGACAGCAGCGACGTCATCTCCCCGCGCCCGCCTTGCAGAGAGAAAGGCATGGGTGGGTGTTTTAAGGTGACCAGACGTCCCAATTTTGAGAGGGCCTGCTGCTGCTGCTGCTGCTGCCCCTGCGGCTGGGCCCAACCTGGCCGTCCTCGAGTGCCTGCAGGCCGATTTTTTGAAAGAATGCCCTAGTCGTGCATTATTTCAAAAAATCGGGACTTTTTAGAGGACGGGCGGGACGCGGGACAAATGATGAAAAAGCGGGTCTGTCCCGCCAAAATCGGGACGTCTGGTCACCTTAGGTAAGTGAAAAACTGGGCTTGAAACTAGGAGGACATTGTGCTTGTTTACCGTTGTGAACAAGCTGCATCTTTAGACAATTCTCATATTACTTTTTATTTACATAGCTGGAATTCCCATACTGGAAAATGTCAGAAAACATGTCTGCTGTAAATTGAAAATCTGGATATGATTTCCCCAAGGTTAAGGACATGTCTGTGTGGTCATTTTAATGATTAAAGACTGATGGGCCTGTTAAATTCTTCATTCTGAACCATTTCCCTTCCCCACATGAGCCATAATCGGAATAGATGTTAAGTCTGTGATTTAAAGCAAGGGTGGAGAAGCTTCCACTTGTTGGAACTACAACTCCCAGCAGCCCCAGTCAGTATGGCGAATAATGTGGGATGTTGAGAGAGATAGTTTAGCCATATCTCTACGTCTTCCTACGGCTGGTTTAAAAACTGAATTCTAGAGGATTCTAAAGTCTTCTGCAAATTTATTAGAGGCCCCACAATACGAATATCTGCAAGGATTGATTGATGAACGCCTCTTTCAGAGTGGATCTTCCTATTCAATTGTCTAATGCCAAGAACAAGACTGGCTCAAACCAGGATATCAGTAATTAAGAACCTGTGCCATCATCATTGTGTAGCTGGCTCTATAAACTCGACTAACAAAATGCTTCTGTGCAAAACGGCCATCTCGGCAGCCCTAAGAGGCTGTTGACAATGTAGGCCAAGTCTGAGTCATTTATCATGTCTCCCCAGTGGGAGAGAGGGGGAAATCATAAAAAAAATGAGTTACAGCCTCCTGCCTCAAACTGGTTCTCCAAACCTTGGCACCAGAATTTGGACACCCTAGAAACTCAGATTCAGAATTTTGTTCAGGGATAGTCATAGTTTTGAGGGGACCTTCGTAAGAGCGATTGTTTCCTCACTCCCAAGGGCCTTAGTGTTATTTTAAATTTCTTACTATTCCCCCAGAATATCAGGCTCATTATTTTTTCCAAAGGATTGTGAGAAAAATGCTGGTCAGCTTTTCATTCCCTTTTCATTAAGAGGGAGGGGCAATAATCATTTATTTTCTTCTCTGTGTAGAAAGGGGAAGCGGGTTTTTAATTTGTCCAAGACTCACAGGAGCTTAGGGTGCAGGTCTCTAATTAAATGGAATTGTTGGTCAGTTGGAAAAGTCACTAGTTAGCTTAGGGAGATCTCCACGTGTTCCCTGCCTTTTAAACTACGGTCAGAACTAGAGTTTGTTTTGCAATTTCTGGGGGAAAAGAAAGTCTCGCAGAATTTACACAGGTACGATACAGGCATCCAAACTGAAGATGTATGTATATGCTTAGCCCACTGTCAGATTAATTAAAAAATGTTTTGCAGGTTTTGATGGTGCTCCAGAAACCTGCCTGACCTTTTTGATTGGGGAAAAATGGTAGGCTGCAACAAAAGAAGCAAAAGAAAAGATTTCATCATGGCACCTTCAGCTGTCTTAAATTGCAATCTGTCCCAAGGCTAAAACCTGTGAGGAAAATTCTATTATAGACTTAAGGGGAAAAAAACATCAACTATCCATCCTCTTTTATTACATTGGCTTTTCGGCTGTTCACACATTTGTTGGCTCAAATTGTCACATCCTTCCTTCACACAAGGCCGTAGTTCTTCCTCACACATATACAACAAAGCAGGGGTGGGTTCCTCCCGGTTCAGACCGGTTTGCCCGAACCGGTAGCGACCTGCTGGTGATGTCACAATGACATCACTGACCCGGTTCAGTCGGTGCCGGTCCGTGGGCGCCGCCATCTTTTTTTTTGAATTTTTTTAAAATTTGTTTTTCTTCTGAGCATGCGCAAAAGCCGAGTTTCCGGCATTGTGCATGCGGTCGCCATCTTGTTTTTCGCTTTTTTTCTATTTTGGGGGGATTTTTCGGCACTGCACATGCGCGCGCCCATGAGGCGCGCCCACGCAGCACGGGAGGAAGCGAACCGGCAGCAAGGTAAGTTAGAACCCACCCCTGCAACAAAGCCAATTCTAATAGGTTGCAGAGTGTAAAAATTGCTTATGTATGTAGCTCTTCAACCATGTCAATATAGGATTGCTTCTTGGGAATAGTTCCATGCATCTGAAGGTCTGGAAGAGAGCACACACACCCAGCCCCCATCATTGGGCAGAGTGAGGCAGCTGTCTCTGGCAATGTGTATGTGGAAGTAGTAAGTGCAAGGTGTTGAAAGACAAGGCTACGTGGGTCCCATCTTGCATGCCCGCAGCACCCTCTAAGTTAGTCTGCCTCCTTCCAGAGTCCCATCATCAGCATTGTACTGAAGAAAGACTCCAGTACTAGTTGGGCCAGCTTTTCTACACAGAACAAAGTAATTGAATAAAAGAAGCAGAAGCTGAATTCTGATGAATCGGAAGCAATCGTTACTCAAGGGGAAGAAAACTTGGGTGCCCTCAGGGCATATTACTGTGATTAACCTGCAGGTAAAGAAAACAATCATTTGAGTTGCAGTTGGGCAGTAGTATCTGATTTTATGTAATCTGGAATTAAGTACTGTACAATAGTGAAAATTCATGGTGAGGTTGATTGCAAGTTCAGATAAACTCTGTTTATGAAGCAAAGGGGGTGGTTCCCAGACATCTAGAGAGTGTCTATATAGAGAGGTCAAATGGATTAGTTTCACAAAAATCAACCCACAATAAATCTACTATTCTTTAAGATGCCTCAAGACTCCTCTTATTTTTTTTAAAAAAAAGATTAGATTTACTAGGTTTTCTAATGCTTTTAGCCATTTTTTCTTGGTCCTTAGAGACAAGGAGACAAAGATGGAACATCTTGATAAAGAAGGAAATGTTTCTCCAAAACAGTAGATGCAATTATAGAAAGGGTGTGTATGTTCTTCTAAGTATATAAAAGTGAAGCACGTGTAGAAATAAAGATCTCACTGAAATGTAAAGCATAGTACATGTCCTCTTGGAAAGCAAGACTGTGACCAAAGTCATATGACATCTCAGTTACGATGCTATCTATTGTTGGGGACTTCCAGCTAGTCTCTCTCTCTCTCTCTCTCTCTCTCTCTCTCTCTCTCTCTCTCTCTCTCTCTCTCTCTCTCTCTCTCTCTCTCTCTCTCTCTCTCTCTCTCTCCTCCCCCCCCTACCTATCTCCCCCTATCTATCTCCCCCTCCCCCCCTCTCTCTCACACACACACACTTATATTCTTGTGCTGGAGAACAGCCTTGAAACAAATGTTGCCTGAGAACACAGTCCTCTAGCTAGGATATCCCCAAGTCAAGCAAGACAAATGCTCCTTTTGTCTCTTTTTCCCATGGTTAACATTATTAGTTGCTCAGAATATTTGTAATCTAATCTTGCTGTACATCAAGGCTCTTGTCAGTAACAAGCTATCATCAATAGCTATTGCCTTAAGACACATACAAACACACAGAGCCCAATATAACCAAACATCAGTTGCATTCACTGTTATAATTGAGGTTCAGAATTCAGGGGTTTTTCAGCAAAGCCCCCCACTTCCCTTCCCTTGGAGAAATTTGGCAGACAACCTTAGAGTGGCAACAGGAACAGTCCCCCCCAATAGGTGCAGAACAATTGGCATCCACCTTTGTCATCCGCTCAGTGTCCCTGAAGTGTCATTCTCTTGCAACTTAAACCACAAGGGCAGTTTTTAGATGAGAAAAGCAATGTATGTTTCACTAGTAACATGAACACTACCCAATAATGCCACCTGGCATTATGGCAACCTACGATAAGAGTCAATATATGCAATTTATAACTTACAATTTACCATACCCTTTGACTGACCTGGCAACTCCAGTTTAGCCCCTTTAAACCTGACACCGATCCAGTCTCATCCTGAACCCATGACAGTTCCTAAGGCTTGATACCGCTAAAATTTGCTAGTTCAGATGTCAGGGTTCCAAGTAATAAATCCATTGCAAGCAAGACTCCGAGGCAATTGAATTCCTCAAAGATTACTTTTATTGGAAATATCATATTGTCACCTATCTGATGAAAACCAACTCTGAAAACTCCCGCGGTTTTCACCATATTAAAAGGAAAAGATTTTCCACTTTCTCAAAACAATCAAACATGATCCAATCACCGTGCTGTCCGACAACCGGGTGGCATCACTCCGCCGTCTTCCAACCAGGAGAATGTCCTTGGTTCCCAAGAGAAAGTATTTTGTTTTGGCTACAAAAATTCCTCTATCTCAAATCCCCCCTCCCGGACCCTCAGCTCCAGTGTGGCAACACTGAAGCGGCAAAATGGCTTCGGTCAGGCCAGCTTCAGGGTAGACATCAGGTTTGTTTATCTGTTCTAACTTCACTTCCTTCCTCCTGCATTTCAGGAGACGGAGAAGCACCAACTTCCTCTGAATTTAAAAGGACGCTTTGTGTACAGACTCCATTTGAATCAAATAAAAATTGTAGGCTAGTTTTTCTCAAAGTACGGTTTGACGAACCCCGGGGTCCCCCCACAACCCTCTGAGGGGTCCACAAAATCAAAACTTTTTGCAAGATATTGAAGATATAATAGTATTTCATGTTTGTTAAAAATAATACAGGTTTTTTTCAATGAACTATTTTATTTAATATCTAATGGGTGCAATATTGTTATTTTTACATGATTCAATAAATAATACTACAAGTACATCCTGTCAGGGTTCCAAGTAACAGCCCATAGGAAATCAAAACTCCAAGGCAGGGTTCCTCAAAGTATAGATTTATTAGGCATGTCATATTGGCATAGCTGGTGAAAACCCGACATTGAAGTTCCCCAGGTTTTCCCCACCCAGTTCAAAATCCAAAGTCCTTCCCTAACCATCACATGCCCCAATCAGGTCTCTTTTCCCATCCCTGATGCCTCCCATCCATGCTCCTCCAGGTGCTGGTGAGAGTGTCCTTGGTTCCCAGAAGAAAGAATGTTATTTTGGCTACATATTCCCCTCAGCTATCTCTACTCCCTCCTCCCTTTCCCACAGCTCCAGCCAGCCTCGCTGTGACAACCCTGAAGACGCTCAAAGATGGCGCCAGGGTTGACACATCCATGTTAATTTTTAATATTTTAGAATATCCATAAATAGAACCCACACAAGCAAAAGCTTTTTTGGGGTCCTCCCAGTGGTGAAATCCTCCAGGTTCTGTCCGGCATGCGCGAGCCGTTAGTGGCGGCAGCGCATGGTTCGGAGAACCGGTAGCGGCGGCAGTGCGAGGCTCCGCCCATCAGCCCGGACGTTGGTTACTTCCTGGTTTTTACCCTCTGCACATGCACAAAGTCTTCTGCGCATGTGCAATGGACGTGACATCAGCGCAGGTGCGAGTGGCATGCGCACTTCCGGACTGGTAGCAAAGGTAAGTAGATTTCACCCCTGGGTCCTCCATAGTTTTTTAAAAATGGGAAGGGTCCTGAGAGAAAAAATCTTATCCTAAGCAAAGAAAATAGAACATAGAATAATAGAGTTGGAAGGCATCTCAGAGGTCTTCTAATCCAATCCCCTGCTCGAGCAGGAGACCCTACACCAGACATTTGGTTGGTTGTCCAGTCTCTTTTTTAAATCTCCAGTAATGGAGCACCCACAAATTTTGAAGTACCACAACTTCTCTTAGAGAGAAGCAACCTAGAACTAAGAAGAACTGAGAATAACTAAGAACTAAAGAATAATTGGTGCATTTGGATGAAGCTGCCAGGTCTTTGCTTGTAATCAGGAACGAGCGAAAGTTTCTGGAGAAGACTGAAATTCAGGTAGGCTCATTCGCCACTTTCCAAACCATTGTTTCTGAAAGGATTGTCTGAACTGGGCCATTACATGAAAGCAGGGAGAAAAGATCATAGAACCAATGGCAAAACCTCCACATCCATTCCCACCCTTCCTTGACTTTCTAGCTCTGCTTCTCCTTTTCTCTTTTTAGGTTATACATCATTGCCACTGTAAATCTGCAGACAAGGGGTGTGTGTGTGTGTGTGTGTGTGTGTGTGTGTGTGTGTGTGTGTGTGTGTGTGTGTGTGTGTGTGTGTTTAATTTGTTATGGTATTTGTCTTTTTTCATAGCATTTTGTGCAGTGCCTTGAGTCACTCAGCCCTTCATAAATAATGGCTGTTATTATTTATTAAAAAGGCACTTTTGGATGTGGCTGAAACACTTCTGAAGGATGCTCACAAGGGTGAGCAGTTCCCAGCATCTTACTCAGTCAAGGTCAGGTAGCTCAAACACCAACAAAGCCAGTTTGGGTGTGCAGGAGAGAAGCAAAGAAAATAACAGGATCCCCCACCACCACCTTTTTGAATTTCTGGGTTGATTTCAACTACAATTCTTGATGTGCTAGAGACCCCTGCTGGTCACTACTCAGATCCTCAGAGCAGAATCCCAACTTTGCTTTCTGCATAAACAACAATCCTAGGATAATCTGTAGGTGCTAGCTGATTTTCTACAGAGGAGTTAAAACTGGGAGCGCCTGTGTAGCCCACCACACCTCACCTCCTTATATAGCAGCCTGTAAAAAAAATAAAATAAATCTGTGCTGGAAGTTAACAAAGCAGAGCTGATAAGAGTCAGAAGAAGCTTACAGAACGCTAAAGCTTCTGCTACCTCCTCTGTGTATGATCCACCATTTTTTCAGTGACAGTTTCTGAATATGGTCAGCGGCAAAAGTTCATGGAAGGGGCACCCGCTGTGGTTTGAGGTGGTTAGCATCATTTCTGTTTTCAAATGAATTTGGCAAGAGATTAAACCAGCATTCAGCCCAATCTGTGACTCTCCGTTTGGGTAGTCACAGTCCAGAGCAAGTCCAGCTGAGAAGTTCAGCCAGGAGTTTTGGCTTAATGGTTGATTTTCAATAGGCAGTTATCTAGCTTCACAGAAAGAGATGCTGACTTCCAGCCAGCGCAATGCACGAGTACAATGGGACCATCAGGGCAGGACGTTAGAGCAGAAGTCCAGCCAAATGAGCAGCAGGGATAGCTCACCCCCTCCTAAAACCAATAAAGTAATATATGGGATGAGGAACGGAATAGGCACACATAAAACCCTATGCCTAAAATCTAAAACAATCCATTGCACAATTGCATGGATAACAAATGTATTGAGGGCTGTCAGCGTGGAACCTTTACTCCATAATTGCAAGGGAAGGCTGAAAGAATGTACAGTGCATCAGCCATTTGGAAGGTTGGTGCTGTGATTCTATGACAGCCTATTGAATACAGCAAATTTATTTATTTGGAAGGTTAGTGGTGTGATTCTGTGACAGCCTACCAGTAAATGTACAGTGAATAGCATGTGCTGTTGGTAGTTATTTTGCAGTTGGAGCAATGCTCTGTCTAAATTTTACTGCCTGGCAAACTGTGTTTTTTAACCTAAAAGCTCTTCCTTTTTCCCTAATAATGCATGCATGAAGGACTGGTTTTCATTTACACAGTTGTGGGGCAAAAACACTTTGTAGCTTTTTCAAACCACTCTTTATTCACGTGTTCCAGCATTCCTGGGAAGGGTCGTTTTTGTTTATTTCTGCCAAGTTTACCCAAATATCACAGCCAGCCTTGCACCTTTATTTTCAGACCCCACTTCTTCTATAAAATATTTAGATTACCCAATGTTTCTCCTCGTTCTATAGCTAGAGTGAAAGTTGCTTCGGCAAGTCATATTCATATTCTTTCATTACTCTGTTAAGTGCACTGTGTGTATCGGCAACAAAAGGTTTGCATTACACCTATAGAAGCTTTGCCTTGCTTCATTCTGTTGCATCCTCCACTCCTACATTGATTATTCATTTCCCTTTTCCGTGAGCTCTTCCTATTCTCTTACTGCAGCCTTAGGCTTAGAATAACTTTATAGTCACTTTGAATGTACACTAATCGGCATACATTAAATGAAATTTTGTTGCCTACAGCTCTCAGAGGGTCTCCACCTCCAATATACACTACATAAACATGATTAAATAAATACGGTAAATAAAAATTATGCATATGCCCACATATATTATATGACACGGAGAAACAACACAGTCTAGTTCAGATGTATAGATGTACATGGCGAGAAAAATGAATCTTGTGAGTTTACCAGATGGATAGCATAGGGAACAAAGCTGTTACAGAATCTGGAATTCCTGCTAGAAATACTTTGAAACCTCCTCCCGGAGGGGAGCAACAGAAACAGACCGTGAAGTGGGTGTGTGGAGTCTCTAACAATGCTTTGAGCTCTAAGCACATGGCGCTTGTAAGCAATAGCCTGAATGACAGGAAGGGAGCTTCCTATAATCTTCTCGGCTGCCCTTACTACTCTCTGTAGGGACTTTCTATCTGAGGCACTGCAGCCACGAAACCAAACAGTGATGCAATTTGTTAAAACGCTCTCAACCGTGCCTCTGTAAAAAGTGGCCAGGACAGAAGGAGAAAGATGTGATCTCCTCATCCGACGCAGGAAATGCAGACGCTGGTTTGCAGGCTTCACTAAGGATGACATGTGGAGAGACCAGTTCAGATTGTTAGTTATCTGCACCCCCAGACACTTAGTACTGTTGACCACCTCTACAGCTGCATCCTTGATACCGAGTGGAGTATGACTATGCCGTCTCTTTCTAGAATCTACAATGATAGCCTTTGTTTTATTACCATTTAGAACCAGGTTACTTTTATTATACCAGTCCACCAAAGCATTCATCCCGGATAAGACCCACCACTGCCGTGACATCCGCATACTTCACAATATGATTTGTAGCAGATTTGGCACAGCAGTCATGGGTCATCAAGGTGAACAGTAGCGGACTCAAGACACAACCCTGTGGAGAACCTGTACTCAAGGAGATGGAGTTGGAGACTTTTCTTCCAACTCCCACAAACTGGGGCCTATCAATAAGGAACTCTTCTCCAATTTGATGCCTTCCAGATGCATTGAATAACTACCGGTACCATAATTCTCACTGGACTAGAGAGGATGGGAATTGCAGGGTCTAAGCTGGGTCAGTGAGAGAATCACATCCACACATTCTGGTGAGAGAAAAAATCCCTGTGGATGGGCTCCAGCATGAGTCTGGAAGCTTGGAAAACTAAATCTCTGGTCCTGGTGACCGACCCAGATTGGATTATTTGATTACGTATATTTGCCTTCATTCTTGATGATGGGAATTGTCATCCAATACAACTGGAGATTGCAAATGCAAGTAGATAAATAGGTACCACTTCGGTGGGAAGGTAACAGCGTTCTGTGCGCCTCGGCATATAGTCATGCTGGCCACATGACCATGGAAGTGTCTTCAGACAACACTGGCTCCCTTGGGTATGAAACGGAGATGAGCACCGCCCTCTAGAATTGGACACAACTGGACAGGGGAAACCTTTACTTTTAGCATCCTGTCAGTCTGTTGGCAGCAAAAATTCCCTAAGACCCCAAGAATCCTTTATTCCTCCATCAGGGACTCACAACCGAAGCCCCACAGCCCCAACAGCACAAGAGATATGTATACTCGCATTCTCCTCCCCCTTCTCCTTGCCTGCCTTTTGGGAAGCCTTTCTCGACAGACCCTCGTTACACCTTCCTGCACAAACAAAAGCCCCACAATTATCGCACCCTTCCATGAGTTCTCATATATCAATATTCACACGCAGGGTCGCATGTTTCAGCAAAAACATCGAGGGCAGTTTCAATATAACATCTTGTAAAGCACCATAAAAAAGCCATAAACCACCAGGATAAAGACGATGCTTAACGCAGGGAGTTAATGAAACAAACAGAGGCACTGGCTTGGCTACAGGTAGGGATATAACATAAACCCAGACACAGAGTTTTATGGGAATGGATTTTCAAGATCAGTCAAAAGAGATTCCACTTGTGATACAGATGGCAATGTTGAGTAAAAACTCGTAAGCATCTGCCTGGCTTTTTCTGCAGGGGAAAAAAAATCACTTAAAACCAGTTATCTTTTCTACCATTCTAACTCCCTTCTTTAGCCACCACATATTTTCTACCCTGCCACCCACCATGTAAGCTGTTGTGCCCCCCAAATCGGCCTTGCATTCCCTGACCCCAGCTCAGGCTATGAGGGAGAAATTGATATAATTTAGGAAGGGGGGGGGACTTTATCTTTTTCACCAGCATGACTATTGTTTCTGCTTTTTTTCTTCATGGGTGTAAAACATGTAGGTTCATCACTCCAGAACATCAGAGGTGGGATTCAGCAGGTTCTGATCAATTCTGGAGAACCGGTAGCAGACATTTTGAGTAGTTTGGAGAACTGGTAAATACCACCTCTGACTGGCCCCGCCCCCATCTATTCTCTGCCTCCTGAGTAAGGTGACCAGACATCCTGCTTTTGGCGGGACAGTCCCGCTTTTTAATAATTTGTCCCGCATCCTACAGTGTTTCAAAAAAGTCCCGCTTTTTTAATTTGAATTTGCCCTGCACACCCCTCTGCCTCCTGCCTCACCTGCCTCCTCCTGCCAGGTGGGGAGGGAGGGCAGTGAGAGGGGCAGCGGCGGTCTTGCCTGTTTGTTGCCGCAGAGCCGAAGAAGCTGGCGGCGTTCGCAGCGCAGGGCTTCCTCTGCCCGCTTTCCCCAGCTGCCGGGAAGCCGCCATTTGCGTTCTTTTGCCCTCTATGCAAGCAGAACGCTTTGCGCATGCGCAGAGGGCAAAAGAACGCAAATGGCGGCGTCCCGGCAGCTGGGGAAAGTGGGCGGGGGAAGCCCCGCACCGCGAACGCCACCAGCTTCTTCGGCTCTGCGGCGACAAACAGGTAAGCCTGCGCCGGTAGGAACCCACCCCTGGCTGTGATGAAGGGGGGGTGTTTGGGGGGTGCACAAAGCTGCAGGATAAGAGAGATGGACCCCTCCCATCTTGCTCCCCTAGAAACCCTCCCCCATCAATGGTGTCCCGCTTTACAAATATTAAAATCTGGTCACCTTACTCCTGAGTCCCAGCTGATTGGGAGGAAATGGGGATTTTGCAGTATCCTTCTCCTGCCACGCCCACCAAGCCACGCCCACCAAGCAACACCATGCCCACCAAGCCACACCCACAGAACCGGTAGTTTAAAAAAATTGAATCCTACACCCTGATGTACATGGGAATACTTTTAAGCCAGCCTGGATGAAATTATTTCAGCTTCATCAAAGCTGAAGGATAGGCTGCTCTAAAACGGGTTCCTTCCATGCTCATCAGGTTTGCTGAAACTAGAAGGGAGCCGTGAAGCACTGGGGGGGGGGGGAATGTCAATATCGCTTTTGTGTAGTTCATAGGAAGAGTCTTTTCAGATTGTCAGTCTACCACTACTACTCTATCATGTTCTGACTGTCTCTGAAGAGCACAGAGAGGCAGGCAAGGGAAAGAGTCTTTTCTGCACAAGCGGACGGGGCCACAGTGACATTTAAAGCAAGGAAAGGTGAATGATGGCAATGCATATTAATTGAAACCAGAGGATATTCCCAAATGATCACTAAAGTGCCTGAAAATGTACATGTATTTCCAGGTTCATTTCACGGGAAGGCTTACAGAATGCAGCCGAGACAGATTTCTGAGTAAACACCCTCCAGACCAGGCTATAAATATGTGACAAGCCATTTTTCTACATTCTTTCCATTAGGTTTGTCTGCAGGTGTTTCGTGAGGTATGTGTGTACTGGGGAGAGGAAGCTGCCCCCCCCTTCATGTTCTCATACTTGCTTTCCAGGTCAAAACAAAACAAAACAGTTCCTAAAAATCCAGGCAACCAAATCCTTCTTGGCTTCAGCTATTGAGGCCATTGTGATGTCAGTTCTTCTTCGGATCTGTGGAACGTACCACCAGGGCTTACAGGGGAAACATGCAATCAAGCTTAATTGGAGAAAGAATTTGGAATTTACACCCACGAGAGATGTCCATTTGAAGGCTTCCAGGACCTACCTCCAAACAAGGTCAAAGCATAATTTAAAAACACATTCCATACAAATTGAATTAGCTTCCTTTTAAGAGGGGGGGGGGAATCAGAAGGAAGTCAAAACCAGCAGGTTCGTAGTACTTTACTGTCAGGGAGAAAATTCGAAGATGAATGGATAGAAAGTATAAATTACCTGCCCAGCATTTGAAGAGGGGCTGAGAAGGAGAGTCACTGTGACTGCAGATGCCTGCCTACCCACCCACCGACATGTCACTCTGGATACAGTATAAGATGACAGTGGGAGTTTCCATGCGTTGCATTATGGGAAGGCTGAGATGTTGACTATATCTGGCTTATATTGCTGAGAGACACTAGACCAGTGATGGCGAACCTTTTTTGGTTTGCGTGCCAAAAGGGGGGGGAATGCGGGGGATCACGTGTGTGCATGCCCACACTCATAATTCCATGCACCCCCGCACATGCATGCATGACCTCCCTGCTCCCAGCATGCAATGGCATGCCCATTTTTCGCTCTCCCCAGGCTCCAGAGCCTTTCTGGGAGCCTGGGGAGGGCGAAAACGGCCTTCCCCACCCCCTCTGGAGGCTGAAAACAGCCTGTTTCCCGACTCCCAGTGGGCCCAGAAGGCCCGAAAATCAGCCGGCTGGTGCACACATGCATGCCGGACCTGAGCTCGCGTGCCCACCGATATGGCTCCGCGTGCCACTTGTGGCACCCGTGCCATAGGTTCGCCATCACGGCACTAGACGATTAGATTAGATTGATACTCTCCCTGTCTCCCAGCTGCTGGTTGTATTGCTACCTTTCTGATATTTTCCAGTTCTTGGACTTGAGCAGCTGAAGAAGTGGGTGAACTGTAATTCAGGAAATAGCCCCACATAGCCTCCCCTGATAGATTAGCCAGGAAAAGTTTATGGAGATGAATTGTCCACCATTACTTCAGCTCCAACCAATTACCTATCCAGAGAAGATCACTCCCTTCAAAGCATAAACCCTTGGCAGCCGCATAATTCCTATCCACGCTTTTTATGCATATCTACAGTATATGTATATTTACTTAGTTTGAGTTGATGGCCTTTTTTATGATTGAGTACCAGAGGACCTTCTATGCAGCTTTTGCTGTGCAGCCTGGTAAATCCAGGTCAGGGGGAGGTGTGAGACAAGAAGATTGAACAAAAGAGGCAGCCTTTAAAAAAAACTTAAATAGCCTTCTCTCTCTCTCTCTCTCTCTCTCTCTCTCTCTCTCTCTCTCTCTCTCTCTCTCTCTCTCTCTCTCTCTCTCTGTGACACACAGGGTTTATTGGTAAACCAAGAGATAGTTAATGGTTAAGGACAAGTTATTCTCTTCACTGAAAAATCTTCTTTAAGATTTTATTTTTAAGAATTAGTGTATCCAATGTTACTACCGTCAGATATATTATCATATACTATTTCAGCATGTACAAAAAAGTAGTTTATGTGCATTAAGTACTACGTAGAAATCAGATATGCTGGGTATGTGCTTATGTTTCAGTAGGGTTACTACATTTCAATTTTACACACACAAAAAAAGATCTTTCAGATATGGAGAAATATTTGTATCAGTACAGATCAGCGGAGGGTTCCGGTTATTTTCACTACCGATGTGCATCACGAGTATGCGCAGAAGTGAACTTGCGTTCCATTGGGCGATTTCACTTCCGCGCATGTTTAGGACGACATTACAAGCCGAAACACAGCTGAGGAGCTTCTCAGCTGTGCTTCAGAGGAAGAATAAAGATCTGTACTAAAACAAGGGCGGGTGAGAGGGCTTTTTCCCGACAGCTCAGGACGCGGAGAAGCTGGAAAAAGCGCCTGAAAATGACATCATTGCCGGGCTCCTACCGGTGCGGCGTCCCGCACAGCACCGGTAGGAACCCACCACTGGTACAGATAGTCCACGACCATTCATTTAGTGACCGTGCAAAGCAGGGGTGAAATGCTCCCGGTTCGGGCAGGCCAGTCGGTCATCATAGAGCCAATAGAGCCGATAGCGATTGCAGTGCAAGTCTTCCCCCACCCGCTTCCCCACCCGCCTGGACGCCACCTGCGCAGAGGGTAAAAGAACCCAAATGGCGGTGTCCAGGTGGGTGGGGGAAGCGGGTGAGGGAAGCCTTGCACTGCGATCGCTATTGGCTCTATCGGCTCTACAACAACCGACAGGCCCGCCCGAACCAGGAGCATTTCACCCCTGGTTCAAAGTTACAATGGCACTGAAAAAAATGAGTTATGACTGGTTCTCACACAACTGTTGCAGCATCCCCATGGTCACGTGATTAAAATTCGGGCGCTTGGCAACTGGCACATATTTATGATGGTTGCACTGTCCCGGGGTCATGTGATCACCATTTGCAAATTCTGGAGGCAAGTCATTCCACTGATTGTTCGCACTGTCAGGAAATGTACTTTTAGTTCTAGGTTGCTTCTCTCCTTGATTAGTTTCCATCCATTCCATTCACACAGGGGATTTGGCTCCTTAGGGCAACTTTAAACTGGAGGAACTTCTTCCAGAAATATTTCCACCCTACTAAAGGCACCCTTTTCTCTCTAGTGATTTTTGTTCTCTTTGGCTTCAGCATAAATTGCCAAGAGAGCGGGAGGCCAGAATCTCTTATCCTCAATATCTTTAGCTTTGCAATATCATAGTCCTATTAAATGAGATTGGAAGACACTCATCCAGAGGTTTGGGTGTGTGTGTGTGTGTGTGTGGCTTTTTGTTCATTTGTTTTTAACGTTTTGATTGTGAAAACAAAGAGGCAGGAACAAGCAGGCCTACTTGTAATTCTTATTGATGCATTCATTATGTGTTTATGGTGTTTTGTGGTTTTAAATTTAATTGATTTTATATTGTGAATGTATATATTGGAAGGCACCTTGGGAATATTTTCCTAAGAAGCAGCCTAATAAATATTTCAAATAAATGAAGAAATACTGCCTGGCCTCGTCCAGAATCTGAAATGGGGCTCCTGTCTCCACAATGTGTCTACATGGAGAATTTATGCTGGGGAATTTTCAGAATTTCAGCTTTGAGGTTTATTCTTTTTTGATGTGAGGAGGAGGGGAAAGAGATGCCTTTCTCCAAGCTCTGAACCTTGCTACTCGTATAGAAAGCTGAATCTGGTATGAAAAATTTCCTGGCCTGACCATGAGGTGAGTCGGTGTGCTTCCTTCTCTTTTCTAAGCTTGAGGGTTGGGTTGGATTGGTTTGTTTCCTTTTGGTTGGTTGTTTCCTCAGAAATAAGCTCCATTAACTTGATAAGCTCCAAGTTAATGGTGCTTTATTTATTTATTAGTTGTTCTTATAGGCCGCCCCACTCCCGCAGGACTCAGGGCGGCGTACAACACAAGGCAAGAACAATCAATAAGATCATAATAATAAGAATTAAAATAATTACAAAAATTAAACCTCCAAAGCCACCATTCATACAAGGGGGATTGATCATTATTTCACCCTGCCTGCAGGAAGAGCCATGTTTTCACGGCTTTTCGGAAGGCCAGCAGGGTGGGAATAATCTGGATCTCTGGGGGGAGTTGGTTCCAGAGAGACAGAGCTCTCACAGAGAAGGCTCTCCCCCGTGGTCCCACCAACCGGCATTGCTTGGTTGATGGGACCTGGAGGAGACCAACTCTGTGGGACCAAACTGGTCGAAGGGAGGTATGCGGTAGGATGCGGTCCCGGAGGTACCCTGGCCCTGAGAAATGTAGGGCTTTAAAGGTTAAAACCAACACCTTAAATTGCGTCCGAAGACTAATGGGCAACCAATGCAGCTGGCGAAGAATAGGTGTTATTGGATGTATCTAGGAACACCCACTACAGCTCACGCAGCTGCATTTTGGACCAATTGCAATCTCTGGATACTCTTTGAGGGTAGCCCCATGTAGACCACGTTACAGTAGTCCAGCCGTGAGGTGATGAGGGCCTGAGTGACTGTAAGTAAGGCCTCCCTCTCCAAATAGGGTTGCAATTGGTGCACCAGGCGAACCTGTGGAAAGGTCCCCCTAGCCACAGCTGCCAGATGTTGATCCAATTTTAGCTGTGGGTCTAGGAGAAGACCCAAATTGTGAGCCCGTTCCGAGGGAGTTAATTTCTCTCCCCCGAGAACCCCGAGCTTATTTCTAAAGAGATGTGAATGCACTGGAGTGGCTGTTCATCCAGGCTTTTTTTTAGAACTCCTACAACAGGGGTGTCAAACTCAAGGCCCACAGCCTGGATCCAGCCCATGGGGTGTTTAGATCCGGCCTGCAAGGCCGCCCTGGAAACAGCAAAGGACCGGCCCGCGGTGCTCCCGGGCTCCGTTTTTGGCTGCAACAGCCTTCTGCAGCCCTCTGCCAGCAAAAACAGAGGCCTCCCCAGGCACCGTTTTCTCTGGCTGAGGGCTGCAGAAGGCATCACGGCCAAAAACAGAGCCTCAATGAGTGACGTTGAGCTGGCCACACAAAGCCGGTCCCCGAGGTAAAACACGACCTTGATGTGGCCCTCAATGAAATTGTCCTACAATATGAGCATCTTATCAGTGCTTCCTCTCCTCCAGTATCATCTCTGCAACCCTCAATCCCTTACTGTATTTCATTTTTGTTCAATAAAATTAGAAGAATCGTTTTGAGACTGGATAACATGAAGGAATGTGGAAATCAACAGATCAAGGAAAGGGATGTGTTTTCAAGGAAATTATGATTTTCCCTCTGACATAAACTCAATCCTCATTATTTTTGCATTCTGTCTCCATGGATTCACTTATAGCCTTCCCTAAAAGTGTAACCCGTTTTTCATCAAGGAGGCCTCAACACAGTTATATGCAGCCATGGGCAATAGAGAAAAAAAGTTTGAGAGCCTTTCCATATAGCATTGACATGAGCTACAGCTATACCAAGCTACATTACGGTGTTGGTTGCAGTAACAAGCCTCAATGTCTTTCTTCAATAACCACAGTTTCCGTTTCCATGGGGTTTTTCAGGAACATAACCCCTGTGGATAATGAGAATTGAGTGTACCTATTTAAAGCTTTACCTGTATCCACTTTCCTTGCCTCCCTCACCCATACTAACTCTCAAACAGTTTGTGCAAGACCCACATCGGGCTGCCTCCACCAAAATTCACTTGTGCAATCACATCCCGAAGTAAATGAGACCTGAAACCTTAAGTTGATCCACTTCCTATCTTACCTCCATTCTTTCCCAAATCAACTGGAGATTATTGTCTCAGAAGCCATAAATACAATTTCACCTTCTTAGTTTGACATGAACGGCTGACTTAAAAGCTGGTTTGGCTGTATCCTTATTGGTTTCAGAATATATACCCTTTTTTTCAACATGTCCAGGACAAAATTCTAACAAAATGGTTTTTATGGTAATAGTTCTCGACGTACAATTGAGCTCCAAATTTCTGTTGCTAAGCAAGACAGTTGTTAAGTGAGTTTTGCTCCATTTTACCACCTTTTCGCACAGTTCTTAAGTGAATCACTACAGCTGTTATGTGAATCATGCAATCACAAAGCAAATCTAGCTTCCTCCATTGCCTTTACTTGCTGAAAGCTGGCTGGGAAGATTACAATGGTGATCACATGACTTCAGGACAGTGCAACTGTCATAAATACGAGGGTGAGTCAAAGAGTAATGCCATTTTCTTTAGGACAGGTATAATTACCAACACAGGAACGTGTAGCATACATCAAAATGAAGCTGGTCCTCTGTGGATCACATCCCTACTTCTCAACATAGTCACCGTTTCTCTCAATAGCAATGTTCCACCTTCGAATGAGAGCATGTATCCCTGCCTCGTAAAATTCTGTTGACTGTTCTTTGAGCCACTTCTTCACTGCAGTTTTCACTTCCTCGTCACTGGAATAATGTTTGCCTCTCAAACCCTCTTTCATGGGGCTATAATCTAAAGTATTGTCCTCAAACACATTTTGTAATCGTCTTGTGAATGTTCACAGGGGTTTCCCCCTCAGCAACAAGGAATTCAATCACTGCTCTTTGTTTTTGACGCAACTCTAAGGGGGCAGCCATTTTGAATTTTCCTTGCGAGTCTACAAACCTGAAAAGTAAGAAACAAAATATTTCACAACGTAAATGATATAATCACTTATAACTGGGAAAAATTCCAGATATTTTTTATCAAAAACTTCACCTGAAATAAAGATAATGGCATTACTTTTTAACTCACCCTCGTACATGCCAGTTGCCAAGTGCCTGAATTCTGATCACATGACCATGGGGATGCTGCAATAGTCATAAGTGTGGAAACCAATCATAAGTCACTTTTTTCATTTACCGTCTAATCTTAACCATAAACAAACCAGAGTTACCTGGACACGAAAGCCTTTGGAGCATCAACTCTTTCTCCCCAATACCATGACAGCTTGTTTAATTCCGATCAACCATATCTGGTTCAGAAAACTCCATAGCCTACCTAATCCCTTGCCTGCTCTTCTCATTTCCCCAGCAGTAGGAAATAACATCACACCAGCTCAATGGAGGAAAGAACAGTGGAAATTTGTTCCCCAAACAAGCAGTTGTGTATTTATTGATAATGGTTAAGCAGTAGGAAAGCAGCAGAGCAACCAAACAAGCTATATTAATCTTGAAAGAACATCCATTTCTAGAAGGCATATACTGTACTGTGTGTTCTTGCAGCTTCTTCCCAACATTATTTCTTCCTAGTTAGCTGCAGAAATTCAGTCACTTTTTTCCCCATTCCAAATTTGAAAAGTGACACTGTTTCCTGTATGTACTGTATGGGCACATAGACACATATCCCAGAATTGATAACACTGAAATTTCAGATGCTTAAAACAGCCATCAGCTATCAAAGGACATTAAATTAAAATAGGTTTAATAGGACACGGAACAGGTTTTACATATGGTTGACTAATCATGATTTCCTGGATAAATTACCAAACCATAAACTATGTTTTACAAATTGCAATGTCTGGGAACAAGCTTTTATAAACTTGGGTATAAACTAAAGTGACCAGATTTTTTTTTTAAAGCGGGATGGGGGGGCGGGCCCACCTGGGCGCCGCCATTTGTTTTGCTCTCTGCGCATGCGCAGAACGATGCGCATGCGCAGAGGGCAAAACACAGCAAATGTCGGCGTCCAGGTGGGGGGGGAGGCGGGAGGGCGCTTGGATGCCTGGAGCTCACGACAGGTAAGCTGCCGGCTGCCTCCTTTCCCCGTCTCCCACCTCGTTGCTTGCCAGCCCGGCCGAAGGGGAGGCGGGAGGCGAGGAAAGGCCTCCCGAAGGGGAGGCGGGCTCCCGAAGGGCTGCCGACTTCCGAAGGGGAGGCGGGAGGCGAGGAAAGGCCTCCCGCCTCCCCTTCGGGAGCCGGCAGCCCTTCGGGAGCCCGCCTCCCCTTCGGGAGGCCTTTCCTCGCCTCCCGCCTTCCCTTCGGGAGCTGCCCTGGGGCCGGGCTGGCAAGCAACGAATGGGAGGCGGGAGACGGGGAAAGGAGGCAGCCGGCAGCTTACCTGTCGCGAGCTCCAGGCATCCAAGTTCCGCGGTCTCCTGGTCGCCCGCCCGGCCCCAGGGCAACGGCGGCAGCGAGGCGATGGGGGGAAGGAAGGGGAGGGGGACGAGGAAGGGCTGTTTGCGCCGCCGGAGGGGCCGCTCGTGAGCTCAAAGCGGCGACGGCTCCTCGTCCCTCACCCCTCCCAACAGCAGCATCCCAACAGCAGCGGCGCCTCCGAGGGCAGGGCTAGGGATGGGGCGGGGGAATGAGAGGAGGAGCAGCCCCCCTTCCCCCTCTCCCCAGCAGGCAGCCGCCTCGCTGAAATTCCGCCCGACTTGCTTCCGGGACCTCTATTTTGCTTCCCCTTTTAAGGTGACCAGACGTCCCACTGTTTCGGCATTCTTTTCAAAAAAGCGGGACTTTTTGAAAAGAATGCGGGACGCGGGACACACGCTTGAAAAGCGTGTCTGTCCCGCCAAAAGCGGGACGTCTGGTCACCTTAGTATAAACTACCGGTTTATAGCCAATGTCCTGGTATAAACCAAGGACACAGTTACGCTTCCTTGGATTTTAGTTCAGCATGCTGTGTGAACCCACTCACTGACTTAACCAAAACAAATTCAGGCAAGGGGTTCATCCAATTGATGAGAGTTCCCTTTTTTCTACATTTTTATTAGAAATATTTTAATCAGAGCTGTGTGGAATCTTTTGCCTTGCTAAATATATGGTCTTTTCATAGAACTACTGCTTTTCCTCAAAGATCTTCTTATCAAACTCTGCCCAAGGAATTAAGAAATCTTACAGAACAGGAATGCGGCTCTCCAGATGCTAAAGAACTACAATTCCCAAGAATCCTTTTTAGCAATAGGCACAGTGATGATGAATAGCTGGCAGTTGAGATTCCCATCCCTATATTGGTAAAAAAAAAAGCTGAAGCTATGGCCCGGTTCATATAGGGTCCCAGGATCAATCTCTGATATTGTTAAATAGGTCTTGTAAATTTCAACAGCCAGTCAATACAAATGGGTTAGGTCAGCAATGACATTTCAGATGCCACTGAACTACAATTCCCAGCATTGCTCATCGTTTGCATGCTTCATAAGAATACCGGGAGTTATCCCACATTAGACGCAATCTGTGTCTGAATCAAGTAGTTTTGTATGGATACAAACCATAAAGGAATATTTGTGGTTCCTTTTCTGATCCTTTCAACAGTATTCCCATTCCTTTCTCCCAATTCTATCACTCTGCCATTCTGAAAAATTCTGGGAAAAATGTACATATTTTTGAGATATGATGTAGCACATGCTTATTGTTGTGTAAGGTGTATGACATTTAATGTCAAAAATGTGTTTACCGTTACTAACTTAACGACTGCAGTGATTCACTTAATGACTGGCAAGAAAGGTTGTAAAATGGGGGGAAATTCACTTAACAAATCTCCCGTTTAACTTCAGAATTTTGGGGCTCAATTGTGGTGATAAGTCAAGGATTACCTGTATATGAACCCTGATATTGTGGATGATAAAATTAGATCCTGCAGCAGAGTTGCCCGATTAGACACAGGAGAAACTAGGTAACAGGATTTGCCACCGAAGTGTTGAATCCAGTGGTATTTGCAGAGGGTGGGGGGCCAAAAAAGTCAGGCTGGTGGGAATGATGATGCATTAAAGCCTCGTCCTTTTTAAATATGTACCGTATTTTTCGGAGTATAAGACGCACCTTCCCCCCCCCCCAAAAGAGGATGAAAACTTGAGTGCGTCTTATACATCAAATGTATCCCCACCCAGCCGCACACCCTTTGGCCTCTGCCTCCTAGCAATTTACCTCTTTGCAGCAAACAGCGCAGAGCCTGATTAGCACAAGGAAGTGATTATCTGCCTCCCGACCCACAGCTGACTGAGGCTTGCCAGCCACATGCTAAAATGAAACTAACTACGGTGGCTGCAAGGAGACAAATTGCTGGGAGGTAGACTGCTGGCAATGTTGGACTGCTGAAACTGCAAGGAGGTAAGTCAATAACTATAAATGTCTATAGAATGTTCAAATGATTAGACCTTTTTTAAAAAGACTGCTTTATTATTGTTCTAGACAACTTAACAAAATGAAGAAGCTTTTTAAAATAAATGCTTGATCTGAAGAGGCCCAGTGCTATTGTATCTTCTTTTAAATAGCAGAGAATAACTATACTTCCAGAAAGCCACATCAAATTTAAAGATCTGTAAAAGTATAATCTGAAATGTAACAGTGTCCTGTTTAGTATTAAGATAAGGCAGCTAAGTTAAACCCTGACTTAGTCATGTTTGGAGTAAATCTATTTAAATAATTGGGAGGAGTTAGTGTGATTACATTTAAGAAAACTTTCTGGCATTAATATACTGCCATAATGTACATTTCTCCAATTCTTTGCTATTTCTATAGGTCAGGCACACATGCACAGAAATACACAGCAAACAGTGTATATCATCTGTACTGTTTGCTGTTTGGCAAATTGCTGGGAGGCAGAGGCCTTTTTTCCTTGTTTTCCTCCCCGAAAACTAAGGTGCGTCTTATACTCCGGTGCATCTTATACTCCGGAAAATATGGTACTTCACATTTTAAAAAATATTCGATTTAACCACATACTCATACCTGCTATCTTCATTTTTCTGATCTCCCATCCCAACATCCTTGGCTGAATCTCTCTGCTACATGGTCTTTTTTTAATATATTCTGTGTGTGCAGGGGCTAGGAACAAAGTCCATTAGTAAGTGCAGGCACTCCACCAAGTCTGAAAGGGACATGTAATTGATCAAGATGTGTTGCAGATCATTGATGTGAATACACGCCTGTCTTTTCCCTTCATAGGCCTTATCCCTGAGCAGAAGGCCAGATAAACATCTACATAAATCCAGGCAGATCTTCCTCATGCAAAAGGAGCACTGAAAGAAATACCTGGAAAACACCCAATTATATCTTCCATGATTCCAACAGGTGGTTTTTAATTTCCTCTCCTAAATTAATTCATCCCCCCCCCCCTATACAGGTTGAAACTGATCGTTGTCTACAAACAGCTCACGTGGAGGAAAGGCCAGGTTATGTGGTAAGGTTACATCTATTTTATTGGTTCATTTACTGGGCTTGTATACCACTCTAGTTATAACTGACTGAGCAACTCATTTCCCTATTCCATAAAAATAAGGTTTAAAATGTACATAAAAATGAAACAAGTAACAAATAACTCACAGTTCTATGCCAGGGACAATAAACAAACTCAATTCAAACATAACACCATATTCCAAAAGGAACACTTCATAACAAATCAATCCCCTAGGCCTGCTGGAAAAGCTAGGTTTTAATTGCTTTTCTAAAGCCCAATGAGTTTGGGGCCATACGACTCTCAGAACAGTGTTGTTCCAAAGAAGGGGGGCAGCAATTGAAAAGGCCCACCACTGAGGCCCCTAAATATGACATGCCCTGAATGTGAGGAGAGCCTCTTCTACCAGATGTCAGCGGAAACAATTGGAAGAAGAGGAATCTGACGGTAAAGGGTCCTAGGTGCCCTCTGAGCTTGGTTGTTTTCTTGCAGACATTTCATTGCCCAGTGACATCATCATCGTGCTCCCTAGTTTAAAGTGACCAGATATATTTTTTTTAAAGCGGGACACCATTGACGGGGTGATTGCTACAAATATACCAGGCTTCAAGCGGTGGGGGGGGGGTTTGGGGCAGTAGCGGAGGTGGCGGCTTGCTTCGGGTAGTGGCGGGGATGCAAACCCTGATTGCTACAAATATTCCCCTTTATTAGAATCTGAAGATATTTAGGCTTTAAAGGGAATAGCCGGCCTCTTGAATTGCATCTGGAAACAAACTGGTCATCTCTTGGTGAATCATGCCCCATTCCAGGGGTGGGTTCCTCCCAGTTCGGACCGGATTGCCCGAACCATTAGCGATCTGCTGGTGATGTCATGTTACTGGATCGGCCGGTGCCGGTCCGTCCGCGCCGCCCTCTTTTTTTCGTTGAGCAACTCGAAAAAGCCCCCCCCCGCCCCCCACAGGTTAATACTGACCTTTATTTCTTCACCCGAAGCACAGCTGATCAGCTCCTCAACTGTGTTTTGGGCTTATTCCAGCTCCTGAGCATGCACGGAAGCCTAATTGCATGGGTGGACACGTACGCGTGCGCGAGCGGAGCAACCACATGCACGCAAAACATCGCGATGCGAACCGGTGGGGAAGGTAAGTGGAACCCACCCCTGGCCCATCCATAATTCCCTGTCAGCCCTTTAAGAGAGACCAGAGTAGGAAACCAAAGTTAGTAACACTACTTTTATTATTGTGCTACAATAACAGAATTGTACAAATCTGAAAACATCTCCCTCCTCTCTGTCTTTATCTACAAGAGCACTAGGGAAGATTAAATCCCACCGGTTAGCTGATTTTTGGGTCTCTGCCGGGAGATGCGCGTGCATGCGCAGGGGGTGGAGGTGGGGTCACATGCGCATGCACGTGGGGGGTGGCCCATTTTTAGTTCCAGGAGGCTTCAGGGAGGCCTGCTAGCACCAAAACGGGGGTTGTGTGCGCATGTGTGGGGGGCCGGGGGGAGTGCAGGGATTGTGCGGGCATGTGCGAGGGCAGGGTCACATGGGGGTCATGCGCACATGCGTGGGGGCGGGGGCTGCAGGGGCATTGCATTATGGGTGTTGGCACACGCACATGCGCTGTCGCACGCGCACACACGCTTTCGGTACCCGAGGAAAAAAAGGTTCGCCATCACTGACCTATTGTATATCTATCTTATTTGCTCAGTGTTGAATGTTATATGTTTATAATCTGAAGTGCCTCTGACACAAGTAAAGGATTGTCAGATCATCAGTTGCCTTCAATATACTGCATTATTGTAGGAGATTACCAGGCTGAGCCAGAAGGAAGGGTCAAGTGTGTCATCAATCTAGAGTCTCTTTGTGCTCACAAGAGATCTAAGTCCAGCCCAACTTGAATTCCATGTATTCTTATCTACCACCAATTTGCTTTGATCAATTGTAGTTCAGATTCTTGTAGAGAGCTTTTTGTTGTTAGTCACAAAGTCGTGTCCAACCCATCGCGATCCCATGGACAACGTTCCTCCAGGCCTTCCTGTCCTCTACAATCCTCTGGAGTCTATTTAAGCTTACCCCTACTGCTTCAGTGACTCCATCCAGCCACCTCATTCTCTGTTGTCCCCTTCTTTTGCTCTCAGTCTTTCCCAGCATTAGGCTCTTCTCCAGTGAGTCCTTCCTTCTCATTAGGTGACCAAAGTATTTGAGTTTCATCTTCAGGATCTGGCCTTCTGAAGAGCAGTCAGGGTCTCCTCTAGGACTGACTGGTTTGATCACCTTGCAGTCCAAGGGACTCGCAGGAGTCTTCTCCAGCACCATAGTTCAAAGGCCTCAATTCTTTGGCCCTCAGAGAGCTTTAGCATACAATAAACCTGTATTCATTTGAACCATCTTGATTCTGGATTTCCTGCACTAGACAGGTATAAGCGGTTAGGATGGGAAGTTGTGAAAATGTCACAAAGGAGGAACCCATGCAATGGAGAACAATCAGGAGAGAAACAGCATTTGAGAGTCTCTTACCCAATTGAAGACCTTCCCCAGTGGGTCATTCTCCAGCTGTGTTGGGTCTGCAACTCATATGAGATTCTGGTCATTTTAGTTCTAATACAACTCCTGGGAGACCCGGATTAGAACAGGTTGACATAATACAATATGTCAACCTGTTCTAATCCGACATAATACAATAAACTGATACAGTTCTACAGAGGAATCATTGAGTCTGTCATCTGCACCTCTATAACTGTCTGGTTTGGTTCTGCAACCCAACAAGACAGACACAGACTTCAGAGGATAATCAGAACTGCAGAAAAAACAATTGCTACCAACCTGCCTTCCATTGAGGACCTGTATACTGTACGAGTCAAAAAGAGGGTCGTGAAAATATTTACGCATCCATAAATTGTTTCAACTCCTACCCTCAAAACGACGCTATAGCTGCACACCAAGACAACTAGACACAAGAACATTTTTTCCCCAAACGCCATCACTCTGCTAAACAAATAATTCCCTCACCACTGTCAAACTATTCACTAAGGCTGCATTACAATTACTATTAGTCTTCTCATTGTTCCTATCTCCCATCTCCTCCCACTTATGACTGTATGACTGTAACTTGTTGCTTGTATCCTTACGATTTATATCAATATTGATTGTTTCCTGATTGCTTATTTGTACTCTATGACAATCATTAAGTGTTGTACCTCATGATTCTTGACAAATGTATCTTTTCTTTTATGTACACTGAGAGCATATGCACCAAAGACAAATTCCTTGTGTGTCCAATCACACTTGGCCAATAAAGAATTCTATTCTATTCTATTCTATTCTATTCTATTCTATTCTATTCTATTCTATTCTATTCTATTCTATTCTATTCTATTCTATTCTAATTATTTTCTCTCCACTCCCACTGTGAGAAATGCTTCATTGATTAATTTGATTTTTTTTAAAGTGCCCGCTTCCCTTCAAAGCAAAAGTTTTCCCAAGGCAGTTTACCATGGACTAATTCTAAAACCATAAAAACTTATGATACACGGTACGGTTACAATACAATAAAGCAATAGCTCAAATAAAAAAGTTTCTGCATAGCAACAGGCTCCAAAACAACACAACCATGAATAACTGAATGTTGTCCAATTTTCTGGGTCAGTGCAACCTGTAAATCGTAAACCACAACTATGGCTTTGATTAAAATGTGGTTGGCTAATACACGGTTCGGTGTGTGATGGGAATGCATCCACCACATCTCCCATCTGCACTAGGAATGCAGGTCAAAGGAGGGAAGAAGCCCTTCAACCAAAAGTTTGGATGATGAAAAAGCCAGAGGCTGCAATTTTCTAAAGAAACCCATACTCAAGCATCCTTCTTTCTCCCACCTGTGCTTTGCTCAACATCTGTTCTTCGTTTCTTTTGCATGCACACACCTGCTTTTCCCTGCTAGCAGTCCAGCCGAGCATCGGTAACTCTGTACCTTCTCACTGATCCTTGTCTTCCCCCCACAGTGGCAACAAGTTCATCTAACCCCATATGGAATTTTTGTGCAATACGAGCACATCCAAACTGCAAGTTACCTAGTTTAAGCACTTCACGTTAAACTGGGAGGAATAATAAAACCCTTCAAGCCGACTGCTCTCCCACCTCCCCACTCCCATTGCGGCCGTGCCATCTTCTCTCCCCTTTTCTCCCCCAGTGACACCCTCCCTGCAAACATGAAAGAAATTGCTCCCGCCCCATACATCCCCTGCCCCAGACGGTTGTAGGTAACTGTTTTGTCTGCATTAAAACATGGCTCATTTCCTTACTGATAAGCAAGGAGAGGGCACAGTGGGCACACGAATGGTGACTGGGGGACAAATGCCTGAATATCAGGAAAGAGAAATAGGTAGGAGATAGGAGCTCTGCGTTTGTAAGAAAAGGAGACAACATGGAGACACAGCCTATTCAGAAAAAGGAGCTGCCCACTAAAAAAAAAAAACCCACGGGGCTCCTGGAGAGCTTGAGTGACCGAGCACGAAAAGCAGCCGGCCTCAGACGCTGAACTCAGTCCTGTCTTTCAAAGGCTGCTTAGCATTCTGGCGACACAGGAGCCTCCTGGGCTGAGCCCACTCAGATTGCACAGCACGTCCGCCCGGCCCTGGCAGCTTTAAGGCTCAACAAGGCAAAGAGAGAGTGATGGAGAGCAGAGCCATACATGCCTGTGCATACATAGAGAGCACAAGTGACCCACGCAGAGCACACTTCTGTAACTAGCTCATGCGGGCTCACACACAGGTTCCTTTCAGGCGTGGGAAAGGAGATGAGCCTGTCCTGAAAAGGTTGAAATCTCACTAATTGACCTGGTAATTTAAGGCCAGGGAGACCCAGTTTTGTTTGGAGCTAAATTGATTCCCTGCTGACCAATTAATCCCATCGTGAGCATTACTGGCCAAAGACTAAGTTGTCCCGTCCTCTGTCAATCGAAGTAACATCCACACAAAAATTGGGCCTGTGTAGGCATTCTACTCCTGGGCTTATTTTGATTTTCACTCATTCCCTCAAGCCAGACAGTGGGACGGAGAAGGGCAGGACAGGTATCCCTCCCCTCCAATTCATTTGCAGGGCACCTTCCCCAATCACTTCATTCCAGCTTTATCATTTCATTTACTTGGAAGCACAGACAACAAAGGCAGGAGGTAGCAAATCTCAGCGTCTTGTGGCAGTTGGGAGGACTGATCAGACGACATTCCCTCTTATGTACAGACGGCAGATGGTGGTGGATCTTTTGGCCAGGAAAGGGGAAGCGTTAAGTCAAGCATGTTTCACAAAGAAACCGAGGAAAGAAATGCAGACAACATCACCCCATAAATCTAGTTAACAGTAAGTTCATTTGGAATTAATTTTAATGGGGTCAGCCCTGCCGTAAGTTAAAGAAAGGCTGTAACTTAAGAGAACAGATGTGGGCAGCAGCAGGAAACTTCATGACTCTCAGGGCTGTTGAAGGCTGGAATTGTTTATTTATTCTCTCCTGGGCTCTCCAGCCAATCTATTGCAGGGCTGGGCAGCCTGTGAGGAAGAAGGAGAAGATCTCAGTTGAGAGGCCCAGGGAGGACAACTGCTTCTGTTCCCGGTCTCTTACTCTCTTTTTCTCCTTTTCTCTGGGGACTAAACTCCATCATTCAACAGTCAACCATGTTATCTAAATGGGGATGAGTGAGTCAAAAGAGAATAACACTCTTGTCCAGCTGTCCAAACAGACAAAGTAGAGTAGCTCCAGAAAGAGGGCTTCTTTGCAGACTCCATTTTGATTTCCATTTTACTCCCCTTTTGTTCACTCACTTGGGGCAAGTGAGCAAAGACCAAAAATGACGCCAGGGGAGAGAGGTAAGTTAGTTCCTTCTGGCTACTGTTTCCACTTGGCACAATGGACTTTTCTTCTCCCTTGTGGTAAAAGAACAACCACTAGGAAGTGGTATCCTCAAAGCTTCAGCTGTGATTACTATGAAGACATCAAACACACAACTGGAACAATGGCAATTGTCAGAGCTGGTTCCAATGGGAAAGTTTTTATCCAAGAATGGTGAAAAGCCACGTTTCTGGATGTTTTAAACTGAATTTCTATAGGGAACAGGGGGTTGAACTTGGTTGCCTTTATGGCTTTCAACCAAGATTCTATGGAAAATGCTATTTCCTTTAAAGCAAATCCAGTAATGACCAGTGGTGGGTTCCTACCGGTGCGGTCCAGTGTGCCGTTCCGGTAAGGGCCCGCCGATTGTGCAATGTCGGTGCGATGGCTCCGGTGCTTTCTTTGCCGGTCCGTGCACTCCGCCATCTCTTTTTTTGAAATTTTTTGTGGTTTTTGGCTCTCTGCGCATGCATGGAAGTAAAATTGTCCTTCTGCGCATGCGCAGAGAGCCAAAATTGCATGAGATGATGCATGCGCGCACGTAGCGATTGCGCGTGTGCACAATGTCGTGATGCGCACTGGTAGGAGAAGGTAAGAGGAACCCGCTCCTGGTCATGACCCACTCAAGGAGGTGGTGCTCATCTCTAATTCTCAACTGAAGGAGTTTGCGTTGTCTGAGAGACACTTCCATCATCATGTGACCAGCATGAAAATACAGAACGCAGTAACCTTTTCCGCTGAAGAGGTACCTATTAATCTACTTGCATGTGGCATGCTTTTGAACTGCTAGATTGGCAGGAGCTGGGGCAAGTAATGGGAGGTCACCCTGTCGCGCGGCACTTGGGTCTCGAAACTGGATTGTCGGCTTTCCAGATGACAACTCACTGTCTTCGCCGCTGACCAATCACACCACCCCGCTGTTTCCTTAATTACGTCAAAATAAGATGCAACTCTGTTTGCTTCCATATGAAAAATGGAAGAAAGTGGGGTGCCATTTTGCACTCAAGGCTGCAAATTATTTTGAGCTGGTCCTCTATTTTATATTTTAAGTCTGAATAAGATGTAATTGTTATTTGGTTTCTGTGAGAGTTCCCTGCTTTTAAATTTGACAGCCAACGTTCTTTGAAAAGTCACCAGAGCATGCTGTGCGTGCATCCACACCGTAAATCTAAAAGGACTTGCAGTATCAATTACGTTCTCATCTGGTCCTTAAAAAGGGACTGTGACAGCCAGTTTCATTGCAAAATAGGAGTTATGATAATTCATCAAGAACATAAACTCTTTTTCCACTGGTTTAAACAATGCCAAAGGATGTACCGGTATATAGGAGGCAGTATCTAATTAATAGTGACGGGGTGGCTCAGTGGCTAAGACACTGAGCTTGTCGATCAGAAAGGTCGGCAGTTCGGCGGTTCGAATCCCTAGTGCCGCGTAACGGGGTGAGCTCCCGTTACTTGTCCCAGCTTCTGCCAACCTAGCAGTTCGAAAGCATGTAAAAATGCAAGTAGAAAAATAGGGACCACCTTTGGTGGGAAGGTAACGGCATTCCGTGCACCTTTGGCATTTAGTCATGCTGGCCACGTGACCACGGAAACATCTTCAGACAGCGCTGCCTCTTCAGCTTAGAAACGGAGATGAGCACCGCCCCCTAGAGTTGGGAACTACTAGTACATATGTGCGAGGGGAACCTTTACCTTTACCTTTTACCTAATTAATCTTGGCTTAAAGTTAAGCAGGGTCAGACTTAGTTAATACATGGATAGAAAATGATCAGGAAATACAGTTCCATAATTGAAGACTAGACTGGGAAATTGAAAAACTATTCCAAAAGGTGGCAGAAGCAATCATTTTCGTATGATTGCCAAAAAGGTTAAAGGGACACGTTAAAGGAGAGTTTAGCTCACTTTATTTCATATATCCTCAACAGCTCACCAATGTAAAAATGCACTTTGTTCTCACACATTGTTTTGTGAATGGCCATTGTTAATAAGTAGTTACCACGGTCTGTAGCTTGCATTGATCTTTATCATCCTTGTCCCTCAAGCAGAAGTGTTCTTTTAGTTCAGGATAATGCTTTATGTATCCGATGAAGTTGACTGTAATCCCCAAAGCTTATATGAAAATAAATTTGCTAGTGTTTTTAATGCCATGTTGCTATTTGATATTATGGCAAAAAACTTAACGTGGTTATCCCTCTGGAAACATTTGAACTACGCAGTATTTATTTTGTTGTCAAAACATAATATCACAGCTCCATTTTACATAATGCTTAATAGAGTAATGGATTATTAATACTTAGATGAATAGAACTTTTAAAAAAGATAAATCCACCACAACTATCTTTTAGAGGAGAAAAGACAAGATAGCAACAGAAAGGAAACTGAGAGGCATATCACTTTGTTACAGAATGGCTTATAAACACTATTTTGGTGATTACATAACACAGCTAACCAATGGAGAATGCAGTAATTTTAGTTCAATATTCCAGTAATATTTTGGACAAATACTGCCCTCTCATGATCCGCTGCTGATGGCACGTTTATGTTTGCACAACACACTTAAACCATCGTTAAATCGTATCGTGTGTCAGGCACACCCATCATGACCAAAGTAAGTAATACTGAAAAATATGCATGTTTAGAGATACACTATACATACTGAAGTAAATATGTATAATATTGCAGGCAAAGTGAGTAGGTAAAGGGGGAGGGGAAATGGATGAATAGAATAAAATATTTTTAATTAGGGGTTTTGAAAATAACGTAGGAGTAATTAAAGGCTAGAAAATAAGGAGGAAAGGGGAGAAGAGGAAAGTTTAAAATAATATGCCAACTAGGGCAGTTAATATGAGACTGATCGTGATTATGTGCCATTAAGTCCCTAATTAAGTTAGTGACCACATAGGTAGATTTTCTCCATGATGATCTCTCCCAACGTGATCCTTCAAGTCTTCCAAAAGTGCACCCATCATCCATGTAATGAGATGCTACTCATCCTCTTCCACTCTTTCTTTCTACCTTTCCCAACTTTAAAGCCTTCTCTAGAGAGGTAGGTCTTCACATAAGGGAGGATAAAATTGGGAACGGACAGAGAAGTATCCTCTGATTAGCTGACATATTGCAAACGTTGTGCAAGTCACTTTCAGTTTTGAATAAACTAAAAACCAATACAATGAATGTTGAATTATTACTCCAACAACTGAGACAAACATTTTATGAGTTGGTACCAGTCCATATATGACATTGCAAGTATCTACTTTTGATTTTTATCATCTCTAACCTATGGGAGATAAGGGCTTATGACCTTTGGCATAGTCATTTCTTTATTTAGACTTCTCAACTTTATGACGGAATGTCAACATTTGGACATTCACTGCAATGGATAATGTTAGAAACTTGTTGAATGTTAATACTTATGGGTACATTTCCAAAGGCTAATAACAAATGTTAGAAATGTTTGGAATGAAAGTGGTTTCTATACACATTCACGCGTGGCATGAAATATACCATTTACTGCTAAGTGATGGAAATGAGTATCACAAGTCTGGAAAGGTAGGGTTTAATTGGCATGGTTGGAGCCACCATCTTGACTTTTTTGACCTGCTTCCTGCAGACACTCCTGTCCGGAAGATTCTTTGTGGGGGGTTTTATGATAACTGCCTGTTCATCATTCTCTGAAACTTACTATGGAGTTAGAGTAGAATTTCATCTTTATATTCATTAATAACATGTATTTTCTACCTACATATCACTGCATTTGCATGCAAGCAATCTATTTCTATGCAATTCTACCCAATTTCATATTGAATACATTTACATTAACATCCACATAAAATACATTGTTTTATGATCTTCCCCAATCCCATTCTGAAGATGTTTGTGTGCTGGTGGACAGGGTTGACTTCAGATAGAAAGCTCCAAAAAAAGTCAGTATACTCAAGAAATCATTGGTATTGAAATCTAATTCTGGGACTTTAACATATCTTTAACAGATTAACAGAATTGGAAGGGACCTTGTAGGTCATCTAGTCCAAACCCCTGCTCAAGCAGGATACCCTACACCATGTCTGACAAATGGCAGTCCAATCTCTTCTTGAAAGTCTCAAGTGATGAAGCTCCCACAACTTATGAAGGCAAGCTGTTCCATTGGTTGATTGTTCTCACTGTCAGAAAGTTCCTCCTTATTTCTAGGTTGAATCTCTCCTTGGTCAGTTTCCATCCATTATTCCTTGTCTGTCCTTCAGGTGCTTTGGAGAATAGCTTGACCCCTTCCTCTCTGTGGCAGCCCCTCAAATATTGGAACACTGCTATCATGTCTCCCCTGGTCCGTCTCTTCACTAGACTAGCCATGCCCAGTTCCTGCAACCGCTCTTCATATGTTTTAGTCTCCAGTCCCCTGATCATTCTGGTTGCTCTCCTCTGCACTTTTTCTAGAGTCTCAATATCTTTTTTATAGTGTGGTGACCAAAACTGGATGAAATACTCTTATATATTATATGTATATTTATAAATATAAAACTTATTTATATCTGTATTATTATTTCAGTTTATTTATAAAGGCATTCCTTGACAAAATGCCATTGTGGTCTATTGATAGGCTGTTTAATTTAATCACTGATTGGCCCTTTCTGATAGAAACCATTCATACAAATTCTTGCAACCTGGTGTTTATCAATTGTAAAGCAACTTATTCAGAGATATAAGCATGCAATAAAAAAAGAATCCCAAATAACCATCCATACAATTAATCAATAACAAGGCTCTTGTTTTAAACTTCAGATGACACCTTTCATCATTTCCAGCCAGCCCAGTAATCAGGGTTGCAAGGACCACACCATTCTGAGGTTGATGGGAGTTCAAATTCAAACATCTTCACTTCTACCAAAGAAAGGTGGAAAGGTATTCCCAGAATGTCACCGACTGTAGTCTAATTGACCAATTATAATGCTCTTTCTTCCTCTTTCCCCTTGGCTCCTTTTTTTAAAAAAAACCATGCTAAATGTGGAAGGGAAGACAAGGTCATTGCTTTAATTAAAAAAAAAAGAACCTTTCTCTTTGGTTTGATGATAACAACCCAAGGAGCCTGGGAGGAGGAGGAGGAGGAGGCAGGAGTAAAAAGGGTCAAAATGGCAAGATAAGTTTAATTTAACTGGATCCGGTGAGCAGCAGAAGTGGGATGAGGCTAGGAGACAGAAAGAAAGAGCAATGAAGAATAGTGACGGGGAAGGATGACTTTCTGCATATGTGCTCTTTCAGCACTCTAAAAAATATTTCTAGGAGAGGAGGCGATAGCGGCGTGAAGGGCAGGCAGCTCGCCGGATTCTCCTTCCCTGTTGTAGTTTTGCTTAACTCTATACTCATTGTATCAAAGAGCTAGCGGTGGGACAAGCCGTAAAGATGAATTATTGGCCCATGACAGGCAGAAATATAACATCATGGAAATGCTAATGACTCTGCGCTGCCTTTCTTTATGGCAAGTGTAATACAGACTTCAATCATAAAAACAATCTTCCAACATTTTAATGGGCTCCATCATGCGCACGCTTGTCCGTATATTTGAAAGATAAATCAAAGCCCCCAGTTGGAATGAATTTCCCGTCAAACTCTGCTACTCGTTGGAAATTGATTGGCTTTAAGTCTGGATAGTTTTCACAGGCAAGTCTGGAAAAGAAATGGTGGGGGGGGAAGAGGGGCTCTGATAATGGGGATGTATGGCTAGAAGGATGGTGTTAGGATGAGGTGTAAAAATCCCCGCTTTGGGGCCTGGAGAAGTTTCCATTCTTGGCCTTGGTTGCTATAGGAAACAGCAGCCTTTTTAGGAGTTGAACAGAATGGCACTGTCACAGTCTTACCCAGACTGATGCCTTCCAGCCAGAATGACCTTCTGGGATGGGTCCTAACACATTCAAAAGACACCAAGTTGAGAAAAGATTAGTGTCTTATTAATTCAACATGGAGGCTCCACACTCTGCTTCCATTTCTAGTCTATTAGTTTCCCCCACCCCCATCAGCCTCCCTTTTCTTTGAACATTGTGAACTATTGCTGCCCTCGACCAAACATCCAGGGAGAGATTCAACCTGGACATTTAAGGGCTATCCAATAGATTTTCTGTGCCAATGAACAAAATAAAGGAAAGCTTGCTCTGGTGCAGGTTAGAAAATCTGTGTGCCACAATTGCTTGCACAAATGCTCCTAGGATACAAAAGTGAAAAAAATGGAGTACAAGTTCAGATTAAAGGCAGATCATGGGTCTGAAAACGTTGGACATGATTACTTGATAAAAAGCAATAATAATTACCTTGTACCTCTGTAGAGTAACAACATCCTACCATCAAGATATAGCCAGGCATGAGAAACACTAGTCCTAGCTAACTTAGCTATTTCTAGCCAGAATGGGAAAAATGTCAGGGATGGCTAATCACAATATTCTTAGATGAAACTGATTTTCTAGATCTATTTCAATGGGGTTTTAGGCTCAATTATGCTACAAAAACAGTCTTGGGCACCTTGTTGGATCATCTTTACTGAGAGGCAGGCAGACAGACAGACAGACAAGCAGGCAGACAAATAGATAGAGGGAAAAAAACTCCTGTTGAATGTCCTGGAGCTCTTAGTAGCCTTCAATACTATCAACCATAGTAGTCTTCTGGAGAGATTGTCCAAGTTAGGTATGGGTAGAGCAGACAATGTGGATTTGCTTATGCTAAGATGACTATCTTCAGAAGTGGTTCTAGAGAATTTCTGCTTGATCTCCCAGTTTTTCCACTATGGAGTTCCATGTTATCCACCGTTGAGCTTAGCATTTACTATGAAACCACTGAGCAAATTCATTTGTACATTTGAAATAAGATGTCATTGTTATACTGATATCCAGCAATATTTTTATTTTTCACACAAAGATGGTGGAAATGCTAAATCAATGCTCGGCAACGGCATGGATTTGATAAAGGCCTACAAATTGAAATTCAGTCCACTTGGGACAGAGGTGTTGCTGGTGGATGGTTTCTGAATCCAAGTTCGTCTTATCTGGATGGGATTGACATATATCTTAAGGATCACATTTGTAATTTGGGGATGCTTCTGGATTCATCTTGGACATTAGAAGCACAAGTTGCCTCTGTGGTGCGAAACCTATTTTTACAAGCTCAGGTTGGTGCACCAAGTATAGTCCTAATTGAATAGAGATTGGTGCACAACCAGTGGTGGGTTCCTACAGGTGCGGTCCACTCTATAGCACCGGTAGTGGCCCGCTGGTGATGTCACAGTACCGGTGAGGTCGGTTGCCGGTGCCTGGGCGCTGCCATTTTTTAAAAAAACAATTTACATTTTAAAAAAAAATTTCTTCTGCGCATGCCCAGAAGCCGAGCTTCCGGCACTGCGCATGCGCTGCCTTCCTACCCCACAGTGAGTCCAAGCAGGGGAGGATGGCTGAGGGAGCGTGTGAGACGCTGAAAGAAAGGGCGCAGGAGCTATCTCCATTCCCCTCCCTTCAGCAGTCCGAGAAGCCATGAACACGCGGTGATGATCCCAGGCATTTTCACACGTTCGAGGCTTCTCGAGCTGCTGAGGGGAGGGGGAATGGGCGGCAGGACCTATCTCAGTTCCCCTCCCTTCAGCAGTCCGAGAAGCCACGCCCACCCGGTCACATGACCAGCAAGCCACACCCACAGAATAAGCCACGCCCACAGAGTGGTAGTAAAAAAATTAGGAACCCGCCTCTGTGCACAACCATAGTAGAATCTAAGCTTTGGAATCCTTTTCGAAAACAGGTTATATCTGGCATTATTTTTATCTTTTCAGCGCTACCAGCGCATCATGGTGCAATTTTTAACTTTTTTATTGTTGCTTTTACTGCTGCTATTTTGTTATTGTAAAGCATATTTTACATTTCGTAAAATATATAATGTAGGCTTTTATGCATTGTTTTAATTGTTAGATTCTTAGAAAGCACCCATATTTTTTTTTAAAAAAAACAATAGAAACAGTGCACCAATATTTTAACTAGAGAATATTATGGAACATGTAGTCTAAAAACATCTAGAGCCTTGTTTGATTCACTTCTCTCAGTTAAATAATATTTCTGTCCCAATGATTTGGTTTTTTAGGTTCCTTGTATATTCTGTATATAATCCCTCCCCCCCCACACACACACAAACACCTTGCCTGGAATGTCTTTATTTTACTTCAGATCCTTTATTCCTTGCTAGTTTCCCAAGAAATCTCACATATACCAGTAGTTCATTATCAGTCTCAGCCATAGTTAATTTTTTAAAAATGTGCTTTCAGACCACTTACAATTCTTCTGCCCAGATGGGTGTTATATTTGCTGTCAATTTAGACTCCCACTTACTCCCAATCTCTCTAAAGTCCAAAGTGGACTGACTTCACTGTGCTTTTTTTCCGGTCGTGAGATGGAAATCCTCCCCATGGATCATTTGAGCCGATTGGAGGTTTAAAGGCCGTAAACTATTCTACAGTCACTAAATCAATGCTCACACAAGTCGGTAGTCCAATTCAATAATCATAAGGTAGACTTTAGTTGTTTCTTGCCACATAGGCAGAACAATAAACATTTACTAGGCCTGTGTGCACAATTCAAAAGAAGTGCTTTGGACTTCGTACAAGCTGTACACCTCTCTGTTCTTCACTAAAGAAGCTTAACTCCTCCAGGCTTCTGCATAAGCCTGGGAAAAAAAGAAAGATGCTGTCATTTAAGAGGCATTATTGAACGGACCCTTTAAAGCATCATTCTCTTTAGGCTCATATATGTTGAATTACTATAATGAATAGGAGATAACAACTGGACTTGTACCCACTCCCAAAAACCCTGGATCACTTATAAAGCACAACAAGCCCTACCATTTACACTAACAATGTTCTAAACTGGGTATTTCGGTTGGATTTGCAATGTATATTAAAAGGAACATCGGTCTGTATGCAACTTCCCAGCATCCCATACGAACAGCAAGCTGGATGTTTTACCTCTCCAGCTTGCCTAACATTTTAGCCTTCCTCATTTTATTTATCTTAATACCTGGGAATATAAAACAGAATCAACACGGGGACCATGTTTTTCAGTTATGCCTGTTTTCCTCCAGGTTTTGTGTGGTAATACAAAAGAATCATGGTCTCCATATTCCTCCGTATTCCTCTAGTCCTCTTTTTCTCACATCCAACCATCTACCATCTCCAACCTTTGTACTTCAGTTTGTTAGTTTCAGTAGTGGTATTGACTTACCTTCGTTACCGGTTCAGACATGGGAGCGCGCGCTCGCACACGCTCGCGCGTGATGCTTCTGCACATGCGCAGAACCTTCTGCACATACGCAGAGCATCTGCGATGACGTCCAGGCAGGTGGGCGGAGCCTCCCGCCACTGCCGCTACCGGTTAGTTTTCTAGGACTTTCTTCTGTATTTGACTTTTAATTTTTTTTAAATTTGTGTGTGTTTGTGTGTATGTCGAGTCAATGTTGACTCCTGGAGGTTGCCTAGAGAAGTCTCCGCAGTTCTCTTGGCAAGGGTTTTTGAAATTGGTTTGGCATTGCCTGCTTCTTAGGACTGAGGGAGCCTGGTTTAAAGTGGAACTAGAACTCACAGTCTCCTGGTTTCTAGCTCGAAGCTTTAACCACTACACTCTCATTTGACTTCTAAATAAAATATAAGTCAAAGAATAAAAGTAATTGTTGGGGGAGATGGGTGGTTTAAAGATAGATAGATAGATAGATAGATAGATAGATAGATAGATAGATAGATAGATAGATAGATAGATAGATAGATAGATAGATAGATAGATAGATAGAGAAAATTATGTGTCATACAGGAATTCCATGTGTCATACATGTTTCTCTTTATCCCAGTTTTTTCCTACAACAATCTTTGAAATAGATTGGGCTGAGAGAGTATGATGGCTCAAGTCAACTTCTGTGGCTCAAAGTGTCTAGAAGGCAGGTCTGCTCGATGCTAGTCCGACATCGTAACATTAAGCCAAAATGACTGTTTTTTACATGCTGGGGAGATTTCCATATTTTTTTTAATCGCATCCTCTGGGTAAGAGAGACTGGATGAAGCATTGCTAGTCATAATCCCTGATGCCTGGTAAAGCTTCTGATGCTATCTCCTGCTACGTCGGCAATTATCACCAAGTGCTTTGCAAATTACTGATAATGGCAAAGTGCTTTCTACACCCTTAAAACTGTGGGAAACATGTCAAGTGGGTACTGAAACAATCTATCCTTTAAAAAAATCACCCTTAAAAAACTTGCAGAAATACAGCAGCACATGCACAAACTACAATCTCTGCAAGCTGTATTTTCACAGGACAACACGATACATGGACCATAATCTATTAGAATTCAATCAACGAGGGATCATTGAAACTTAAAAAGAAAAGCAAAACAAACCCTTAAATTGCCAAATTGGCTTTACACAGCCCATTTATTCCTAGTTTTAATCAATCAGTTGGAGTGGAAAAATTATCTGGAAGGAAAGGTCTTTTGAATCTGACTTGTACATAAAAGCAGCAAGATTCATGTTAGCAGCGGCTGTTGTTACTACCCGTGTTTCCCTGAAAATAAGACCCTGTCTTATATTTTTTTGAACCCTGAAATAAGCGCTTGGCCTTATTGCCGTGCACTCAAAAGCCCGATTGGGCTTATTATCAGGGGATGTCTTATTTTGGGGGTGTTATTACCAGACCTACTCATAGGAATTTGGACAGCCAGTTGGCCCAGATTATAAAAGCTGTCACTACGGTTAAAATATGAAACCAGTTGCAAACCTCTAGACATGAGTTCAAAACATATTGTCGCCAGGAGCTAGGATTATTTTGGCAGCGGTTTGCTCTCCAAGCTTGTTTCAATTTAGTTTTTGAACGTTTCGTTACCAGACTAGGTAACACCATCAGCAGGATTTTCTTGTCCTATTCTCCTTAGCTTATGAATGTCTTGTGTGCCAGTGTTGGTCACGTGATTGGTTGTTCATTTGGAGCTATAGTTAAAATCTGAGTAGCTGATTGGTTCTTTTGTTGACTGGTTGTTCGAATGGTCTGGTTTCTTATATATTCATACTAGTAGCTGGATACCCGTGCTTCGCTACAAAACTATGTGATTGGGCTTGATAAATTGACAGTTAAAGCTTGAAAATTAATAAGTAGTTACAATCAGGCTTGATACATTGACTCCTAATGCTTGAAAATTTATGTAGAATGTGTAACTCCTTAGCATCAGAGTGTGTTAATATAAGGCAACTGGCAGTTGGAACAGAGTTCTTTTTAGGTGGGGAGGTGGAGTAGAACGTCTAACTCCTTAGCATCAGAGCGTGTTAATTAATATAATACTGTATAAGAAATACAAATTATCTGATGGTTATTTCAAAAAATCCTTTCTTAGTGAGCACCTGGAAGCCAAGAGGAACATACGTGCCAAGTTTCAAGTTTGTAGGCTTTACAGTTCTGGAGATTTCGTGATGAGTGAGTGGTATTTGGCTTTTATATATATAGATGTTGGATCTAGAATCAATATGCTTGTTAATTGTAAACTGCTTAAACATGCTAGGATTATTACCTACTTTGTTTTCTGTTTCATGGAAAGCAAATATCTTCTTTAGGTAGGGGGCTTTCTATTCCTTCCTTTTTGATCCAAGCCCATCATGAAACTATGACAGTCCTACCTACCTATTTCTCTCTGCCTGTATATCCATTTTAATTAAGAAAAATCACTTTTCATTTTTAAGTTTGCCATTCTAATCCATAATCTTGCTTCAGGCCCTCTGGGAAAACTTGTTCTTAAAAGGATCCAAATCTTCCTTCTTTTCTCCTGAGAGGTTCTGAAGGACATCTTCGCTTCATTATCCAATTATTGGCACTTTTCCAAAACAAGCTTCTTTAGACCATGAGTTCAGAATGTATCAGAGTTTTTCTCCTACGTATTCCTATTCCATTTCCTCTCTTTCTGACTAAGCCTGAATAATAGTTAAGTACCCTTGTTGACTCACATGGTAATATAATAAAAAGTTAGCTAAAAGAGCATGCTTACCCACCCCCGCCCCCAAGCTGGTGTAATAAAGACAGCTAGGATAGGTGACAATGATTCCTTGCCTCTGGAAAAAGCATAGCATTTTGGACAGATGTCTACCTTCTTTGGGTAGATAATAATTATTTCCCTTTTAATTGACATCATTTAATTGATTAAATAAAGGTTCGCCGTACCAGTCTATTGTCTCTGTTCAGCCTGTTTCAAATCTATTGAAAAGCAAAACCAAGTTTTAAATTCGAGATATTTGGGCACAAAGTGATGTCACATCTGGATCAATTCAGAGAAGATGGACTTGTGTAGTATGGAGAATCACTGTGGATAATGTGTTTGCACCCACCCCATTCCCAATTTATCCATGTATTCAGATTGGAACAAGCATATACCCCATTCAAAATTGTTAGCAAAACAATAGCTTGATGTTTATTAAACATCGGCATCACAAAAAAAAATTAACTGGCCAAGCAATAGAAAAAGGTAAAAGTAAGGAAAGAATGACATGGACAATAAGCAAGAGGCCTGTAGCTGTGACAGAGTTAATACAGGTACCCTGTTTCCCCCAAATTAAGACAGCAAGGCCAAGCGCTTATTTCAGGGTTCAAAAAAATATAAGACGGTCTTATTTTCGGGGAAACACGGTAGTCCTCAACTTAAAACAGTTGGTGTAGTGACTGTTCGAAGTTACAACAGCGTTGGGAAAAGTGACACTTTTTCACACTTACAACTGTTGCAGCATCCCTATGGTCATGTAATCAAAATTCAGAAATTTGACAACTGACTCACATTTATGACGGTTGCAGTGTCCCGGGGTCCTGTGATCCCCTTTTGCGACCTTCTGACAAGCAAAGTCAACGGGGGGAGCCAGGTTCACTTCACAACCGTGTTGCTAACGTAACAACGGCAGTGATTTCACTTGACAACTGTGGCAAGGTAGGTCGCTAAATGGGGCAACATTCACTTAACAAACGTCTCACTTAGCAAACAGAAACCTTGGGCTCAGTTGTGGTCGTAAGTCGAGGACTGAATTGTCTGCAGACTCTGTTGCCTTCGTTTCAACATCACCCAAGAGCAGTAAAATAAGCGTGTGGTGTTTGTTAGCTTTTCTCACCCAATGCCCTCGGAGAAAAACCTGGCGACCGCTGTGGCTTGAAACGCAAACAACTGGGACAAGAACAGACCGGCATTGGGGTAGCAAATGTCATGCCGGTCCCATGTAGCTTTCTGCTGCTTCCAGGATGGATAGAGAGCAGTAGGGAAGGGGGAATCCTTTGAAAACATTGTGGGCTCTGCCCAGCAAATACTGAGTGCGGTTCCGAATGAAAACCTTGCGTCCTAAAGCGGCCTAGTGGGAGAAGGCTGCTGTCCCGCTACCCGAAGGATGTTGGCGATGCAGAGTTTGGCTCCTGGCCATCCTTCCAAAGCTAGTTCCGGGTGAGTGGAATCTGGCCAGCTTCCAGCGGATTTTTTTATTTTTATTGGCCAATAAATACCAGCTCTGCTCTTGGAAGAAAGGCTAGATGGGGAAGTGATGAAATGACCCATGCAGAGTTGCTCCACTCCGGGATCTCCGGGATAGCGTGCTTGTGCTTTGTTTTCCTAAGGGGTGGTCCAGCTTGTGCCAATTGATTCCAATTTTAATTACTTCCTTTCCTCCCTTCTCTCCAAACCCCAAAACAAGGAGGGAGGTGTTATAGAGCCAGGTTTGAATGACAGACTAATAACTACAGGTAATCCTTGATTTACGGCCACAACTGGCACCAGAATTTCCGGTGCTAGGCAAGGCGGTTAAGTGAGTGGCGCCCCAGGTTTTACAGCCTTTTTTTTTTTTGGTCAGGGCTGTCAAATGAATTACTGCACTTGTTAAATGAATTATGCCGCTGTGAAACAAAATCGGCTTCCACCATTGACTTCGAAGCCGGCTGGGAAAGTTGCATGACCCCAGGACACTACAACTCTTCTAATTTTGATCACATGACTGTGGGGATGCGGCGACCGCCGTTAGTGCAGGGACTGGCCGCAAGTCACTTTTTTCCACACTGTTGTAACTTTGAACAGTTGCTAAATGAATGCTTGTAAGTTGAGGACAGCCTGTTCGGTACTCTATATCAGATTCTCCGGGTGAGCATTTTCCTCACATACTGGATTACAATTCCTGTCCTCAATTCTAGTATTGTCGTCCTCCGTTTATGACCTCCTGATGATTGCGCTCAACAATCCCAGTCAACAAAGAGGAATGATGGAAAACACACTAACAGAATTTGTTACAAATTTATTACACAGTAGCAACATTTGAAGAGCCCACCATGTTTTAGAAAAAGGGCAGAATTCCCAGTTTGATGTAGTGGTTAAGGTACCAGAAACTGAGAGACTGGGAGAGTGGGAGTTCTCATCCAGCCTTAACAGTGGTGGGTTGCTGCCGGTTCGGACCAGTTCTTTAGAACCGGTAGCAGAAATTTACTGCCGCTCGCCGAACCGGCAGTGATGATCGGCGGTCCACACTCCCGAACCGGTCCTCTGGTCGCCACGGCTTGGGAAAAAACCCTCTGTGCATGCACAAAGTATTTTGCGCATGCACAGAGGGTCATTTCTGGGTGTTTTGCATGACGTGAGGGGGGTGTGCATGCAAAATGCGCACTTCTGTCGCAATCAGAACTGGTAGGGAAGGTAAGTAGAACCCACCCCTGTGCCTTAAGCATGAAAGCCAGCTGGATGACCTTGAGCGAGTCACTCTCTCTCTCTCTCAGTCCTAGGAATGAAGCAATGGCAAACCAGTTCTGAAATGTTGCCAAGTACAGGGACTTCTCCAGGCAGTTGCCAGGAGTCAAGACTGATTCAAAGGCGCAACCCACCCACCCCACATACATATAGGTCCACTCCCCCTAGGATCTGAAGCAGCCATGGAATTTACCAAGTACAGAGAAGCGAAAGAAAGAAAGAAAGAAAGAAAGAAAGAAAGAAAGAAAGAAAGAAAGAAAGAAAGAAAGAAAGAAAGAAAGAAAGAAAGAGGGAGGGAGGGAGGGAGGAAGGGAAGGAAGGAAGGAAGGAAGGAAGGAAAGAAAGAAAGAAAGAAAGAAAAGAAAGGAGAGAGAGAGAGAGAGAGAGAGAGAGAGAGAGAGAGAGAGAGAGAGAGAGAGAGAGAGAGAGAGAGAGAGAGAGAGCCAATCTCTTGCAGTCTACTGCCCCTAGAGGCAGCCCTGTGAACAAGTTAAATCAGGACCCTGATGCCTAACAATCCCCAGACAACATTCAGCTGCTTCCTTTCAAATGAAAATATAACTTATTGTTATGTTAACTTGGCAATGATTTAAAGAAACATTCCCCAGCTGGGCAGCAACCACTCAGCCACACATGCTGGCTTTAATATTTTTGTAATTGAGGATGATGAGGAGCCAGTTGCTGTTTCCACTGATTAAAAAAGAGAGAGAGAGAGAGAGTAAATTATGAGCTTGGTGGAAAAACCTTATTAATCACAGATTTGAACTGTCGCTGAATTAGGGAGACAGTAAATCTCCCTCGACACCAGCCATGTCCGCTGCGGCCTATTAGAAAATAAATCTGGGCAGCTCCAGCCCTCAACCGCATCTTTTCCTGAGTCAATTAATCTAGTAATTGGTTTTGAAAGGACATCAAGAGATTATCGGAGACAGATAGTTGGGAATAGCAAAGGGGGGCTGGAGCTGAAGGAGGGGGAGGTGGCAACAGGCGCTCTTCTGCCCTTACAGTTCTATGCTTAAAATTATTCTCACCAATTCAGGGGCGAGCAATAAATAAAGTACAGTCAGTCCTTGACTTCCAACAGTTCTTTTAGTGACCAGTTAGTTGGAAGCTACAACAACACTGAAAAAAGTGATTTATGACCGTTTTTCACACTTATGACCGTTGCAGCATCCCCATGGTCACGTGATCAAAATTCAGATGCTTGGCAACAGGTTCGTACTTATGACAGTTGCAGTGTTCCGGGGTCATGTGATCTCCTTTTGCGACCTTCTGAAAAGTAGAGTCAGGGGGAAGCTAGATTGACTTCACAGCTGTGTTACTAAGCTCACAACTACAGTGATTCACTTAACAACTGTGGCAAGAAAGGTCGTAAAACGGGGCAAAATTCACCCAACAAATGTCTCCCTTAGCAACAATTGTGATCTTTAGTCGAGGATGACCTGTATGAACTATCTTATGTTCCAAAGGTGCTTTTTCAAGAGGCAACTGGACTTCCTGGTTTTTCTTTGAAGACGTTTTGCTTCTCATCCAAGAAGCTTCTTCAGCTCTCGGAAGCTGAAGAAGCTTCTTGGATGAGAAGCAAAACGTCTTGAAAGAAAAAAGAGAAAATCCAGTTGCTTCTTGAAAAAACATCTTTGGGACAACTATGACCTGAATGGCTGAGAATCTCCATAGACATTGAACTATCTTATGGTGATGGGATTTCACCTGGGAAAAAAAATTGGGTGTTGAACATGACGCAGTCGCCTCCTATGGAACTAAAGAACTTGCCTCTATTTACCTTTCAAAGTGTACCTGATGCCCTAAGATTCCCTTGTTTTTGCTATTAAAGAATAGCAAAAGAAACTCCCTTTAAGAGCAGGTTTAAAAGAAAGGCCCAGAATCAGAAACAGGACTCCTGTCAGGCCGAAGCCATATTTTAGTAGGGACTTTGGCCTGCCACACTGATGCTTTAGAATTTCTGCTGACTGTGGGAAATTGGGAGGGGCGGTTGCATGAGCACTGTAGAGATGTAGCCATAACAAATTCCTTTTAGGTTTTCAAGGTCATCCTTTGTCCAGCACCTGACCAGAAGCTGATGGGAGTACCGGACACGTTGGCAGAAGGAGACTGGTCAACGTGATGAACCTGTGGGTGTGGGAACAAGGGAATGAACTTTAAACCGGGTGGAGAAACCCTTGTGGCTTTAGATGTGGTTTCTCACAGATGTGCCAACATGGCTCTGCTAATAAATTGGAACTTTGAGGAAGACTTTGCCTCAGACTCTGATTTAGTTTTGGATGCTATTTGGAACCCTGACACCTGCCAATTTACCTATGTGGTCTATGACAGTAATAAAGTCTTGAACCAGTTTATCAGTTTTTAAATAGATTTCTTGGAAATTGACATTTATTTAGAGATTCTTAAATAAGATTCCAGATAAAAACTATGTCAAAGAAGAGAGATGTTTAACAAAGAATTTCAGCAAACAATGTCTCACTTTTAGAAAAATGATAACAGTAAGGCTATAGCTGATCCTTCAAAGGAGAGTGGTCGGGATATATTTTTTTAAAGGGAGAATAGTCTCTAATCACTTTCCTTAATGTGGATCAGGCTGGGTAGGTGGGGGATGAGCAGTGGTGGGCTGCAACCGGTTTAACAACCGGTTCGGTGATCACGTGCTTCAATTCGGTGATGCACGCACCTAACGCACTTGCGTGCAGCATTCAAAATGCAGCAATTTGAAGCTCAGCTGCTTACCTTCTAAGGCAGCCCCGGTAAGTAGAACAGCGGAGGTGTGGAAATCAGCTGTGCTGCATGAATCAGCTGAGCCAGAAAGAAGGAAATATAGGACAGGATAGCGCAGGGGTGGGTGGGCGGGGCCAGCTGATTGTCAGAACTACCGGTTCGCCCGAACCGCTCTGAACCAGCAGCAGCCCACCACTGGGGATGAGGCAAGAACTGAACAGTAGAAAAATAACCTTAGCAGTTGACTTTCCTCACGCACAGCTGAGCACTGTTCCCTCTAAGCTGTGTGGCCGTGTGGCCGCGCATGTAGCGAGAGAACACTGCGTGGAAGTTTCTAACTTCCACATGGCATTTTCTAATGGCAGAGGCTGAAAGGAGAACGCCGTGTGGCAGTTTCTAACTGCCGTGCGCCATTTTCTGATATTACAGGGAACATTGCAGCTGAGATGTCAGTATTATCACACATAAAGTTGTATGGAACAAGAAATTATTTAAAAGCTCAGAAACAGAGACGGGTTGAAATGCTCAACCACGATTCAGAACCCAGGGTCATCAGCTAGTCAATCACATTTCAGCTTAGTGTGTTGTGCAAATCCTCCCACAGGAACAGGCCAGGCTGTGCAAAAGCATGTCATAAAATTTTGTCACCCGGAGAAAAGCTGAGGGGGGGTGGGGGATGGAACTTTGGACTTGGTGCTTAACTTCTCTCTCACCAAACTATTTATCTTGACTACTGAAGCTATTCTCCCCAGCAGGATTTTTTTTTTTGCAAACACTTCTCATATTTCATGAAGGTACCGGTAGTATTTTGTGGAAAATTTTAAAATGGAAGAATCAGAATGAAATGGCAACCGATTCCTCTAAATACGTAATTCCCTTGCAACCGAAGCCTAGTAGCTAAGGTGGAACAGATATATGGGCATCATGTTTAGTAAGGACTGAAAGAGAATTTAAAAGTTTTGTGCAAGCATTATTCAACTTTCTGAATAATTTGACTTGGATAGAGACTATTTATTAAACAATAGCCTGAAGTACAGAAGATACTCCAGCCACCCTGTATGTGATATTCATCTGAAAGAGGTATTGCATGTTTAAACAATTTGCCTGAAGTCAGACTGTCTTCCTTTATCTCAAGCATCAACAACCCCTCAGCCACAATTATATGTCTAGACGTCCCAGACTGAAATGCTCCCCTCTCACATGAAGAGGTCAGAAAGGGTGTGAGGAGAAGCAGCATAATCCTAGGATGGAGCCAGTCCAACATAATCTGGCTTTCATTCAGCTGAGTAACCTAAATGTCCAGGATTAAGTTGAGCTTTCCTTCAACGTAGACTCTGACAGTCAACAGCCAGAGTAAGAAAAATGTGATTTGGATGGGAAATTCGATTCTTAGCTTCTGAAACCAGGATTTGTCTTACATATTTAGTGGCAAATGGGTTTTTTTTAATTTTTTTAATTTTTATAAATAAAAATACCTAATATTCCTTCCACCTATTTTCCCCATAAAAACAGCCCTGTGAGTTGAGTTGGGCTGAGAAAGAGTGACTGGCCAAAATCACCTCATGGGCTTTCACGCCTAAAGTGGGATTAGAACTCACAGTCTCTTGATTTCAAATCTGGCTCCTTTTTATTATTTATTTTATTTATTTTATTTAGTGTTCTTCTATGCCGCCCTACTCCCCTACTCCCTGAGGACTCAGGGTGACGTACAACATTTTAAGGAACAACTAAACAATAAAGATTATTAAAAACAATTTAAAAAGAGTTTAAAAAGTCATACAAAACCATACATACATGGGGGAAAATTGTCTCAAAATCACCCCGCCTGCAGGAAGAGCCATGTCTTAATGACTTTTCGGAAGGCCAGCAAGGTGGGGATAATTTGGATCTCCGGGGGTAGTTGGTTCCAGAGAACAGGGGCCCCTACAGAGAAGGCCCTCCCCCTAGGTCCTGCCAGCCGGGACCTAGGGGGAGGTTAAGCAGCCTTAACTACTATTTGCCCAGTTTGGCTGATGCACTGGCTACATCTGTCCTATTCCACATCACACTGTTGGTAATGTCCAGCGTTATGTACTTTGTGGAGCTATTAGGAGTAAAACTGCAATCTTTTACATCCAAAGATGATCTTGATAATCATACCAGAACAACACATACTTGGAATTTTAGCAATAGTCCAACTGATCTTAAGTTGCTCCAAAAATTACTGTATAGGTAATTTCTGTACAGTATATATTTTTACTTGATTTTTCCCGAAGTATACATATCCTTCCAGATGAGTAATTTTAAGAGTTTGTAGATCAGAGGGAAGATAAAGAAGTAAAATATAGTTTCGCCTCCATAGGCTTTGTTACAGTAGAGGTAGTCTTCAATTTACAACAATTTCTTTAGTGACTGTTCAAAGTTACAACGGCATGGAAAAGTCACTGAAAAAAAGTGACTTATGACTGGTTTTTCATATTTACGACCATTGCAGCACCCCAATGGTCATGTTATCAAAATTCAGATGATTGGCAACTGGTTCATATTTATGACGGTTGCAGTGTCCTCTTTTGCGACCTTCTGACAAGCAAAATCAACAGGGAAGCCGGATCTACTGAACAACTATGTTACTAACAACCGAAGAGATTCACTTAATAATGGTGACAAGAAAGGTGGCAAAATGGAGCAAATCTCACTTAACAACTGCCTTGCTTAACAACAGAAATTTGGGGGCTCGATTGTGGTCGTAAGTCAAGGACTACCTGTCCTGCTGGAATAAGGCAGTGATGAGGGTGTCTGTTAAGACTCCCGTTTTCTGATATCCCAGTTAGCACATGACAGCTACTCTGCCATCCCTTCGCCCTGGAGCTACCGAAGCCCATGTCTTTAATCCGTGACTGCTCAATGGGAGGTGAAATGTGATGGCATTCTCCATTGGGCAAAGGCAGTTAGTTGCCTGTGCTGCACATCTGCAACCTGGCCAGGCCCCCTGCCCTCTTTTGATTCAGTTACAGTTTTGAGACGAGCTTTGTTCCAAAGCATAAAAGCAGCCCCTTGGGTCTCCAAAGGCAGAAAACAGCCCTGTAGGCTGCTGTGATTAAACGATGGAAGAAGCCATTTTATCTGTCAGCCAGAAAGAAAGAGATGCTTGGTTTGGTTGTTCAGAGATGGCCACCTTTTGCAAGTCAGTTGTCCCCAGTACGAAACATGCAGGAGACATTCAGCGAAGCACCAATACAAATCAAAACACACATTTATTCGTTTACTCCAGTTTGTATGAGGGAGTGAAATTAAAAAAAAAGAGGAGAATGGGATGATGGTCCTACCAGCTGTGGCTTCAGATTTGCAGAGGAAACCAGTTGAGCCCCTGCTGATCAGTTGCTTGTTTTCCTTTAGTCTGAATCCCTGTTTCCCCCACTTGTTATACAAACTGACATTTTTATTTTATTTTATTTATTTATTTATTTATTTATTTATTTATTTATTTATTTATTTATTTATTTATTTATTTATTATTTATTTGTCAACACGTGTACAAGATAACAGGTATGATATACTGTACACATAAACAAAAGCAAAGTATGTATAGGTAAATTTGGACAATAGGACAGAAGGACAGGGACAGTAGGCACGATGGTGCGCTTATGCACGCCCCTTACAGACCTCTTAGGAATGGGGTGAGGTCGACTGTAGACAGTCTAAGGTTAAAGTTTTTGGGGTTTGGGGAAGAAATCACAGAGTCAGGTAGTGCATTCCAGGCATTGATTACTCTGTTGCTGCAGTCGAGTTTCGAGTGGTTTACATTGAGTTTGAATCTATTGTGTGCTCGTGTATTGTTGCGGTTGAAGCTGAAGTATTCATTGACAGGTAGGACATTGTGGCAGATGATTTTATGAACTACATTTAGATCAGATTGAAGATGATGTAGCTTTAAGTTGTCTAAGCCCAAAATTTCAAGTCTGGTGGAATAAGGTATTCTGTTGCGAGCAGAGGAGTGGAGAACTCTTCTTGTGAAATATTTCTGGACTCTCTCAATTGTATTAATGTCCGATATGCAGTGTGGCTTCCAGACAGGTGAGCTGTATTCGAGGATTGGTCTGGCAAATGTTTTGTATGCTCTGGTTAGCAGTGTAATATTGCCAGAGAAGAAGCTACGCAAGATTAGGTTGACAACTCTTAGTGCCTTTTTGGCAATGTTGTTACAATGGGCTCTGGCACTTAGGGCATTAGATATGAATACTCCAAGGTCCTTTACAGAGTGAGGGTCATCTACAAGGTCGTGTCCTCCAAGTTTATATTTGTGTTCGGATTCTTTTTGCCAATGTGTAAGACAGAGCATTTGTTTGTTGAGATTTGTAGTTGCCAGTTATCAGACCATTGTGTTATCAGACATCCCCTTGAGGCTCAGAATTGTGTCCTGTTTTCCTTGTATGCCGATAGGGAATTTCTATCTTCAGTACATCTGTGGCAGAGCTAGGCTTTGAACCCATATTGGCCCAAGAAACAGATACCACAAGAAATACTAGAACCTGACTTTATTGATTTAAGCCAGTGTTTGTCAAGGTTGGGAGCTTGAAGATAGGTGGACTTCGACTGGGGAATTCTGGGAGTTGAACTTGAAGTCTACTCATCTTCAAGCTTCCAAGATTGATAAACACTGATTTAGGCTATAACCATGAAAGCCTGGTAGAATTTATTTATTATTTATTATTTATTTATTTAGTGAGATTTATATACCATCTCACAGTGCAAGCACTCTCTAAGCGGTTTACACCAGTAAGCAATATATATTTACATTGCCCCCAACAATCTGGGTCCTCATTTTACATACCTCGGAAGGATGGAAGGCTGAGTCAACCCTGAGCCGGTGAGATTTGAACCGCTGACCTACGGATCACAGTCAGCTAAAATGACCTGCAGTACTGCCTCTAACCGCTGCGCCACCTCGGCTCTTGCAATTTCCCCTTCCATCCCTCTTTAATCAAAAGAGTCAAGCAGGGCAATATCCTTTCTGATATGGTCTTGTTTCTGGGACTGAGCTCATGTTTTGCTACTGATTTCTATACATCTCCAAGCTCATCTCTGCTTTCTTCTACAGCCTAGTAATTTAAGTTCTGTCCACTGAACCATCTTGCCTATGAAATGCATATATAAACTTACTAGGAAGTGGAGCCTTCAGTCAGTAAGGAAAGGTCCGGGTATATATATATTTATATATATATAAGTGAAAAAATAAATAGATGAAGAAGAATGAATACTAACGGTTGCACTAGAGACCTAAAGACTCAAATATTTCTGTCCAGAGTACCTCAGACAGAGTTAAGAAAATTAAATGAAGGAGGGTATTATAGAGTACTTTGAGCTTGTGTAGGAAATACATGAATAAATAAATACATGAATACATGAATACATGAATAAATAAATAAATAAATAAATAAATAAATAAATAAATAAATAAATATACATACATACATACATACATACATACATACATACATACATACATACATACATACATACATATATTCATACATACATACATACATTCTGTGGTCCTAAACAGGACATAGTTCTACATATCCGCCATTTTTGCAGCTTTACTGTTTTAAATCCAATGTAGACAAGAGAGTATAGATCAGGGGTGTCAAACTCACGTCATCACAATGCCGTCATGTGACATATTGCGATTCTCCCCCCTTCGCTAAACCGGGCATGGGCATGGCCAGCACGTGACGCATCCGGCCCATGGGCCACAAGTTTAACAGTCCTGGTATTGATGGAGCTAAAAAATCAAAGCCTAAAACATTTGGAGGGATGGAGAGATACAGGTAGTCCTTGTATAGCAACTGCCCCATGCAGAGAGCATTCACAGTTGCGATGGTGATGAAAAAGTAACTTCATGACCAATCCTCGCATTTATGACCTACGTAGGTCTGTAAAGCAAAGGAAAGCTGAAGTAAGATCGTAAGCACAATCACCGTTTCACATAGCTACTGCTTGATTTAATGACCAAGTTACCAGTCTCCATTGTGGTCACTAAACGAGAACTATCTATATAAGAAAGAAGAATTGGAAACAAGCCTTGCACGCGATTTTGCAAGGAAGCCCCTTCCGGAACTGTTTACGGTTTCTTTTAAGAGTTTGAAATTGCTCCTTTCGTCACCCGGACAGGATCGCTGTGGTAGCTAAGATAGGTGTAAATGCATGTTTTGCAACATTAGATTGTTTTGCTCAATGGCGGTAAAGATGTTCATGTCAAAACGGAGGAGCCGGGGGAATTTGCAGGGAACTTCCTTTGATTCAGTTCCTATTCTAAGACATTATTTGGCAAGTGCCACTAGCTCTCTCGGCAGAAATGGCTTTTCCCTTGACACTCGGGCTTCCAGACCGCAAGTAGTCCTTGACTTATGACCACAACTGAGCCCAAGATTTCTGTTGCTAAGTGAGACATTTGTTAAGTGAGTTTTGCCCCATTTTATGACTTTCCTTGCCACCGTTGTTAAGTGAATCATTCCAGTTATTAAGTCAGTAACTACAGTCGTTAAGTGAATCTGACTTCCCCATTGACTTTGCTTGTCAGAAGGTCGCAAAAGGGGATCGCATAACCCCGGGACATTGTAACCGTCATAAATATCAACCAATCGTAAAGCATCTTAATTTTGATCATGTGACCATGGGGATACTGCAACGGTCGTTAGTGTGAAAAATGGACATTAGTCACTTTTTTCAGTGCCGTTGTAACTTTGAATGGTAACTAAACAAGCAGTTATAAGTCGAGGACTATCTGTACAATCAAAAAGCTGTTTGCTTCCTTCAAAATGGTAGGGAGGCTGCCTGAGATCCGGAAGCTCAGATCTCTAGTTCCAGGATGCTGCCAGGCTAGGAGTGGGTTGCCTGGAGAGCAACTTTGATCCCTTTACACCCTGCCTGCCCCAGTCCTTTGCTTCCTGCCCTCTCCAGTCCCTGCTCTGCCTCTGTCCACCCCTCCCTTCTGCACCTTTGAGTCACCACCAGTCGGCTGTTACCATGCCAACCTGAACTCCGACCCTCTTAATGGCTATTTCAGAGGGTGATTTATGGCGGTGATTAGGCACTCTGCTGAATTTATAGCTGCAACTCTGGCATGCAGACATACGGCACCCAGGACAGGCAATGGCTAAAGCTGGCCGGGAAGCAACCAAAAGAGTACTGGGCAGGGGCGGGTTCCTCTTACTTGCCTACCAGTGCGCTACGCGCGCATCATCATGGTTTTTGTGCGCACATGCTTGCTATGTGCACGCGTCCCCTCGCACAATTTTGCTTCTGCGCATGCGCAGGAAGCAAAAAATCGCCAAAGTCTTGTGAGGGGACGCGTGCGTGCGCACGATTTCGGCAATTTTTTGCTTCCACACAAGCATGGAAGCAAAAAATCACCAAAATCTTGCATGCGCACACGCGTCCTCTCACAAGATTTTGCTTCCGCGCATGTGCAGGAAGCAAAAAAGGCCAAAAAATTGGAAAAAAAGGTGGCGCCGCACAATGGACCGGCAAAGACGGTACCGGAGCCGTTGCGCGCAAATTGTGCAATCGGTGGGCCGCTACCGGAACGACAGAGTGGATCGCACCGGTAGGAACCCACCCCTGGTACTGGGCCATTGAGAGCCAGGCCCCTTCCTGACTGTGCCTTCTCCTCAGATCTAGGACTGACAGCTGTGCTTGTGGCAGAACAGCTGGAAAAAAGACAGGATGATGTTTCTCAATCCTTACGTGCAACATTAGTACTTAAATTCACCATTGACTTCCCTTGTGGCTCTTCACGCTAGACTTTCATGCTTCCGCTCTCCAGATCCATTTCTCAGCGGCTGGGCACAAATCCAGTCCTAAATCAGGATTTTTAACCACAATGTATTGAACAAGCAGCAGATTCTCCCATGCTAAGCCCTAAAGAGCAGCTTCACCTATCATGCTAAGTCCCCAATAAACCACATTAATCTTGCTGTATTATGTAAGGACCAAGAAATATCGATCACTATGAAGTTATGGCAGGGGCAAAATTAGAGCCAATCTTACCATTAAGTGGAGAGAAGTGGATCCGAGTGTTACGAAAGCATAGCAAATTATTACCTACGGTATTAGATGTGTTGATATATTTGGTGTAGTGCGTAGGTTCAGTGGAAAGTACCGAAGCACAATTTTTTTTGCTCTGCATTTGGTGGGGTTGTGGGAAGAAGAAAGAAAATGGGGATAGAGATATGGAAATGCTTAACCTTGAAGTTTTTAAATTCTCGGTGGCATTTATTTCACAGAATAATCTGCTGGGGGGGGAAAAGCCGATCAGATCTACGCTACAGATCCCGTTTGGGAACAGCACAAGGCGGGTTTTATTACGCCAGCCTTTTCAATTTGATGCCGCTGTTTTTATGTTATCTCCTGCTGCTTTATTATACAGTGACATTTTTGTATTTATTGTATGTCTACCTACTTTTAAAAAAACTGTTTCTTATAAGTAGCAGCTTGAATTGTTGATGGTTTTATTTTAACCATTGTAACCCATTTGGGGGGCATTTTATAATTTTATGAAAATACTATAAAGCGCTCTTATGAGGGGAAAAAATTGCCTGTATATGTTGCATACTAATAAAATTACTGCAAAATATATTAACGGTATTGGTAAAGTCTCCTTCAAGTTGTTCCCTATTTCTGGTTACTTACTGGCTGTGCTGATATAGTTTTCTTGGCCACAATATGGAACAGGGATGATGTTGCCTTTATTTCCCGCCCTCCTCCATTTTACACCTTGGGATTTCCTAGTGGTCTCCCATCCAGATACTACTCGGACTACAATTCTGCTCATCTTTTGCAAGATCACCCCAAGTAGGTTAAATGTTGCTATTTTTTAGAATTAATATTACAACATGCATTATCAAACTTATTGACATAGTTAAGCATATTGTGAGAATAATGTCACATTCTTTTTCCCAGCCACCCGCATCCTGTAGAGCCAGTGATGTAACTTGGTGATGTGATTTTTCCATTAAAAGTTCATGGTAAAGTGTTTTTAAAATTAAAAAGAAAAAGAAAAAAAAGAAGTCGTGCTTGCTGTTTATTTCCTGTGAGACAGATGGTACACTGAGTATTTTCTGGCCTTTTTAATCTTTTCAAAAAGTTTCTTCTGCCTACACCTTCCAGGGGTGGCTTTCTCCCGGTTCGGGCTGGTTCGGCCGAACCGGTAGCTGGTGACGTCACGATGATATCACCGAACCAGATCGGTTGGTGCTGGTCCGTGGGCGCCATCTTTTTTTTGAAATTTTTTTATTTTTTCCCCTTCTGAGCATGCGCAGAAGCCAAGTTCTGGCCCTGTGTATGTGGTCGCCATCTTTTTTGGCGTCTTTTTCCTGGATTTTTTTGTTACTGCGCATGCACGCGCACACTTCTCACGCATGCATGCCCACGAGGCACGCCCACACAGCGTGGGAGGGAGTGAACCGGCAGTGAGGTAAGTTGGAACCCACCCCTGACACCCTCTGTCTGTCCTCTATCTCCCACTCCATTTCATAGCCAAGAATTGCTTATTTAAAATAATGCTAAGAATAATTCTAGAGCCCCTGGGATTAAGAAACAAAACCTGGAAGTGATTTTACATAAATAGGTAGCTTTAATGGTCAGATTAAGAAATTGTGGATTATCAAACATTTAGTTTATATTTGGGGAAATGGGAAAGGAGATATGGCCTAGGCTTTGGTTTTTCATATTGGCTTCAGCTGAGGAAAAAAAAAACGACAATCTTGTTTTTGAACTTATTCCAAGATAGTATGACAGAAATATATTATATATATTAAGATGTTGTCCTTGAAACAAAGTTTAATATTTTAAGATGTCTATATGCTGTTGAATTATAAACCTTTTACATGAAAATTGATAGTTGGACAACAAAAATGGATTCTCCATGCCATTCTTATTGTTAAGAGGCCTAATTCAACATTGGAAAGATAAATGTATAGCCCCAATTATTCAGTGGATTGAAGACCTCATGTTACGCATGACTTACACGTGAGTTGCTTTAAAACGTACATTATCTATGAACATTCTTTATTAAAACTGTTGCGTAGAAATGTCATACACACATACAAATGCATATATACAATTGTTGCTGTTTTGGTTTTTCCTTTCCTTTTGATATTTTCCCCCTTTGTTCTGTTTTATTAAATAAATAAAGGCAAAAAAGGGGGGAAAACTTTTCCCAATATCAGGGGTGTAATAATCAAAACCTAATTCTGAGCAAGGCTCCTAACTTTTACTACTAGACTCTACTCTTCTATCAGGATGGAGTTGTCTGGAAAAGAATGCTGTTTATCTGCTGGCTAATTCAATTGGATTTTCACTGAGTCTCATAACTGAAGGACAGCTGGCCTCAGGAGCTGAACATCTCATAACCATCAGATACCCTTCTCCTGCCTACTAGGGGAGATGGATCACTGAGTGTATTTCTGTGCAGCTGAGCGCTTGCCTCTCTCCTTCCCTCCCTCCCTTTTTTGTGAACATAGCTCTCCTTCAGCTTTTCCTTTAGGAAGCTGCAATTTTGTAATAATCTAAAAAGAGACTATGCTGTCCAATCACTTCATGATGAAGCTTCTTGGAGTGAGCAGTTTGTGACTGGAGGATGGTTAGAGGGAGATATTGTGTTCTGAATGACCTATAGCTGAATCATGAACTTGTTTTGACTAGACGACCCCTGACTGAACTGTTGTTGTTATGTTTATAGTTGAACTCTACCTGAACTGTTGTTGCCACCCTGGTCATGTGTTTGAATGCTCATACGCTATTGGTTGTTGTGTCTGACAGCTCCCTATAAAAGGGCTATCTGTCAGACTGCAAGCTGCTGGTTGCTTGAGTGAGCTAATAAAAGAGCTGTTCTGAAGTCTGTCTCCTGCGATCTTTGCCCACAATTTAACAGGAGAGAAAGATATTGAGTGGAAGGAACAAAAAAAGCATAGTTACTCTTCAAAAGCTACTTTTGGAAATGGCATTTATAATATTTTTTTTAAAAAAAATCATGCACAAATATTTCTAGCAGGGCATTTCTACCTTAAAGTGCATAGTTATACACATCATTATATTGACTGGTTCCTAATATGATTTGGTTGTTTTTTGTACCATATAACTATCATTAAGTGTTGTACCTCATGATTCTTGACGAACATATCTTTTCTTTTGTGTACACTGAGAGCATATGCACCAAGACAAATTCCTTGTGTGTCCAATCACACTTGGCCAATTAAAAAAAATCTATTACCATTCTCTTGCAGATTCAAGAAATATGGTGATTTCATTTAAATGGTATGGAAAAGACTCATGATCCTGCTTCCAGATAGACACTGAGACTTTCCTGATGATTAAAAATTATTCTTAGCACAGTATTTGTGTCAGGCCCAAGTGAAGAAATCCATGTTTTTAAGGAGGATGGCAAATGCTCTCCTATTCTTTATTGGTGGGATTTCTTCTTTCTTTCTTTCTTTCTTTCTTTCTTTCTTTCTTTCTTTCTTTCTTTCTTTCTTTCTTTCTTTCTTTCTTTCTTTCTTTCTTTCTTTCTTTCTTTCCTTCCTTCCTTCCTTCCTTTTTTTCTTCTTTCTTTCTTTCCTTCCTTCCTTCCTTCTTTCCTTCCTTCCTTCCTTTTTTTCTTCTTTCTTTCCTTCCTTCCTTCCTTCCTCCCTTCCTTCCTTCCTTCTTTCTTTCTTTCTTTCTTTCTTTCTTTCTTTCTTTCTTCCTTCCTTCCTTCCTTCCTTCCTTCCTTCCTTTCTTTCTTTCTTTCTTTCTTTCTTTCTTTCTTTCTTTCTTTCTTTCTTTCTATCTTTTTCAAATTTCTGGTCTATATATTGAGATGCTTCAGGCAGCAAGACAAAGCAGGCTAAGTAGTGGGTGTAGTACTATTATAGAAGACCATTATAATAAATGGATATTTTTCTCTGTACTTTTATTTTTTAAATGGTTTCTTTATTCTTGTATATAGTATACTGTAGCTTGCTAAGCTCTTCGATTTTCCCCTTCCTTCTCTCCTTGAAGCTTAAATGGATGCTTTCTCATCTCCTGATACAGACTAACTCAAGATACAACATTATCTCTTTCCTCTGTTTCAAGGTCAGCCACTTGTAGCAAGGAGGGTTTGATATATGAGTTGGTACTGTTTAATATAAACTTTTGGTAGCTGATAGACAAGAAAAAAAGAAAAACAAAGCAAGGAATGGGCTTAATTAAAATATGAGTAATTGGAATTGTGAACTAGATAAGCTTCAGGAAAATTCTCAGGAATGAGCTTCAACATAAATCTAATTCCCAGGAAAAGAGGCTGCACATTGCTCTGTCCTACACATTGGCAAAAAAAATCAGAACATTAAATACAAGCTGAAAAGTCAAGACCTTACAGACGACCCTCACTCTGTCAAAGACCTTGGAATACTCATCTCAAATGACCTAAGTGCCAAAGCCCACTGCAACAACATCGCCAAAAAGGCTTCAAGAGTTGTTAACCTAATCTTACATAGCTTCTTCTCCGGTAATATCACACTACTAACCAGAGCATACAAAACATTCGCCAGACCAATCCTTGAATACAGCTCATCTGTCTGGAACCCACACCGCATATCAGACATAAATACATTAGAAAGTGTCCAGAGATACTTTACAAGAAGAGTCCTCCACTCCTCTACTCGCAACAGAATACCTTACGCAACCAGACTTGAAATCCTGGGCTTAGAAAGCTTAGAACTACGTCGCCTTCGGCACGACCTAAACATAACTTATAAAATTATCTGCTACAACGTCCTTCCTGTCAATGACTACTTCAGCTTCAACCACAACAATACACGAGCACATAACAGATACAAACTCAAAGTGAACCGCTCCAAACTTGACTGTAGAAAATACGACTTTAGCAACAGAGTGGTAAATGCCTGGAACTCACTACCTGACTCTGTGGTTTCGTCACCAAACCCCCAAAACTTTACCCTTAGACTGTCCACTGTTGACCTCACCCGATTCCTAAGAGGTCAGTAAGGGGCGTGCATAAGTGCACCAGCGTGCCTACCGTCCCTGTCCTAATGTTCCCGCTTATCAGTACCCATCTTATGTATACAAACAATGTTTTATCTATGTATATTACCAACATGTACTTGACAAAAAATAAATAAAAATAAATAAAAAAAACATTAGTCAGTTTTGGGGAGAATGTTCACTGTCTATTCACTTTGATGATCAGGTACTCTTGGGATGGAAGGAACATGAAATTTCATTCTGTGTTCACATTCCTCGTGGCTGCTTTGTTTTTCACCAAGGATCAGGGATAGGCAGATGTTGTTTGTTGTTATTGTCACAGAATGTAAGCTCTTCCAAGTATTGCTGCCTTTTGCAACTGACCGATGGTGATGTGGTCAATGACAAGGGTGTTCAGGTAGGGTTCCACATACTTTCAGATTACATCCAAGGTGCCTAGTGTTTTTGCTTTCTTTTGCCACAGTTTACTTCTGTTTGCAGGTCTTTGTGTTTTGTGATTTTCTCCAGTTTTTTCCCTCTTCTATCCTGCTATCTCCAGGTATTGCAATGTCCACCACCCAGAATTTTTTTTGACTATCTTATCAACAGTTTTGAAGTCTGGGGTGTTGTATGGCAGATGATGATGATTTGCTTTACTTGGTTTGATAAACCATTTTGGTTCCTTACTTTGTACGCATGAACATTGTCTTCCAACCTACAAAACTACTACCAGACTTCACTGTGCACTCCTGACCTTTCAAATGTCACTCAAGATCTGGCTATGCCAGCAATTCTGGGAACCCCAGGAGATGGGTGAACTAGTGACATGGCTCTCTTATTGTTACTATTCCTTCACCCATTTGTTTCTTTGTTTTATTTTTGCTTTTATAGTTTTCAACGGGTCTTAATAATTATTATATAACAGTTTTAGATAATGACTATGGTACATTTCTACTGTTTTATTGGATTGTTGTATGCCACCCAGAGTCATTTTCTGTGAGATGGGCAGCCATATAAATTTGATTGAAAAATAAATAGAAACAATGGGAATATGTGGTGGAAGTTGGCTGTGAACCATTTATAGTTTTGGAACTGTTTTGGAAAACTTTTCATGACATTCAGTGCCAACATTTATTTTTCTTCTTGTCCAGAACCCAATTGTGTGAAATAACCCAACTTCATATGTTTTAAGCAGAAATTGGCTGGGTACAGGGCAGTTGTGTCCTCAGGGGGGTCTTTCTATGTTAACCCCATCCTTGTGAACACTCCTGGTACTGTGTTGATTGTCTGGCACCTGGGCAGGCTCCAACAATATTCTGTGCAATTTCTAGTGCAGTTTTGTCTAAGACTGCAGTAAACAAATGGAGTACGTAGAGAGGCATTTAAAAACTAAATCAAATAAAATTGCTTACCTGAAAGGCAAGGAATAACCCTGACCGACAACTGAGCCAAATGTCAGTTTATTGATTTTTCCCCCCAGTCATTCTGTTTGCAAGCTGTCTTCAAATCAGGTAAAATGAGATGAGATGAGATGACATCACTGTAGTTAAAAGGATAGAATCTGTCACTGTGGTTACATTCTTAAAACTAACTCTGTATGCAACAATGCATATCTCGAGGGCTGAACCTCCATGGAAGCACACTGTATGGGCATTATTACTTTGTTCCCATCAAATGCACTCAGAAGGTTAATTGAGGCCTTCTCATATAATCAAATTAAAGTTGCCTTAATAACTAGGGCTGGAATGAGCAACACAGCAGCAGTTTTTGCATGCAATTAATGTTTCATCATAACTGTTAACTAAAAAGCAATAGTAAATTAAATTACAGGCAATCCTCGACTTACAACAGTTCATTTAGTGACTGTTCAAAGCTACAACAGCACTGGAAGAAATGACTTATGACCGTTTTTCAGTGTTACAACCTTTGCAGCATCCTCATGATCCTGTATCAAAAATCAGATCCGTGACAACTGGTTCATATCTACGACCACTGCTGTGTCCCAAGGTCATGTGATTCTCTTTTGCGACCTTCTGACAAGCAAATCTGGAAGCCAGATTCACTTAACAACCGGGTTACTAACATACCAACTGCAGTGATTCACTTCACAACCGAGGCAAGAAAGGTTGTAAAATGGGGCAAAACTCACTTGACTGTCTCACTTAATGACAGACATTTGAGGCTCAGTTGTGGTCATAAGTCTAGGACTACCTGTATTCTGGAAGAAGAACCAGGGTGAATGAGAAGATTTATCCCTTCCAGATCCTGACCATTCTGTATTAAATCCTCTGGTGATTGTTGGTGTGCACACCACTTTCCCCTATTCAATGACCTCCATGTGAGTTGGGATTCCAAGTTCTAACTTTCAAGAGAGTAAGAACTTATTTTTTACTGACCCACACAATAGATGAAAGCTTTCCTGCTCTTATTCTCCTTAGCCTTTCCTCAGATCTTGATGCAGTTGTTTACACTTCTCTTCCATCAGATTTGAAATTTGGGTATTTCTGCTTCCAGTGTTTTTTTCCCTGTTTCAACACCACTCCTGTGATTGATTCCATGAGGTTGCCCCCAATTGGCAGATGAGCTGATTTGTTTCTGGTTTAGCTGGGCCATATCTGAAATACTGCAAGGCAATTTTTTTAATGTACTTCTGCGGAGTTGTGGGCAAACCCATTTCCCTGCTTGCCTCATTCTGTACAGGGCTTCAGGGTGTAGATATGACAGTTATCCATCAACAGGAAAACGGGCTTCATGGTTTTTTATCTCCCTACACCCCAGGAATATTTTTTCCCCTTTTATCTATCTGTAGGCAATCTGCCCACCAGTAGGAACACTACTACACGGTATACTATACTGTTTTGGGCAGTGGTAGTATTATTATTATTATTTGCTTCATGTTATCTGCTTTTCTGAATTATCACAAGGTGATCATGATTCTTCCTTTGAGAATTTGGGGAATACAAGCATGAAGTTTATTTCTTTCATCGTCATTTCTAGTTTACATGTTATTACTTCATTCTACAAAGGATTCCCTCTCTTTAAAACTTCCTATCTAGGTTCTTCCTTCGGGGCTCAGTTCTTAAAGCAGCTTCAACCACAACAATACACGAGCACATAACAGATACAAACTCAAAGTGAACCGCTCCAAACTTGACTGTAGAAAATACGACTTTAGCAACAGAGTGGTCAATGCCTGGAACTCACTACCTGACTCTGTGGTTTCATCACCAAACCCCCAAAACTTTACCCTTAGACTGTCCACTGTTGACCTCACCCGATTCCGAAGAGATCAGTAAGGGGCGTGCATAAGTGCACCAGCGTGCCTACCGTCCCTGTCCTAATGTTCCCTCTTATCAGTACTCATCATATGTATATAAACAATGTTATATCTATGTATATTACCAACATGTACTTGACAAAAATAAATAAATAAAATAAAATAAATAAATCATCTCTTTCTGCTTTGCTTGCTCCTCATCAGCATAGGGCATTCACCAAGTCCTGAGCTCAAGAATGGGTGACAATGTCCTCTGACAAATGCCCCTGAGGTCCATATTCTCCAGGTCTGATTCAAAAATTCTGTCTTTTCATCTCAGCTGCCTTAAGCCCTTCACAAGGAAGGGTCTGAGGTGCATCCTTCCATTTTAGCAGCAGTAGTAGTTCTAACTGGCTGCAATTGGCTAATTGACTAGTCCGGCCCCTCCTCCTCAGTGCTGATTGGCTAATCGCTGACTGGCTCCTTTGTGGACTAATCTACCAGTAGTTTTGGATCTGTCAGAGGGCTATGTTCCCCACTGGTGGGCAACTGTCATTAAAAAAAATTGCAGTTGATCCAGCAATGGCTGTTAAATCAAGTGCCTGTCCCAGAAGCTGATTCAGCCACCTATCATTTCCCGGTTTCTGCCCAGGCTAAGTGAAGCATTCTCCTCTTGCTTTCCTACCCCCTCCTCACAAATGAAAAGCTCCCCTTCCCTTTATTTATTTATTTTTTAAAAAAACACTTTACTTTGCAACATAGCAACGTTGCTTCTTTGTTTTTACAAAGCTGTGCGATCAGTTCCTTCTCTTTCCATGGCCCAGCAGAGGAGTGGGAATGAAAGAGCAACTGCTCCCTACTGCTTTGAGCAAAGATGGTACCATAAAGCCACGGGGAGGTGGGGGCAGGGCCTGCATTAGTGTCATTTGCGACAATGTGGGAAGAGGGAATGGAAGCATCCAGATAAGCAAAGGAAAAATGAGGACTAGTGAGGAGGAAATTTAAAAAGCAGATATTTTTGGTAGATTAGTCCAGAGGTGGGATTCAGCAGGTTCTGACCAGTTCTGGAGAACCGGTAGAGGAAATTTTGAGTACTTCAGGGAACTGGTAAATATCACCTCTGACTGACCCCGCCCCCATCTATTTGCTGCCTCCCGAGTCCCAGCTGATTGGGAGGAAATGGGGATTTTGCAGTATCCTTCCCCTGCCACGCCCACCAAGCCACGCCCACAGAACCGGTAGTAAAAAAATTTGAACCCCACCACTGGTAGTCCACACAACAACCAGCCAGCAGGGACAAATGGGAAGGACAAGAAGCAAGGGAAGGGTCTGTTGGCTGTTGAAATGGCCATAATTAGGACTAGGCATCAGAGGTGGGTTCCTTCCTGTTCGCACCGGTTCTATAGAACCGGTAGTAAACTGGTGGTGACGTCACGGAGCTGGTTCTGTTGGTGCCGGTCCGTGGACGCCACCATCTTTTTGGGGGGGATTTTTGGGGGGGGAATTTTTTTGGGGCTGTTTTTTGCTTCTGCGCATGTGCAGAAGCCGAGTTTTCGGCACTGCGCATGCGCCACCATTTTGTTCTTGGCTCTTTTTTGCTATTTTTTTCTTGTTTTTTGGTACTGCGCATGCTCGCGCAGCCACGCGGCGCGGGAGGAAGCAAACCGGCGGTGAGGTAAGTTAGAACCCACCCCTGCTAAGCATTATTCCAGCTCTGCTGTGAATCCACTGCAAGTCCGGCCTGGAATGTCTAAAGTGGCTTTAAGAAGCAGCTGAGAGTGTTACAGTTGACAAGCCGCTTACACTGCTCTGCGTAATTGCCTTTAAGCTCTTAATTGGTTGTACCCTTCCTCTTAGCAATCTTATTTCGTCTGTCAGCTAGCAATATAGCTGCAATTCCATCAGATTATGCTGTATCCATTATCTCTGTTCCTTTTAAACCCTATTATGGCTGTTAATTGCCTTCTCTCTGGTTTTCTAAACTTAGAGCCCCCACCTCAATCCATTTTACATGGTACTTGGTAGATGACCATCAAGGAATTCCAGGGCTCAGAGCTAGGCTAGGAAGCCAAAAAAGCATCTGGAAAAAGGCAATTGGAAACCATATCTGTGCTCTTCCCTAAATCAATTTGCCTGGATGCTTCTGTGAAGTTCCCAGCAAAATAGTTCAGTTCAAGGCAGGGGCGGGTTCCTAATTTTTTTACTACCACTCTGTGGGTGTGGCTTATTTTGTGGGTGTGGCTTGCCAGCCATGTGACCGGGTGGGCATGGCTTGCCAGCCATGTGACCGGGTGGGCGTGGCTTCTCAAACTGCTGAAGGGAGGGGAACTGAGATAGGTCCTGCTGCCCATTCCCCCTCCCCTCAGCAGCTTGAGAAGCCTCGAACGTGCAAAAATGCCTAGGATCATCACCCCGCGTTTGTGGCTTCCCGGACTGCTGAAGGGAGGGGAATGGAGTAGCTCCTGCCGCCCGTTTTTTCAGTGTCTCACGCGCTCCCTCAGCCATCCTCCCCTGCTTGGACTCACTGTGGGGTAGGAAGGCAGCGCATGCGCAGTGCCGGAAGCTCAGCTTCTGGGCATGCGCAGAAGAAAATGTTTTTAAAAAATTTAAAAAAAATTTTTTAAATGGTGGCGCCCAGGTACCGGCAACCGACCGCACCGGTACTGTGACATCACCAGCGGGCCGCTACCAGTGCTATAGAGTGGACCGCACCGTTAGGAACCCACCACTGGTTCAAGGGCATCTTTTTCTTCTTATCTATGTTATCACATCTGTATCCCACTTTCATTTCTTCCTTTTGTCAATTACCAAAGATTTTCTTTTCCATGCTATTCAGTTTAACCACTTTCCTATTCATGACTTTTAAGTGTACAATATTTGGATAGAGGGACATGTAACCTGGCCAGAGAGGGGCTGAATTTGTACCAGACTTTTTATTTATGTGTTGGGGACAGGGAATTGTACCAATAATCTGTGGTGCCAATCTAGCTATCATGATTTCTAAGTGAAGGTTTCTATTTTAGCAGGTTTATGAACCCAGCTTTATTATTATTATTATTTTAATTAAAGGGTAGTTAAGAAACCCAGTGGAAGCTGTGAACCCAGTCCTAAACAGAAGGAGGCACGTTAGTAAGAAAGTCTGGGTGATACTGATGAATAAGCCTTGGTGGCGCAGTGGTTAGAGGCAGTACTGCAGGCCACTTTAGCTGACTGCGATCCGCAGGTCAGTGGTTCAAATCTTACCGGCTCAAGTTGACTCAGCCTTCCATCCTTCCGAGGTAGGTAAAATGAGGACCCAGATTGTTGTGGGCAATATAAATATACATTGCTTACTGGTGTAAACCGCTTAGAGAGTGCTTGCGCTGTGAGGCGATATATAAATCTCACAAATAAATAATAAATAAATAAGCCTTGTCTTGTTATGACATTTGATATTTTAGGTCTCAGCCCTGCAACCATTAGGACACTGCCAGAAAACTGCAATAGCTGCTCCCATCCTACATACGCATACATTTCATGTGTTCACAAACCAATTATCCCAGGAAACTTGACCCTGTGAGGGATGAAATACTTTAAAGCTGCATCTTGGGTTTTCCCCCTCAGCAATAAAGATGAGTTAACAGCTTTTCTTGGCCCAAAGAGGAGGTGTATAAATTACAACCACCGAAACCTTGGGTTAAGCTAAGACAACTTGATATGATGCCTAGCTCTTCGCCTTCTCCCAGGGGGAGAAAGATGGCCAGGGCATTGCAAGGGGAAAAAAAAGGGAGGAGGTGGTGAAAAATTAATGGGAGGTGTGCTCAGAGAATGAATGAATGTGTATTACAAATCCGTCTGTGCGCCTTTGGGGAGCAGAACAAAGAGTGTTAATTCTGTTTTTCTGTGCCAGCGTGTGCATGCATGTATTTAGGGAGAATTTACTGCTTGTATGTAAGCTGGGGGTTTCTTCAGGAGTATCTGTGTGGATTCTAACAACGGGAATGAGCTCAAGAGAAATGTTATTGTTTACTTTGACAGGGGCCACTCTACAGTAAGTTTTTGGCTCCTGAGTTCAAATTCTGCCTCATGCCACAAGTTCACTGGGAGTCAGTCTGAGATTTCTTGTCTGTAAAATGGTGACTTTTCTTATACCATCTTAAGGATATGGCAGAGGCAAGCCCAATGAAGACTGTACAATGTTATGTGATTTAATAGGGACAAGATCACCCAGTGTGGTCTTATGCATATATATGTCTCATGAGACTTCCTAATAAAAGGCCAATGCTTGCAGCACTGATGTTGCCATTATTACTACTATTATTGTCATTAATATTAGCCATATCATAATGAAGCCATTTCTCTCCCCTGCCCCCTCTTATTCCTTGAGTAGCTTGCAAGTGTTATGTTGCAAATCTGGACAGCTATTACTTCCTACCTACTTTAAAGGAACTCATCTCACAGCTGAATAAGCAAGTTAGTTTTAAATGGAAACACAGTCCCACTGGATGATCGGCTTCTATACAGCTCTTTGAAATATTTCATTCAACGCTGTGTGTATGGAATCCAATGGCAAGTATAATAAACTGACTCTGTGTAGGAATGTCCTCAAGGTTTTGGACAATGGACAGGTGGAAGACTTTTCCAACTGCAGATTTAAAATCACTGAATTAAGCAACACCAACAAATTAAAATATGAAGCTTCAGTTTGCTTTATGTTACACTTAAACCCTACTCAAATATCGTATGAAAAAGGGCCATGAACACCAGCCCTATTCTTTCCAGTGATGTAACTGGATCATCCCTACAACTTCTGTCGCTCTTTTGATATTTTTTTTAAAAAGTCCTCAGCTATAATACAAGCTATAGTAGGCCTTAGAGCAGGGGTGGGTTCCTCCCGGTTCGGACCAGATCACCCAAACCGTTAGCGACCCGCTGGTGACGTAATTTTGGTGTCACGGTTCCGGTACTGTCTGTGCCGATCCGTGTGTGCCATCTTTTTTTCAGAATTTTTGGCAATTTTTTTCGGGTTTGGATGGCTTCTCCTTGTCCTCTGTTTTGAAAAAAAGCCCTCCTGCCCACTCCCGGGTTAATACCGACCTTTATTTCTTCGTCCGAAGCACAACTGAGCAGCTCCACAGCTGTGTTTCAGGCTGAAACGTCCTTCTGAGCATGCGCGGAAGTAAAATTGCGCGAGGGGACGCACGTATGCGCATGAGCGGAGCGAGGGCGCACGTGTGAAACGTCGCACTGCCCACCGGTAGCAAAGGTAACTGGAACCCACCCCTGCCTTAGAGGCCTAGTACAATGGATGCATCCCTCAACTTGGGGCCACTAAATTGCTACCCAGGCTGATAGGGGGTTTTTTATGCATTGATGGGTGTGTTTGTCCTGCCTTTCTCCTTCAAGATATTAAAACAGTATTTTGATTTACAGCATCCTTCCTAAACTAACATTATAGTAATGTCAGGTTTTTCCCCCCCAGAACTGGCAATTGGTGTAGGGAAAGATCCATGCATAAGCCAGGGAACAAATATGGTCCCCAAATCAGCTACAGTCCCGATTTTGGGAACCTTTTAAACAAGGAAATTTTCTCCAACCTGGTAACCTCCTGAAGGGTTAGGAGTATAGCTCCTCTAATGTCCATCCAGCCTGACCCATGCTGCTGAGCTAGACTTCTAGCAGCAGTTACCTCAACTCAGAGGTCCCAGAACAGACAGGCCTGGCAAAAATGGCTCAACTTATGGATGTTTGACTTTTCCTACTTCAGCCTTAAGCTGGTTGACTCTCATGCATAACCCAGCTGGAAATGAATCTAGATTTAAAATTCCTTTTCTGGATTTCAACGCCTTCCTCCTCGTTGGCCCTAGAGAGGGCCTGATGGTCTATATCAGTGATGGTGAACCTTTTTTTCCTCGGGTGCCGAAAGCACGTGCGGACGCGCTATCGCACACGTGTGAGTGCCCACACCCATAATTCAATGTCTGGGGAGGGCGAAAACGGCCTCCCCCCACCCCCGGAAGCCCTCTGGAGGCCGGAAATGGCCCATTTCCCGACTTCTGGTCGGTCCAGTAGGCTTCCCTGGAGCCTGGGGAGGCTGAAAACGCCCTCTCCCGCCACCCCCCGAGGCCCTCCGGAAGCCGAAAACGCCCTCCCAGAGCCTCCGCGTGAGCCGAAAATCAGCTGGCCGGCGTGCACATGCGCGTTGGAGCTAAGCTAGAGCAACGGCTCGCGTGCCAGCAGATATGGCTCCATAGGTTCGCCATCACTGGTCTATATGGAGTGTGCTTACTATGTTACCTAAAAGGCAGGTTCCCCTGCTTCTTTACCCTTTCCATTCATGCACTGCACTAATCACATTCCTTCGCATAGTTGGGTCTTTGAAGATACGGATCCCACTGATAGATGTTTATATGAATTCCCTCTGTTGACAAGGAAGGAAGGAAGGAAGGAAGGAAGGAAGGAAGGAAGGAAGGAAGGAAGGAAGGAAGGAAGGAAGGAAGGAAGGAAGAATTTTATTATTATTCCTGACAGAGTAGCTAAGGGGAAATTGAGAGAGTTCTTTCAATTTCACCTAATAAAGACTTCACATTCCTTCCTCCAGGATTTCACTCCTCCAGCAGCCCAGGATCAAATGGCTGTAGAGGACAAGGATCACTGACATTCCTGCTGCAGCAAACCATGGCCAATAGGAAGGTCAGTGTTTGCTACAATTAAATGAAACACGGGAGGTGATTCAGACTCCCCGCCCTTTTTATTTGCATAAACACTACTTTTAATGTATGGCAGAAAATGACAGGCAGGGGTTGCTTTTCTTAATGGGCTGAGTGCAAGTAAAGGATGGCATTGTACATCCCTGTATTCACAAAAGTCTCAATTATTCTGAGCAGCTGGCAACAATCCCTCTTCCATTCAACCTGGTAGATCTAAATTCAATATCCCTTCTGTGAAGAAAATCCCTAGACAACATTAGATGACTCAACTGTACTCAATCTTACAAGGATTTTTAATTAGTAGAAATGGCTGGCAAAAAAAAGAATAGCACACACATATGCATACACACACAGAAGATATAAAATGAACCTGCTTTGGTGCATTTTTATTTTATTTAGAGTATGGCAAATACATGGACTTCAGATGTTAAATGCCCAGGGTGGGTGAATTCAGAGTGTGATGGAGCTGACTGTCAAAAGGCTGAGAGCGCTTTCTTGATGGTAGTTGAGTGCTCTTTCACCCTTGGGGCTTTAGAAGGCCCGTTTTGTTTACCCGTTGTCATGTATTTAGAGAGTTAGGAGTTCTACAAAGATGTCGAGTACCAACTGTCGTTAACTGCCAATTCTTCAATGTAGTGTAGCTGTCGATTGTTGGTAATAGTTTGGTTCACACTACCGTGCTATCCACTATCATGCTATCTAGGGTGCGGGGTGTATAGGGTGCTCAGGGAGGGGTAGCACCTCTGGTGTAGGGGCATGTTGTGTCCTTTTACAGCAGCTCATTTTAGGGCAGCTTTTAGGGCAGCTCCTTCACTTTTGGTCCCCACCTGTCACTCAGCTCTCACCTGTGGCTCCTAGCAGCTGTAGCATGTGCAGCGGCCACACCCCGGGCAACAGCTTCAAAAGGCTGGCCAAATCAGGTTGAGAGTAGCCTTTGGGTCATCGACCTTCGGTGAGATAGGGACTTGTCTATCCCGAGCATGTGAAGACAGATTCCGGCGGACGGAGCAGATGAAATCTACTAGAATAGGACAACGGTCATGAAGGGGTCTCTGCAAGCGATGTGGTACGCTAAGAGCACGGCAAGATACGAAAGAAGCCCTGGTCAACCACTGCGCCCAGCCCATCTCCAACTGTCTGGACTCTTGTCCTGCTATTTGGAGCAAGATGGAATCAGGGAAGAGAGAGTGAGGCTGACTATGAGCACCTCTTCCTCATTTTAATCCAATTCACGCGCAAGTCTTGACATCTCCCACAATTATGATAGATGTTAAGGTCCTCTTCGAATACAATGGACGAACATCATCAATCAATCATCTAGGGTGCACCACGAGGAGATGAACTAGCATCACACTCCTTGGGTGCATTAAACAGGGTTTAGTACGGAGCTTCGATAGAGCTGCAACACTCCAGATGGACACTAGGTGGCAGCAATTAGACCTTGTCGCTTCTCTTGCCACTCATCCAATGGTAATCTAGAGTTTTGCAGCTATGATAGGTAGCTCCACACAAGATACCTAACTTTAAGGCATCCCGCTAACAGCACTTCTATCCACCAGTCAGCTTGGCGAATAACCTTCGCGAATGTATTCATAAGCAAAACAAGTTTAATAGTTGCTGGTTCGCCCGAGAGCGACACCTGCTGAAATTAAGAGAAAAGCGCCACCAGCGGTCCTTCCCTCTTCCATAGCAACGGCCATACAAATATCTTCCAATGCTACCACCTTTGGGACGCGATGCTCCACAACGATTTGAAAGCGAATTGTCACATTTTCCGGCAAGAGGCGAGCTGCGGAAATTGTACCGCACGCTTCCGGTCGACTAGAACGGTAACCTTCCATGCAACCACCCAAGCCGGCAGATGGCGCTGTCACATACTCAAGGCCATTTCCCCACTAGCATTTTCCCCCCTTGGCGTGATGGGCGCTCCAGCCGCCTTAGCTCTTTCCCCGCAGAAACCGTTTCCGGGGGGCTTTAAGGCCCTAGAGCCGTCCTTCCGCTAGCGCATGCGCGGAAAGCGGTCCTTCTCGCTCTTTTCTCCTGAGCAGCAGGTAGGGTCGCGGAGCCCTGGTCTTTGTGGTGTATGGGAAATCCTCTCTCTCTTCCCCCCCACCGTCCCGCCCCTCCGCCTGCTTCACCCCGGCCGGCCTTTTTTTTTTTTGCTTCGCTTCTTTTGCACTCCGCTCCTCTTCGGTCTTGAAGGGGTTGCACGGTGGGGTCAAGCGGGACGTGCACTGTCTCGGCGGGACAAGGGGGCGGAGCTTGCGGTGGGCGGAGCCACCCTTGGAAATGATCTTGGCTGGCGTGTGGGCGGGGCTTCGCGGCTTGAGAATATTCCTTATTCCCACCCTCCCCCCTCCAATAGAATCCGCATAGAAACCTCCGATTTCCCTGCTACGAGGTTGCGGTGTCGGCGCGGCGCGAGCGTCCTTTGCAGGGGATGCCTCGCAAAGCCGATGCGCATGACAGAGCAGCCCCAGGGTGACCGTAAGCTCGTCCTTCAGGAGGCGTGCCAAGCCCCCTCAAGGTTGCTGCCAGGGTTTCTCAACAATCTCCCCCCCCAACACACACACACACACACACACCTTCTTGCCTCTTTGATGTAGGCAGCGGCTTGATCCGATTCAGGTCAGATCGATTGCAATTTTAAAAAGAACGCTGTAAAATTAAGCTTCGGTATATGGTCGTCGTTGCCGTTTCCAGTGCAAACGGAAACTTTTTCAAGAGGCAACTGGACTTTTTGATTTTTCTTTGAAGACTTTTGGATTCTCATGTGAGAAGCTTCTTCACCTCTGGAGAAGTTTCTTGGATGAGAAGCGAAACGTCTTCAAAAGAAAAATCAGAAAGTCCAGTTGCCTCCTTGGGAAAAAAAGCACCTTTTGGACAACCATGACCTGGATGACTGAGAATCTCCATAGACCAGAGGTCTTCAAAAACTTGGCAACTTTAAGACTTGTGGACTTCAACTCCCAGAATTCTACAGCCATGCTGGCTGTAGAATTCTGGGAGTTGAAGTCCACAAGTCTTAAAGTTGCCAAGTTTGGGGACCCCTGCCATAGACAAACCCTCCTTTTGTTGTTTCCCAAGGAGAATGCCTCACTATAAATAAATAGCAATAGCACTTTACTTATATACCGCTTCATAGTGCTTTACAGCCCTCTCTAAGCGGTTTACAGAGTTCAGCATATTGCCCCCAACAATCTGGGTCCTCATTTTACCGACCTCAGAAGGATGGAAGGCTGAGTCAACCTTGAGCCTAGTGAGATTTGAACAGCTGAACTGCTGAACTAGCAGTCAGCCTGCAGTCGCAGCATTTAACCACTGCACCACTTCAGCTCCTAGGCACCAATAAAGGAGAATATTTGCAGCTCAGGGGTCTTTGGTTCTCTCTGAGCTTGCTTGTTTTCTTGCAGAGTTTTCATTACCCTAACTACCGGTAGGTAACATCATCAATGCTAATAAGGAGTGCTGTTAGCTACCAGAATATAAACTGACAGCAAACAGCACTCCTTGCTACCGTAGCACTGATGATGTTACCTAGTTTGGTGAAACATCTGCAAGAAAACAAGCAAGCTCAGAGAGCACCAAGGATCCTTAAAATAAAAGCAGAAAGTTTTGCCCCCTGCCCAAGTTCTGAGATAGGGGAGAAGAAGGTACAGGTAGTCCTGTGATTTATCACCATAACTGAGCCCAAGATTTCTGTCCTTAAGTGAGACATTTGTTAAGTGAGTTTTGCCCCATTTTACAACCTTGCCACAGTTGTTAAATGAATTGCTGCAGATGGTTAAGTTAGTAACATGGTGGTTAAGTGAATCTGGCTTCCCCATTGACTTGGCTTATCAGAAGGTCACAAAAGAGGATCATGTGATCCCCTACTGCCACCGTCAAAAATATGTGTCAGTTGCCAAGCATCTGAATTTTGATCACATGGCTGGGAATGCTGCAATGGTCGTAAGTGTGAAAAAATCGTATTGTCACTTTTTCAGTACCATTGTAACTTTGAACGGTCAGTAAACGAACTGTTGTAAGTCAAAGACTGAATTGAAAGAGGAGGCATGTAAGTTAACATTATGACTTTTAAAAGCAGTCTAAGTGAGGTTTTTGGTGTTCAGCACAATGTCTCTCTTGTAATCTCTTCACTGGGTATTCACTGATAACCTTTTGGTTTACTCCACAGCCTCTTATTATTTCTTTAATATCTGCTTTTCTCCTTTTTCCACCTCTTTAGCATAGGACTTTAGTTAAGTTCAGGTTGATAAGATTTACTTTTCTCTGGCAATTGGCAGGAAAGTTGCTGAAATAGAATAAAAAGGATGCATTGAGTTACCAGATTCAAAGCCCAGGACTATATTTATATTTATATTGATATAGATTAGATATAGATATAGATATATCCCACTTTCCATTTAGGAGGTCAAGACAACACACTAAGTACTCTCTCCTGCCATTTTTCCCACAACAAAAACCTAGTGAGATAGGTGGGGCTGAAATAGAGTGGCTAACACAAAGTTTCCCCATAAACTGAGATTTAAGATGAATAAGAACCTGCTGTACACGAACCACTTACACCACCACAACTGATTAGGATTTATAGCCTGTTTGTCTCAAAGGTGCTTTTCCAAAAGGCGATTAGACTTTCTTGTTTTTTTTCTTCGAAAATGTTTCACTTCTCATTCAAGAAGAAGCTTCTTCAGTTCCATAGACATCACAGCCTATTTGCAAACAAATCTGTTCCTGTTTCCTTATTTCATCAATATAATTTAACACAGAAGTATCTTTGTTGTTACTATTAAACAATCTGTCTACCAGATTTACTGGTAGTAAAGATTTACTGACAAAATAATGTATCCTCCATCACCCAGAGATCTTTTAGAATGATTCAGTTTAATTTTTGCTCAATCCTTGTTCTAGCACAGTGTTTCCCAACCTTGGCAACTTGAAGATGTCTGGACTTCAACTCCCAGAATTCCACAGCCAGCGAATGCTGGCTGGGGAATTCTGGGAGTTGAAGTCCAGACATCTTCAAGTTGCCAAGGTTGGGAAACACTGCGTCTAGCAGACATATCAACTAACCCTTTTCCTATTTGCATTTGAAAAAGATCCATTGGGGTTATAAAAATCTTGACAACAATAAGATTTTGTGTGTGCTGTTAGTAATATTTTTGGAAAGATTCTTCAAGTAAGATAATGTATCTCACCTTTAAGTCCTCTGGTAAGTGCTGTATTGAAATATTAACGATAGGCCTTGAATTTTATTGAAATTTGATTAAGAAATTATGGGAGAACTATTAGCATCAGTTTTTCTGAATTAGTGCATATGAGGGTCTGTTGGGAAATCCTGAGTTTTTCATTTGCTTGTCTTTTAAAGATACTTGCTTCTGACAAGTAATTTAAATTTTTTATATATCATTTCCCCTTTTCTGCTAAGCTTTTTCGTTGCCTTTAACAGCAGCTTGTTCTGTGCATAATGAAAGTAATGAAGCATTTTTCTTTGTCAGTTCCTTATAATAAACCCCGCAGGAATCACTGTGGGTTATGTATGTGATCAAAACGGTTACTCTATTCTGAATCACGCTAAGACAGTTAGCTATAAAGTAGGCTTATCCACAGGAGGGCAACTGGTATTTGATTGTAAACTGTGAATAAAAAATTACTCAATTATGGAAGTTATCACTGCTATTCCAATAAATGTATGTATTAGTGACTGATGATACAGTATAGTGTAAGCTACTTTTCCTATAAAAATGAATAAACCTTGATTTCTTCCGTCCCTCTACATTGTTCATCCCAAAATAATGAAAAGCTTTACCTGATTTCTGCAGCTGAAGCTATTAGTTGCAACAGGAGCAGATCAAGGCTGGTTGGCAGTTCCTCCTCCACAGTTTATATCCCATAGATGTGGCAGGGGATTCTGGATCTGTAGTCCAGTTGCTGCCATGCAGGTTGAGTGTTTTATAGAGCGCAACCTTTTTCTTCTCTGAATCTCACGGCTGCTGCCTTGAAAATAATTTGAAACACAGTCCACAGCTAATTTTTAGTTCTGCTCATCTGCTGTATATAATAGCAAGCTTGTTGGGCAGCTTATAAAAAAGCGATGCATAAAAAGAAATATTTTAGGGGGGAAGGGAAGCACTTATTTCTTATAGCCCATATAAACTATATTGATTTGAGATCACCATGCCCTGAATAATTCTCACAGGTACATCATGAATGCCAAATGTACATCTGTGAAATATTTTCCTTGTAGTAGTTGTTATGTGCTCTTGCTTGGAGCAATCTAGGGACAACACATAATTCAGTCTTATGTGTTATGAGACATCTGAATGTAGAAGCCACTTCTGGTGATGTAAATATCATATTTGACTATGTCTGTTCTATCTACAGTCTTAAATCACAGAACCCAGTTGCTGACATGCGTGTTTGGCATAAATGGGATAGTGCATTCCTGGCTTATAGGATCTTTTTCACTTTTCAAATTAAACTTGGTCACTAATCAACTAGAATCTGATTCTGATCCAGGGATGTTTTTGGTGTATGACAAGTGAATGAAACATATAGTCCTTCCACACATACATAAATTCAACTTTCCCAAGCTTGCTTCATAAAAGCAAGATGAGATGGAAATCTTATACTTGCTACTATTAAACAATCAAGGTTTAGAATGTCATACTGATCTGTTGTAAATCAAGTGCCAGATTTTATTAATTATAAAGTTAGCTGACATTTTAAAAATTGTTCCTTCATTTACAGTCTCCCTCCGCCTCTGCAGTCTCAAAGCATTACATCTGAATATCTTCTAGAGGTGACTTTAGGTCCACCTCACATTGGCAAATGTTTAATATCTAGAATAGGCAACAAATTATTCTAGCAGTGTAATTTTAGGAATTTGTAAGGAATTGCATTGGTACTATGTCATAAAATTCACGCTCCTGAATCCTTGAGAATTTGGTATACTGTAAAATTCAAAATCTAATCTGAACATACCAAAAGAAACTTTAGATAAACTCTTTCTGAAGAAAAAGTATACTGGAATGTTTGATCAGCCAGTATCTAAAATTTGGGAAGCACAAATTGTGCTAATCAGTTCCCTCTATCTGGCAGAGAACATATTGTGTATTTTTTTTTATCTTTTTCCATTGTATAATCTTTTCATTTATTATTGGTGTCCTGCATAAATCATTCCTGATAGATCTTCCAAATATAGTACAGATAGTCTTTGTGTATCAACTGCTTTGTTTATCAACAATTCAAAGTTATGACCATATTAGAAACATAGCTTTGCAACCAATCTTGTATTTATTACCATTGTAGCATCCTCTGGTTGTGTGATCATCATTCTCCATTGGAGGTTGAAGCCAGCATTCAGTGAGGGTTGTCCACAGCCAATCACATCAAGGGCTGAGTCTGTCAATCAAAAACTGAGCCTCTGTCCTCCTCCTCCTTGGATATTGGCCCAGTTTAGACTCAGCCCTTCAAAAAGGCTAGACGTGGATTTACACCTCTCTGACTGCTTGCTTCAACTGTAAGTTTAAAAAAAAAAATGCATGAGGATTGACTTAGTTAAGAAAGGAAAAATAACAACAGTTAGGAAACTGTTTCCTTCTCCCGTCCCCAGGCATTAACAAATCGCCACTTGTGGCTGTTAAACGCCTCGATTCCAGCTGCCCCCCCTCTTCCCCCTCTGCTCATTGTCTGGGGAACGGGCTTGCAAGCCCTGAGGGGAGCGTTGTTTGCCATCGGCCGGTGCTTGCACTCCGATGAGGCTGGAGGGACACTCCCTTACCAAAGCTCCTAAGGAGCACAGATACAGGGGAGAATTCAAGACTCACAGATTGTATTTCTGGTAAGGCCGATCTTGCGGCCGGCTTCTTTTAGCCTGGAGACTCGGCGGCGCGGCTTTTAAGCTCAGCGCCGGCCGATCTTTTCAAATTTGGCTGTTTTTCCCGCCCTTTCGCCTCCTGAGCCGGTCGCCATCTTGGGAGCGCAGCGCCATCTAGCGGCGCGCGCAACTCGCTATTTTTAGCTGATTCACGATGGCTGAGGCTGGGAAGGCTCCGGCGAAGCCGAAGAGGCCAGCAAGAACGCAGAAAGGGCCCGATTCTGGGGAGGAGATTACTCCTGCCCCGATAGAAGCCAAGCAGCCTAAATTGACCCAAGGGTCTAAGGCTGCAGAACGCGACGAGAGGAGGCGTGATCGGGCGCTACAGCGCATAGTGGACAGGGCAGATCAGCAAGAGGAGGCCATGGCACCTCCAAAACACCAGGTAGTGATCCAGGCCCAGGTCCACAATCTGGATGCCCCAGCTCCTACGCTCTTAGACCCCAATGTCTGGGGGGAAGGAGGCCTGGTCTCCTCTGCCCAGGGAAATCCCCAGGAGATTGCTACTGCATTTGGACCAGATATCCCTGTGGCCTCTGCTCCCACCATAGACTGGACACAGGCGGCTAGGCCCCCTGCTAGTGTGGCCTCCAGCTCCCTGACTTCTCAGGCAGGCCCTTCACATCAGCCTGATCAGCCAAGCTGGCAGATGGTCATGGCAGCAACAGTGCAACAGTGCCTAGCTGGATTCCAGCAAATACAGGCCTCTGCCCAGGCCATTCCATCTAGGCCTTCTAATCAGGCACATTCTCAGTCCCTCAGGGGGGCAGCCATTGCTGAAGACTCATCTGATGATTCCAGTGAGGATATCAGACCTGCCACCCTGGAAGAGGGTGAGTGTGATCCCACAGCACTATCAGAGGATGAAGGCCTCGCTCCAGAACAACCCACTTCAGTGGGCTTATTCCCACCTGCCTTATTCAAGTCGTTACTACATAAGGCCAGGAATGTAGCAGGCCTGGCCTCTGCTCCAGTAACAACAGATGCTGCGACTTCTTCATCCAAAGTTCCGGTTTTTGAAGAACAGGTGACAGAGCTGGATGTTATTCCAGCGCCCAAGATATTCCTGGACAACGTGCAGCGACAGTTCGTGGCTCCAACCTCAGGACCAATGCCTTCCGCGCAGGACAAGAGATTCTTTAATACGGCGGCTGAACTGACGGGTCTACTCTCCCCTCCATCGGTGGATGTTCCGGTAGCTGCGCTCCACTCTCCAAATCCCATACCGGGGGAAGCTGAGGAGCTCCTGAAACCGGATGATCGTCGACTAGAACAACTCCTGCTAAAGTCCCACCATGCCTCGGCCTGAGCGGTTCGCGCTTCCTGCTCTGCATCCTTCTTTGCCAGATCGTCTCTCTTGTGGCTGCGCCAGCTCCAGGAGTGGATCCCCTCATCAGAACTTCGCATTCATCAAGACCTCAATAAAGTCATAGCTGCAACTCAATTTACTGCTGATGCTACACTCAGGGCAGCACGCTTTTCTTCAAAATCCATTGCGGCTGCCACCGCAGGTCGCAGGGTGAACTGGCTCAAGAACTGGACTGCCGATGCTCGCCAAAAATGGCGCCTGGCATCTAAGCCGATTGCGGGTCAATCCCTTTTTGGGGAGGTTTTAGACCCGTTACTGGTGGAGTCTAAGGATCGTAGGAAGGTCCTTCCAACTTATAACAAAAAAGGTTCTTTCCGTCATAACCCATATCCTAGACGGCCCTTTCGATCGGCTGACCAGGGTTCCAATCTGCCCCGAACCTCAGGTCAGTATGGCCAAAGGTCCTTTTACCAGGATAGAGCGGCCAGGGGCAGATCTTACAAACGTCCCTATAGGGGATGGGGTAACAAGTTTTCCAGACGAGGCAAATAATTTATCTCAGGATTTCCCAATTGGAGGTAGACTAGCCAGGTTTGCGGATACCTGGGAATTGACCACTCAGGACGTCTGGGTTAGACAAACTATCCGTTTTGGGTTATCATTGGAATTTTGGTCACGGCCCACTCCAAGTTTTATACCCTGTCATGTTTCTGGAGTTCCAGAAAAGCGCCGGTTAATGGAACAGGCCATCCACCATCTCCTGGAGATTAGGGCCATTGAACCGGTCCCTAGGGAACAAAGGGGAGCAGGAGTATACTCAATACTTTTTCTGGTCCCTAAACCCTCCGGGGATTGGCGACCTATACTGGATCTCAAAAGGTTAAACCAGTTTGTTAAATATCGCAAATTCAAAATGCAATCCCTACGTTCCATCCTCAGGGGTATCCATAGGGGTGACTATCTGGTCTCCTTGGACCTATCCGAAGCATATCTCCACATCCCCATAGCACCTACAGACAGGAAGTTTCTCCGTTTCTGCCTTGCTGGAAGACACTTCCAGTATCGAGCACTCCCGTTTGGCCTCTCCTCAGCCCCCCGAGTCTTTACAAAGATCTTGGCGGCATTGGAGGCTCACCTTCGTTCCTTAGGAGTTCGGGTCCAGTGCTACCTGGACGATATTCTGCTTCAGGCTTCTTCCAGGTCCTTGGCAGAGCGTCATGTGCAAGTAGTGCTGGACGAGCTCCAACGACATGGCTTCTCGGTAAACCACCGTAAGAGCTGTCTGGTTCCTAGTACCTCAATTCTCCATTTGGGCTCAATTATAGATTCCCAGCAGTGCAAGGTTTTCCTATCCCCCGAGCGACAGGGCAGCATTAGGGTCATCATAGGTAATATCAACCGCTGTCCATCAGTTTCTCTAGTCCTGTTGGCCACACTACTGGGAAAAATGATATCATGCATCGATATCGTGCCCTGGGCACGGTTGCACTCCCATAGATTGCAGTGGTTCTTACTTCCCCTTATTCCCCCGGGTCAGTCCCCCCCTGCAGTTTGGGTTCGTTTGCCCTCTCACGTTAGACAATCCCTAGTCTGGTGGACATCCTCAGCCTTGGAAGAAGGCTCTTCCTTCCTCCTACCAGATAGAATTACAGTAACCACAGATGCCAGCCTCTCAGGCTGGGGGGCACACATTCAGGGCCAACTGGCCCAGGGTACCTGGTCTAGGGAGGAATCCAAATGCCCCATTAACCTACTAGAACTTTGCACTATCCGTTTAGCGTTAAAGAGCTTTAAGACTAGAATAGAAGATTCTCATGTGTTGGTCCTCACCGACAATGTCACGGCCAAAGCACATGTTAATAGGCAAGGGGGAACACGTTCAGCGGCCCTGCTTGAGGAGGCCTTGTCCCTGGGTCTGTGGGCAGAGAAACACCTTATTTCCCTTTCAGCGGAATATATTTCAGGGGAAGCCAACAAGCAGGCTGATTGGCTCAGCCGTCGGGATTTAGATCAGACCGAATGGCAACTACATCCAGGGGTGTTTCAGGATATTGTTCATAGATTTGGTTTACCTTTAATTGATCTGTTTGCTACCCCACAGAATGCACAGCTCAGCCGGTTCTACTCTCGCTTCCCGACGGAAGGCGCAGAAGCAGTCGACGCCCTGCGCTCACCTTGGCCCCAGGGACTCCTGTATGCCTTCCCTCCCCTCCCTCTGCTCTCCAGGGTCATCCAGAAAATATTAAAACATTCTGCGGAGGTGATTCTAATTGCCCCTCACTGGCCACGCAGGGTTTGGTTCGGGGACCTCCTTTTCCTCTCCCGCGGTCACCCGTGGAGACTGCCCCCCCTTCCGGATCTGCTCCAACAGGGGGAAGTGGTTTACCCGGACCCTCAGTGGTTACGCTTGACCGCATGGCGGTTGAGCGGGAGGTCTTAAAACGACAACATTATGATCTGGACACCATCGAAGTCATCTTGGCCTCCAGGCGTCCTTCCACTAACAGAGTGTATCAGAATACCTGGAAGGCTTTCTGTGAGTGGTGCAGACTGGAGGGTATCTCTCCTCTTTATGTGCCCATTCCTCTCCTACTCCGTTTCCTCAAGAAAGGACTAAATTTGGGGTTGGCCCCTAACACCCTTAGACGCCAACTGGCCGCACTTTCCACCATTCTCTCCTGCCCAAATTGCCCCTCTCTGGCACATGTGCCCACGGTGCATAGGTTCCTTAAAGGAGCCTCCAACATCTTCCCGCCAGTCGTGCACCGTTTTCCCACCTGGGACCTACCCCTGGTCCTGGAGGCCCTAACCGGTCCCCCCTTTGAACCTTTAAGAGAGGCGCCCCTTAGCCTCCTGTCTTACAAGGTAGCTTTCCTTGTGGCTATAACATCAGCCAGACGTATCTCCGAGCTCTCAGCTCTCTCTATTCGGCAGGACCTTTGTCTTTTCCATCCAGACAGAGTGGTCCTCCGCCTAGACCCTTCCTTCCTTCCCAAAGTAAATTCCTTATTTCACCGTTCCCAGGAAATCATTCTCCCGTCCTTCTGTGCCCACCCACGTCATCCTAGAGAGCGTCAGTTGCATACTCTGGACGTGAGGCGTGCCTTGAAGGCTTATATCAACCGTACTTCGGCCTTTCGTAAATCAGAGGCCTTGTTTGTTGCCTTCCTTCCCCGTTCCATGGGGCTCAAGGTTTCATCCCCTACCATAGGGAGGTGGATCAGAGCCACAATCACTAGAGCTTATACCTCAGCTGGAAAGTCGGTACCAGAGACTATCACGGCCCATTCCACCCGCAGCGCCGCTACGTCGGCTGCATGGAAGACTCGGGCTTCACTTGAGGAAGTGTGTAGGGCTGCTACTTGGGTTTCCCCTACTCAGTTCATACGCCACTATAAAATTGATTCTTATGCTTCTACAGAGGCAGCCTTCGGCAGGCGAGTGCTTCAACAGGTTGCTGTGCCTCTGTCCTAGTAGACACTGGGGAGGAGTGGTTGCTTTAGTTGCCCTCCCTCGGGACTCGTAGCTTGGGTATGTCCCTCACTGAATGCTGGCTTCAACCTCCAATGGAGAATGGGCGTTTACTTACCGTTGATACGCCCGTTCTCGTTGGTTGAAGCCAGCATTCAGACCCTCCCTTATGTTCTTTGGTTCTTATTGAATACGTTCTACACTGTTTTTTGCTCTACTACTTGTTGTATTAATAAATCCAGTTTTTTGTTACTTAATTCCGCAGTCTGAGGTGTGACTTACTCTCCTATTGGTGCAGTGTATTGTTTTTTGTTCGGTTAACACTGTTCCTTTCCACGTCAAGTCTGTCTTTCAGCTTCGTCTAAACTGGGCCAATATCCAAGGAGGAGGAGGACAGAGGCTCAGTTTTTGATTGACAGACTCAGCCCTTGATGTGATTGGCTGTGGACAACCCTCACTGAATGCTGGCTTCAACCAACGAGAACGGGCGTATCAACGGTAAGTAAACGCCCATTCCATTGCTTTACAACTCACATGCATTTACAGATGTCATAGTGTCCCACAGTCACATTATCACCATTTATGTGCTTTGCAACTCCCTTGGGAGAAGCAGAGTTAATAGAATAGGAATAGGAATAGGAATAGGAATAGGAATAGAATAGAATAGAATAGAATAGAATAGAATAGAATAGAATAGAATAGAATAGAATAGAATAGAATAGAATCTTTATTGTCACTTTGAATGCACACTAATCGGCATACATTAAAATGAAATTTCATTGCATACAACTCTCAAAGGGTCACCACCTCCAATATACACTACATAACCATGACAGAATAAATAAATACAAAATTATGCATATACCCACATATATTATATGACACAGAGCAACAACACAGTCTAGTTCGGATGTATACATGTACATGGTGAGAAAAATGAATCTTGCGAGTTTACCAGCCGGATGGCGTAGGGAACAAAGCTGTTACAGAATCTGGTAGTCTTGCTAGAAATAAAAGTTGGAAATAAAATTGTGGTCACAGAATGTTTTGCTTAATGACTGAAGGGAAAGTGAGTTCATAAGCCAATCACAGTCACATGTTTTTCTGCTTAGCAATAACAACACTTAGCGATGGAGTTGCCGGTCCCAGTTGTATTTGCTAAGTGAGGACTACCCGTAGGTTCCTACTTGTGAATGATAATGAAAGCCGTGAATAATTTGTCCTAATATCTTGGCATTCACTTTGTTTTTCAGTTGTTGAATGTGGCTGTTCCCCACAACTCTGAATATGTACACTTGTGCAAAGTTGATTTCTGCCTCCACCCTGGTGAGTAAACTAAGATGTACTTTTGGGGTATTTTTAATAGTGTGTAGGCTTTAAAAGCAATTGGCCATGTTGACAAGTATGTTAAAACCAATGAACTACAAAACTTGCAACTATGCTGTCAAGCATGGACATATAGGATATAATTTGTCCTGAAGATCCCTCTGAAGATTTCTTTTAGTTTTGACTCCTTATCCTCCTGATAAAGTATCTTAACAGCTCTTGCTGCACAGCTATAAATTGAAGTGGGTTACAGAGGTGGTTTATGACAAGGGGTCATGCATATTTTAGTGTTCTTGTCTTTTTGTCCAAGAAACCCATTCTTCTTTCACTGTTTTTCCACGAGTCTAACATTTTCTGCCAACATCTGAATACACAAAAGCACTTTTTAAATACAAAAGTTATATAGCTGATCATGTATGCTATATGCTTCTGGGTTTCCATCTGAGATTTCCACCTTGACTTTCATTGCTATGATCATGTCACATTCTTTCCTATATAGCACTACAAAGAACAGAATACAGTTGATTGAGCAGTTCATTTTTTCTCTGCTGAAAGTTGCATCTCTTATCGGGGGGTAGGCAAAATGGATGCGAGCAGCAGATTATATTCCTGCTTTTGAGGATGGATCTTCTTACTCTGGACTATGTTCTGTTTATCTTTTCCCAATCCTGTAGGTGAACTACTGCAGATAGTTAGAGAGACCTCTTCATCTTTCTGAATTTCAGAAGTTTATAAATATCTTCCTCCTTCCAGTTTGATCTTTTGATAACTTTATCTGAAAATATGTTCTACCTTTGAAGTTGGAATTATGATGGCTGTTCCCAACTTATGATAAACCAGGAATGGGCCCAGGGCTTTATTCAGTCCTGCAGGCTTAGATTTAGAATAACTTTATTGTCACACACTAATCGGCATACATTAAAATGAAATTTTGTTGCATACAGCTCTCAAAGGGTCACCCCCTCCTATACTACATAACCATGACAGAATAAATAAATTCAAAAGTATCCTGTGCGCTGCTTGGAGAGTCCAAGCATGGGATATCTTCTCATCTGATTGGCCAGGGACTGAGTTGCAGTTTCTTTGGCCATGCCTGTTCCTCCGGCTGAGCTCCAGTTTTTTCAACTCAGTCGGCCTCGAGGGATGCAGATTGAGTTGCTCCTGATTATTATCAGGGATTTGTTGCATTTCATCAACTTGATTAGGATTTAATTAGGAATTTAATTGGACATTGTGTTAAATAAATTTGAAAATTGTCACTGGGAAGTGATTGGTGTGTTTGTGGGAGGCTTGTAGCCTCCGCGCCCAGCGCGGTGCTCTAACCACCAGCTAGCCGTCATTGCCACGTGTTGGCTCTGAAGAGCAGCTTGGATTTAAAGTGCACGCCAGCATTCCACCTTTAGAGCCTCGGCTTCATGATCAAAAGAACTTCGCTTGGCTTTCCCTGATTGGCTCGCTGTGGGCGGCCATTTTGTGGGTGGTTTTTTGCTGTAGCTCCGATCGGCTCGGAGGCCAGGAAGAGCCTTTAAGCTGCAAGAGCCCTTTTTTCTTCTCGGAGCTGAAGTTGTTAGTGATCTCCCAGCTTGATTCCACGCGAGTGGCCGTATTGCCAGCTGACAGTTGTGAGGCAGTTAGCGTTCTGGCGTTTGTGTCCCTATTGAGGGTTTCGCGCTAAAACTGCTGCTGCTACTTTCATTTTTGCTGCTCCTGCTGATTTTGCTGCTGCTGCTACTCATCTTGCTGTTTGCTCTCTCCCAGTTATTGTGAGGCGCAGTGAGTACTTCTGATCCCTTCCAGGGACAGGATTCCCCTGCTTTTGATTGTTGTTGGTAGAGTGATTCAACATTGTTGCTACTGCAGCTATTATGGCTGAATGCAGAGCTTCTATTAGCAGCAGCTCTGCTGATTCTTCCACCTCTCGCAGGATGGAGGAATGTTCCCAGCCCAAAAAGGCTAGAAAGGAGGCAGATGGCCCTTCTACCAGGTCCAAGTCCTCCCATTCCAAATCCAAATCATCTGCTTCTGATAAAGACGCCCTTAGGAGACAAAGAGCGTTAGAGAAGCAATTTGCAAAGGCACAAAAGCAGGCCCATCTTGCTGGTAGTTCTGAGAAGGCTCCAGCAGCTGATAACCCTGTGACTATAGATCTTTCATCAGTCTCAGACAGCAGACCAATTGGTATGGTCTCCGAATGTTTTCTCTGAGCCCCAAACCAGTTCCCTAGTGCCTATCGGGGGAAGGGCTACTGGACTCTGGCCATTCAGCTATTGGAGCACAGTCTGGGGTGGCAGTCAGACCATCTGCCCCTTCTGCCACCTTTACCCCCACAGCAGCTTGCCTCAGGCCTTCTGAGCTCCCGGCCCAGGGGTTACTTGTAGAGCTGTAGGGCCCAGGGTTCCTCCTCAGAGTTATTCTCAAGAGTAGAGAATTTATTAGAGAATCTCGTTCCCTAACTCCATCAGAGCATAGTGTTGCCTCTCAAAGAGAGATGGATGTAGATTTGGAGGAAAATTTGGGGGATTTTTATTTTTCTGAGGATGAGGGCACTTCTCCAGGTTGACCTGCATATTCTGGTCTTTTTAATCCAGCCCAATTTAGCACATTGCTGTTTTAAGGCCAAAGCCACTGCTAACTTGAGTGGCTCTAGTGCCACAAGGGATTGGCCTGTGGCCCCTTAGGACCTCTCCGCCAGCCTGTTTTCAGAGCAGATGTTAGAGCAGGAAGTGGTTCCTTTGCCACAATATTTTGTGGATTCAATTACATGTCAGTGGGAACAACCAGGTTCTATACCGGCTCCTAGTAGCATGCATAGGTGCATGTATTCTACTGAGCAGCAGATGGAGGAACTTTTGGAGCTCCCAGTCATAGATCCTCCTCTGGCCAATTTGGCATCCTCGGCTCTTCTCCCTTCTGACTCGGCAGAGGGTCTTAAGGCTGAGGATAGAAAGGCAGAGCTGTCTGCTCGTAAGACTCATCAGGCAGCTGCCTGGGCTACTAGATCGGCCACAGTAGCCTCCTTTATCACAAGAATCTCACTTCTGTGGCTACATCAAATGCAGGATAGGGCTTCTCCAGATGACATCAAGTTGCAGCAAGACATTCGCAAATTGATAGCTGCGGCTGAATATACAGCGGATGCGACCATCAATGCAGCCAAATTCGCCTCCAGGGCTCTGGCCTCGAATGTCACCTCCAGACGCCTTGTGGCTTCGCCAGTGGCAAGCTGACGTAAAATCCAAATGGCGCCTGGCATCTGCCCCGTTCAAGGGTCGTCACCTTTTTGGAGAGGTATTAGACCCTATTTTAGTGGAGGGCAAAGACAAAAGGAAGATTTTGCCTCATTCATATAGAAGAGCAGAGAGGAGACCTTCTGCCTTCTCCAGAAGGCAGCCCTTTCGTGGCATTGACTCAGGGGGTTCCACCCAGCCCTATCAACGTCAGTACTCCTACTATCCGGACAGGTCTCAGGACAGGTCGTCCTTTCGGGACAGGGCTCGTCAGTCTCAGTTTAGGAGACCCTTCCGTGGGTCCAGCAGCCACCCGTACAGATGCAACAAGTGACTTGCGGCCGCATATTCCCATTGGGGGCAGGTTACAAGAATTTGCCGCCCAATGGAGAGAGACAACTACCAATGCATGGGCGTTACAAACTGTGAGGCTCAGGCTCACTCTGAAATTTTTATCCAGCCCTCCACATCGATTCCTTCAATGCCCTATTTCCAGGGAGGCTACAAAACGGGGCCTCATGCTGGCCGAGATCCAACATTTGAGGGACCTCAGGGCCAAAGAAGTCCCAAAGGACCAGGAGGGAAGGGGTTTTTATTCGATCCTCTTCCTAGTTCCCAAGAGTTCGGGGGGGGGGGGTGTCAACGGGCCATTTTGAATTTGAAGGACCTCAACTTGTACATAAAGTACAGGAGGTTCAAAATGCAATCCCTGCTTACCATCCTGGGTTACATCTGGGATGGGGATTTTATGACCTCCATAGACCTGAAGGAGGCATACCTCCATGTGCCCATCAGACGCTCCCACAGGAGATTTCTCAGGTTTGCTTACGCAGATCACGATTGGCAGTACAGAGCCCTTCCCTTCGGACTGTCCTCCACCCCAAGGGTTTTCACGAAGCTCCTGGACGTTATAGCAGTGCACTTTCACACCAGGCCCATCCGTCTGCAATGCTACCTGGACGACGTGTTAATTCAGGCATTGTCACCAATGCAGGCAGAAAGGGATTTCAGTTTCATGATCCAGACCCTTCAGGAGCATGGGTTCTCTGTAAATTGGGAGAAAAGCCATTGCACCCTGTCCACCAGGCTGACCCATTTGGGGGCAGTTATCGACACCCGGCCCTCCCTAGTATTTCTCTCACAGGACCGCAGGGACAGTATAAGGGACATGGTCCAACAGGTGCGATCCTTAGACAGGGTGCCTCTAATACTCCTCTCCCAATTGTTAAGCAAAATGATATCATGCCTCTCCATCTTGCCCTGGGCCCGACTCCATTCCAGGCCCTTACAATGGCTGCTGCTGCCCAGCCAGAGGTCGGGTCGCAGCAACTCTTCCTCCCGCATCAAAGTGCCAAGACAGGTCCTGTGCTCATTGGAATGGTGGGTATCGCCCGCCATGGAGAAGGGTTCGTTATTTCGGGAGCCGGTGCAACTGATCCTGACGTCCAACGCCAGCCTATTTGGTTGGGCCGCCCACCTCAACAATAAGGTCGCTCAGGGTCGTTGGTCGCGACGGAACCTACTCAACGACATCAATTGGCTGGAGCTGAGGGCGGTCCACCTGGTGATCCGCCATTTCCAACGGGATCTCTCCGATCACCACGTCCTTCTGCTGATGGATAACGTCATAGTGAAGGCGCATGTGAACAGACAAGGGGGCACACACTCCAGGTTGTTGATGCGCGAAGCACAGAGCGTATGCACCTGGGCAGAGTCTCACCTGCGCTCCTTATGAGCGGATCATATTTTGGGAGTGACCAACACACAGGTGGATTGGTTGAGCAGGACAACACTTTACCAGTCCGAATGGCAACTCCACCTACCTCTTTTTGGCCAGATCGTGGACAGGTTCGGTCGTCCATCACTGGATTTGTTCACCAGCCCTCAGAATGCGCAGCTTCCACGCTTTTTCTCACAGTTCCACAACCCAGCAGCGGAAGGGACCAATGCCCTACGGCTGGCCAGCGGAACTATTGTACGCCTTCCCTCTGACCCCACTGATTCCATGGGTCATCAGGAAGGTCATAGAGGAGGAAGCAGAGGTGAGTCTCGTGGCTCCTCACTGGCGGAGGAGGCCATGGTTCACGGACCTGATGACGCTGTCCATCTCGCATCCTTGGAGAATTCCCCCTCATGAGATCTGCCTTCGCCAAGGAGCCGTGTGGCACCCGGACCCCCAGTGGCTCAAACTAGCCGTTTGGCGGTTGAGCAGGAGACGCTCAGGAGAGGACACTATTTGGAGGATGTAATAACCACCATTCTAGCTTCCAGAAGAGCGTCGACAACCAGGATATACGAGGCTACCTGGACGGCCTTTACTCATTGGTGTGCCACTCGGAACTTATTACCTACCGCGGCCACAGTACCACAGGTTTTGGACTTCCTACAGGTGGGATTGGTCAAAGGCCTATCCACCAATACCCTTTACAGACAGATGGCAGCCTTGGCCATCGTCATTCAGGGTGAGGGCGTCACCTCTCTCTTGCATCACCCGAAAGTGCATAGTTTTTTGAAAGGAGTTTACAACTTGCGACCGCCCCCTGTTCACAAGTACCCTACCTGGGACCTGTCAGTTGTACTACAAGCACTCACAACATCTCCATTTGAGCGTCTCCGTGACCCTAGTATTAGACTGTTGACTTTTAAAGTTGCCTTTCTAGTTGCCATAACCTCGGCGCGTAGGATTCGGAGCTTGCTGCCCTGTCGGTACGCCAGGACTTACGTATTTTTCATGCTGACCGGGTGGTCCTTCGATTAGACCCTATGTTTGTTCCGAAGGTCAATACCTTATTTCACAGAACTCAGGAAGTTATTCTGCCAGACTTCTGTCCGAATCCTAGGCATCCGAGTGAGAGACGTTGGCATACTTTAGACGTTTGCCGGGCGTTACGCAAATATGTCAAGCGGATGGAACGATTCAGACGCTCGGAGGCGCTCTTTGTTTCCTTTCAACCCAGGACGATGGGCTAGAAAGTATCACCATCCACCATCGGTCGTTGGCTGAAGGCCTGCATTTCGTTGGCCTATGAATGTCAGGCCAGACCACCTCCTCACCACATCACAGTGCACTCGACCAGGAGTGCAGCCACCACGGTGGCATGGGCTACGCAGGTCTCTATCCTCGAGATTTGCAGAGCAGCCACGTGGTCTTCGCCATCGCCGTTTGTGAGGAATTACAAACTGGACATGTTCGCCTCGGCGGAGGCGGCGTTTAGGGGATGAGTGTTGCAACGGGTTCTACCGACCGAGGGGTCCCTGGACCAATCTGTTTCCCGCCCTACATTGATTTAGCTTGGGTATATCCCATGCTTGGACTCTCCAAGCAGCGCACAGGAGAATGAATGTTGGCTTACCTGAACGTTCGTTCTATGTGCGCTGCGGGAGAGTCCAATCCCACCCTGGTTCTGGTATGGTCCGGGGTCCAGGAGTGGTCGGTGTATCAGATGGACTGCGTCTTCTCCAGATCCGGGTCTTCATTGAAAAAACTGGAGCTCGGCCAGAGGAACACGCGTGGCCAAAGAAATTGCAACTCAGTCCCTGGCCAATCAGATGAGAAGATAACCAATGCTTGGACTCTCCCGCAGCGCACATAGAACGAACGTTCAGGTAAGCCAACGTTCATTATGCATATACCCACATATATTATATGACACAGAGGAACAACACAGTCTAGCCTCCCAAGATTGTGCTGTAGGTTGTACATTGAGTTGATGGATTACTGCAGTAATAGGTAGGATAAGAGAAGAACACTTTCCACTCTCTGCAGTTTGAACAGGCATAGTTCAAAAGATGGAGCAGCCCAACCTGTTCAGTTTAGGACGGTAGTCTATGTCTAAATGAAAAATTCAGCTTGAGAATCTTATTTATGTTAAATAACTCTATTTATTTATTTATTTATTTATTTATTTATTATTTATTTATTTATTTATTATTTATTTATTTATGTTTTCTTATATGCCGTCCTACTCCCGAGGGACTCAGGGCGGCGTACAGCAAAGAAAATACAAGAAACCAGCCATAAACATAATTAAAATCGAATACAAAAATTATTGCTTTTTGATTAATAATAATTTTTATTAAAGGATCCTTCCAATATATGCCATTTCTAATTTTGAGTGCCTTCTCCCAGGTTAAATCAAATTAAGATAACATTAAGAAAGTTCAACATCAATTGACAGTGAGAAGGGGTTTGTTCTTCCCAAGTGGAACTACTCAGTGCTTTGTTTTTTTTTCCATTAATGGCTCAAGTAGGATAACAATTATGCCCAATTTGCAGATTCTAATTACTGCTGGTTCTTCAGATAACAATCTGTGAAAATCAGGAATTTAATTTACATTACATTTACATTTAATTTTTCCTTAGTACTTGCTGCTGAGAATAACAGTAAAATTTCAAAGCCCAGAGGGGTCCAGCAGGACATTTTACCATTGTTTATACCTTATAAAGTTCATTGCGCAAACTAAAAACACGAATTTGCATGAGTTTGTACAAGTTGCCAGTATTGTATTACTTATATTTAACCTTTTTTGTTTTGATTGTAGTTTGAACAAGTCTAAACATTTTGATGTGCATATAATACACAGCCATAAACTATAGTTTACAAATCAAAATTGTAAATATGTGATTTACACCACATTAATAAATCACCATGTTTGACCCCACAGTTGTTCCTTTTAACTCTTAGGATTTTGCCTTTAAAACTAGAATGTGCTTGGTGAGGAAGCTTGTTTTACCAGTGGAAGTTTTGTTTCTCTTCTGTAATGTGGTTTGTTTGTTTTTTCTTTCTTTCTGCAGGTGAGGAACGGTTCCACGGTTTTGTGCAGACCTCTCTCTGCATCTGTGCTGAACAGACCTCAGATCAGGACGGATAAGGTAAGTTAGGATATCCAAGAGAGATTTATTTTGAATCTTCTCAGCATTTTGCTTTTTTGTCCTACCAAGTTTTGGCAGGCAAAAACTTGCTATAGCTTTAACCGGGGATGTGCAAAAGCAATTTTCAGTTCAATTCAAGCAGGCCAATGCAGTTATTCCAATCAATATTGAAAGCTTTCAGATCATCCCTAGAATAGTCAGATTGGTATCAATGAGAGTATTCCGGATTTCTCCAGAACATTCTGCCCTGAGAACATTCAGCACTGCACATCACTAGTATCAATGAATATGGAGCATTCTGTATCAAAGCGGGAATAATGAATGATTCTAGAAGAACATAACAAGGCTTTTATAATACAGATTAAGAAATGGGAATAAATGCGGCTGAAAGACAATGGGAGAAAAAGAAAAGAGTGCAGTTCCTGCAGGCTTTAACTCGTGGGTTTTTCTTACAGGCAGAAACACACATCCCTACAACACAGGTAGAACAAAATTGGGCCTAGGATACAAAAACATAGCTCAGACTGATCCTTGAAATAATTCAACAAAAAACACATTAATGTGTGTCTGTCTTACCATTTGCTATGGCTATTTTATTTTGATTCTTTAGTCATTCTTTAGTCATTTAGTCCAGGTTGGAGGGTTTTCTTAACAGGTTGAAGCAAGCCTGGGGAAGGCAAAATGGCATTCCTTTGTCCTCTTTTATATAGCTTACCTGAGGGGAATTTTGCTGCTCCTGATTGGTACTTCAAAGTTTGATTGCCCTGAGCCTCTGCCCACTCTCTGAACTGATTGCTTTGGGTTTTATTGATGCAACAGATATAAATTTTCCTCTATTCGTTCATGTCTGAGTTTTTTGAGGTAGGATTCTTCCTCCTCCTCTTCCATTGAATTGGCTCTGCTAGATTTTTTTTAAGATTATACAAGCAGCAGCAATAAAACAGTATTCATTTCCAAACAGATATCTTGTAAAAAAAAACCAGCAACAAGTCACTAGAGGGCCTCGGGATGCTACAAGACCGTCTCTCTGTAATATTAATTAGGTCTGCAGATGATTATTGAATTTGTTAAGGTTTGAATCTTCTACCTTTGGAGCTTATTTGGAATTCTTCCAGCTATTCCTCCTCACCACTGGGAGAAGCTAAGGCCAGTTCATTTAGTTCAAACTTTGGAACTGTTAATAAGCTTCGAGAAATTATCTCCATCAGTTCCTCATTCATGTATTGCTTTAATCTTGTAAATTCTAGGTTGGTTCCTAGATGGGGATCAGCAGTTAAATCAGTGGTGGGATTCAAATTCTTTTACTACTGGTTGTGGGCATGGTTTGGTGGGCTTGGTGGTCATGGCGTGGCTTGGTGGGCGTGGCAGGGGAAGGATACTGTAAAATCTCCATTCCCCACTCCAGGGGAAGGTTACTGCAAAATCCCCATTTCCTCCCGATCAGCTGGGACTTGGGAGGCAGAGAATAGATGGAGGTGGGGCCAGTCAGAGGTGGTATTTACCGGTTCTCCGAACTACTCAAAATTTCTGCTACTGGTTCTCCAGAACTGGTCAGAACCTGCTGAATCCCACCTCTGAGTTAAATGCAGTGTACTTCATAGTCACAGAGACATTTGAATCTGGGTCTTGTCATATGATTCTCTATGCCAGGTTTAGACGATCTGATACTCTCCATAAGGCTTGTACGGTAAGACAACGGCCACACCCTGTTGCCTGGAGCCAATGAAACAGATTGTCTACCTTTTCTTTGTAATTATAATGGCCCAAATCACAGTAATTGCCCCCTGCCAAAATTTACAGCCACTGTCAAGCCAAGCTATAAATTGGTTTTAACTCTGCTATATTTGGAAATACAGTATAATTTGATTGAAATGATACCGTGTCTCCCTGAAAATAAGACCCTGTCTTATATTTTTTTGAACCCCGAAATAAGTGCTTTGTCTTATTTTTGGGGAGGTCTTATTTTGGGGTGCGTGGAGCAAGACGGGGCTCCTCTTGCCATCTTACCTGATTTCCAGCTCTGTCTCCCTAACCCTAACCAGAGGAAATGGTGGGGATCGGCTGCACATGCATTTAAATATTTTCGGGGAGGGCTTATTAGCAGGAGAGGTCTTATTTTTGGGGAAACGGTAACAAATATCAACAGCCAAGATTGGTTAATGGCTGCAGGCCATGCTGATTACTACAAAGTTACTTTTGGTCACCTGTTTCAGACCTTTGCCTTTTACACCCCACCCACCACCCACCTGTTTCTTATTTGCTCCTAGCCCTGTTGCCTTTCGGGTGCTCAGCATGAAGTCTTGCCACTGCTGCATCGGCAGTTCCAAACGAGCGCGGTGTCCAGGGACATTGATACTGCCGCCAAGTTTATTGGTGCTGGTGCTGCAACCGTGGGTGTAGCTGGCTCCGGTGCTGGCATTGGAACAGTGTTCGGCAGTCTCATCATTGGCTATGCCAGGTATGGGGGATTTTTACTGATGTCCTCATTTGTAGTGTCATTATGCAGTGGCAAGGAATTATGGGATTTTTCTGGCTTTTAGTGCCATCGACTTAACATTTGTTTAGTGACTGTTCAAAGAAGAATGGAATAGGAATGGAATAAGGATAGGATAGGAATAGAATTGATGGGATGGGATGGGAATAGAATGGAATAGGAATGGAATAAGGATAGGATTGGATTGGATTAGAATTAATTGGATGGAATGGAATGGGAATAGAATGGAATAAGGATAGGATAGGATAGGTTAGGAATAGAATTAATAGGATGGGATGGAATGGAATGGAATTAGGATAGGATAGGATAGGATTAGAATTAATAGAATGGAATGAAAATAGAATGGAATAGGAATAGGAATGGAATAAGGATAGGATTGGATTGGATTAGAATTAATTGGATGGAATGGAATGGGAATAGAATGGAATAAGGATAGGATAGGATAGGTTAGGAATAGAATTAATAGGATGGGATGGAATGGAATAAGGATAGGATAGGATAGGATAGGATTAGAATTAATAGAATGGAATGAAAATAGAATGGAATAGGAATGGAATAAGGATAGGATAGGATAGGAATAGAATTAATAGGATGGGATGGAATGGAATGGGAATAGAATGGAATAGGAATGGAATAAGGATAGGATTAGAATTAATAGGATGGAATGGAATGGGAATAGAATGGAATAGGAATACGGTAGGAATGGAATTAGGATAGGATTAGAATTAATAGGATGGGATGGAATGGAAATAGAATGGAATAGGAATAGGAATGGAATAAGGATAGGATAGGATAGGAATAGGATGGGATGGAATGGAATGGAATAAGGATAGGATAGGATTAGAATTAATAGGATGGAATGGAATGGGAATAGAATGGAATAGGAATAGGAATGGAATAAGGATAGGATAGGAATAGAATTAATAGGATGGGATGGGATGGGAATAGAATGGAATTAGGATAGGATAGGATTACAATTAATAGGATGGAATGGGAATAGAATGGAATAACGATAGGATAGGAATAAAATTAATAGGATGGGATGGAATGGAATGGAATAAGAATAGGATAGGATAGGATTGGATTGGATTAGAATTAATAGGATGGAATGGAATGGGAATAGAATGGAATAAGGATAGAATAGAATAGAATAAAACTTTATTGTCACTTTAAATATACACTAATCAGACTTTAAATATACACTAATCAGCATACATTTAAGTGAACTTTCATTGCATTCAGCTCTCAAGATAACCACTATGCATATACCCGCATACACACACATCACAGGGTACAGCACTGAAAAAAGTGACTTTTGATCATTGCAACATCCCCATGGTCACATGATCAAAATTTAAGCAGTTGGCAATAGGCATGTATTAATGACGATTGTAGGGTCCCAGAGTCATGTGATTGCCATTTGTGACCTTCCCTGTCAGCTTCAAAAAAAAGCAAAGTCCATGGGGGAAACTCTGTTTAATGACCACGTGAGTCACTTAATGATGATGGTGATTCATTTAACAATTGTGGCAAAAAAGGTGGTAAAATAGATCATGACTCACTTAACAGCTTGATTAGCAATGGACATTCTGGTCCCAGTTGTGGTTGTAAGTTGAGGACCACCTGTAATAAGATGTTTTTTGCTGCCAGGTTCTGCCTCTCATTGCTTTAGCTCAATATAGCGGTGGCATTACTGATGATTGTCCTTAATTATTCAGTTCTTCTCACCAAGGATATATGTGTAGCAATGTCATTATCCCATCTTTTAAGGAAGATCTCCCTCGGGAACAACAACTGCCATTCATTTTTAAAATGAAGCATTAGTTTCCTCTTGTTGTTGGCATCCCTGAGGAAAAGGCTCTTTATCAGTGATGCCGTAGCTATGCAGGATAAGAACAGACATGGACAAAAGCGCAAAGGGAAGCTTCTAATTAACATTGCGAGGACATTTTGTAGAAAGAAATAATAAACCTAGAAATAAACTCCGGAAGCTCTTGGCCACTACTTATTGATATACAGTAGTAGCATGTTAAATGTCTCTTGGAGCCTTAGTTTTAATTCTTCTTGCAATTGACTGCAGAAAAGCAGTGCTAAAAAGACCTGGTGCAGAACAAACCCTAGTAAAATCTTTATAGTCTAATAAATTTTGCAGATTTAATTGCAAAACTGGCTAAAGGCTCTCTGCGCAGCTAGTTGGTTTTGTTTTTTTGTTTTTTGTTTTGCTTCTCCTAATATGCGTGACATGGCCAGGAACGATGTAACGTCAAACTTTCCCTTGAGAGATGCTGGAAGTCTAGCTCTTCTCTGTTTTCTGATCGGCATATCTCTCTCTCTAATTCCTTCACAGAAATCCCTCCCTGAAGCAGCAGCTCTTCTCCTATGCCATCCTGGGTTTTGCGCTCTCTGAAGCCATGGGGCTCTTCTGCTTGATGGTAGCATTCCTCATTCTCTTTGCCATGTGACAAAACCAACATGCACTACTACGTACTCTTCTTTTCTTCCCCCCCTGTGTTTAGTCTAATGTGTACGCTGAGCTGAGTGTTTTGTGGGAGAGAAGAAGGGAAGCTCACCTGTTAACCAAATCCTCCCTGTTCACTGGGGGGCAAGTGAATAAATACAGATTGGTATACATGTCCTGCTTTTTTTTAGTGTGCATATTTGGTTCTGTAATAGACACCTGGTTCCAAATATTTTCGCCATGGCGTTAGTGATTTTTTTTGGGGGGGTGGGGGGGTTGACCAGTGGGACACATGAATTCCATCTGATGATGTCAGCCATTTGCACAGCATAATAGGATGTGTTCAGTGCCTCCAATAGATCATTGAAAATCCAGTAATGGCTGTAAGTTTGTTTTTTAGTTCAGTAATTTGCAATAAGTGTGAAATACCTAATCAGTAGCTCGGTGCCATTACTTTTTATGAAATCTTAATTAATGTAATGAAGCTTGTCCTTAGTGTCATAGGATTGTAGCAATGCTTATTGGTGCTTCTGCCGGCATGACTTTAGCTTGGAGCAGGATGTACGGCTTCTATGCAAGATACAGTTCCTCAGCCTCCTGTTTTGCTGCTAGAATGTATTAACAACCAGCAAATAACAATGAGACTCCCCACTATCTTCGTTGTTTTTAAAAAGCGAAATAAACATTTTACATGTTTGTTCCACCTATTTTAGGCATTACAAAGTTAAAAAACAAATATGAAAAAGTCTTAACACCCCATTAGAAACATCACTGCACCATCATCAGTGGCTAATTTTGGAGAAGTACTAACTTCAGCCTCCCCAGTTTAGGCAATCAGTGTTTGTTTGTTTGTTTGTTGGGGAGAGGTTAAGCATCTGAATAGCTCCTCCTACTTTTGACAAACTTGTAAAATTTGGTTTTCTTGGTTCCAGTAAATGAAAACATGGCCAAGAACCAGCAGCCTTTGAAGTGTCTCTTTTCCTTTAAGTGTTAGTGCAAATGGGTGTGGGTGGGTGTGGTATTTAGTAAACATGCTGCTGCTGCTGGGAAGAACCCTGCTTAATTAGACTAAGGCTGATCAAATTTAGCATCCTCTCTCCTCCAAGAGCTAACCATGTGCCTTTGGAGAAGGAAGCCTACCAATAGAACACAAGTGTAATGCCAGCCTCTCAGGTATCATAGGATATTGCAGACTTCTCTTCTCCCCATGGACTTTTAATGGATTTTATACCTAGACTGAATTCACAGTCATGCTAAACTATATAATTTCATTTTTAATTAGAGTTTGGAAACTTTTTTGAAGTATCCTATCTCAGGCTTGAAATAATTATTCCCACTTTATCTTCCAAAGGCTCTGAGCAGCTGTTTCAATCTTAAAACATTTCCATTTAGAGCTGTTTTCTCACATCTGTACAATTTGCTTAGTGTTATGTAAGAGATATGGAGCTCCTTTAATAAATCATGGATATGGAAACTAAGGGTAAGTCAGTTGTGAATTCCGCCCTTTGTCTTGGGTCCAGTTGTAGGCAAGGAGACCTTTTTGCATCCTGATCACTAGAAGGAATACATTTTACAGTGGTTATCATCTACAAATATTTGTTCTGTTTCCAAACCTCTGGGTTTCAGCTTAATACTCTTATATGGAAAAAAGTATTCAGCTCCTTTAGTGTTCAGATGTTTTTGATTACTTCAACGATCTCCTATAGTCGTGATGGCGAACCTGTGGCACGCGAAGCCATATCGGTGCGCATGTGAGCTTAGGTCCAGTGCGCATGCGCGCGCTGGCCAGCTGATTTTCCGGCATACTGGGAGTCAGGAAACAGCCTGTTTTCAGCCTCCGGAGTGGGTGGGGAAGGCCCGTTTTTTGCTCTCCCCAAGCTCCAGAGCCTTTCTAGGAGCCTGGGAAGGGCGAAAACGGCCTTCTCCCCCCCGGAGGTCCCAACTTGAAACGGGCAATTTCTGGTCTCCGGAGGGCCTCCGGGGTGGTGGGGAAGGCCATTTTTGCCCTCCCCAGGCTCCTAGAAAGGCTCTGAAGCCTGGGGAGAGCAAAAAAACGGAACTTCCGGTTCATCTGGAAGTCGGCCAATGGAACGTTTCTGGCCTCCAGAGGGTGGGGAAGGCCGTTTTCACCCTCTCCAGGCTCCTAGAAAGGCTCTGGAGCTTGGGGAGAGCAAAAAGGGCCTTCCGGTTCAACCGGAAGTTGGCAAACGGGCCGTTTTCTGCCTCCGGGGGGGGGCGTTTTCACCCTAGAAAGGCTCTGAAGCCTGGGGAGAGCGAAAAATGGGCGTGCCATCACGTGCTGGGAGCGGGTAACATGTGCATGTGCAGGGGGGGCGCATAGAATTATGGGTGTGGGCACGCATGCGCCCCTCCCCCCTTTTGGCACGCGAACCAAACAAGGTTCACCATCACTGTCCTATAGGGTGTGCTGAGTATTAATAGAAGTTGAATTCCAGCATATCTGGAAGGCATCAGATTATCTACTACTGTTATAAGTCTGCTGGGTATCTTGGAAAGCACAGTGCAGGGTTCTGACCTTACTTATTGAGTTTTGGCTTATTTATTTAATCAAATTTACTAGTCACCCATCTCACAAAAATACAATAATTGATAAAAACACAATACATATTTTAAAAAACACATTTAAAAAAGAAAAAAATGGGGATTAATTAACACTAAAATATACAAAACCCAAGCACAGAGAGCGCGAGTACATCCAACCTCAATAATTAAGCCACCTAAACAAGTCTCTGGTTCCCATGGAATAACCAGTTCTTGAGGAACTTTCACAAAAGTGAGGAAGATGTTGGGGTGGGGTATGTCCAGTGATGGTATTCACTTACCTTCCCTACCGGTTCGCAAATGTGAGTGTGCGCGCATCCCACGCATGCATGTGACCTTCCACGCATGAATTTTGCTCGCGCGTGTGGCTTGCATGCATGTGCGCGGCTTCAAAACATGTAGAAATAGGACGACATAGAGCCAGGGCAGGTGGGCAGGTCCACCCATATATCGCCACTACCGGTTCGCCCGAACCGGTCTGAACCAGCAGAATACCACCTCTGGGTACGTCTGTCACTGTCCACTGCATTAGCAATATTTATGATGATTCCAGAAGTCTGCAGTGTAGCTTTTTGTCATTGTAATAGAGCTTACTGAGGTAAAAAAAATGCCTTGATGCTTCAAGGATCTTAGAAGAAAGTTATGAGGCTTATGGCCCATTGTTGTAATGTATTTGCTTTTTAAAAGTCTGGGTTGTGAAGGTTCCGTCCAGAGACAGGTCTGTTAGCTATTAAGAGAAAGTCGGGGAGGATGGGGGAAAAAATCAAATTTGGGAGAGGAAAAGAAATCACATGTCTTCTTCAGGCCATCATTTGGCAATTAACTCTTTTAAGGTTAAGTACACAGTAAAAATAAAAAGTGCTCCCAAGACAGCATCATAGGGGCATGAAATGGAACAGATCTGCCCTGCTGCTCATAGCTATCCCATGGGCCAAGTGGAAAATGCGAAATTGCAATCCTTTTGGCTGCAGCACTGAACTCTTCATCTGCTTCTTCCTTGTTTTTCTGTGTCCTAGAATTAGGAAGAGCTTGCGATTTTGTTATTTCTCTGCCATGGGATTTCCTCTCCCTTTTGCTTGCCATGTTCACGTTACAGTATATAAGAAAAGAAATGAATATTGTTCAACATAATTTCATAATTTAGAATCCTATCCTTAAAAATAAAAAGGCATATAATCAATTACCAGGGGTTATTTTTTTTTTTTAGGAAGGGTTGATCTAAAAAGGCTAAAATGCTTTCAGAAGGGAAAAAAATGAAAGAAAAAAGAGGATGGTAGTCTTTCATCGGCTTCCTCAATAACGTTTTTCAGGAGGACAGCCCCATATGTTTCTCTTGACTAAAATGCTTTGCCTATGATTGTGCAGGGTGAACAAATGGCTCGCAACTATTTTGGGAGTTCTTGGGAGCCTGACTATATTGACTAGGGTTGCTGCTGCTTGTTGTCAACCCACAGCTGGTCCTGGCAATCTAGACTGGGGTTGCTAAGGAACTGACTGAGCTGCATATTACAGTTATGGCTGTGTTTTGGAAACTTGCTGCTGATGCCAACCTGGCCATGGGGTGGGGTGAGTGAACAGTAATAGTTAAACAATGAAGGGAACGCTAACAAGTATCTGAACTGAAGAAACATGTCTGAGAGGTGTCCTTAGTCTATGTAGGAGATAAAGTAGAATGGTTAATGGACAATTTAATCTAGGACCAGAGATATTCCAAAAATGCTAGAAATAATGGAACTGCTCAACTTCTTATTCCCAGACAGAAAGGTTGTAAAAATGGGGGCAAACTCACTTAACAAATGTTTCACTTAGCAACAGAAAATTTGGGCTCAATTGTGGTCATCAGTTGAGGACTACCTGTACTTAACAATGTTGAGGGAAAGAATGTGTGCCACTAACTCCTGGATATGAGCTTGTCATTCATTCATCCATTTATCAGGAACAAAGAATGATTCCCTTCTTACTTGGCAAAAACTAGGAGTTGGTGTGCTCTCAAACTCCAGCCAGTGAAAAGAATGTGGGCATGCATCCATGCTGGGGTTTCTGCAGCTAGCAAAGGGGGAAAAAGATAAAACCTTCAAGGAAACTCCATGCTTAAGCCTACCGTGTAATCAAACATTTATGCTTTATGCTGCAGTACAAACCCCCTGTAGGAGTTATTCCAAAGACTCATAGGTAGGAAGCCATTTCAAGGACTGTCAATTGCTTTGGTGGTAAAATATATACCATCAAGGTAGATGCAGCTTAATGGATGCTCTAAAAAAAAAAAATCCTTGCCTTACCTCTCATTTGTGTTGGGGATGTTTAATTACTCTTGTAATGTTGTGAAGGGTTTATTTAGGAGCAGCACCTGGGAAAAAAAAAGTCTAGCAGCCTTATCTCGCCCCATGTTCTCAAGCTAGGCTGACGGCTGGATTGAGTGTGTACACTTGGGATCCTATACCAAAGAACAATTTCAAAACATTGTGTGCTGTGGGATAAGAGTATTTCCAAAACAAGGAGACAGTAGAATTAAAAATAGTTTTTGCTTGTTTGCCTCCTTTCCTTTTGCCCTTGGTGGAAGGATGCTCATCTCTCTTGGGAGTGATGAGTAACTATTACAATCAATAGTTCAACATCTGGATGACCACATATTCCCCCATACCTAATATAAGCAACATTTTATCCCTTCACTCAGCCAATTCAAACTTCCCCATCCCCTCTCAGGCATATAGGAATTCCTAACCAGCACAGGGATTCTGGGAACTGTAGTCCCAAGATCTCAAGATTGTTTGATTGGGGAAAGAAAGGAAGGCTGTTTTCATCATCTCCAGTTGCCGCCTGACCCTTTTCTTAAACAGTATATTTTTTTGTGGACTGCTACTGCACACAGATAGCATCTATTCCTCACATTTCAAAGGGGATATGCTTATTTCAGTGGGACCGCCTGGGATATTTCCTAGACCACATGCTTTGTCAACTGGCTTCTCTCGAGTTGTCTAGGCCGAGATATTCAACAGCCTGCAGAGACAAGATACAGTTAAACACCTGCATGGCTTCTACATTTAAGTAATAACAATGGCAGCAAATGCTATGTTGTTCACTTATTGTATCACTTGCTTAATCTTTTGTCAGTTTTGATATTTCACTGGCATGGTATTAACAACGTAATTATGATGCCCTTTTTAAAAGAATGCTAGATTCACTCCTGGTATTCCCCATCCCCACGGCACTGAAACATTCAAGAACAGCTTTGACTTCGTTGGTTTTAAATCAGGAAATATATACCCATGTTGCGGCAGAAGTGGTCTGCCTTTCTGGCTGCAAGGTAGGCATATAGTCCCAGCTGGTAAGTTGGAGCAACATGTGATGTGTTTAATAATATGTCAAAGTTTACCAATGTTGGATAGAAGTAGAATAATCCTTTGAAAGCCAGAATTATCCCTAGAGAGAACCAGTGTTCTGGTTCTCAAAGGATTGCTCTGCTTCCGTGGGCTGGGTTGGTGTTCTTCATTCACTGATAGAATAATTGTTTGCTGGAGTCAACAGACATTAGGATTCTCACAAGATGGGAGGTGTTGAGGCATCTGTCTTTACTGCAGACTTGATTATCAGAGATCCTTACGCAGTTTCTACTAATCATAGAGATGAAGCAGCCATCTTTACCTCACATGATCAGTGGTGGGCTCTAAATTAGATCGCCACCGGTGCGCGCAGAAGCATTCCGGGTGGGTGGGCGGAGCCTCCTGCCGCTACCAGTTCTAAGAACCGATCCGAACCAGGAGCACCCCACTGCTGCACATGATTAATAGAAGATAGCATGCAAACTAATGTAGGTTCATTTCTTGCATTGATTTTTCACAGTATATTAAGCGAACCAAACTTTAGTGTTAAGATTAACACTTGCCTTTTAAAGGCTTCCCTGCTCATTGTTATAGAAAATCAGCCTGCTGATTTTGGGGCTATCCGAAGAGTGCTTCAGGGGTCACAGGCTGCTCTCCTGTGCATTAGATCAATAATATTAAAAGACAAAAGAGGTAACAGAGTTGAAGAGAGGCAAGACTCCACTTGAATTACATTATGAATTTGTTTACTGTCACTGCAGTGATGCTGGCTGTATACATTAAAAGATGCAATCTATAGCAAGTAAAAATATGTATACCTCTTATTTTCACGCTTGATAAATAACTTATGAACTGATGGTGTTGAGAAACTTTATGTAGGAGTCGTTCGGTGTTGACCTCAATGGTTTAAATGGTTGCTTCCAACTCTGGTTTCAGGTTGTTTTATCCATGTGTGAATGCTGCATTTATACTGTATATCAGATTAGCTTACAGAGCAGTTTGATCAATTTGTGTGTGGCGTAAATCCATCCAACTATGGTTTATTCAACAAACAATGGTTAAGCAAATTATACTTTGGCACAATGTGCGTACTTAAGAGTTCGGATCAGTCTAAAGTGGAAATCCTAAAAATGTAATTCCCAGGGAGTAAATCCAACTGAAGTTGATGTACTCATGCAATATCCTGGGTTTAAACTAAATTGTGGTTGGTTTGTAGCTCAAACTAACTACAAAGTTGTGTCAACTCAGCCATTTTGTACCAGATTTACATAACTTGCTGTATCTTAAAGTGAAAACAGCATTAAATAAACAAAATATTTGACATAAGGTGAATATTAAGTAAAACTAAATAACCCATCTACTTCATTGAGTCACCTTTTCAGAGATATTTCCTTATCTAAACAGAAAAACAGAATGACTATGGACAGGCAAAAAAGCAGTGGGAGCAGGAATGACCTGAGTTCCTGCTAGCTTTCCCATTGACTTCTCTTGTGGGAAGCTGACAGGGTGCAGTGGAAATCAGGATCACAGGACCAAGGTTAACCGTGTTGCAGCAGCCACAACTTTATAAATGCAATTGGTGTGAAGTTCCTTGAAATTTCAATTGCAATAGAACCTCTGGTCACGACCATAATTCGTTCCATAACTTTGGTCGCAAACAGATTTGGTCGTGACCCGAACCTAATTTTGGAAATTTGGCGCTTACAAAAAAAAAATGGCATGGAAGGGGAAATCGGCTGCGGGGGAAAAAAATTGTGATTTTTTTTTTGGCCGGAACCCGATTTGGTCGTGTCGCTTCTGGTCAGAAGTGTTCATGACCAGAGGTTCTACTGTACATATGAATAATGGGTCCCAGATTTTTTGCACATTCTTTGCTAGTTGAAGGTTTTAAAAAACAGGAAAGTTTGGGAAAGGGAAGCATACAAACTTTCAGACACCAGAATGAGTATGTAGTAGAACAATTTTCTCAGATAGATTCCTACAGATGTCTTAACATAACAGAGGTTAGGTTAGGGAAGGCTGCACTATAGTAACAACCCAATTTTTAGTTGATTGTTCTCTTTCCTCCATCTTTTGGAATTTGCAATAAATTAGATAGGCATAAAAATATACATTACTTGAGTTAATCCATGTAGCTGATTAAGTATAATATCTTTAACTTATACTTAAGTATGACTTTATTCGTTCAACCAGAGGATATAAAAGGCTGCACAAGAATGAAGAAGCAAGCCAGTATACACCACATCAATCACTTTAATGCAAAACAAGTAATCTTCACTTGATTGGAGTTAGCATGGAAAAAAGTGCACAAAGGCAGCCAATCTCAAGAAGAGGAAGTTTTTTTTGTGGATTTATTACTTGCATTTATGTTGGCTCTTTCTCCAGTAAGCTCAAAGCAGTGCAATGGTTCTTCCTTGTTTTATCCTTATAACAACCTATAAAGTAAAATAAGCTGAAAGACAAAAGCTGGAATTGAGTAAGTTTCAGCCATGCTTAATTCAATCTAAGCATTCAGGTTTTCATAGCACGTTGAAACATAAACGTAAGCTCAAAGTTTGGAATTGGTCAATATAGGCTTTATCAGCATAAACTCAGCCAGTAATTGTCTTAGGGCAGGGGTGTCAAACTCAAGGCCTGCGGCCTAGATCCAGCCCGTGGGATACTTAGATCTGGCCTGCAGGGCCGCCCTGGAAACAATGAAGGACTGGCTCTCGGTGCCTCTGCCAGCGAAAACTGAGCTCGGGAGGGCCGTGTGCAGCCCTCCTGTGCCCCGTTTTTGCTGGCAGAGGGTTGCAAGAGGCCGTCACAGCCAAAAACAAAGCTCAGGAACCCATTTTCACGGGCAGAGCCCTCGGCCTGCCAGACACCCCCATGAGTGATGTTGAGCTGGCCACGCCCACCCCAGCCACGCCCACCCTGGCCCAAGGTCAAACACAACCTTGATACAGCCCTCAATGAAATCGAGTTTTGACACCCCTGTCCTAGGGTCTATCAGATAGCTGGGTAGACATCTGAATCAGATTCCTCAATCTTTTTAGATGAGGTTTAGATTAAGATACTGTTTAATTCATTGTTTACTTAACTTTAGTTTATTGAAGCCATAACTGGGTTCACACATCAAGCCATATTTCATAATTTACAAATATCACTTCACACAAAACACTTAACAAAATGAAAGTAATTATAGGGGTTTAATGTGACGACCAAAAGCACTCTAATTCAGAGTTTGGTAACCTATGCCTGATTAGGTATTACTGTTTGAATTATCCCTCACTACTTGACCATAGTAGCCGATTTACAATTGATCGTAATGGATGGAAAGTAATCAAAGAGAGAAGCAACCTAGAACTAAGAAATTTCCTGACAGTTACAACAATTAATCAGTGGAACAACTTGCCTCCAGAAGTTGTAAATGCTCCAACTGGAAGTTTTAAAGAAGAGATTGGACAACCATTTGTCTGAAATGGTATAGGGCAGGGGGTTGGACTAGAAGACCTCCAAGGTCCCTTCCCACTCTTATTCTATAATTAATATCTGAGGGATATAATTCTGCAGTCTCTAATAATTGGGTTGTTTAAAGAACCTGTCTCATCTTGATAGTTGCAAATTAACATGCTTTTATCAGCAAAATTTTGGTCCTTAAATCCAAGTTAAAGCAGCAGAATCGTGAAGAATTTTCATAAATAAAAGGTAAAGATAAAAACTTCCTTCCATCAAACTCAACCTCTGGTTCATGTCCACGCAGTTTTCTTGGCGACGCTACATAAATGGATTACTGCCTTCTGCAGGCTCCTTCTCCCGATGGCCTCCCATCCAAGTATTAATTCTGACTCTACTTGGTCTTTTCCAGATTAGCCACGTTTGATCAGATACAAGAATCTGCTTTGGGGTATTAACAAATAAGAACATTAAATACAGCATGGTCGTCAAGAGCAAAGGACTCTTGATTGTATCTTAATTATGGCAATTCCTCCAATCCTGCAGCTGTAACTCTGCAAATGATATAGACAGTAACCACTTACCTGGAAATAAGGCTACAGGAGATTTATTGATTAAATGCATTGGGAACATGGTCAGTGTTTGGTCCACGCTTTGATCATTCTTAATTTAATTAAAAGTTCTTATAGGCCACCCAATCCCGTAGGACTCAGGGCGGCGTACAACAGGGATAAGAACAATACAATAATACATGACAATTTAAAACATGACATTATTTTAAAAACCATTCATTCATGGGAGAATCCGATCTTCTTCACCCCGCCTGCCAGAAGAGCCATGTTTTCATGGCTTTGCGAAAGGCTAGTAGAGTGGGGATAGTCCGGCTCTCTGGTGGGAGTTGGTTCCAGAGATGGGGCTCCCACAGAGAAGGCTCTCCCCCGTGGTCCCACCAACCGACATTGTTTGGCTGATGGGACCTGGAGGAGGCCCACTCTGTGGGATCTAACTGGTTGTAGGGAGGTATGTGGTAGGATAGGTCCCGGAGGTAACCTGGTCCTGAGCCATTCTTCTGTGTCTTCCGTCTTTTTGTGTATGTATATGTGTGTGCGTGGTGTGTATACACACACACACATATTGCACATTATATCATGCACACATACGTGTGGGTGAAATAGCTGAGAATGAAAAAGACGGAACACACAGAAGATTGGTCCAAGGCCATTTCTGGATGGAAAAACGACTAAATCAACCTCCGCTGACTTACCGTCTTTTAGCTGGCCATACGAGGCAACTTTCCCAGCCAGCACCTGGAGGGCGCCAGATTGGAGAAGGATGCAGGAATAACTTCGTCTCGAGGGCCGGAAGCTCGACTTCTACTGGCGTGCCTCGCGCGCACATGCGCCCGCGCGCTTTCCCTCCCTCCCCCCCCCCCCCCGGGAGTTGAGCGGCGGGAAGCAGCACCCAAGACCAGCAACTTGTTCCCCTCAGCTGCCGCCGCTGGTACCCCCACCCCTCAGCACCACCTTCTATTTTTCCTAATCCCGCCCACCCCCTCCTTCATTGGTTTTGCGGTCCGGTGACCCCGCCTCCTTATCAAATCTCGCGAGGATCTCGGGTGCTCAGAAAGCAGCGGCGGCGGGGGGGCCCCACCGCAATCCACCACAGCGAGACTTGGGGGCTGTCGCTGGAGAGTGGGGAAGAGTCCCGTTAGTGTCGGCGCCAGGCGGAGGGGCACGGGGACTTAAAAGGGGAGAGGGAGCTCGGTCACTTTCCCTCCTTTCTCCCGTCCCGAGGTGAGTGTCTTCCGTTGCTTCTCAGCTTCTCCCCGTTCTCTAACCACCTCCTCCTCCTCCCCTCAAGAAAAAAACCTAACTCCTCCAAGACTTGCGAGATGGGGTTCCGCCTGGCGGTGATTGGCAGCTCTGCCGCGTCAATTAGCGCAGCAGTCGGGAGGAGTGGTGGGCGACTCGGCTAATCAGAGCGTGAAGCTGGAGCCGGAGCCCGCCCCCTTCCCTGGATGTGGGCGGGACTTCGGGGTCTGTGAGGAAGCTCTGAGAAGGGGCCCGGGCGGTGGCCAGGAGGAGGGGCGCGCGCGCCCAGGAGTCGGAGTGATGATGGGCGCACGAGAAGGGAATAGTTGGGAGCAGCCTGGCTGGGTGGCCCACGGGGGTGCTTCTCGCACACGTGTATGGATAGAGTGTGTGTTTGTGCATGTGTGTATGTGATATAATCATAACATTACACATATAACACATACACATACATACATACATACATACATACATACATACATACATACATACATACATACGGGTGAAATGGCTGAGAATGAAAAAGACGGATAGTCCAGGGGCTGAGGTTTATGAGAGGCAAAAACAGCATCATCCTGAAGGAAGGAGAGCTGGGTGGCGTTACTGATCAGAGACGATTACAGCTCTTGCAAAGACTTAATGGAAGATATACATCCCAATAGATAAATGCTCCCCCCTCCCTTTCTCTCCAAACATATTAGATTGTTGTACAGTATACTAAAACAACAAGGGTGACTTGTTCAAGGCTTAAAAGATGCTGCAGAATCAGTGAATAGGTGCTGGAAAGCCCTCCTAGATCAGTCTGGAAAAACTTCCATATTTGATGCCCAAGAAGATTATGCAGAAAACTGAAGCTGCAAGTTCCTTTGGACACACCTATGAAATAGAAATAGGGGTAGCAAGTCTCCCAACTTCTGTATGCTTTTCTGAGCAGATGGAGAAGTTGCTGGACTGCCCAGAGGGAATCAATAAGTGAATAGTGATTGCTGCTCCTTGCTGTGATTATTTACCTGATTGTCCACAAAATATCCATTTCCATTTGAATGTCCAACCCTTTTGAGAGGGAATGGGTTATCCATAACGCCATACAAAATGGGTTAGGAATGGGAAAAGTGTACAGAGATGGCTTCTCCTGGAAGGACTGCTGTTTTGCCTGTTTTCAACAGGCTGAAAGGGAGGAGTGTTGCTTATACTGCTGTAGGAGGTGCCCCCCACCCTAAAAGTGGTGCTACTCTGCTGGTACTAGTTCGCCTCCTAATAACCTGCATCAATAACCCTTCTTCAGCACCATCAAATGAGATTTCCCCGTAAGAGAAAGGCCTCACATTCTGTATTGCATAGTGATGCTTCTCAACTGTTTAAGGGCATAGGATAAATGACTAAGAGATAGCAAATGTTTGCTCACCTGTACTGGCAGTCAAGAATTGTTGTTGTTGCAGAAAACTGCTGTAAACTAAAATCATCTCTTTGGATTGTACTGCAGCTGAGTAGCTCCGTCCACCATGACAGGTGTCTTTGAGCTGCTGCTCCTTATTTTTTTTTTTATAGAAAGGATTAGGGCTAGCAAGAAAGTGGTGATCACTACTTTTTAAAAATAACACTCAACAGCCAACTTTGAATGGGGAGGAGGAAGTGATGCTTGTGTTGTGATATGTGCCAGTAAGGCAGTCTAGTGGAATGGATAAACATGTGGTTGTGACAGCATAGAGTGTTGATGGTTGCTGCTTTGCAGTGTCAGCTAGTTAACTGAGAGTGACATCATTGGGACCACAAAGTTCTGTGGCCTTTGGCAGCAATCCAGTGACACCAGCTAGAATTATCATGGAAAAGATAGTGTCCATTTGGGAACATTAATTCCATCTTTGTCAGCCCCTTGAGTTGAGTGCAGTCATTATTTTCTTTTAAGGAATGTTGGAAGTAGATTATTCTTCCTGAATGGCTGTGTCAAAAACTTTTCATAGCATAGCATGCTTTATTTCACATCATCAACATTGTCTTAAAGCAGGGGTCGGCAATCTTAAAAACTCAAAGAGCCATTTGGACCCGTTTCCCAGAGAAAACAAAACACCCAAAGCCACAAAACCTGGGTGGGTGTGGCCAACTCGATGTTACTCGCTCCCACCGAGTCACATGACCACCACCTCCAGCCATGCCTACCCAGGTTTTGTGGCTCTGTTTTCTTTTCTATGGGAAACAAGTATTTCTCTCTCTCCCTTTCCCATCTCCCTCCCTCCCTCTCATCTCTTTCTCTCCCTCTCCCCATCTCTCTCTCCCTTCCTCCCCACCCATCTCTCTCTCCCTCCCCTTCTCTCTCTCTCTGCTGAGGAACGATCGCCACCCCTGGCAGAGGCTTCCCTTCGGGCGACCCTCCTCCCCCTCTTGCGACTCTCTGGCTGGCTGTGGCGCACGCGGAGAGACCCTCAAGTGAGCGCCAAAGCACAGCAAAGGCGCGCACGGAGGGCGGGGGGCTTCTCACTTAAGGAGGGTCTTTGGACACGGCTTCTCTCCTGCCCTAAGGATCCAGCCATCATCTTGCCGTGTCCACTTCACCCCTGCAGCTCTTGGGCTGAATGGGGAGGGCGTAAGCTCCAGCCCGAAGCAGCAGGAAGCAAAGGCTGCCTTACACGTAAATGTGGCGCAAAGGCAGGTACAGGGCCGCTTCGCTCCTATACTAAGGCTCCGGCGACCCTCCTCCCCTTCCCCCTCCTTGTCCTCTCATGCAGGGGGGGCATGGCAAGGTGATGACCGGAGCATTAGTGCAGGAGCGAAGCAGCCCTTTGCTTCCTGCCACTTTGGGCTGGAGCTTACGCCCTCCCCACTTGGCCGAAGAGCTGCGGGGTGTGTATGTGTTCACGGCAAGGTGATGGCCAGATCCTTAGGGCAGTAGAGAAGCTGCGTCCAAAGACCCTCCTTAAGCGAGAAGCCGCCCGCCCTCCGCACGCGCCTTTGCTGCACTTTGGCGCTCACTTGAGGAGGGTTTCCCCGCACATGCGCACCCTCCTGGCCCCGCCACAGCCAGCCAGGGAGTCGCAAGAGGGGGAGGAGGGTCGCCCAAAGGGAAGCCTCCACCGGGGGTGGCTATGTTCCTCGACCAGCAATGGAGAATCAGCCCCGGCCGCTTCTCCATTCCCGCCATCGCCCTTACCTTCTCAGGCCAGGCAAGGGAGGGGAGGGCGAGGCCAGCCAGTGATGGGTCAGGGAGCCACAACAGTGGGCCCAAAGAGCATTAACTTCACTTGATTGGTTTGTTTATCTGAATCTAACGGGGGCAGTGACAGACTGGGCTGGAGTTAAAAAATGCTATACAGATAGTCCTTGACTTATTACCACAAATGGGACCAGAATTTCCATTGTTAAGCAAGGTGGTTGTTAAGTGAGTTGTGCCAGATTTCATTACCTATTTTGCTATGGTTGTTAGGCAAATCACTTCAGTTGTTACGTGAATCATGAGGTGAATCTGGCTTCCACTGTTGACTTTGCTTGCCAGAAGCCAGCTGGGAAGGCTGCAAACGATGATTATATGACCCTGGGACAGTGCAAACATTGTAAATACATGCCAGTTGTCAAGCGCCTGAATTTTGATCACATGACCATGGAGATGCTGTTGGGGTCATAAATGCAAGTCACTTTTTTCAGGGCTGTTGTAAGTATGAACAGTAGCTAAATGAATGTTTGTAAGTCAAGGCCTACCTGTACAATCTTTGAAAATACATTTTTAATATGCATAACTGATTTAGCAACACCTTACAGTATCCACAATGATACAAAAGATACTTTGTAAAAAAAAAATCCAAAATATGTACATTGCCCCACTATCTTGCTTCAAAGTACATTCATTTCAGGTGGCAGTAATTGCAGCTTGTTTTGTTTAGAATAATACATGATATTTGTGTGGCTTATTTTAAGAGCTTCCAGATGCTTCACACAGAATCGTAGTGACAACAGCAGTATAGGGAGATTTTCTAATCTAGTCTGAATAGCTATTAGGAAAATGCAGAATAGTGGTTTCCCTATAGCTGCATGGTCAACTTTCAGTAATACAAAAATTATGGATTTACATAATGACTTACAGCCATTGAATTAACATTACTTTTTGTCTTGTAACTTTGTATGTTGGTGGTTATGTTAAACTGAACCTCCACATGGGAAAGCAAGTTGTTAATAATGAATAAAAATGGTCAAAATTGAGAAGTGTAATATTTATATTAACATCGCGACAAATTCCTTTGCTGACTGAAGTTACATGAAGCAATTTGTAATCAATTTTACTCATCCTTCCATCTTTCCGAGGTGGGTAAAATGAGGACCCAGATTGTTGGGGGCAATATGCTGACTCTCTAAACCGCTTAGAGAGGGCTGTAAAGCACTGTGAAGCGGTATATAAGTCTATGTGCTATTGCTTATAGTGGCACAAAAATCTTAAATTGTATAGTAGAGTGTTTCATCAGATGCTTGGTCACTTGTTATGTGCTTGTAATGAAAATAAATACTTAGCTTCAAATAACAGAGATGGGCTTTGTCGGAATATTATTAAGCTTATCTTATATTTGTGAACTATGGGAGAAAGGGACACTATGGCAGGGGAATGAAGAGGCGATAGAAAAACAGCAGGAAGGATTAGTATGAATAATTCCTCTTACATAATATTTTATTCCTTGCAGAATTTTCAGATATTGGGATTTCTCAATTCTAGAATTGGAAAGGGAGATCAGATACTAAATTCTGTCCAGATGCAAGGCCGTGTCCTTGACTATAGAGGACTAAAAGCTAAGAATTCTGTTGTCAGCCTTGAAGCCATTTTGGGAGCATCTTCAGGCCTGCGACAGTGAGGCCCGGGAGGGGGAGCTGTGGGAACATAAGGCGGGAGGTAGAGATAGCTGGGGGATGTGTAGTCAAAATTGCATTCTTTCTCGTGGGAGCCAAGGGCGCTCTACCAGGTGTTGGAAGGGCATGGACCAAAGCCAGCTGGAGTTGGGACTACGACCTGATTGGCCCATGTGATGGACATGTGACCTGGAGGGCAAGAACTTTGGGCTTTGATTTGGGTGGGGAAACCCTGGGTCCTGCAGAGTCAGGTTTTCACCAGCTGTGACAATATGATATCCCAAATAAACTTTTGCTTTGAGGAAACTCTAGGCCAGTGGTTCTCAACCTTCCTAATGCTGCGACCCTTTAATACAGTTCCTCATGTGATGACCCCCAACCATAAAATAATAAAATTATTAGGAAACTCGGGTAGGTTCTAACTTACCTCGCTGCCAGTTCGCTTCCTCCTGCGCTGCAAAAAATTGCACACAAAAAAGCCGAAAACAAGATGGCGACACATGCGCAGTGCCGGAAATTCGGCTTCTGCGTATGCTCAGAAGTTCCCATGGTACAGATTTTTTTTTTGCAGTAGTCTATTTGCATGTGGGTGGACCCACCTGGAGATGGATAGAGGAGCGGGGTCTCGGTTCCTAAGACCATCGGAAATATGTGTTTTCCGATGGTCTTAGGCGACCCCTGTGAAAGGGTCGTTCGACCCCCAAAGGGGTCACAACCCACAGGTTGAGAACTGCTGCTCTAGGCCACAGAGTTTTGATTGCTTTGGGGTTATTACTTGGAACCCTGACATCTGTGATGCCCTATTGGCTATAGGTCTTAAGTATTAATTTTTCCTTGACAGTTGGCCCTGATATTAACATATGTTGAGTTAGTATATTGATGTCATGTTAGAGTTTTCTCACATTGCAGCATTGAATCTTGCTAAATCAAAGTGAAATTAATCAAAACTCATTAAAATTGTGGAAGAAGAAAAAAGATGATTTGATTCAAGATGTTTCCTCTGTACTTAGCCACTTCTTTTGCTAAGAACTTCATAGAATAGCACTATTATATGACAGAACTGTTTGAGAGCATTGGATATAATGAGGCTGATAAATATATTGAACTGTCTTTGGGTAGAAATTAATATACTGCTTTCCTAGCAAGTGTTAAGTACATTTTATTTGTAAATCAAGCATTGTAGATGTGTTGGTTCTGTATGAGGACTTGAAAGTGTATTTTTATAAAGTTTTGTATTTCACCGCAGTTCTGAACCCTTAATACAATAATGGGAATAATGGAAAAATTGTCCATTAATCCAAATATTGAATGGCACATATAAAATAATCAACCTGTTTTATGCCATTAGTCTGCTAAAATGAAGTTCAGTAAATTAAAGGTTTACTATAGTAAACTCAACTTCTGGTAACTATATGGACATATCTATGTTGCTTTCTTGCATTATGGAAGTAGTTTCCTTTGCCTTCTTCCAGATCTTTCAAGTTATTTTTTAGTGTGACTTATCATTATCTTCCCTAATCTAAGTACCTTCTTAGTAGCTAGCTTTCCAGTTTTCAGAACTCCAAATAGGTGTATTTGCTGACAAATATTTTTAATAAAACATTTTTTATTTTATTTATGTATATCCTGCTTTTATTATTTTTACAATTAACTCATCCAATATACCTATCTCCTCCTATTTTCCTCACAACTACAACCCTGTGAGGTGAGTTGGACTGAGGGAGTGGCTCAAGGTCACACAGTTGGCTTTCATGGCTAAGATGGAACTTAAACTCACAGTCTCCCGGTTTCTATCCTGGTGCCTTAACCACTAGACCTTACTGGCTCTCTTATCCAGAAAGTGTTAAGATAGGAAAAACTGACTTACATCAACTGGGGGGGGGGGGATCAGAAACTCGAGGAGTTAAATTTTTGGTAACCGTATCTTGATATCAATATTTGTTCCACCTATCAAATATTTCTTATATTATGCAATACTCCTACACCAAGTTATGTAATGCTCACCTGGATGAATAAAAGAAGATAAGTAGCATTGGCTACTTATAGTCCACATAGTTATCCGTAGCCTAGTAAGTAGAAAAGATATGTTTATCGGGTAGGAATAAAATGTAGGCTTCTATTATGTTACAAGATTTTCAATACATATACAGTTATTACCCAAATACATTTGTTCACTGAATATGCAAGACTTTTCTACTAGCCTACTTGTCTTTAACTTTTGTAAGTGATGTCAACAATAGTCTTTTTTTTTTTACCATACTTTTGTTTGAATGCCACAAAGTCTGGGCTTGTCATGTGGAATTACAATATATTTAACCGCCTGGTTGCCAATGGGAATTAGGAATTGTTTGCAGGAAAGCACTTCCTCCAGACAAGTGAGCAAGCTATTAAAGAGGAACTGAGACCTTTGTCCTTTCTTTGCCGGCCAACTTAGCTATTGTATTAGCAGAAAAGGAAGGGGATTCTTACCTTCCATACTGGCTGTGAAGGAAAAGTAACCTGGTAATGGAGTAACGGTATTTTTTTTCTGATTGAAAGTAGATGAGTGAACGAGCAGCTTTTTGGAGCTTAATAACTACTGTATTTTTCGGAGTATAAGACGCACCTTTTTCCTCCCTAAAAGTGGCTGAAAATTTGGGTGCGTCTTATACTTTGAATGTAGCTTTTTTTTCTAGCCCTAACCAGATGCTAACGATCTTCCCAGCTCTTACTGGCTTGCATGCTCTTTCATTGTTACTCTCTCAGAAGGTTTTTTTAAGTCCTAACCAGGGGATAAAATAATGTGCTGAAGCTGACCAGACTAAGGATGCTAGCCAGATGAATACCTGGTAGGCAGATTGTTTTCCCCTATTTTCCTCCCCAAAAACTAAGGTGCGTCTTATACTCCGGTGCGTCTTATACTCCGAAAAATACGGTATATTTGGCTAGAGTTGGTTTAGAATAAAGTTCAAGTACCGTATTTTTCGGAGTATAAGACGCACCTTTTTACCCTCAAAAAGAGGGTAAAAACCTGGGTGCGTCTTATACACCGAATGCAGCCCCACCCAGCCACCCTCACCCTTTGACATCTGCCTGCCAGAAATTTACCTCTTTGCAGCAAACAGGGCAAAGCACAAGAAGAGCACAAGAAGAGAGAAACTGCCTCCCGATCTACAGCTGAGAGGTTTGCAAGCCACGTGGAAAAATGAAACTAACAATGGTGGCTGTAATGAGACAAAATGCTGGGAGATAAACTGCTGGCAATATTAGGGTGCTGAAATCCAATGGAGGCAAGCTATAGCTGCTATGGCTCACAGCTAGAGCTCTTGCCTCACAATCAGGAGGTTGTGAGTTCTATCCTAGGTAGAGGCAGATTCTGTTAATATGTTATTTTGTTAAATGTTTGTAGAGTGTTCAAATTACTGTATTAGACTTATTTTTTAAAGACTGCTTTATTATTGTTCTAGACAACTTAACAAAATGAAGAAGCTTTTTAAAATAAATGCTTGCTCTGAAGAGGGCCAGTGCTATTGTATCTTCTTTTAAATAGCAGAGAATATTTCCAGAAAGCCACATCAATTTTAAAGAGCTGTAAAAGTATAATCTGAAATGTCCTGTTTTAGTATTAAGTATTAGTATTAAGTATTAGTATTAAAAGAAGGCAGCTGAGAAACCCTGACTAGTCATGTTTGGAGTATTTAGATCTATTTAAATAATTGGGAGGAGTTAGTGTGATTACATTTAAGAAAACTTTCTGGGATTAATATACTGCCATAAATGTACATTTCTCCAATTCTTTGCCACTTCTATGGGTCAGGCACACGTGCACAGAAATACACAGCAACAGTGTATATCATCTGTACTGTTTGCTGTTTGCTGTTTGGCAAATTGCTGGGAGGCAGAGGCCTTTTTTCCTTGTTTTCCTCCCCCAAAACTAAGGTGCGTCTTATACTCCGGTGCGTCTTATACTCCGAAAAATACGGTATATGAGCTGCAAAAATCCCCAGTTCCAATATTACCTTATCTATGTACTCAAGCAAGTCACCAGTTTTGGTCTCAGCCCCCTTATAGGCTGGACTGGTAAATTAAACAAGATTTCAGAAGAAGGCCGTCAACTCTCTGCCTCATGACAAAAAACTATCATGCATCTATCTATGCATGAACAGACAAGTTTGATATGAAGTAATCTTTTCCATATGTGTGTAATATGAAATCTATTACACAGAACTGATTTCATATATCCATATTAATTTTGTATACATGAAAATATATCTTTGTGACTCCTTCCTTCTTATTCAGCAGGCTCTGTCTCTACAGTGCATTACGTTCCCACTCATATTTGCATGTCAGCTGCCTTAAGCATATTATACTTCTGTGGAAATAAGTTTTTATTGAGCAAGTATTTACAAGATGACCAGGTAAAGGAAAACTTTCTCATCATTTTACAAGGTATTGAATTTTTGGACCCTTGAACTGGGCATCCCAAAATAGTGACAGAGGAATGCTGTTACTTATTCCAAGTATACTGGTCATATAATTGCTGTGATCATAACTACATTTTATTTTATTACTCTACAACAAATAGTGTAATTGCACTATGCTGATAGTTTATTGTAGGTATAATTTAAGATTTTCCAAGCATGTTCAGTTGTTATAGTGTGGGGATTAAAGGACTTATACTATTGCCAAATCCTTTATAGATAGTATAGATTCATCAGGAAATCTATAGCACTGTGAGTTAATTTGTGGTCCTGGTCATAGTAGTTGTTATGAACAGGTTTGGGAATGCAGGAGCTTTATATTTTTCATATGTTGTAAATCTCAGGCTAATGCCTTTCATGTAGTTATCATGGATTATGGGGCCCCATAACTAAGGCTTTCACTGTTGAACCAATAACCAACATGAGTCTTTTGTACAACCATCTAACTTTCAGTAGTGCTTCTGTTTCAATAATACAAATGTTATTCCCCATATTTATATGTTGGTAGAATTTCTTCCCTGCTATACTTCCGGGGGGGGGGGGGGGGAATCCAGAAGTAAATAAAATTATAAATCAAAATGACAAGTGTTTCAATGTTAAAATAGTAATGAGAATAACAATTATAGACGTTTCCTTTTTGGGCAGAAATTCTCCTGAAGTACCAAATCTATATAGGTATGATTTTGATTCTTTTCAATAGGTAGTATGGTATTAGCCAATAACTGATTTAACTAGATATTTGAAACTGTTCTAAGAAAGACATGCCAATGGGGCTTATTTATACTTTACTAAGCCTTAACAAGGGAACAATAATGTGTTTCCTCCATGTATTTACAATTATTTTGGCTTATAATAGTTATTTAAATAAAAGCGCTAGATTCCCATTTGAAAGCCCAGATTACTCAGATTTATTCATGAACTGTGTCTGTAAAGTACAGTTTGAGCTAGATTTGAAGTTTAGCCTTCCAATTTGAAATAATTTAAAAGCTTCAGGCTTCAGTATATGCTAGTTGTTGATAAAGCTTTAAGCCAGTGGTTCCCAACCTGGGGGTCGGGACCCCTTTGGGGGTCGAACGACCATTTCTCAGGGGTCGCCCCGACATCCTCAGCTCCCCCCCCCCCCCACTGCCACAAGCCTGGCCATATCTACTCAACTCGCCCGAGCCCTCCGATTGGTCGGGAGAGGTGCCATTCGGTGAGAGGCGTTTGTGATGCCTGGCGGCTGAGCTTTGATGGCATCAGCTAAGGGGCCAGCTTTGCTTTGAATTCTGGGAGTTGAAGTCCAGGCACCTTAAAAGTTGCTGAGATTGAGAAATATTGCTGTACACTTGTTGGTTATCAGGTCTAAATACAGAAGTAGACTTGTTGTGGAAGATGATATTCCTTGTGCTCTTGCAAAGACTGGCCTGAGAATTTCTGATCTGGCATAATTACATATTGTTTTTGTGATTAATCACTATGATTTAATTATGTTCAATTTGTAACAATGAAAATACATCCTGCATATTAGATATTTACATTACGATTCATAACAGTAGCAAAATTACAGTTATGAAGTAGCAATGAAAATAATTTTATGGTTGGGGGTCACCACAACATGAGGAACTATATTAAGGGGTCGCGGCATTAGAAAGGTTGGGAACCACTGCTTTAAGCAATCAAATCTGTAGACAAGTCTTTCTTTGTTGCCTTTCTACCCCAATCCATTATCCTCATGACTTAAAGAATTGGAAATTGCATAGAAAATTCTAATAAATTAAGGGCACGATTGAGATAATATGTTTTAGCTAAGATAAACTATTGCATTTATTTCTGACACTTTTTTGTTAAATTAGCTGAAATAAATCTCATACATTAAAACAAAGTATTAGGTTTGCTTAGTGAATTGGTATATTTGTGACGGTTCTAGGAAGCTTTGTATTTAGCTTTATTTGTTTGCACATAGGGAAGGTTCAGGTACTTTCTTGTCTGCTTTAAAGAGTATGTTTTGTTATTCATAGAGTCATCTTAGAGTTTCTGGTATAATATTATTTAGCTTTTTTTCCAAGTCTTTTTAGTTACACAGTAAGTAATAAGAATCTACAGGTAGTCCCTGAGTTATGATTATAATGGACCCTGCCCATTATGATCATAACTTGTGACAGCTGTAAAATGGGTCAGTCACATGACCAACCTGATTTTATAAATCTTTTTTGCTGTGGTCATTAAACAAATGCTGCAATTGTTAAGCAAACCAATGATGCTGCTTTTGTAAAATGCAGTCACATGACTGCAATGTTGCAAATAGCTATATACCCGGTATATGCAAGCAGGTTGCTGAGTGTGCAAAGTGCAGCTAACAGGATCATACGGGTGTGCGTGCGTGTGTGACTGTTGGACCTTTGAATCAAGATTTAAGTTCCCCCACTCCCAGGGAGATCTGTTAGAACTTTGAACAATCACAAATTAAGGATTATCTGTATTACAAGGAGTAATAAGTAATCAGGATCTATTTATGTTTTTGGAAAACATGTGAGTGCCAATGTCATATACTGGGATTTTCAAATGCCTTTTTAAAATGAGAGGAAAAAAGGACATTTTCAGATAGTCCTCAACTTATAAGAGTTCCTTTAATGACCGTTAAATGAAAGTTACAACGGCACTGAAAAAAGTGACTTATGACTGTTTTTCACACTTACGACTGTTGCAGAATTCTCATGGTCATGTGATCAAAATTCAGATGCTTGGCAACTGACGGTTGGAGGGTCATGTAAATCCCTTTTTGCAACCTTCTGACAAGCAAAGTCAAGGGGAAAGCCCAATTCACTTAACAACCATGTTACTAGCTAAACAACTGCATGATTCATTTAACAACTGTAGCAAGAAAGGTCGTAAAATGGGGCAAAACTCACTTAACAACTGTCTCATTTAACAACAGACATTTTGGACTCAATTGTGCTTATAAGCCAAGGACTACCTGTACTATCCTATTACATTTGAGTTGGACAGTAAAATTGGCTAAGAAATATTTCTCAATAAATGGTGGCTAGGGAATCTTTTTGCATCCTGTAATCTAAAAGAGTAGCACTGTCAAAAATGCTACAAGCAATGACTGGCTGAAGGTGAAGGAGCCGATTTGCATGCTTCCAGTCTCCTCAGATTTTACTGGGAATAAGGGAAGGATGAACATGTATATAATTTTCAGTATCATTTTGCTTGAGGCATGTTTTTGATGCAGCTGTAGGTTGCATGGCATTGTGAGAGGATTTGTGTACACTTGCACATCATAGGTATAGGGTTAGAAGTAAAGTCCAAGAAGGTAAGTAGGGACTTTAAAAGTTTGAGATACTTTGGATTAAGTTCAACAATAAGCTATTTTCCATGTAATAAGAGCATGCCCGAAAAGAATTAAACATAAAACACTTTGTGTGTTTATAATAAATTATATTCTCTTGGCGCTTGAGATAGTCCACCTATTTGTTTTCTTTTGTTTTGGGTGCTTTCTCTCTTTTTCCTCCTGCCAATTGGCAGCTCTTTTTGAGATGAACTGTGAAATGGAAAACACATACATAAATATTTAAAATAAGTATTGGAATACTCTACTGACTAAATAGCTCAGAAGTTTAGCATAATCAGTTAGAATGTTGTTTATAGCAAAGATACTAAAAGACTATAGTAAATTCCTTCTCCGTCCCCTTCTAATTAGCCTGTATATAAAAAGGGTAAACTTGTTTTCTGACAGCATCAGATTCTTGCTTTTATATTTTAATGGGCTTATACCACTATAATAAAGCCTACCTCAAAATGCAGTGTTTGGGGAACAAGTAGAGATTTAGTTACAGCAATCCATCAGTAAATCTCACTTGATTGCAGTACTCTAAACCTTGTTTTTCAAAATGCCTTTTTAGACACGAACAATTGTGAGGAAACATTTATTTAAACTGTAAGGAAATTGGGGGACAGTCTGAAAATAGCAAATGCTGTAGTTTTGCTAAATCCCAGGAAGCCAACATTTCCTGAAATTTCAAGGGCTCCCTTGGGAAATCATATTGAATACAGTCTCTATTCATATGCCATTTAGAAAACTCTGGGCATATTCTGAGCTAACTTTTTAAACTTAGCTTCCATCAAGCATGGTAAACCACAAGACCCTTCATCTCTAGCTATTATGTTGCACTCTTGCAGTGCATTGCAGCCTGTGGAGTTTAGATGAGAATAGTTGTGCATTCACTTTGAGCAAAAAGGGCATTCTTTTGACTGGATGTATATATTGCTGTCTATGCAGAGTCGCTGAATAATAAAACAAAAATAAGGCAGAAAATTTAAAATTGTGCTGTATTATAGGCCTCTGCAAGTCATGTACGGTAACTTCTGCAGCTGATGCTCCTCTTTTGATCTGTTCTTGAAAACTGCAAAGAATCCAACTTTTTTAACGAATCAAAATGGCTCTTTTGAAGCTTTCCTGCAGCCTTTGGGATGAGTGTGAATGCCCAGAATATCTCTGCCAGGTTTGGTGGCAAAGCTTTATACAAGCATGCCCGGAGGAACTTCAAAGGATTTCGTAACAGCCATTCTGGCACTTTGAATGGTTAGAGCATGAGGAATAGATTCAGTGGGTCATTTTGCTCCTCAAATGATTTGCACAAGCTTAGCAAAGTTTGTTTACTGAGCACAAAGCTAAATAAATATTAGCATTCTGTAACAAGGTGGTGACCTCAAACTGTCTTCAAGAGCATATAGAAATCAGTGTGATAATCCAAACTAACTATGGATCAGTGTGGTCAGGTTATCTTCATCTACAGGTAGTCCTCGACTTACCACCACAATTGAGCCCAAAATTTATGTTGCTAAGTGAGAGTGAATTTTACCCCATTTTACGACTTTTCTTGCCATGTTAAGTGAATCACTGCAGTTAAATTAATAACACATTTGTCAAATGAATCTGGTTTCTCCATTGACTTTGATTGTCAGAAGATTGCAAAAGGTGATCACATGACCCTGGGACATTGCAACCATCATAAATGTGAGTCAGTTGCCAAGCATCCGAATTTTGATCATGTGACCATGGGCATGCTGCAACGGTCATAAGTGTGAAAAATGGTTATGTCACTTTTTTCAGTGCTGTTGTAACTTCGAATGGTCACTAAATGAACTGTTATAAATCAAGAGCTAGCTGTAGTGCTCTAGTTGACAAACCACTCAGAACTGAAAAAAGGCATGATTTACAACTGCAGGTCCTTTTTAATGACAAAGTTGAATTCAAGTGTTGTGTGACATTACACACTGCTCCTTTTAATCTTCCTTAGAGCAAGTTGTCTTTTTACCTCCTGTATACGGAAACTATCCATCAACAGTGCCTCCTTAATTAAGGCCTTTATGTCTTCCAGTAACATGCCATATAATTTTTCCTTGGGACTTTATTGATATTTCTCTTACTCTTTCTTCAATATCTTGCAGCTATCCTTCTGCAGTATTTTAAAATTGTCATTTTCTTTATCAAGCTCTGGAGTAGGAAAGAAGTAAATCTTGAGATCAAGATCAAGACCTTAAAAGGGTAATAGGTTTCTTGTTGGAATTTTGTGAATTTCTAATTCCATTTTATCGTATTTTTCGGAGTATAAGACGCACCTTTTTACCCCCCAAAAGAGGGTGAAAACTTGGGTGTGTCTTATACACCGAATGTAGCCCCACCCACCCAGCCACTCCCACCCTTTGGCCTCTGTCTTCCAGCAATTTACCTGTTTGCAACAAAGGAAGAGCCTGTAAATCAAAGCAAGTCACTAGCACTTCCCGACCTACAGCTGACTTGCCATGTGGGAAAATGAACGTGAAACTGCAAAGAGGCAAATAGCTGGGAGAGACTTGCAGATTTTTATTTTTTGCTGAACTGGATGGAAGGGGGTAAGTGAATAACTATAAATGTCTGTAGAATGTTCAAATTATAGACTTATTTTTTAAAGACTGCTTTATTATTGTTCTAGAGCCAGGGGCAATTTTAAGATTTGTGGACTTCAACTCCCAGAATTCCACAGCCAGCTTTGTTAGCTTTGCTGGCTGTGGAATTCTGGGAGTTGAAGTCCATAAGTCTTAAAGTTGCCAAGGTTGGAGATCCCTGTAAATCTAGACAACTTAACAAAATAAAGAAGCTTTTTAAAATAAATGCTTGCTCTGAAGAGGCCCAGTGCTATTGTATCTTCTTTTAAATAATAGAGAATAATGTATACTTCCAAAAAAATTAATTAATTTTAACAGCTCTGTACAAGTATAGTCTGAAATGTAACAGTATCCTGTTTAGTATTAGTGTTTAGTTACCTTGGAGTAGATCTATTTAAATAATTGGGAGGAGTTAGTGTGACTACATTTAAGAAAACTTTCTGGCATAATGTACATTTCTCCAATTCTTTGCTATTTCTATGGGTCAGGCACACATGCACAGAAATATACAGCAAACAGTGTATATCATCTGTGCTGTTTGCTCCTTTGCTGTTTGGCAAATTGCTTGGAGGCAGAGGCCTTTTTTCCTTGTTTTCCTCCCCCAAAACTAAGGTGCGTTTTATACTCCGAAAAATGCGGTATTTATTCTAGTGGATAAGTTTCTTGCCCTCATTGAATAGCTGGGATTTTGAGAAGAAATAAAGCAACAATTAGAAAGTGTTCACAAAGAATAGTTTTAATACATGTTTTAGTTATTATGAATTCTTGTTCTATGATTTTTATTAAAGATTTTCACAGAAACAAAAGATAAACATGAAATAATATAAAATAAGATTAAGAAAAGACAAAAAAGGAAACGTGAAAAAGTGAAAAAACCAAGAAGCTATAAAAGGAAGCAACTTCCTATCTTTACAGCAGTTAATTTACCTGCCCTCCTCCTTTAAAGTTATATCATAATACACTTCTTCCCATATTCAACCCTTTTAACCAGCAAATCTACAAATCACCAGTTCTTAGGAGTATTGTACTAAGGTGCATTGAAATTTAAGAATCTTTTCCACTTTGGATTAACAATTTGAAATCAAGATTGTAGTGTAGAAAATGTAACTCTGCTTTTGATACATTTATGAAAATAGTACTTTGCAGAGTTAAATTTACTGTACACCAATAAGTGAATTGGATTATAGCTGTAACAGATATTGCAAAGAATGACAGTCATATTCAGTGTTTATTACATGGTCCATGATGACAGAAGGAAACTAGCAAAGAAAGTGCTGTGTTCATACACAACATTGTCTTAGTATTATAAGGATGAGCTGCAAAACCTTCCTGCAGAACTGCTATAGGAGGAGAGGGGAACTATTTACAATCCTTTTAGACAGCAGATTCAAAATCTGCATGTGGAAATCTTTCAAACTCAAATCATATATTTTTTAGTTTGCTTGTGTTATATGGTAGGTACCATTCTCTATCAAACCTCTAGAAATGTCACACAATGTTGGCAATCTTCCATGAGCTCTTTGAAATGTTTGTGCAGTTGCTGAAATCTTATACATCAGAACACTGAAATTTGGAAGGTTTTACTTGACACTAATTTCAACTACCGGTAATTTTATTTTTCAAGATGTAGCTTAGATTGGGAGCATCTCTTGATAACATTTGTCATGCCTTGGTAGGCTGGAGTAGCCTAAGAGTAGTATGTCTAACATTTTAATGAAGCATATTTAGAAGTTTGGCTTACTAATACGTTCCAGATCCAGTCAGGCACTACTAGACCAATACGATGCCCCAGATTCCAACATGTAGTTATAGTAAAGGCAAAGTAGTTCATTTTGTTTCTCCCTAAGAATTTTATATTTTTGTTATTGTTAGTTGTGAAGTCATGTCCGACTCATTACGAATAATAACCAGAAATTATTGTTCACTGGTAATTTTGTTCTTATGCTTTTATCTGTATTATTGGAAACTATTTTTCTTTTTTTTTGGATTTTGATTTATAAGGATTATTTATTTTTTCTCTTTTCTTTTCTGGATTTTGATTTATGAGGATCATATTGACAATTGGAATCTCTCTACTCACATATATCTTCTTTTTATTTTTCTTCCCTTTGTTTTTTCTATTTTTTTGATTGGGTTCCAAATTTCTCTTGCTTCTTTTTGAGTATTTTTTTTATATACTTGCAAGACTTGTTAAATTTTTGGATTTTTTGGATTTTTTCTCTTTTGGACATTTTTATTATTGGGGTGGTTGTTTTTTCTTCTGCTTGTTGCTACAAAACAAATTTGTGACTTGGATTATAAAATTGGTGATTTAAAGGCAGAAATAAAAATGAAGAAGATAACAACATATGCATCAACAACAACAGCGAGTTCTGGGACACAAAGAACAGCAGATACATCACCACATCAGGAAAAGATGAATCCAGAACTAAAAAAATATATTACAGGCAATTCATGAAGATAAGAGAGGTAAAAGAATGTCAATGATTTTATGTTGCCTGTTACATGTATATGCAGGGAGATGCATCCCTATCAAATATAATGGTTTATTCCTGAGCACGTGATTAATATGTTCCTAGTATGCATGTGTACATTCTTTTCTTTTGCTTCTTTCCTTTTGTTCTCTGCTCCTGGACGGAGCAACGCCTATGTTTATAACTAGAGTGTGATTTATTATTTTTGTAAAGAAATAAATATCTTATACCTTAGAATTATAATGCGGTTTACTTTGACAATGTCAGAGTTCCAGGAAAAGATTCATTTCGCCTCTGATAAGAGTAATTCTTATCTCAACAAAGAAGAAATAAAGAAAGTAAATGAGAAGATAGAAAAAGTAGAGGGAGAAGTAAAGAAGAAGGAGTACAGAAAGTGGAAGAAAAAACTGACATGACAGAAAAATGTAGAAGAGATAGATCAAAGATTAACTGCATTTAGGAGGAGTCATGAAAAAACAATAGTAGCATTAGAGATGGATAAGGCCGAGTTTTATTTAAGATTTCAAAATGTGGAAGAAGAAAAAGGAGAGAACTTGGCCAAAATAGTGGCAGAGATATTGGCAGAACCAATGGAGGAGAGTAAAGAGAAGATACTAAATGAGATTGATGAAATACGTAGAGTTCATACAAGATACGCAATGAGACATAAGCTACCTAGAGAAATACATGTCAGATTTACTAAGAAAACAGTGAGAAACGAGGTCTTACAAGCTGCAAGAAATGCAATAATGAAATATAAAAGTGAAGAGGTGATAATATTGAAGCAAATTCCAAGAGTAAGAGACGTTAGAGTATCAATTTTTGACTAGATGTTTAATCAAAAAAGGAGCAAGCTTCAGATGGATGATACCAGAAGGAATAATGTTGAATTGGCAAGAACAGAGACATAGACTAGATACGCTGGACAAGGCGGAGCAATTCTATGAACAAAATTTTGGAATGGAGGAGATAGAGAAAATGAAAGAGGAAGGGCAGAGCAGAAATCGAGAGGAGAAAGAAAAGCAATCAAAAGAGGCAACCAGAGAAGAAGAGGGGGAAAATTGATAGAAGGAGCTCGAGCTAAAGAGATAAAAGAACAAAGAGAGATAAGAGTGACTAGAGCAACTAAAACCTTAAATAAGTGAAGACGTGGAAGAGGAAATAAAAGTATGGACTAAAATCGGCGAAAGGAGAAGAATATCTCATAGACTTGAAAAACTAAAATTTGAGATTATTTGTTCACAAAAGGTACATATTAAAAATTAAAGGTGTGGGAGAAAGTAAAAGGAAAATACAGAGAAATACCAAATGTGGCTTTCAGTTAGGGAAGCGTTGACATACACAAAATTGACAAATATACAAAATATTATTAGATACAAGGACATTTAATAGAAAAGGGAGAACGGAAAAAATAAGATTTAGAAAAACAAGGAATCGAGTTAGATTGGTATACAGTAATCCCTCGCTATATCGCGGTTCACCTTTCACGGTCTCGCTGCTTCACGGATTTGCGTGGGCAACCAGGCAGTCAGCAACAAAGCGCGCGGCTCTGGGACTCGCAAACCTCTCCGATGAGTTCTGCGCCTGCATGGTGGTCTCCTGCTTCAGTCTGGCAGCGGCAGGCGAGTAAAGCGGTCCGATGAGCTCTGCGCGTGCGCAGAAGGACTGCCGCTCATCAGCTGTAGGGCGGGCCGCGCTGCCAGCTTTCCCTGAGGGAAAATGGCCGTTCGGGCCAAATCGACGAGGGAACGGCCTACAAGCTCGCTCAGGAGATCAGTGCCAAGCAGCCACAGCAGATGTCAAGAGAGGGAGAGGTTGGAGGATTTTTCAGGCTTTTTTTGGGCGCCGAAAACGCAGAAGCAGGGTAGGAGGGGTTAAAAAAAATAAAGGTTCCTACTTCATGGATTTCGCCTATCACGGGTTCTTTTGGGAACGTAACCCCTGCGAAAAACGAGGGATTACTGTAATACAATTAAGGCATAAAGAGGATTTTAAAACACTTAGACTAAAAGATAAAGAAAGATAAAGAGGAATTGTTGTATTACAAGAAATGGGGAAGATTTTATGAATGGTTGGAAAAAAATATGAATGAATAGAGGGAAAATAAGAATGAAAGAGAAACCCAGATGACACATTTGAAATGGAAGAGGGGAGGGGAAGGGAAATATAGAAAAAGTATACTAGACAAATATACATTGGAAATGGAATATTTAATAAGTGAAAAATGTGAAAGAAATAAAAAAGAAAAGAGGCGTTAAATAAATAATGAATTGAGACTGCTGGAAGACCATCCTGAGATCTATTAGAATAAAAGAACACAACAATAGAAAAAGAAAGAGAAAGAGGAGGAGGAGGAGGAAAGAAGAAATGGAGAGGAGATGAGGCTAAGGAGGGGAAAAGAGGATAGGAGAGAAGGGAAGAGGAGAGAAAAGGAGAGTAGTAGAGAGAAAGGGATGTAGAAAAGGACGTAAGGGAGGGAAAGGAAAGTAAGAGTAGAGGGAGGAGAAGAGGGAGAAGGGTTGTGGGAAATAAGGGGGAGTAAAGGATGGCAAAAAAGCTGTTTCGATGGTATAAAAAATAACAATTGTTTTAATGAAATAGAAAATATGTATAAGTGTATTGTATTATTGAAAAAATGCAATCGTATATTTGTGATGTAAAGATGTGAAATAAAATTAAAAAATTGTAAAAAAAAAATCGTAATTCCGTTTTTAGTAATGGTTTGTTTGGTTTTATTAGTGCAAGCCATGATTTGGGTTGATATTCAAATTGACTACATAATAAACCATAATAAGAATTATATGGTTTTGGCTTGATAAACAGCCATTGTTATTTGTAAACCATGGTTTATGACTTAGGTTTTTGTGCAGAACAGATCACTATATAATAGTGTAGCACATTTATACAATATATACTAGTAATATACATATTACTATTCTAATATGTAATATAATAGTCTAGCAACTTTGGGAATCTAGTGTAATTTAATTTGAGTTAGCCTAGGTTGTTTTAATTGTTTTAAACCTTTTTTTAATGGTATATCCCACCCAGGGGTGGGTTCTAACTTACCTCGCTGCCGGTTCGCTTCCTCCCGCACTGCATGAGAACAATTAATCAATGGAACAGATTGACTCCAGAAGTTTTGAGTGCTTCAACACTGGAAGTTTTTAAGAAGAGATTGGAAAGTCATTTGTCTTGAATGGTATAGGGCCGTGGTGGCGAACCTATGGCACGTGTGCCACAGGTGGCACACGGAGCCATAGCGGCCGGCACGCGAGGGTTGCCCACCGGCAAACCGGAAGTGCGGGAAAACGCACTTCCGGTTTGCCAGTGAGCTGTTTTTTGCACTCCGGAGGGTTCAGGAAAGGTCCCTGAAGCTCCGGAATGCAAAAAACTACAAAACGGAAAAACCGGAAGTGCACTTTTCCGCACTTCCGGTTTGTCCGTTTTGTAGTTTTTTGCATTCTGGAGCTTCAGGGAGCTTCCCTGAACCCTCCGGAGTGCAAAAAACAGCTCACCGGCAAACCGGAAGTGCGTTTTTCCGCACTTCCGGTTTGACGGTTTCGCCGTCCCAGGCTCCGGTAAGGCCTTTGCGCGGGGGTGGGGGGGTGCGCAGGGGCAGCATGGGGGGGGTGTTGTGCACATGCGTGGGAGGGAGGGAATGGGTGTGGGCACACGAGCGCGCGCGAGCGCCCCCCCCCCTTTTTGGCATGCGAGCCTAAAAAGGTTCGCCACTACTGGTATAGGGTCTCCTGCTTGAGTAGGAGATTGGATTAGAAGACCTCTAAGGTCTCTTCTGACTCTGGTATTCTCTAGTGTAGCTGCTCATGTATTTTTTTCTGTGCACTTATAGTCTGCTATGTATTTTTCATTTTGTTTTTTGCATGTTGGCATTAGTACAGGTAGTCCTAGACTCTCAACTATTTATTTAGCAACTGTTTGAAATTATAATAGCACTGAAAAAGGTGACCTACAACCAGTCCTCACACTTATAACTCTCATAGCTCTCAGTCCTCACATTTACAACTCTCATAGCATTCCCACGGCCACGCGATTAAAATTCTGGTGTTTGACAATTGGCTTGTATTTATAATAGTTGCAGCATCCTGGGATCATTTGATCACCATTTGTGACTTTCCTAACCTGCATCCAACAAGCAAAGTCAAAGGGAAAGCTGAATTACCTTAATGACTGCATGATTCATTTAGCAACTGCCATGATTCGCTTAACAGCTGTGGCAAAAAAAGTCATAAAACCAGGCACAACTAATTTAACAATTGCCTTGACTAGCATGAGAATTCCCACTTCATTCCTCTCAGTTTAGCTACTGTGGGTCAATATATTATCCAGCATGCATCAGAAAGTTCAGTGAGCATGGGAGCAATGTGTTTCCTCTGAAACATTGTCAAGGAGTGATGTGCTTTTGGAACAGTTTCAAAACACAGATTTCCTTCCTTTCACTTTTTTTGGCTAGGGAGATTTTGCTGCTTCGGCAAGATGAGTTGTGTCTACATACAATGTTCTTGGAAGCAAAGAACTAAGGGTTCTTTTTAATGACTTATTGCAACCACTGCTTTATTGGGTTTGTTGGGAACTGTACAGTTTTCAGGATGTTGACTTAATTTTTTTTCCTTACAGAAGCATATCCCTTAGCATGTGACACAGTAAGAAAGTGCCCATTGACATACAACTTAATTTTAGTAAGTTGAGTGGTCATCTTGGCATTTTACTTTGTGTACTTTTATGTAACCAGTTTGTTGTGCCTTGAAGTTTGGGTAAAATTCGCAACTCATATATTGGGCTGACTTTTGATTTGTATCATGGCTCTGTAGTTTGCTTGTGCTAGAGTTTTAGCCTCCCAAACTCCCAGCATGCCTTACAAAGAACAGAGGTAAGAAAATCCTTGACTTCAGGCTTACTCCATAAAAGCACAATATGAAAGAAAAAGAAATGGAAGAAGAAACAAAAATTTTAAATGGGACACATTTACAGACAGTTTTAATAAGTGGTTATTGATTCAGTTAATGTATTTGTTTTTCCTTGCCCTTTTTTGGACTGGTTGAAATATACCTGCTTGTTCATTTTTGTCATATACACACGTTTATCCTTAGATAAATGTGATGGTTGTGATGGAGAATATCTGTGATGCTTGACATCAACCAATAGACCTAAAGTAATGAAGGAATTATAAAATATGCCTTTACATGGAACATGATTCTCAGAAAACAAAAAAGGTCTCCAAGGTATATTAAAGTTGACTTAGAGTTGTATTTCATTGGGTGGACCAGAAGCGTGAGAACACTAGAGGGAAAGATTGCTTGTGGGAATGTTTCGGACTACTGAAAATCCTCTTCCTCATCAAGAACAGCCAGAAAAATAGTCTTCATTATATATCAATCCTGGTAAGCTAGTTACATTTATTATGTCAGAAATTACAGGAAACTATGGGACATGGATTGCAGCAAGCGTCCATAGTGGCAAAGAGCAGCTCCTTAAATCTGTTGTTAACACAAGGTGCCTCCCAGTTTAAACACTGGGAAAGCTAATTATACAGGTGCTAGTCAAGAGTGATTTTTGTTACTAAGCATGAGAAATGAAACTGCTTTTCAGACACAGATCTTTGTCTATTTCAGGCATATAAAGTAGTTAGCAGTCTCATGCGCAAGGCAGGGGAAGATACTTAAAAGAGGCATTTATAACATTCTCCCTTTAACTGTTATTAAAATCTATATTAAGAAACACAGGATCTAATGGATGGAAATATATGAGCTTGAAGTTTTAAATGGGATTCCTGACAACTGGCAACCATTTGGAGTGCATCTTGATGTCTCATAGTGAGTGGGATATTCTGCTCTGCACACCAGTTGCTCTTGGCTAGTTGAAAAGCTACTCTTCAAAAGACTGGCTTCATGAGGGATCTGTGGGTCATGTCTGGGCCCATATTGAGGCAGCAGTTGAAGTTCATTTCGTTCTTTACACCTAAAAATTGTCCTTATTTTCACATTTGTTTTTATTGGAATTTAAAAATAATAATTTTCTGTACTGTAAGATGCAACATGAGGATCCAGATTGTTGGGGGCAATATAAATATACATTGCTTAATGGTGTAAACCGCTTAGAGAGTGCTTGCACTTTGAGGTGGTATATAAGTCTCACAAATAAACAAATAAATAAATAAATAATAAACAAACAAACAAACATTGGGTTGAAAACCATATTGAAACCTTACATTTGGTTTGTTTCTGAAAGTATTTTTAAAGTGCAGCGTGCTGAACTTTCTTGGAGTTTGTCTTCCTAAAATAGTGGCAAGCTGAAAAGGCAAATCAGTACGAATGCTTGAAGTGTCAGTTTCTCAGATTTTTCTTCTCATTGGTTTTGCTCATCTGTCAACCTATCTCTTTCCAATATTGATAGTGCCCTAGTTAAGGTGGATCAGTTCCTGAATGTAAAATAGAGGCAAATTACAGTATTTTATTTTATATTATACATACTATTATATGTGCATACTGTTATATATACATATACATATATACTTATGTGGTATATAACTACTGTGAATCAACCAACATCCACAATCAATACATAAAATATATTTGTGGGAAGCATCCTTTTGACTGAATTTTTAACGGATGAAGTGTGATCTTTGTCAACCAATCGATGACAGACATGGGCACCGACAGTTGTGAAAACAAGCAAGGACAATTCTCAATATAAATAGGCAGTGGATCATGTTTCTTCTCAAATGGATGACAAATATAGATTAAGATGTGTTGAGCCTTTAAAGGTGTTCGGTTTTTATTTGAGTCCTATGGGGTGGGGATGCTACGTAGTTTCCTTTTTATGCGTTTTTCAAATCTCAGAACGTATTCTTATCCATCCTTCCTATGACTTAGCGGTCGAGTTTTGGAAATAATTCTGCCAGTGCTCACTAATCAATTTTGCTATCAATTGTTTTTATGTTGCTTTTATCCTCTCCCTCTCGGAAGACGTGCGGAAGTGAGCTCTTTCTTACGTTTCGGTAGTGTCGCTGATTTTTTTTGTGTGTATAATCCCATCTTTAGAATGCAATCAATTATGGAAAAAACCTGAGTCAATTATTTCAGCTATAATTTCCAAAATTACTTCATCAGAGAGAAAAGGAAAAGAGCCTAATGAAAGCCTTATGAAAGGTATGTGTTTCTTCTTTGCTTCAGCCTCTGCATCATCCCCTGAATATGTAAACAAATTCATTATGAGCGTGATGTTCTCTAGGACACATAATTAGCCCGGGGCCCCATTCCAGATCAGGAACATTTTTGTTTCATCCCAGTTTTTAAAATTTGAAATGTGACATGGTCGCCAAACCTTTGGTTTACTGGAATTTTAAACTTAATCGTTCAAGTTTAAGGATTAGTTTAATGCTTTTTTCCCCTCCTCACTGAAGTCTGCCGTGGTCTTCTACTCCCCAGAAGTTCATAGGGAAGTCCTGAGTCTGGCCAAAGTCCCTCCAGAACAGACCAACACCAGTGTTCACCCATCTCCCATGGGGGGGGGGAGATCAGGAACCCCCATTTTGAGGCTTCCCAACTGAATCAATTTGCAAGGATATTGTATTGTAATTGTTTTAAAATGTTTTATGGTTTTTTGCTGCCCAGACACACTTGCTTGAGATGGGTGGATGTAGAAGTTGAATAAATAAATAAATGAATAATATCATTTAGATTACAGTTAGTTATATCTACTCACCTGGAGATTGGGTGGGGCCACCTTATTAGCCTTTAATACCGTACCAAAAACCATACAGAGTATCTTAACATCCGAACAGCTTATACCACCCACATGTACGTGATGGAGTTTTCGTAAATACCGTAACAAAAAGTAGGGAACCTCACAAAAATCGGCCTCCTTCCCAGCCCTGTTCTCTTTGGAATGAGCTTTGACAAGGAGCTACAACTTAACATCCTCCAGAGACCATCCTCTATCAGCCTCTTCTTCAATCTTATCACTAGAATATTTCAAAAAAAGAAAAAAAAAGATTTCTAAGATGGGCCTTACTACTAAGACCAACCACTGTCTTTTGTTATCTGTTATGGAACTTTCAGCTAATAGGCTAAGCCCTAATCCATGCCCCATTCAAATCCTTGAATAAGTCACCTCTTGACTGCTGACATGGTACCAGTTTGCTAACTTCCTAGAAAGATGACAGATATAAGAGTGCAGTATGCCAAAAAAAAGATGAAGTGGTAGATCTCCCACCTAGCCACTAGGAACAGTTGGAACAGCAATTTGCTTATAAATTCTCAGATTTACAAAAATCTTGAGTCCATTGTGATAACTAGGGAGTGTCCGTGCCCACGTGATCTAGGACTGCTTCTGTCCTGTGAACTTTAACAAAATGAAATAAATAGGGTGTTCTTTTGGTTGTCTCTGGTCACTTGTGTTCTTGAATTAGTGCCTGACTGCAGGATACGGATACCAGTAGTCTTAAAAGAGGCTGTGATGCACCCTCTCTTTCAGAGGCTCCCCTTGGATCTATCTGTATTTGATAAGTGTTGCCCAGGCTTTAAACTGCTCTTCTGGAGAAAGGCTATTGACACTACGGTCAATATTCAGCTATGGAGCACCCTAAAGGAATCAGACTGTTTTGACTCTCTTCAACCAGGATTCAGGCTGGGCATGGAACTAAGACATGACTGGTTGTTCCTATAGATGACCTTGATTTCCCTTCTTGTACTTTTGGGCGTCTCAGCTAGAGATGTAAAATTTCTGGAAATTTTGAAGCTCAGAAAAAAACCAAACACCTTTTTTCCGTTTTTTTCAGGGGGGGACGGAAATTTTTGGAAAAATTGAAAAAAAATGCTACATTAGCACTTTTTTGTCTTTTTAAGATTGAAAGACATTCTGTTACTTTAGGAACATAAAATATGACTATGGACAATTTGACTTGGCATAAAATTATCACAACTGGCATATTAAAAATATAGTGTAGCCAAAAAATTATCACAAACAGAATTTACTTTTTTATAATATTTTTTTGTAATTGTAACAAACAATCTCCTGAACTGCTTACTAGTTTATGTGGAACAGCCAAAAAGCCTCCACAAAACAATTTTCAAAACCAAAAGTAACAATTTTTCATATTTCCTCTCCACAGTATTAAATAAAAATAAAAATAAAAACTCCATTCTCATAAAAAGAATTGAAGATGGGAGAAGTGTTAAGAAGAAAGTGGGACTAAGTTTCAATGGACATTTAATCAGAATCATTTTCTGAGCTGAAATTGTCAGTATCCGTCTCTGCTTCTACAGCTACTCTTTTTTGTCCATCATCACAATTAGGAACTTCTAAAAACTGAAGGTTTGCCCAGATGGAAACAAACTTCTCTACCCTTTCACATGTCAGTTTATTTCTTGACTTAGTGTGAGTGTTTCCAAACATAGACCAGATTCTTTCACATGCTGCAGAAGATGGAGGTATCTGGAGAAGGCGAGAAGCAATAGGAGTCAGAGGCTAGACCTTGCCACCATGTTGCAAAGACCTTGCCACCATGTTGCAGGAGGAATATGTTTGGCAGAATCCCAGATTGCATTCCTGGACCAAATCCCTGAAGATGTTCTATATTCTGCAACATTTGAAAGTACCTTCCCAACATCAAGTCCTAAATGTGATGCTTGTTTTGTGATCCAGTCAAATGCAGTAACAGTGTTATCATCATCACTTATGTTGGCACCTTTGAATCTTGGATCCAACAAATTTGCAGCAGCATGAATTGGATGACAACAAAATTCTTCCCTTTTTTAAATAAAATATTTCACTTTACTTTCTTCTATAGTTGTAAGTGGAGATATACTGAGATTTTCAAAAACAGTTGTTTTTATCTTGGTCATTAGATAAGGAATTTCTGACAGAAGTGCACTATCTGATTCAGATGCAGTGATTGCTGCAGCAATTGGCTTTAGAACAGTGATGGCGAACCTTTTTAGGTTCGCGTGCCAAAAAGGGGGGGCTGCGCGCGCTAGCGCGCTCTCCCGTGCCCACACCCATTCCCACCGGCAAACCGGAAGTGCGAAAAAACGTCCGTTTTGTAGTTTTTTGCATTCCGGGGCTTCAGGGAGCTTCTCTGAACCCTCCGGAGTGCAAAAAACAGCTCACCGGCAAACCGGAAGTGCGTTTTTCCGCACTTCCGGTTTGCCGGTGGGCAACGCTCGCGTGCCCTCCGCTATGGCTCCGCGTGCCACAGGTTCGCCACCACGGCTTTAGAATCTTCAGGGAATTTTGCAGCTGAACCCAGAAGACATCCTGATCAAGAACAGTGTTTCTTACACTCCTTGGTACTTTAAGATCTTCAACTATTACTGTTTCTTGAAGAGCTTCTTTGTTTTTTAGTAAACTTTCAAAGGAGATCACCACTCCAGCCCACCGAGTTTTACTACAGAGCTTCAGCGTAACTATGCTATTCTTTGCATTTTTTCTGACTTGCTTCTTCTTGAAAACTACAGCTACAATATGAGTACCTTTTACATGTTTAATAACTTCTTTTGCTCATCTATAGACCATTTGAAGGGTGTCCATAATATCATTAAAAAGCAAGTTTAGCCCATGGGCTGCACATCCTATTGCAGTAATATGTGGATACTTCTCCATTATGATTTCCCATGCTGCTTTCATATTGCTGGCATTGTCAGTAAGCAAAGCAAATACTTTACCACTCCCAATTTTCTGTAGGACATCACAGATTTTACAGCTGATATACTCTGCAGTATGTCTGTTCTTTCCTGTTTCAATGCTTTTGTTAAAAAATCTGGCTGAGGTGTTGTTATAACAAAATTTATAATTCCTTCTCCTCTCACATTTGTCCATCCATCTGTAAGTAGTGCAAGACACAGTGCTTCATTAATTTTTCCTTGCACTGATTCCATTACACGTTCATATTCTGACTCCAAAAGGGGCTTGCTCAAAGAATGTCTGCTGGGCAATTGGTATGATGGTGTTAATAATTTCAAAGCTTCCTGCCAGTATGTATTTTCAGTTATTGAAAATGGCGTTCCAGAAGAATATATTGCTCTTGCAAGAGCTTGATCAATTTTTTCCTGTTCTTCAGGTGTCATCTTGTCTATAAATGAAGTTAGTGAATAATTTTTGGATGCAGCTGTCTTCAGTATCTGTTTACTTGGATGCTGCTGATGGGACAACACTTTGTGTTGCTGCTAGCATTATAGATGGAGTATTTATTTAATAGATTTTAATAGATTTATTAAATAGAGTTTCTACTCTTTAATAGAGTAGAAAGAGGACTTCTTGAACGAGAACGTTGAGAAAAACTATGTGCATTGTCATCATTGTTGTCCTCTTCACTTCGATCCATGAAGGATTTTTTAATATCTACAGGACACTTGTTACATACAAGAATGTGTTTTGTCATCCTGGTAGCATTTGGAAATGCATATTTCATCTGACAATATTTGCAAATCACATTTTTCTTTTCAGAAGAACTTGTAATGTGAAAATGCCTCCATATGCTAGATGTTGGTCTCACCATTTTTCTGAGGGGAGTAGGAAATAAAAACAAGAAAAAATGACTACTTTGCAAGAAGACACTAATCTATGGTTGTGTGTGTGGGTCACTGGGGGAAGAACCAGATTACTAGTAATTAAATTATTATTTACACAAAAGTGTATAAAGATAAACTAATGTAGCTAGATGATTCAGTTTTCTGGATTCAGATAAATGTAAACTCTTACTTTTTAAATTAAGTATATATTTTCAGGTCCTTTTTGTGGCTCTGTATTTTCTTCCAATGCTTTTGAGGCCTAGTGAAGAGGACAGAACAAACCAAACACACCCACTAACATGCAAAAGCAAAACTGAAACCTTTTTCTTGTTACAATAGCAGCACCTCCTAAAGGAAGAAATGCATACTGTTCTTGCATTGGAGGGTTCAGTTTGTTACCTAGGACTTGCTTGTCCTCATTCAGTGCACAGAAATTAGAATAATCTGATATCATACATTTTTTTAGAAATGATTTGGAAAATATTTGAACACCCTGTCTTAAAATATTTTATTCATCATGTTAAAATAAAATATTCCACAATGTTTTTTTTCCTTTTTTCAATTTTTTTATTTTTTGGGAAAAAACAAAAAAGCCTTCAGAAAAAAAATGGAAAAAACCCGGTTTTTTTCCGAATTTTTACGGGTTTTTTCCAGGCCTTCCCATCTCTAGCCTCAGCAGCTTTTGATATTATCCATTATGGTATCCTTCTGGACTACATGCAGAGAACTGTTTTAAAGTCAACAGTCTAGTCAACAGACAGGAGAGAATTAAGGCAGGTTCTCTGAAATGTTGTAGAAATTAGTTTTCTCTCGCCAGGTTTTTAATAACTACATGAAGCTGCAGGAGGTCATCCGTTGGTTTAGGATACAATATGTTAAATGATACTGAGCTGTACATTGTTCTCCCATACCACATGAAGCATGCTCTCAGCATCTTGATCCATTATCTGGTGGCTGAGAGGTTTGAAGAAACAGGATCGCAGTGCGGGGTAGTCCTGATTTCAACAGCTACTTCTAGATGGATAGATGGAAGCTATAGCCCAGAGGCCTTTGCTCAGCTTTAACTAGTGTACCAGTTGTAGCCTTATTGCAAATGTTAGGACTACGCAACAGTGATTATTCATGCTCTCATCGCCACTCGCTTGGGATCAATGCAGTGTGGTCTACATGGGGCTGCCTTTGTAAATCACCTGGAAGCTTCAACTAGACCAGAATGTGCTAGCCCAGTAAAAACACATTATACTTTTGTTCAAGTCTTGTGTTGGATACTTACTGGCTTCCAAATGCGTTTCAAAGTGCTGGTTTGGACCTTTAACGTCCTACATGGCTTGGCTGCAAGGTATTTCAAGGATCATTTTCTCCAAGCAGCCTGTCCAACACAGATGTCCCTAGAGAACTTTTACTTGATCCATTCACTGCCAAACTTTCCACTTCATCATTTTCACACAGTAGAGGGAATGGTAGTTCATAGGAACAGCTTCTCTCTTGTCATTTTCTCCCTATTCATCAACTCCCACTATATTAACAATTTATAACAGGGTGGATTTGATTTAAATCAAGTCGATTTAAATCACGATCTAAAGCATGATTTAAATCACTAGTAAAAAGACTTGATTTGAATCAACTCAATTTAAATCATAATTTTTAAAGAGCAACTGTCATCTCTGTCCCTCATCGGCTCCTCTTCTGACCCGCTGTTGACTTACTGACAGTCCCAATATTGCAGAATATACAGCCTCATGCTATATAACTAAGCTCCATTTCATGCTGAATAAACTAAATTATTAATCTATCTTAAATAGAAAACTATCTCTGGATATATTTTTACTCCAAAGGTATTTTATTAAAATAAATTTGATAAAAAATTTAAAAATCCGATTTAAATTAAAAAAAATCAATTTTAATTTTAAAAATCCATTTTTTAAAAAAAAAAATCGATATTTATCCTTCCTGATTTATAAACTGTTCAGGATAGAAGCATTTATAAGAGTGTTTGAATCATCCACTTATTTTGGGGTTTCGTTTTTTTATTATTCTACCATTTATTTTGTATATAACTTTATTCCTATTTTATTTGTTAGTTAGTTAGTTAGTTAGATTTGTGTGCCGCCCGTCTCATCTATATTATACCATTGATGCTTTAGCATATTGGATGATTTTGTAATTCACCAAGAGTAATTTATTTGTTGCAGGCAACAAAATAAATAAATTAAGCCTCCTTGGGCGATATCTGTAAGGTTACCATGCTAACTTCTCTTCCTCCTTTATAAAAGCACTTCACTTCCATGCTCTCCTTAGAATGTGCTACCGAAAATATTTCTTACAAGGACTAGAGACTCTCCCATCCCCAGGAACAGCTGTAGTATATCCTGCTGTAAAGTATCCTGGCCCTCCTGAAGGAAAATTGCTAGGAAAGTCATTTTTCTCCTGCAGTTTCAACAGCCAAGTATTTGTAATTCCATATATTTCCATACTCATACCTTTCTTAAGCACACTGTTTTTGTGCTTTCCTTGTGGCTTTCCATTCTGAAACTGCGAGAGCGGAGTGTAATGGCATGTGAGAATGACCTTGAGAGACAGGAGGAAGAGCCACAAAGTGGACAGCTGTTATGTAAAAGTTATCTCACCCCCTGCACACTTTGTTCCCTCCTTCCCCGTCTTTTTACCATAACTTATGATTGTATTGCTATATATAATTGTATTGTTTTTCTTAACTTTGTAAGCCTCCCAGAGTCGCCTTGTGGCAAGATAAGCGGCAAATAAATTTAATAAATACTACTACTAATAATTTCATTCTACAGAAGGAGAGGCGCAAGACACATGAGAAATTTTTCAAGAAGGGGAAGCTCCCTAGTTTTCCAGAGATCAAAAGGAAAGAACAGGAGAAATAATTTCAGTCCTGCAAGAGTTTGTTAATATAGCTTTACAATAAAGATAGAGTTGGTATTCATAGTTGTGCTTCTTGTGTGAACTGCCTAAAAGAGTTAACATGGAATTATGTTCTCCACCTGAAATATGCTCAGGATTGTCTAGCTTTGCCTCTACAGCAAGTCTGTAGTCTACTACCCTACCTCTACTGTTGAAAAAGCGCCACAGTACATTCGGTACACTGTTTTTTGCTTCACTTTGGAGCTGAAAATTACAGCATGACCAAAAGAAAAAAAAAGATGGTTTTGTATCTTGTCTTTAAAACAAAGCTTAAACTATGGAGCCATTCAAACTACTCTCAGCTGGTAGGCTCCAAATACGTTAGATCCCCTGCTTCATATTTAAATACAATGTTGGTGCAAAAGACCGATGCTATTAGTGCATGTGATACAAGTCTTTTCACTTTAGCTTCACTGTAGAAACCCACTGTTGTTTGTATAAAGAAGTAAAAGGAATTTGATTTTCTTGGCCCCTGCTTTAAAGGATCATGCTAACATTAGAGGTTTTGACTCCCTGAGTAGAAGCTTATGCACTTGAAAGGAGAGTCACAAGCAGTTATAAGAAAACCCAACTAAAAATTGCAGCATATGAAAGGAAAGGGCAGTGTAGCACAATACCTGCATTGTACAAATGGTATTGCTGTTATCATAAAAGTGTGTGAGAGCAAAAGGAATGTAGAAGGGAAGGAGATTCTAAAATCCATTGGATGAAAAATAAAATACAATTACTGAAAATATAGTAGATACACTACTATTCCAAAATGCCTTCAGTTTTTATTGAGCTTCAGGATAATTTTGCGGCTTTTAAAAAACTTTTAATAGTCAAATGTAGTTTCCTGAATCAAATATATATTCTAGTACAGTGATGGCGAACCTTTTTTGGTTCGCGTGCCAAAAGGGGGGGGGAATGCGGGGGATCACGTGTGCACGTGCCCACACTCATAATTCCATGCACCCCCGCACATGCACGCATGACCCCCCCCCTGCTCCCAGCATGCAATGACACGCCCATTTTTTGCTCTCCCTAGGCTCCAGAGCCTTTCTAGGAGCCTGGGGAGGGCGAAAACGGCCTTCCCCACCCCCTCTGGAGGCTGGAAACAGACTGTTTCCCGACTCCCAGTTGGCCCAGAAGGCCCGAAAATCAGCCGGCTGGTGCACACATGCACGCCGGACCTGAGCTCGCGTGCCCACCAATATGGCTCCGCGTGCCACTTGTGGCACCCGTGCCATAGGTTCGCCATCACGGTTCTAGTACATTACTGTCAAGGTGCAATTTGTGATCTCTGTAAATATTCCAAGCTACCTTAACATACGTTTTCCTCCGAACAAGCTAACAGTGTTTTACTCTTTTCTGCTTAGTTTTACATTTGTACTTCCTCAGTATAGAGATATAATACTCCCACATGATGAAATAATGTACAGTTTCCTGTTTGTGAAACTGGTGAGGTAGACTTCTAATATTCACAACAGCGTGCTATAGTAATACAGTGCTGGACTCTGGTTGGGAAAATCCAGATTTGAATGTTACTTCCCTTTTAGCTTCAATGGGTAACAACTGGGTTAGTGGCTAGTTGTCAGCGTCTCCTTCTCCATGGGATTGATCTCTCAGAAAAAATGATTGGGAAGTATGGGCTATATTTGCAATTTGAGTCTTTTGAAGAAAGTCTAAAATAAAAAGCACTTAAAATCACAATGTAAGGAGGTTTTCGTTAAAAAAAATATAAGGGGTATCTTGCACCATGCAACCCAGGTGTGATTTTTTTTTTAATCAGAAGGGAATATATTTTGCTTTAGGTCTGACTGTTGTGCTGTATGGTAACTGTGGAGAGTGTGGATTTAGGAGCTATATTTAAAGCATGGCACCAGCTGCTGCCCTTTGCAGAGATACCTTACAGCACAAACATACACAAACTGAGCCTTTGCTGGTGTGCAAGGAAATGGAGCTTTTTGTAAAGTGGAAATCTTTTGCAGAATTTCTCAGAAATCCTATTGGCATATTAGGAGGGCAGTTAAAGCTTGGGGGGGGGGGTTCCGAAGACTTTTGAAATAGCGGGCTGAGATAATAGTCCAATTCTGATATTCTGTGCACTTTGTGTTCATGCATCTGGATGGTATCCTTCCTACTATTCAGATTACTATTTCAAAGGTTGCAATTTGAAATGTTGCATTGTAAGAATACGACCTGGAGGCTATTTTTATTATATAAATCCTGATACAGAAGTACAGGTAGTCCTCAATTTACAACAGTTCATTTAGTGACCATTCAAAGTTACAACGGCACTGAAAAAAGTAACTTACTACCATTTTTCACCCTCACGAGTCCCAGGGGTGAAATCCAGCAGGTTCTGGAGAACTGGTAGCGGAAATTTTGAGTAGTTCAGAAAACTGGTAGTGGAAATTTTGAGTAGTTCGGAGAACTGGTAGCGGAAATTTTGAGTAGTTCGGAGAACCGGCAAATACCACCTCTGGCTGGCCCCAGTGTGGAGTGGGAATGGAGATTTTGCAATATCCTTCCCCCAGGAGTGGGGAGGGAATGGGGATTTTGCAGTATCCTTCCCTTGCCACGCCCACCAAGCCACACCACGCCCACAGAACCGGTAGTAAAAAAAAATGTGGATTTCACCACTGTTTACGACTGTTGCAGCATCCCCTGGTCACGTGTTCAAAATTCAGATGCTTGGCAACTGGCTCATATTTATGACAGTTGCAGTGTCCTGGGGTCACATGATCACCTTTTGTGACCTGACAAGCAAAGTCAATGGGGAAGACAGATTCCCTGAACAACCATGTTACTAACTTAACAACTGCAATGACTCACTTAACAACAGTGACAAGAAAAGTCACAAAATGGGGCAAACTCACTTAACAAATGTTTCGCTTAGCAACATAAATTTTGGGCTCTGTGGTCATAAGTCTCCCTGATTTGTCCCTCTTTAAATTGGGCATATGCTTTCCTGTTTGATCTGGAAATAGTGAAGAGCCCTGAAGACTTCAAAAACCAAGTGAAACCAAGTATACATGGTTTTTTTTAAGGTTTTTGTGCAAATCCTTCAGTTTTAATTTTTAGCTATTTATTTTAATAACTTTAGCATGGCCTTATATCAGAGAACCTTTAATTAATTCCTCCTTTATATTGAAAGTTGCAGTGCTGAACAATTTAAAATAATAGTAATAATATAGCTTTTTGTTTTCACTAATGTATGCATGTAACTTGCTGAACATGTGAGAAAGCAAAAAATTGCTGGATAGGATAAACATCCCAATAAATATTGTCCTTACTTTAAATCCTGAATTAAGCAAAGCACTTGACAGGGGGAAAAAAGTAGATTCTACAACTATCATATATATCTTTCTAGCTTAGCATTTTCAGTGTGATAGCCAGTGTATTAGAAAATTTGGGAGAAGTAGTCAGAACACATAATGGAAAGCTGTTTTAGAAGATTCTATTTCATATTTTGAGAATTCTTGGTGCAAATCTGAGTTCCATTCAGTGTAAAGAATATTTATTTGAGTTCCACGATGAAAAGAACTTGGAGTTGAAACTATTTTCCCAATATACTAGAGCCGTGATGGTGAACCTATGGCACGCGTGCCACAGGTGGCACACGGAGCCATATCCAGGGCACGCGAGGCATTGCCCTGTGAGCTCCAGTGCGCATGCACGTGCTGGCCAGCTTATTTTTGGCCTTCTGGAGAGGGGAGGCTGTTTTTGCCCTCCCCAGGCTTCAGGAAAGCCTCCTCCAAAAGCTGTGCCAGAGCTTGGCTGCCCCGCCAGAGGGACGAAGCAAGGCGATGTCAGCCGTTTCCTGGCGCCAGAGCCGAAAGAGCCCGGCAGAGCAGTTATGAAGGTGCACCAAAAGTAAGGGGGTGGGATGCCAACAGGGCTGGAGTCGGTCTGCGAGGAAGTGACAGGCAAACTCTATTTTGGCTGAAACAATGGGTGTTCGTTGGGATCCGGGTTTTTTGGGGGGAGCTCAATAAAAATGGTGGAGGTACAAAGTCAACCGCAGGCAGCGCGGCACCCCTACCATGCCTGCCGCCCCGCCGCCAGCCGAGCCAAGCCAGGGAAGGAGCAGCGGGCAGGGCAGGTGGCCGCCCAGACACCAAATGCTGCCCCATGTGCCTGAGTCGGCTCCCAGCATTCCTCCTACGCAGCCCTGCCACCCCAGAAAAGCAGCGGCAGCTGCAGGGGGAAGGGCAAGAGCTACCGGCCTGGTCAGGCGCACATCTCCCTCCTCCCGGGCTTCCCTCACGCGCCCCATCTTCTTATCCACCTTTGCCGCCGTTGCTGCTTCCACAAATGCATGCGCCCGACTCATTTCAAAACACAAACAAAACACAAGGGGGTGGGGGCGGCCAAGCCAGCGCTCCCAAAACCTGGGGTGGGCAAATGGGGAGGCCAGCCTGAGTGGTCTCCTCACCTTAGTGGCCGTGGTGGGCTTTGGTGGCGTGCCTCCCCACCTCGGGAGGGAGCCTCACTAGCGACTCAGCTTTTAGGCTCCCTCCTACTGGGCAGAGGCGGAGCTGGGGGGAGGAGGAAGGCGGCGGCGTGGCTCTGGCTCCGTTTGCAGGCCAGTCACCGCCTCCCCTTCCCTTTCTGCCGGACTTCCAAGCCACAAGAAGGAGAAGAGCTCCCGAACTGGTGGCGAAGCAGAATCCGGGCTGCTAAGCACCGCCTGTGCTTCCTCTCGCCTCCTGCTTCTTCCTGGTCGCTTCGCCCATAACCAGGGATGGGGTTTCCATGAAGGTGTCCCGAAACCCAAGCAGGAAAAGGGAGAAAAGGAGCCCGAGCTGAGCCTCCCAGCCATCACCCGCCACTGCTGCTTCCTTCCTGGAGTGGCGAGGAGAGAAGGAGGGCGAAATCCGAAAGGCAGGTGGGCCTGGCCAGGTCATAGCCTTCCCGTCCTCCTCCCTCTCTCCCTCTCTCCCTCTCTCCCTCCCTCCCTCCCTCTCTCCCTCCCTCCCTCCCTCCCTCCCTCTCTCTCTCTCTCTCTCTCTCTCTCTCTCTCTCTCTCTCTCTCTCTCTCTCTCCACACAGGAGGAGCAATAGCAATAGCAATAGCACTTTACTTATATACCGCTTCATAGTGCTTTACAGTCCTCTCTAAGCGGTTTACAGAGTTCAGCATATTGCCCCCAACAATCTGGGTCCTCATTTTACCGACCTCGGAAGGATGGAAGGCTGAGTCAACCTTGAGCCTAGTGAGATTTGAACAGCTGAACTGCTGAACTAGCAGTCAGCCTGCAGTCGCAGCATTTAACCACTGCACCACTTCAGCTCACAGACAAGCCAGGGAGCCCTGCCCGGCTGCTACCTGACTGGTTGGATGGATGGCGAGCAAGCGAGGCCGGGCATCTGCACCAGGTGCTCACCGGAGCCTTTTGGATCTCGCTCTCCTCTCCAGGAAGGAAGCAGCAGCTCACTCGCCTGCCTGCCTGCACCACGGTTGCTGCAGGGAGAGCGAGATCCGAAAGACAGGCGGGCCTGGCCGTAGCCTTCCCTTCCTCCTCCATCTGCACCAGGTGCTCACCGGAGCCTTTCAGATCTCGCTCTCCTTGCAGCAACCGTGGTGCAGGCAGACAGGTGAGCGAGCTGGCCAGCGGCCTGGCGCGCATGTGCTTGTAGAAGCAGCAGCAGCAGCGAAAGCAGAGAAGAAGAAGATGGGGCGCGCGAGGGAAGCTCTTTCCCTTTCCTCTGCAGCTGCTTTTTTGGGGCGGCGGGGCGGCGCACGAGGAACACTGGGAGCCAGCTCAGGCGCACAGGGCAGCATTTGCATGGCGGGGGTCGGGCGGGGGTGTCGCGCCACCTGCAGTTGGGCCCATCGCCTGCCGCTGTGGCCGCAAAGAGGCTTCCCGCTGCTGCTTCCTTCCTGGAGTTTGGGGAGAAGAGAGTGAGATCCGAAAGGCTCCCGTGAGCACCTGGTGCAGATGGAGGAAGAACGGTACTCATTCGAAAGTTTGGTGCAGATACTTCATTACCCAAACTAGGTAACATCAGTGCTAGAAAGGAATGGAGTTGGAGGAGGAGGAGGAGGAGGGGAAGGAGGAGGAACAGGATCCACGTTGGAGGTTGTTTGCGCCGGCAAAGCAGCGCTACCTCTTTACTCCTCCTCCTCCTCCCAGCCTCACTTCCTTATCCTGCAAGAGAGTTGCAGCTACCTGATCCTCAGGGTGCTATCTGAGCTAAGAGGTCTACATGGTGCAGGAGGCTTTCCAGGCCCAAAACGGGGTGGGGGGAACATGGGTGGGGGGCGCGTGCGCATGCACGATGGGGGGTGTCATGCACGCATGCATGGGGAGGGGGTCATGTGCACATGCGTGGGGGCGGGGTGCATCGCATTATGGGTGTGGGCACGTGCACGCGCAACCACTCTCACTCTCCCCACGCTTTTGGCACACGACGGCAAAAAGGTTCGCCATCACTGGTATAGGTAGTCTTCAATTGATGACCAAAGTTGGGATGAGAATTTTTGTTGTTAAGCAAGGGGGTTGTTATTTTACAACTTTTTTTGCCACAGTTGTTAAATGTTAAATTAATGAGTTGTTAAATGAATCACTGTAACTTTATGTGACTTATGCAGTTGTTAAGCGAATCCAATTATGTTAAGTGATTTTTAGAAGTGGTTTCAGTGGTGTGCCATTGTCTTCTTCCTAGGGCTGAGAGAAAGTGACTTCCCAAGGTTACCCAGCTGGCTTTGCGCTTAAGGTAGGATTAGAACTCAGGTTCTCCTAATTTGTAGCCTGGTGTGTGTCTATACCAAGCTGACACTCTGTTAACTACAGGTAGTCCTCAACTTAAAACCACAGTTGGGACCAGAACTTCTGTTACTAGGCAAGTGAGTTGCGCCCAATTTTATAATCTTTTTTTTTTGGCTATGCCTGTTAAGCAAATCATGCAGTCTTTAAGTTAATCCATTGATTTTGTTTGTTGGAAGCCGACTGGGAAGGTCACAGATAGTGATCACATTACCCCGGGATGTTGCAACAATCGCCGATTGTCAAGCGCCAGAATTTTGATCATGTGGCCGTGGGAATGCTACGATTCCCCTAAGTGCAAGGACTGGTTGTAAGTCGCTTTTTTCAGTGCCATGGTAACTTCAAACGGTTGCTTCAAACCGGTTGTAAGTCAAGAACTGTATGCAGTAGCAATTTCTCTGAAGAAATAATGGCAATTTTATTATCCTGTAATTGTTTAAGTTTCACTATTAAAAAGCTGGGTGGGATGGAGAAGTGACCATTTCTAAAATTTGCATAGTGGAGGCTTCTTTTGTTTGCACTTTTTGTTAGTAAGAATAGTTTCACCTGTTGTGTAACGGGACTGATACTTTAAATTATTTTACAGTGTCAGATGACAGATCATTTTTGTCACCACTCTTGCAATTTTACCATCAGGGAGCTAGATTATTTATTGCCTTGAGAAAATGGAGCTTCATTCCTACAATCCAGTGACTAATTACAGGTTTGTAGTTCTCTGATATTAAAAATATTGGTTCCACATTGAGAAGAATTGAATTTATCTCTCCATAGCTTGGAGATAGATTGGTGTACAATCACTTTATAAATATGTTTGCTTATCTGTGTTGTGATCACAAAAAAAACCAAAATTGACTACCTTCAGAAGGATAATTAACGCATGGTATTTCGTAATCCAGCTATCTTCATTCTGTGGCCAGAATTGAAGATTAAGGCCTGCATAAGCAACCAGAGAGTAATATAACGCAGAACTGAGATTTTGCTAAGTTTTACAGTATGTCTATTTCTTGAAATACTGAATCTTTCTGTAATTCCTAAACAACATGTTCCCACTCTGGAAGGAGCGGGGAATGTGTAGACTACTTGAAATATCAGGATGTGCATAGTATCTGTGGTCCAGATGTTTTTCAAGGATCTGAGCTTTTCTGCTACTTCACTATTTGGTGATAGCTAAAATGTTAAGAAAAAACTTCCCAACGGTAAAAACACTGGAGCAGAGGGACAATTTCTCAGAGAGATGCTGGGCGGCCTTTGACGGGATGAACTCAGGAAACTGGGCAGTCATCTGTCTGGAATGCTTTAATTAGAATTCCTATACAATACTGAGCAGGGGGTTGGAATCAGGGACCTCCTTGGCCCCTTCCAACTCTTATGATTCAGTGATTCTAAATAACAGTTGCATTAGTGCAAGGTGTGTGTGTGGCTTACATCCCACTGCTTGTTGCACATTTTCCTAGATGTACTTCTGGCCCAAACTGGGAGGCAGGCAGACCGTGCTGCTTAATATCTGTCTATTCCCCCCAGAATTTTCATTGTCTTTCCTCGTCCCCACAACCTTGCGCCATGTGGTCTGTTCAAACATGTCATTGATATTGATACTCATAAAAAGTGCTGCTATACAACAGCATTTCGATTCAAATTTCCTCTTTAGCTAACTTATTTTTTTCCTCCTTCCTCCATCCCCCCCTTTTTTCCCCCTTTGCAGCTCAACTGTAGAAAAATATGGGAGACGACAGGCCGTTTGTGTGCGGTGCCCCCGGCTGTGGACAGGTAAGTTTACAGTATACTCTGCTGTTAGTATATCATTATGAATCAAAGTGGCTGTTTTATCACCGAGGCAAAGAGTTTTGGCCAACGTCTTATGTGATCACTGGAGGTAATCAGATCGGAAAATTTGCAGTGTGTAAATCCAAGTTATGAGCAAGTGCAAGAGCCCCGAAGTAATGAAATTTGCTTGGCGTGCCTGGCGTTTTGCTGGTATTTTCTCTCTTCTCGTATGTCACATCCAGAAGTAATCACAAAATATAGAGGGAGGAAACTTTATACCTGATATCTAGATAATATAATCTGATAGCATGGTATGATTTAATAACATTTCTTAGTTTGTTTTTCCCCCAAACATGTATTTATTTCTCAGGAAAAGCTTAGAATGTCTTTAAACCTATTTTTAAAAAGTGTATATTGTTCCATAGCAACACTTATTAAATTTTCCTTTTATAATAACATACTATATATTTAAAAAACATAAGGATAAAAACAGAATAATAAATAAATAAAAGCACCTAGGCATATAATCTGTACAAAGATACACTTTGGCATAATCCTTTAAATATTAGCCTATTTACTTTTAAAAACAGTATTTTAATAGTTTAAGAAAATAAGTTGACATTTGCTCCTGGATGAACGCATTTATTTTCAAATGGAGGCACAAATAAATAAGCCTTGTTTACATTCCGGGTGTATGAGTGAAGGTCTGTCCTAGCCATGGAAATGATCTTTGCCATTAAATGGCTTCAGATGGGCAAGTAGTACACTGAGATTCACACTGCAATATGTACAGGTAGACCTTGACTTACAACAGTTCATTTAGTAACCATTCAAAATTACAACGCCACTGAAAAAAGTGACTTATGACCATTTTTCACACTTAACGACCATTGCAGCATCCCCATGGTCACATGACCAAAATTCAGATGCTTGGCAACTGGTTCATATTTGTGGCGGTTGCAGTGTCCCGGGGTCATGTGATCCCCTTTTGCGACCTTCTTACAAGCAAAGTCAATGGGGAAACCAGATTCATTTAACAACCACAGTACTAACTTAACAACTGTTGTGATTCATTTAACAACTGTGGCCAGAAAGGTCGTAAAATGGGGCAAAATTCACTTAACAAATGTTTCACTTAGCTACAGAAATGTTGGGCTAAATTGCGGTCGTAAGTCGAGGACTACCTGTATATAAAAAATGTATGACCACAATTCAGACTGGAATTTCCATCATAAGTCAGACCTGATTTTACAACAAGTTTTATGGCGGTTGTTATGCAAATCGCCATGATCCTTAAGTGAATCCAGCTTCCCGTCTGGCTGTTTTTTGCTAGAACTCGGCAGAAGTTGCAAATTATTACCACCTGATGCTGCAGCCTGTCATAGATGTGAGCCATTTGTCAAGCGCCAAATTGTCATCATGTGGGGCTGGTGCAATGATTGTCATGCAAGTACAGGTCATACATGACTTTTTCCAAAGTCGTAACTTTGAACTGTCATTAAACAGGCAGACATAAGTTGAGGGAGTCCAAAGGAATTGTGTCTGTGTGTGCTTAGCTGAAGTGCTTACCGTATTTTTCGGAGTATAAGACGCACCGGAGTATAAAACGCACCTTAGTTTTTGGGGAGGAAAATAGGGGAAAACAATCTGCCTACCAGGTATTCATCTGGCTAGCGTCCTTAGTCTGGTCAGCTTCAGCACATTATTTTATCTCCTGGTTAGGACTTAAAAAAACCTTCTTCTGAGAGAGTAACAATGAAAGAACCTGCAAGCCAGTAAGAGCTGGGAAGATAGTTAGCACCTGGTTAGGGCTAGAAAAAAACTTATTCGGAGCAAGTAGAGCAATGAAAAAAAATTCTGCAAAGACTTAGGCCTGGAAAAACATTCTTTGGAGAGAGTAACAATGAAAAAGCCTGCAAGGTAAGAGCTGGGAAGATCTGTTAGCACCTAGTTAGGGCTGGGAAAAAAGCTACATTCGAAGTATAAGACGCACCCAAATTTTCAGCCACTTTTAGGGAGGAAAAAGGTGCGTCTTATACTCTGAAAAATACGGTAATTAATGCTTAACCTGAAAAGATGCCCGTATGTGAGTGTATCAGGTTTTGTAATGAGATGCATAATTCAGTTATTATTATGTACACTTGTAAAAGTGAAATGACAAAGCAATTCTGTAAGCTGTTATCTGCACATATCCATTGAAATCAGTGAAACGTACTCCTGAATTAGCATCAATCAATCTGGATAGCTTGCATGGTGGAACAGCTGATGTTATGCTATATTTGTAAGGCTCTGAAGTTCCTTGTGGAATGCAAAGAGATACTTCCCATATAGGTGGTCAGAGCAAGGTAAAGACCTCTATAGAGGATCAAAACAATTGCCACCAAATTAAAGAGATCCTGTTTGTCCAAATTTGAAACAATTTCTTGCTTAAAATTGTCTGGTGAACCTTTTATTAGGATCCATTTTTGTGTGTGCTGGTGATAAAGAAGGTATTAGAGCAGCACACTTCAGCATTTTCATAGATCAGTTATTTTGTAATTGACATTACTTTATCATTGCTGGATTAGTTAGTTACCATTTACAGTCTTTCTGCGCCATCCTATATAATCGGCAGCAGATGTTGATATTTGAACTGAATAATTTTAATTAGCTATCAGAAGTTTGTTTCTTTTCACTTCACACTCCTGTTTTAATATTTTTTCCTTTTTAATACTTTGTTATATGTACGTTATAACTTATAATGTTAAATAAAAGACTGAAGAGGAAGATCGGCTAGGGAACAGGGACTTTAGGAATAAAGTAAAGAAAATGGGATAGATGTTGCTAACTGTTGCTAAATGACTTACTTTTAAATATGAATTATTCTTAGGTGGCTGTATGGTTGTTGTATTTCTTTCCTGACTCTGTTATGGAAGTAACTAGTACCCAGTGTTGATCACTAGAGGTAAAAAAATGTAACATTAAAAATCCATGCTAAGATATTCCATATACTAGTAAACCTGGCTCATGTAAAATGCTGAAGGCATAATATTTTTTCTAGCAATACATTGTATGAAATTATCCACAATGTTGGAAGAGACCTAATCTAATCCCTTACTTGATACATTAATTCACAGTTATGGCAAACCAAATAGATAGTTGCCCAGACCCTTTTTAAAGGCCTCCGTAGGACCATACAATGAGTCTGTATTGTGGTTATTATAGTCAAGACTCTTCCACCACCCCAAAGGATAATAAACCTAGTGTGACATAAACTTTGTGTAGATATAGGTCCCTAGAGATGCTAATTCCATAATAATGTTAATAAGAAGTCTTTAAGGAAGAGATGGGCAATCTTTTTAATTTATTAAGGGCTGGATTTCCTCAGGGGTAATTGAAATTGTGGAGATTGCATTTAAGCAATATTGAAGCAAGTGGTGTATTTCTCTTGGACACTTTCTCCCTCCCTCCCAGGCAGCAGACTTCAGGGAAAACGATAGTATCTCTTATCATATGTCTGAACTGAGCTCTTAGAGATAGCTTTTGAATTAATCTAAAGGGCCCGTGTGTCCTTTCCCTTCTTTAAATACTATATATATGTATCAATAATATGCTATGTTTGCCTTGATACTTAGAGTCATGATGCTGTCCTGTAAGATCCTGTTAACAAATAGTTAGGTTGCTGTATCTAGCAGCTGTATTTCCAGTGTATCGGGTGGGTTCTGAATTTTTTTTACTGCCGGTTCTGTGGGCGTGGCTTGATGGTCATGTGATGGTGGGCATGGCTTCATGGTCATGTGACTGGGAGGGCATGGCTTCATGGTCATGTGACTGGGTGGTGTGGCTAAGTAGTCACGATCCTAGTTCCCCCTACGGACCTCTTGCAATCCCTCAAAGGATTGAAGGAACCAGATTCCATACAGCTCTGAACCCTTAAGGCAGACCAAATACAAGTGGTCCACGCTTAATGGCCGGTTGCTTAGCAAGTGTTCAAATTTATGACTGACCTCCTCAGAGCTACTTGACCTGTTTTTGGAGTTTTGACAGCCATATGCACGCACACATGTGTATGCGTGCCCACACAAACACATATTTATGAACAGTTACAACATCCCATACAGTCATGTGACTGATGTTTTCTATGTTTTTTGCCAGTTCCCAACAATTTCTTCTAGTTTCCGGTTAAAAATGCCCATAGGGGAAAATGGACTTGTTTAACAACCAGTGTTCGCTTAATGACCACAAGGTTCACTTAATGACCATGGTGTTTGCCTAACCCAGGGGTCTTCAGCCTTAAACACTCAAAGAGCCATTTTTCTATTTTCTTTTAAACAGGTATCTCTCTCTCTCTGTCTTTCTCTTTCTTTCTCCCTATCTCTTTCTCCTCTCTCTCTCTCTCTCTCTCTCTCTCTCTCTCTCTCTCTCTCTCTCTCTCTCTCTCTCTCTCTCTCTCTCTCATTTTTCTCTCTCTCATTTCCTCTCACTCATCTCTTTCATCTCTCTCTTTTTCTTTCTCCCCCTCTCTCTTTCTCATCTCTCTCCCTCTCTCATCTTTCTCCCTCTTTCTTTCTCTCATGTTTCTCTTTTTCCTCTCTCTCATTCTCTCCCTCCATCATTTTCTCATTTCTTTCTCTTTCTCTCTTTTCCTATCCTTTCCTCTCTCTCATACCTTTCGCGCGCGCACGCATACACACAAGCGGATACCCTCCTGCACCGGGATCACGGCGGCGGGGACAGCAGGGACTCCTCTCGCTGCCGCCACTGCGCAGTGAGGTGAGTTGCCGACTGTGCTGCGCAGGAGAGACGGAGCTCTTCCCTCTCTGCATCCGGCGGCTATGGCAGCTGCTCCTCTCTGTTCCCCTCCTTCCTGAGCCGACACAAAGGGGTGTCAGCTGGCGTTGAGCTGCCCACAAAGGAGGTGGAATCGTAAAAAGCAGCCAGTTGCACCAGTGCATAGAAAATGTTAGGGGCACTTCAGCCGCTTGGCTCTGTGGAGGCTTGTGCCTTCTCGGGGCGGAGAACAGGTTGCGTGAGGAGGGAGAGGGAGAAGGGGGCAGCAGCGGCTGCTATCATTGAGGGGAGAGTGCCACACAGAAATGGGAGCACACAGAAACACCGCCCCCTTCTCCCTCTCGGCTGCTGGGCAATCTCCTGTAAAGGGAACGGCAGATTTAACAAAGGAGTAAAAACTGATTTTACTGCTTCTCTTTGGCTAACACCTAGAGAAGGAGAAGTTGCTCGATATTCCCTTCCCCAGGGACCCCAAGGCCAACTGGCAGAGGCCAATCTTTCCACCAGGCGGCCCTTGGTAGAGACGCAGCTGCTGCTATGGGGCTGAGAGCGCCACTGCTGCCGCTTGCCCTTGCCTCCTCTTTCTTTGGGTTGGCCCAAAGTCATCCAAGTCAGTGCCTAAGGCATGCTAAACCCCATTCCACATCTTCCAAAGCACTCCGCCCACTCGGCCGTTTGTCAATAATTCTCCCCTCCCAGCCACTCACTCACCCACCCACCCACACATCCACCTTGCGGCAGGGCAGGTGGGTGGACTGGAACTCCTGCGCACTCCCGGGTGCAACTCCAGGCACCCAGCACCGCTGGTATCTCTCTCTTGTCTCTTGCCGCCTCCTGCCTCCGTGCATTGAGGAAGCCAAGCAGTAGCGGGAAGAGCACGGACCTCCTGACACAAGAAGCGGCTGCCAGCAATGCCCTCAGCGGGGGGCTCGATCCCCCCTAGGAGCCTCAGTTTACTCGTGAGCACCATTGGCCTTTCTCCCTGATCTCCCGGCCAATGTTGCTCACGAGTAAACTGCAGCTAGGATCTCCCGTGTGCTTCCTTCGCAGGCCAGGTGGCTGGGGAAAAGCTCCGTTGCCGCGATCTCCCGTGTGCTTCCCTCGCAGGCCAGGTGGTTGGGGGAAACGCACAGAAAGAGCTCCGGTGCCGTGATCTCCCATGTGCTTCCCTCGCAGTCCAGGCGGCTGGGGGAAATGCACGGGAAGAACTCCGGTGCCGCGATCTCCCTTGTGCTTCCCTTGCAGGCCAGGCGGCTAGGAAAAACGCAAAAGGGGAGCTCCAGAGGGTGGCCAGTGGGGGAGGGGGGTGGTAGCAGGTGAAAGGGGAGCTACAAGTGGCGGACGGGGGGGCGGCCCTTGGGTTCCTGGGAAAGTGAAGGCTTTCCGGATGGGACTTATACAAAGCGCTGTGCTGCGAAAGTCTCACTCCCAGGCAAAAGCAGCAGGGGAGAGGAGCAGCAGCCGCTGACCTGGAGAGCACATGATGGAGCCTTCCACGTGTTCTCCAGTGACCTGTTTTCTCTCCCCCGCTCTGTTGCTGGGAGAGAGAGAGAGTCTTTCGCAGCACAGCGCTTTGGGGATCCATCCGGAAAGCCAGGCACAGAGAAACAGTCAGGTTGAAGACCGGTACTTTCAGCGCCCACTAGGAACCGATACTTGGAGTGAAAAGCTATTGCAATAGCCCAGGCTTGAAAACGCATGGCTGGGGTCGAGGAGCGGTCCTCCTCCTTAAAAAGCTCCAAAACTGCTCCAAGCATCGGTTCCTCATGGGCACTGGCATGCCTTCCCCTCTGCCACCAGCCGTGGGAGAAAGGTAAGGTCGCGAGCCCGGAGGGGACAGTGGGGGGCCTGCAGCAAGCTCCGGGGATGGGGCGGGGGGCTAGCATGACTGCGACTTACCTGTAGGCAGGAGGAGGCAGCTCAGTTGGGGCACAGGGCAGGCACCACGTGGGAACTGGGAAGGCAGATTAGGCGGTAAGGAGTGAGTGAGTGGGCAGGGTGGGCGGGGCAGGGGAAGAAAAAATGTAAAAAAAAATTTTTTTTTAATGATGGCGGCGCCCACGGACCGGCACCGACCGATCTGGTTCGGTGATGTCATCGTGACATCACCAGTGGGTCGTTATCAGTTCAGGCGATACACCCCTGCAGTGTATCCTTTCATTTATCATGGATTTATCATGTATTGGAGATGAATAGCTATACGTTTGTATAAGTCTGTGCATGTCAAGGACATAAAATTATTAAAATGACAGGAAGATAATGACCACTAACATATGTCTACCGCATGTCCCTTAGTATTTGCAGATGTGTTTTTCCCTTTGAAATATGATTTGCAAATATAATGAAAGTATTTCAGAGCAACAGTCCAGTGACAAACTCTTATCTGTACTGAAGATCCCTTGATTTTTCCTGTATTATTTCTGAGAGAAAAGCAGAAGGAAAGCCATTCTGAAGCAATTTATCCTTTTTATTTCCTTTATTTGGAAATTAATTTACTATTTTTCAAAAGTATGGTGTGATGAGGGCTCAGAAATATAGTAATGATTTGAAGCTGGAAATAATTTCATTTGATTCATCAATGTGCTCTTTTATAAAATATGGTTGTACAAGGAGGGGAACTGATTCTGCCTTACACCTTCATCTTGATGCTATAATTTTGTTTTGTTTTGTTTTTGCAGTTTGGGAACTCCTAAACAAAAAATGTACATAGTTCTGTCTGGCTATATTTGTTCATAATGCTAAGCTGAGATTGATTTTATTTATATTTATTGAACAAAACTGAGTTTTGCAGATGAGCAACGTAAACACGGCTTTTTCAGTCGATTTCTTGTTCACTTTCTTCATTTCCTTCGTTAGTATCACAAGAAACAGATTGAGCACAAAAACCAGAAATAGGCCAGGGGGAAATATAATGATAAGCCTTCGTTGAAACAAGTCATGACTCAAAAAACAAGTAGAAATCTCTGAAAATAGCCATGAAAGCCAGCTGGGTCTCTCTTCTTCACCACCCCTCCAGGGTGGTTCCGACCTGGTTCTGATCGAACCAGGTCCCCAGGCGACATGGATATCGGGGTTCCCCAGGGTTGCGCGGTGCTCTCCGTGTCACCACGGCGATTGGCCACGCCCTCTCCAGGGTGGTTGTTGTGTGGAAAATAGGAGAAAGAACCTATTTTCCCCTCCCTTCTTCCCTTTCACTCCTTTTCTATATGTAGCTTTGGAGGGGAAAAGGAGGGCCTGAGACCTTAGTTGGCATAACCCTGCTAGGAGTCCCAAGATCTACTGTCTTTTTATTAAATTTTACTTTAAATATTTTTCATAGTTTTTAAACTTAGTTAGCTATTGAGGGTTCTGTGTGGATAGTCCTTGATTATTGCTTCTGAGTATGGCATTTTTGTTAAATAACGTTTTGGTTCTGTTGATTTGCATCATTATATGTGTTCCATTGCTTATTGCTAAAAACTTGTTATGATTTATATGGTGTTTAAGAAAAATGTAAAATTGTCTTAATATTTAGTAATTTACAATTTAGATTCAGGATCTAGCCTGATCACTGCTTTAAACAATAATACATTTGTTTGTTTGTTTGTTTGTTTGTTTTTTAAAGATAAGTATATCGTGATTTACTGGTAGAACATTAAAGGGTTCATACAATAAACAAAAGTCTAAAATTGAAATTAATCAAATGAATAAGCTTTTCTTAAAAAATCAAACAGATAAATACATATTCTATTTTACATCTGTTTACATTATGTGTGGCTTGGTATGTTAGTGTATAGCATTATATACAAACCAGGCATAATACATACAAAATGTAACAGCAAGTAAAATAATGTTGAAATGGAAACTGGCGAGTTTTTGCTCTTCAGTCTTGAAAGCTGGTGTTAAAATAAGTCATTTGGTATCTCAGTGCCTCTGGAATGTTACACAAGAGTATTTGTATATATCAACGGCATTCCCAATTCCTTCCATTATATTGTTTTTTTGAAAAGTGCTATTTCAGTTAGAGAGGTGATAGACTAAAATTGAATTTGGTGAAACTGTTTTCCATTCTATCCTGTAATTCAAGCTATTGGACTTTTAATGGACCTATAAACATGTTTTTTCGTTGCTAGGTCTTCAATGACTGTTATTTTTGGATTCTGTACATGATCACTTCCCAGCAGTAAGCTTGGTGTGACACAGCTGAATGGGCTGCATATTCTTCTTTTTTAAAAAAATCCACTGAATGTCATTAATCTATTTTCTTTTCTAAGAGGACAGGTGACACTTCTTTCCATTCCTCTCCAGATTCCTTCTTTCACCTGGTTTCCAAGTAATTGCTCAACAAGAATGTTTCTCATAAATAAAAGAGAGTTTGGATATTCTAGGCTTTCTGTGGCTCAATCAGTAGGCACTCTTGAGTTACATTTATGCAGTTTCTTCTATTAAAATATGAAAAAAGTAACAAAACTGATTTCTATGGAGTAACGTTCTTTCAAGGGAAGGAAATTACAGGTCAACAACTGCATATTCAGACAACTGGACAATTACAAGCAAAGAAAAAATTGAGAAAATATTTCTTTAACAGTCTAAAATTTCCCCACACAAACATACATTCCTGCCAAAATCAGAATGCAGGCTCATCAAAACAACCACTGATAACTAGGAGTGCAGTGATACCTGTTTGCTAACCACATTGTGAATTAGAAAAATCCAGGGGGATATTATCTTTAAAAAAAAACATTGTATCTTCCCAATTGCTATTCATATCCTACTCTTTTCCACTTGCTAATACAACGCTGTATGGAAAATCAGTCTGAAATATTTTCCCTAAGTTAAAAGATTATGTTAGAAAATGCTGTCATGTACATATTTATATAGCTGCCCATCTCACCAAAGGTGATTCTGGGCAGCACAGAACAATAGATAAAACAAAAAATATAAAAACTCAAATACAAATATGAAAACCATAGTAACAAATATCCTAAACCTCAAAATACAATCATAAGTGAATAATAAAAAATCACCCCCTCAACAACGAAGCCATCTAGACAACTCTCCAGTTCTGTGGGAGCCCCAGGCCTAGTCACATAACCAAATCTTGATTGCCTTTTTGAATATCAAAAGGGATGTGACCAATCTAATTTGAGGGGTGGAGAGGATATTCCATAAGGCTGGCACTACAGCAGAAAAGACATGTCTCCTGGGACCCACGAAATGTAGATTCCTAGCTGATGGTAGCTGCAGCATGCTTAAGGCGATCGGTCTGAAGGCTACAAATGTTATTTTACACCTCAAATGCAGCAATTGAATGTGGGCACATGCCCACACCCATAATAGAATGCCCTCCCCCCACAAATGTACACAACCCCCGTGCTGCCCCCCGCGCATGGGCACAATACCCCCGTGCATGCGCACAGACCTCACTGAAGCCTCTGAACTTCCGGTTGGGCCGTTTTTCGCCGTCTCCAGGGTTCAGGAGGCTTTCCTAAAGCCTGGGGAGAACAAAAACAGCCGAAAAGAAGGCTGAAAATCAGCTGGCCAGCATGTGCATGCACGCTGGAGATGACATAGGGCAACGCCTCACGTGCCCTCAGATATGGCTCCGCGTGCCACCTGTGGCACATGTGCCATAGGTTCACCATCACTGTTCTAGAGAGTCCAGTTTACATGATTTTAGTACATACATCTTATAACAAGCTGGTGGAGAAGATTTAGATTGTGATTGGCCAGTGAACTTTGTGGTTGAGTAGTTTTAGTTGCTTCAATTCTTATGAACAAGTACCGTAGAACATGCCAGTAACCATACTAATATAAAAATAGTTTTTTTAAAAAAAAAAAGTTGCCTTGAATGTGGAAAAAGTATTTATTGAAGCAAAGCCCATTTTCTCTCAGAGATCTGTCAGGATCTAAAACTTTCACACTAAAGATGATAGAATTGTGTTGGAATGAATCCAGAAGATCCTGCCTGAAATAGTACACTCTCTGTTTTAGTTACTCAGATTGATATACCAGCTGTACCATCAAGATTTCTAAAGAAGACGACTCCATATACCACCTTTAGAAGTTACAGTATTGTGAACTGACAGCTGGGAAATGTTTTCCTTATAGTTTGATTTAAAGCTGTTGCCACTGTAATTTTAACTTCCAGGATAGCAATATGAAGTACAGAGGATGAGGAGGGATTTTTGTTTCAGGAAAATTGCTTATCCATTCATTTCTACCCTAGTTCTTATAATGTGTAAGTTCTACAGAGCCTCTCAGCTGCATATTGATAAACTTCAGTATAAATTAACGAGAGAGCCAGTTTGGTCTACTGGTTAGGACACTAAGCTAGAAACCCAAGAGATCATGAGTTCTAGTCCCACCTTAGGCATTAAAGCCAGCTGGATTATTTGGGACCAGTCATTCTCTCTCTCTCTTGACCCAACCTACCTCACAGGGTTGTTGTGGTGGGTAAAATAGGAGGAGGAAGGAATATTAGGTATGTTCATCACTTTGAGTTGTCTATGAAAATAATAAAGGTGGGATATAAATAAACAAAATAGTTTGCTTGGTTATTGCAAGAAACAAGAGATATCAGTACAAGTAGTCCTTGACTTATAACTGGTCCTCAAACTTACAAACATTACAGTTTCCCCACAGCCCCTTGATCAAAATCCAGGTGCTTTGGCAACCAGCTTGTATTTACAATAGTTGCAATGTCTTGGGGGGTCATGTGGTTGCCATTTGCAAGCTTCTTAGCAGGCTTCCAACAAGCAAAGTCAATGCAGGAAGCCAGCTTCACTTAATAACCTCATGATTCACTTTGCAACTGCAGTGATTTACTTAGCAACCATATCAAAAAAAAAGTCATAAAATCAGGTACAACTCTCTTAATAATGGCCTTGCTTAGTAATGAAAATTATGGTCCCAGCTGGGATTGTAAATTGAGGACTACTTGATGTGTGTCCAGACAGTTTTCTGGGTGGGTGGATTTCTTTGTACAAATTACTTTTATATATTGAATTTAACACAACAATTCAGTTCATTGGGTAAGTTTTGTTTTTGACCTGAATATTCCAACCATAAAAGACTAATGGTATTTACTGTTCACCATTTTTGTAGCTTGTAAAGCAGACCGTAATTTGCATGTGCTTAGACAACATCAGAGTCATCTATTATAGCAGCAAGTACAGCATCATACAATTTCTACTAAGAAGAAAAATCTTCTAAAAAAACAGTCCTGTGTTTTAGCTGAAAGTGTCAAGTTAAATGGATCCAAATAGTCAATGCTGGACCTCCCTAGTGATTATTCAACGTAATTTCCTAAAACTATTTAAAATTCTCTACATAATAAAACACACTTTCTGTAGAGCTGAATGTGAGTTATAAACTTTAGTAGTGTCCTTAAAACAGAAAGGCATTGACCAAAACAAACTGATGGAACCTTCTCATTAGACCAGGAATACTTGGTTGTGTGACCTATCTCAGACCCACAACAAGCTATTATTAGAGGTAGGATATGGCCTACCGTGGCAAAGATGTGGCTAAAGAAAGTTAATTCCGATTTTTGTTCAAGAAGAATCAGTGACGAGTTCACTGCTTTTAAACAACCATCATTGAATGCACAATTTCTAGCATGTTTGGGAGCCTTTGCAAGATGGTATTATGGTTGTCATATTTGCTTACATTGGAGGGAATTTATACAGCATCTATGCCAAAGTGCAAATCCAAACTGGAGAAACTCAACCCCTATTTGTACGTTGGTCATTTCCTTTGAATGGAAGCAACGCAGGCAGAACTTTAGAATTCTGCATCAGATTTTGCAGTTGATTCTGAGTATGATTAAAACATAAGCCAGCCTGTCTTTCTGTGCTAAAAATATTAGTTAAAGGATGCAACTTGGTCCTTACTTTGCTGCCTCAAATTAAACAGTTAATATTATGCATTCCTTTCCTCTTTTTTTACCCACTTTATTAAAATCCAAGCATACAACATTGTAGATCAGGGGTCCCCAACCCCCGGTTCGTGGACCGGCACCAGAAACTGGTCCGTGCAAACAAACGAAGCCTCCTCTGTAGGATGCAGGCAGTTCACGAAAGCACGCCCCCTCCGGTCCGTAGAATAAAACTCTCCACTGAACCAGTCGTTGGTGCCCAAAAGAATCTGGGGCCACTATTGTAGATAGCATTGCAAAGTACTTGAAGTAGAAGGCTGTAATTTGTCTGCTTTACCCTGTGCAGCTGCCAGGTAGAGATACTTTTTTATGAGTGGTAGCATAATACTAAGTTGCAAGGCAGAGACATTATACAGCCACCAAAGGGGATGGGGGGGGGGAACTTGGAATATTTTACTTTTTAACACTTACCACAAATCATCACTTAGATGCTGATCGCATGACTACTTTTATGTCCACCATTTCCTCAAACAATTGTCTGCTTTTTAAATCTATCCCTTGGACAATTTATTCCCCCCTTAAGCCGCTGGTCTTAAGTGTGTCATCTGTAGAACAACCAAGAAATCAAAAGCTCAGAACCTGAACCGGACTACAAAATATCTTTTCCCCCCCCTCCTCTTTGGGCTTTATTATATCCTCTTATCTTGTCATATAATAGGAATAATGTTTATGGCGCTGAAGCTTCAGCTCCACTTGGCATTTAACCAACCTGGAAAGTTGTTTATTGCTTTGTATGCTCTGCCACTACAACCATTATCCCTTAAATCTCTATTCTTTGGTAATATACGATCCAGCAAATGGCTTCTGTGATTGGCTAAACATGGCATGGCACTAAGGTGTATTTTATAGCTGGTATAATGCAAACCTGTATAGATTACTTTGGTCAACAAGCACTTGTATTAAAAAGAAAAGGTGGCCTTGGGAGGTGCCTCTTTCCCCCCCAAAAAAAACCTTTTAAGTCACAAGCTGTTCTTGCAGCCTTTGACTTCATACTAGCAAATCAAAGGGTTGCAGGGAAGGCCTTATTTTGCATGTTGCTGCATTCAAACACAGAAATGGGATTTTTTCCCCCCTTCCTGTAAGTGCATTGATATGTTGGTGGCCATGGAAGGTTGGTTGTGACACAGAAACAGCTTGCTTTCAGATTGTTTTCTGAAAAACATATATCCAGCGAATGCTTCCGTCCTGTGAATATCTGCTGCAAGTGAATAAATAACACAACAATGATTAAATAACTCTCGAAGAAATTGTGGTTCTTTCTATTTTAAAATACGTTGCTCGGGGTGGGGGGATGCTAAAAAGCAAGTGTATGGTATGACAAATGTATGGAATGTATTTGAGAGAAAGAATTCCCAGTGCCAACTGTGTGTTCCTTTACACTTGAGGCAGATTCTCTTGGGAATGATAGACAGGGCTTTAGGGAGATGCAAGTTCTTTCCCAGTAGGTGCCTTGTTTAAAGAAAATGTCAATCCTTTCATGCCTCCCTTTTTATAAAGTCCATTTTTCACTTTTGCCTTAGTTGATATTGCTGAGTTGTCATCCCCTGAAACGCCAGCCTTATTGCTCAACGTTGTCCCCAGTTGTTCAGTTTTTGTAGACAGGAGTACAGTTTGGGCAAGTAATTCCAAAAAGGTTGAACAACACAGTAGTTTGTTAAACAAACGATTTTTAAAAAAAAATCAAGATCCTAATATGTGTACTACCTCAATGTGGGTTTTAACTGCTTGGTTTTTGTGTTGGGTTTTGGTATGTGTGGTGATACAACTTCTCTAATGTCCTCTCTAAAATAAAGTGGGTTGATCATTAGGAGTAGCACCTCTTTGAGGAATTTCCCAGCTATAAAAGCTGATTTCATTTCTCCTTTGTTATTTATCTAACAGTAGCATAGATCTTTTTTTTTTAACCTCAGGGATTAAGAACTTGTATCTGCTGGCTTCGGTGGTTTTTATTATGTTAGATGATACAGCATTCTCCATAGTGGGTGGAGCTATCATCCAGGATGGGTTACGTCACGTCTCTCACCCAATCAGGACTGAGTCTTTTTTAAATGTATTGCTGCCTCTGTCTTCAAGACCCGCTTTTTCGACTCAGTCTGCACCCTAAGAGGACGTGTGGTCACCCATCCTAGAGATAGCTACAGCACTGGGAGTGAGGATTGACGATTTCTTCATCCCTAGCAATCGTAAGTATTAACCCCCCCCCTTTCCCATCCCCAAGAGATCACGAAGGCTCAGAGGCAGCGGCACTAGGGGGCCTGGCTCCCGCCGCAGGCTAGCGACCGCTCCCAAAGCAGCCCAGTAAACAAGCGGTCAGCGCGGCTCTAACCCGGTTGCCATCGCCTCCCCATGCAGCGTACGGGCTCGCTGCGAGGCGGTTGAGTCGCGTTCCCGCCTCCGACCCAGGCAACCGGGACAACTAATCTGAGCCGCCGCAGCCAGGGAGTTCCCATCCATTATTAAGAGCCGACTCCCAGGGCAGCGATCGGGCGTCTCCCGCCCGCGGCCGACTAGCCGATCCTCCCGATACGAGCTAGAAGCCGGCATGGCCCCAATTTAAAATTGCCGCCATTACTGGAGAAGGGGGTCTTCCTGCGCATGCGCAGTCCCCAAAATGGCCGCCGCAAACAGCAGTGGCTACAGGAGCCACATTTACCGGCGGATAAGGGCGAAATACGTCGGATTTCGGCGATTCCTCTCCCGGAGGCAGTTAATTAAGGCCAACGAGCAGCAAGACGGACCGGCCGTTAAAGGCCTAAGACCTCCGCGGCCGCCATTTCACCGGCCTGTGCATTTCCCGCCAAAAGGGGAGGAGCTCACATTTCTCCATTCTCGCCCCTCAGGTACCATCGGCTACCCGTTTAATATGGCAACTGCAAATAAGAGACAAGGGGATGTTGAGGAGGCCGAGGCACCTCCGGAGATTGCCCTCCCTCATCAGAGCAGGGAAGACCAGACCTCAAGCAGCCCTAAACGACAGGAGCCTAAGAAGGGCAGAGGCAGGGAACAGAAGGCGAAGGCCAAGGCTCCTACTAAACACGAGTCCCACAGGGACAGAGCCTTGAACAAGATCTGCAACAAGGCAGCTAGGAGTAATCCAGCCCTATCTGACCTGGCCATTCCTCACGGGCCCCCCAGGTCAGAGGATTTGGGGGACACATCGTCCTTAGATGACAGGGATCTACCCCTCGCAGATTCAGACATCTGGGAACAGGGAGCTGTTCCACAGATCAGGGAGGTAGTCTCTATTAGAGCGGCTACTAGGCCTTCAGCCACCTTCACCCCTACTGCAGCGGGGCTCCGCTCTGATACCCCAGATTACCTGCAGGACCCTGCACTACAGGCAATATTTCAGGCAGCATTCAAGCACAGCGTTTCAGAGTACCTGCACCAAAGGCATTATTCTGATCAAGCAGAACAAGGGGAGGGTCAATACAACTTCGACAATCTAACTCACCAGGCTGACCAGGATGAGTACGAGGGGTATTCGGGGTCCCAGGGGAACCAACCACAGGCTAACCCCCAGGAGGAAGCAGCGGGTGAGGGAACAGGCCCAGACCTAGAACTGTCCGAGGATGAAGGCATGGCGCCTGACCCCCCTCCCACGACGGGGCTGTTTCATCCCAGCCTGTTTAAATCTCTGCTATTCAAGGCGCGTAACGCCTCCAAATGGGGTCCTGCCGAATCCCCAGACGCGGCAGATACTTCCCAAATTGACCCTCTATTCTCCGAGCAAGCTCCAGAGGCCCAAGTGGTCTCCTGTCCCCCGTATTTTGTACATGCCGTACGGTCACAGTGGTCCTCCCCTGTCACGGGTGCCGCTCCCTCGGCCTTAGACAGACGCTATTTTAACATTGGTTCAGATATTGTCCCAGCTCTCCAGGTACCTCCAGTGGACGCCCCAGTACTGGCGCACTTCGCAGTACCCACTCTACCAGCGGATTCAGCGGACCTCCTACGTCCGGAAGATAAAAAGACGGAGCTGTCACTCCAACGCACCTACCTGGCAGCTGCCTGGGCTGTGCGAGCCTCTACATCAGCTTCATTCTTCTCCCGCACATCGCTGGTGTGGCTTCGGGATCTACAGAATCGCCTGCCCCAATCTGAAACGCGAGCACATCGGGACATTAGCAAGCTCCTAGCAGCAGCTCGCTATACGGCAGATGCCACGTTACAATCGGCGAGATTCGCATCTAGAGCCATGGGATCCTCGATCGTTACCAGAAGACTTCACTGGCTACGCTCTTGGCAAGCGGACGTGAAACTTAAGTGGCGCCTGGCCACGTCGACCTTCGACGGCTCTCAACTGTTCGGATCATCCCTAGACCCCATCTTGGTAGAAACCAAGGACAAGAGGAAAGTCCTCCCGTCTCATCAACGCAGAGGTACATCCAGACCAGGTCTCTATACCAGGCGTCCCTTCAGACAACCCGATCCACCTCCCTCCTATCCTCAACGACCACAAGGTCAGTACGGGAATCAGTTCGGGTCTCGCCCACGGTTCCCCCAGGACAGATCCTTCAGGGGCAGGCAGGCTAGACGTCCCTTTCGAGGGGGGGAGGGCGTCCATACCGACGCACTAAGTGAGTCGTCGGATGTCCCTCCCATTGGCGGCCGGCTTCTTCTCTTCGCTGACCGGTGGGAGGAACTCACCTCCGATGCCTGGGTCAGAGAGACCCTGAAATTTGGGCTCTCCCTAGAATTCCTCTCCCCCCCCGAGCTTTTTTATACGCAGCCCAGTCTCTAACAGAGACTCCAAGCGTGCCCTCATGCGCAACGCCATCTCGCACCTGCTAGAAATTCGAGCCATACAGCAGGTGCCGGAGGACCAAATTGGGCAGGGATTCTATTCCATCTTATTTGTAGTCCCCAAAGCCTCGGGAGGGTGGAGAGCCATTCTAGACCTTAAGAGACTGAACCGTTATATTAGATACCGACGGTTCAAGATGCAATCCCTCCAGTCCATCCTGGCGTGCGTTCGGAGGGGTGACCTCCTGGCTTCCATTGACCTTACTGAGGCCTATCTTCACATCCCTATCCTACCTGAACACCAGCAATTCCTTAGATTCTGCTATGGAGGAGTTCACTATCAATACAGAGCTCTTCCCTTTGGCCTATCATCCGCTCCCCGGGTATTCACGAAGGTAGTGGCGGCTCTGGCGGCCCACCTCAGAACCATCCCAGTTAGAGTCTACTGCTATCTGGACGACATCCTTATCCTGGCCTCGTCCCTTGAGCAAGCCGTCAAGGATGTCGAGGTAACTCTTTCCACCTTCCGACACCTTGGTTTCTCCATCAATCTGGAGAAAAGCAGGCTATCCCCCAGTACCTCTCTGATTCACCTGGGTGCTATCATCGACTCCCTGCAGTGTAGAGTTTTCCTCTCCCAGGACCGGGTGGATAGCATCCTCGATCTGGTCAACTCGGTTCTGCGGCACCGCAGGGCGCCTCTGCGCCAGCTCTCCACTCTCCTAGGGAAAATGATTTCAGCCATCAACATAGTACCCTGGACTCGACTTCACTCCAGGGACCTGCAATGGTTACTCTTACCTTTTCAGAAGGCCGGGAGGGGCTCCTCTCTGGCGAGAATCCTGGTGCCACAGTCGGTGTGCAGGTCGCTCCTCTGGTGGAAGTCGCCTTCCCTGCTCCAGGGCTGCCTGTTCCTCGAGCCTCACAGGCTGATACTTACCACCGATGCCAGCCTAGCGGGATGGGGAGCCCACATGGAAACAGCGGTCTCCCAGGGCCGCTGGTCCCCACAGGAGGCGGTCCTTCCCATCAACCTCCTGGAATTGCGCGCCATCCGACTAGCACTCATCCAATTCAAACCCCTGGTCGAGGGCCATCACATCCTGATCCTAACGGACAACACCACGGCCAAGGCACATGTCAACAGGCAGGGAGGTACCCATTCTCGGGCTCTCATGGACGAAGCTTGGGCCCTGGGCACTTGGGCAGAGGAACACCTTCTCTCCTTAGTGGCGGAACACATTTCCGGGGAAGCCAACACACAAGCGGACTGGCTGAGCCGCTCCTTGATAGATCAGACAGAATGGAAACTCAGCCCAGAGGTCTTCAGCCAGATATCACTGCGGTTCGGAGTTCCCCTAGTCGATCTATTCGCCACAAAGGAAAACTCCCAACTGGACAGATTCTTCACCAGGTTCCGGTGTCCGGAAGCGGAAGGAACGGACGCTCTCTGGTCCCCATGGCCTCGGGGTCTTCTATATGCCTTCCCTCCTCTGGCTCTGATCCCACGGGTCCTGCGCAAGATCATGACAGAGAAGGCAGAGGTTCTCCTCCTGGCTCCCCACTGGCCTCGCCGAACCTGGTTTGCGGACATTCTGACCTTATCAGTCTGCCCCCCATGGCACCTGCCAGTGACCAGATCTCTACTCAGCCAGGGGGAAATCAACCATCCGGAACCGCGATGGCTTCAATTGACCGTGTGGAGGTTGAGCGGAGCACACTAGTCAACCGGCGTATACCGGCAGGGGCTATTCAACTCATCCTGGACTCCAGGCGCCCCTCTACGGAACGTATCTATTCAGCCTCCTGGCGCATCTTCTGTGCCTGGTGTCAATCAGCGGGCTGCTCCCCCACACGTAACTCCGTGGGTCACGTGCTAGGGTTTCTCAAAGACGGTTTTGACAAGGGACTGTCGACTAACACCCTCCGACGACAGGTGGCAGCCCTATCCTCCGTTCTGGCCTGCGGTAGCCTGCCATCCCTCTCACACCACCCTCTCATCAGACAATTTCTGAGGGGCACTTCCCTCCATAGACCCCCAGTAGTTCACCGTTTCCCTACCTGGGATCTCACACTAGTCCTTAACTCTCTAACAGGCGCTCCTTACGAGCCCCTACGAACCACCTCCCTGCGTTTCCTAACACAGAAGGTGGCCTTCCTAGTGGCCATCACCTCAGCTAGAAGGATATCGGAGATAGCCGCCTTGTCAGCTCGACCCGACCTCTGTGTCTTCCTCCCAGACAAGGTGGTCCTTAGACTAGACCCCACTTTCCTACCTAAAGTTAATTCCTGGTTCCACCGAGCTCAGGAACTGGTCCTGCCCAGCTTCTGCGCTCGTCCCACTAGTCCTCTGGAGCGCCAGTGGCATTCCCTCGATGTCCGCCGGGCCATCCGCATCTACCTGAAACGCTCTAAGGAGTGGCGCAGGTCGGAGGCCCTGTTTGTATCCTTCCTCCCTTCTTCCATGGGAACCAAGGCTTCTTCAGCCACGGTAGGGCGATGGATTCGGGCGGTAATTGCCAAGGCCTACGAGCTGTCGGCTAAACCCTGTCCATCGGGGATCACAGCGCACTCCACTAGGAGCGCGGCCACGTCCGCGGCCTGGGCCTCCCAGACACCCATGGAGGAGATCTGCAGAGCGGCCTCTTGGGCCACTCCTTCCTCCTTCGTTAGACACTATAAAATAGATTCCTTTGCCTCATCCGACGCAGCCTTCGGCCGCAGGGTCTTGCAAAGGGTCCTGCCACCCGACTCCCGGGAACCCCAGTAACTTCCCTCCCTCGGGACACCAGGCTTTGGCATGTCCCATCCTGGATGATAGCTCCACCCACTATGGAGAATGGTACGTTGTCTTACCTGAACGTCCATTCTCGTAGGTGTGGAGCTATCATCCAGACCCTCCCGTTCAGTAGGGGTTCCGGGGTGGCAGGTAGTTGAGTTCATTGTTCGGTTGTTTAGTTGTTCTTATTATGTTAGATGGGGTAACAGGGCGGGGTACAAGAATTTTGTTTTACTAGACCAAGGAGATTCAGCGGTGACCACGTGAGTCGGTGCTTCGTCTTCGTCAAAAAAGCGGGTCTTGAAGACAGAGGCAGCAATATATTTAAAAAAGACTCAGTCCTGATTGGGTGAGAGACGTGACGTAACCCATCCTGGATGATAGCTCCACACCTACGAGAATGGACGTTCAGGTAAGACAACGTACCAATCTCTACAATTTTGTTAAAATTCTATTTTGCTAAAGTATGTAAATCAGCATATATTGGTGTTGATTAGATCAGTCAGAAGTTAGATATAGATCTGATGCATAAATAACATCTTCAGTATCTATATACTCAGCATCCTTCTTGTCAGTAAAGGTTAAGCTTGTATAGTAAATACCTGCATGCCTGAAACAAATATTTTCAAGTGATTTAAAAGATCCATATGTTTTAATTGAAACAATGTTAATTTGGATTCAGAAATGCTTCTATCCAGTAATTCATATAGGGAGATTCATAAACTACTTGTATCCAGTAGTTCATATAGGGAGATTCATGTGGAATTTTTAAATTATTTATTTTTGTAACTAATAACTTTTGTGGGTTGAGGAAGCCGAATAGATCAGTTGATTTCACTATTTCTTTCTTTGTTCGTTAGGTTTTCATACCACAATTTTAGACAGTTCTGATGCGCAAAGAAAGTAAACCATTTAAATCTATTTCAGCCCATTACTGTGAAAGCAACATCTGCATCTTAGAAACTGCAGAAGCCTAGCTCTTACAAATTGAACCCTAAATCATGGATGCATACTATGTAGCTTTGCCAGTGTTGTTAAAACCATTTCCCAGCAGCATTCAACAACAAAATCAGTAATAAGAGATAACATTCAGTAACATCTAGTGGGCTATAACAAGGTAACATCTTCCTGATGTCTACATGGTCACATTTATGCTGTTTTTTATAAATAGTGCAGAGGTGATGTAGAATAAGGAGAGAATATCTTGGGATTCTATACTGTACACGGCATATACAAAAAGAGGTGAAGGCCAAAGAACATGAGGCTGACCCAGAAGAACATGGAGAAACATCAAAGTCATACTACAACAGCAGCAAATAACAATGCTTCAGGCTGCCAGAAATGCAAGAACTCGAACTTTGTATCTCACTCAACACCCGAAATAGTAAAAGAAGAAGAAGATAGAAGTGATTTGCCATTATGTTACTCTGGAATGTTTTATCATCATTCTAGTCTGCAACTCTTAAGATTCCTTGGTGGTTTCCTGTTCAGTTCCTAGTCGGATTTGACCTTGCCTAGTTTTTTACCAGCTCAGTCAAGCTTTGCTCGTTGTTGGGATATTAAGTGATATGAGGCTGGATTTATTATAAGGCTTACTTTCATGACCGACACTTTAAAATCAGTAAATTGATCAGTATGTCTATGGAGATTCTCAGTCATCCAGGTAATGGTTGTCCCAAAGGTGCTTTTTCAAGAGGCAACTGGACTTTTTCTTTGTTTTTCCTTGAAGACATTTCACTTCTCATCCAAGGAAGCTTCTTCAGAACTCATCCAAGAAGCTCATCCAAGAAGCTTCTTTAGAATTTAGAAGCAAAATGTCTTCAAGGAAAAACAAAGTCCAGTTGCCTCTTGAAAAAGCACCTTTGGAATAGATCAGGGCTGTCAAACTCGCGGCCCATGGGCCGGATGTGTCATGCACTGGCCACACCCAGTTTAGCGAAGGGGGAAAAAGTCACCATATGTCACGTGACGTGGGATAGATGATCAGCAGTTGATCCTGCATTTAGAGCTGTGAGGTACAGGGCCTTTTCAGTGATTTGGAAAACTCTCCTCACATTCTTTGGTGATCTTCGAAAGGATTTTACATTAATCAGGTTATTTAATTAGTCAGAAGCACAGTATATTAAGCTTTTAGCTGCTGCTACTTCATTTGGCATACAGTATTTTTGTTGTTTTAATTATTTGTGGTTTTAGAAATTGATATGCACATGTAATAAATTCTTAAAATCTAATCTGCTTTCAAAGGTTTTTTTTTACCACAGAAAGTGGACTATGACTCTATTAAACATTTTCCCCTTTAAATTTAACTCAAAAGCAATTCTATTGTAAGTGGGAATATATGCTAATTTTTTAATAATAATTTGAAAAGTCATCTGAAGCCAGCAACCATTTATTTTTTAACATGCCTATAATTTAAAAATGGCTAAACTAGTTTAAACCAAATTGGATAATAAAGAAAAACCTCCTGGGTTGAGCTTCTGTATGCCAGGTTCTACCCTAGAATGGATTTTTATAACCAAATTACAAACCCCTTAAAAATTAGTGTTTAAAATGGAAATGTTGACAGACCTTTAACTACAAAAGCACAATAATGTGTTCTCTACTCTAAAATATAATTAAAGGCTTAAATATTATTTAATAGCCACCCTTCCAGGAATCTGAAAGCTAAGTCATTCTCATAATAAGGATTCATTGCAGAGCGTTAGAACTAGTTGAGTTCAACATGCTATGGCCTATGAGCACATGCATTTGTCTGTCAAATGTAAATTATACTATACGGTTCCCTTCCTCTTCTAAAATCCTTTCGAAATCATGTTGTTTTTGGTGTGTAGTGACCCAAAAACCTTTAATCTATAAGATTAAAGGTTTTTGGGTCACTACACACCAAAAACAACATTGTGTGGAAATGTGGACCATATAGATTGTCACTGAAAACCCTTCCATCATGATAGGTCATTGTCTACCATGGGGTTGATTGGTAAGACTGTTAGCTCTCATCCAGAAGGGTTGATGAGGTGGATAGCCTTTAAAGGAAATCTGAGCATTACAGCTGATCAAGGGCATGCAGTTGACCCTTCCTCCTTCCTTTCAGATACCTGCTACTAGTTGGTCTCAAAGGAAGCTCAAGGGGGTTCAGGGAACAAGAAGAAGAGAGAAAGTTATACTGATTGATTGATTACAGGGAATCCTAATTCAAGATCTTTAGTCTCTCCAAATTCTGAATTTATAAACCTGTTCCTTGTTTATTACTAAAAATGGAAGCTACTAAAAGCCCTCAATCCAATGTGTTTATATCTATGGGCAATTATCCAGTAGAAAGGGCACAGCTTTGTGTCCTTCCTCGGGCAAGTGGATACCAGCTGTATGTTAATCAAATAATGAAGCTTATCGCTTTACGCTATCCCCAATTTCAGTGGATAATTTAAATTAAGCAGGCTGGATATGGATAATCACATATAAAAATGTGATTGTAATAGAGATTTTATATGGAAACTGATTTGGTGTAATAGAAAGCAGTACTTCTCAATCATCTTTAACATCTGCCTGCAGTGTGGACCTTAGAAGTAACACATTTTTATTTTAGCATTTTACCCCTTTCCTTTTTCACACACCATTATGAATAATTAGTCCAGAGCTTTAATGCGAAAAGTAGTAAATGAATGTTATAAAATCCACAGGAATAACTCAGTAATCCTCCACCACTTTTTATTTTTAACTCTTCCCATAATGTTCTAAGTAATATAGCAAAGAGCTGCCACCAACTGCAAAGGGAATTGGCATCCCAGTTGCCATCAAAGTAGACACCAAAGAAATGACACAGTATGGAAACAAATTGCCTTGCTATTGTGCGGCACTTGCAGAATAATGTTATCAATATTTCCATTTTCTATTTGGCCAACATTTGTGTTGTGATAACATTATAAAGAAATAATTATTGGAATAGTTCAAGCAACCTATTATGGCTAAGATGCAGTGTTCTAGCTGATACAAAGCAATAGGTAAAAACTGACATTGAGAAAATTGCTATTAGCTTCAGTTCTTCAGCTTTTAACATATAGTATAGCTTCCCTGGGAATCATAGTAGGCATTTTCCAGTGATTAACCTGGCAATGTCTGAAAGACAAATTCTTTAATTAACTATAGAAATATGGTATCAAAGGAAAGATGGCTGAGCAGTTTCCCACATACGATGAGATTATCCTTCCGAATGTCATAACTTTTAGGTGTTTTGCAATTCTCCTAATTATACCTGCCTTTGTGGCTATACTGGCTGGGGTGTACAGGAATTGTATTCCAACACATAAAGGAGACAGAAGATTGAAAGTTGCATTGTAACATTCCTCAGTAATTTAGCATGCACAAGCTCTCTCCCAAATTGGAACAGTATTCAGTGTTTTATATAACTACAGGTGGAGAATATTGCCAAGAGTGACTATACTATTAAAATCTTCCCCCGATAATGCAGCGTTAAATAGTTTAGGAAATTATAATCCTGGAACAAAATTCAGGGTTCTGGTCTCTCTTGCCTTGGGTGGAAAGAGTATTCGTGACTCCACTATCAGAAAAGAATGGGATAAGAAAGTTATAAGGAAAACCTTTGGCTTGCTAAGAAGAACATTGATACTCATTCTAGATTCAATAGAAAGCATCTTGTTTGTCCATTAGACTTCTGGAGGAAAGTTCTGTAGACAGATAGGTCAAAAGTGGAACATGAATGTTGTTTCTGATGCAACCACACCCCACCATAAGAACCTCGTGCTAATTGCCAAGCTTGAGCTGATAGTGTCATGGTTTGGGAATATTTTGCTGTTTCAGGTCCTGGATGAGTCGCTATCATTGAAGGAAGCAAGAGCTGAAGCTGAAATACAAGTGTCATACAGCAGCAGCAGCAAGAAAATGACCTAAACATATGGTATAAGCAAGTCTTTAAGAGAATGAATGAATAGGAACAAATTCAGTGTTTCGGAATGTCCTAAACCTAAATCCCATAGAAATGTTATAGCAGGATTTGAAATAGTACTGAGTTGAAACAATTTGCTGTAGAGATATGGGTCAGAATTCTTACCCAATAGTAGATTACTATTCAGGTTATTGGTGTAGAGAATATCTGCATGGGATGTGATCTCATTACTCCCCCCCCCCCAAAACAGCATTGGCAAATGTGTGCTATTTACTGAGGATAGCTGCAATTGTGCCATTCCTGTCTTTGTGAACTCCCATTTTAAACTATTCCCAGTTTTAGCTTCAAGTTTACATAGCTGTGACAATCTGATTGAAGTAAATTAGAGCAGCTTGGTTATTTCCTTGTGTGCAAGAGTTTGAGTTGCAGAGGTGTCTGTCGTGCCTCACCTGTAGCACCCTTGGAAACTTCATGAAGATTTTGTATGCTATCACTTTGCAAATTAGAAACCGCAAGTACTGAACTTCAGCCAATGAAAGAATGTACAATTATATAAGAAGCTTATAAAACTCTGAATAGTGCTTGTTACAACAAGCATAGCGGCGCAGTAGTGACCTTTTTTAATTCAGCTAATTTTGAAAAAGTATGTTGCACCTCTATAAAATAGCCAACTGTATTGGTGTACCAGTTTTGGTAAATTTTGTACAATATCAGTGTATCAGTTTGATATTGTGGTTAAAGGCATTGAGCTAGAAACTGGGAGACTGTGAGTTCTAGCTCCAGCTGGGTGACATTAGGCTCTAGTCCAGTGTTAGCGAACCTTTTCGGCACCGAGAGCCGAAACAGGAGTGCACTTGTGCATGTGCTGGAAACCAGAAGAGCAGCCACCCGGTGCACATGCGCTCACCGGGAAGATGATCTTCCAGTTTCTGGCAAGTGCACGTGCACCGGCCAGTTGGTCTTTGCATGTGCATGCATGCCAGAAACTGGAAGATCAGGTGGCCGGTGTGCATGCGCACGCCGGAAACAGAAAGACCATCTTCCCGGCATGTTTCCGGCGCTTCCACACGCATGAAGATCAGCTGGCCGGCACACCGGAACCCGGAAGAGCAACAGGTGATGGATCACATGCCCGGAGAGATGGCTCTGCATGCCATAGGTTCGCCATCATGGCTCTAGTCACTTTGTCCCAGCCCTAGGAAGGAGGCAATGGCAAAATACTTTTTTAAAAAAATGATTTTTATTTTTTTCTCCACAATGTCCATACACATATCAATGCATATACCTTAAAATATATCGATTACATTCATAATTACACATTTCTGTCTAATCAATCATAATAATATCCTAATTTACACCTACTTTATATTATTACTTATCAGCCTGTTTCTCCCTTTTCCTTTTACACTCCCCTCCCTCTCCCTCCCTCCTCTCCTCGCTACCTTCTTACTCCTTCTCTCCCCCTACCTTCATCCTTCCACTCCTCCTTTCCTGCCCTCCTACTTCCTCTTCCTCCTTTTAAACCGTCCCTGAGTGGTTCCAATTCTAATACATCTAATATTTGACAGACTGACTATACACTAACCTACATCTTTTAATTGTCTGTGTTCCTTCTAATCACATTATTTCTGTGTTATATCTATAACTATTATTCTTTAGTCTAGGTATACACAGTTACTCTAATGCTGCCTCCTTAAAAATCTAATTTTGTCATCTCGGTTATCCCCATATATTTTCCAATTTCTATATGTTAATCTTATAATAATTCTAACTAAATGTCTATACATATATATTTTCTAACCAATCATAAAACTTCATCCATACATTATAATATTCTGAGTCTTCTTTATCTTTAATGTTCATTCCAAGAATCAGACATGATTGAGCAGGAGGAAAAAAAGTGTTGCATCTCCATAAAATAGCCATCTGCATAGATTAAATGTCACGTTGCCAAGAAATCCAAGTTTACAAATCCAGTTCTAAATTCAACTTAGCATTTGTCATAGTTTTGTTTCTCCAGAAATGAGGGTGCTTTTCCTGGTTTTCTGCCCTTCTTTTCTCCCTCACAAGAACTTCTGAGACTTCTCCAGTCAGTGTCTTAAGAAATGTTATGAGCCTGTTTTGTCAGGCTAAATATGCGGTCCTGCTATCCCTGGCATTTCAGAAGTCATAGAATACAGTGACTTTCCCAACCCTGGAGTATAGGAGAAATGTTCTCTTTGGAAGTGGAAATCCAACTCCACTTAACATATCCTCCCATCCCCACCCCAATAAATATTAAAGCCTCTGGTAGTCCTTATCTTTATGATGTGAAGAGTATGGGGGAAAAGGGGAGGGGAGAAATACATGTGCATTGGGTAGATATACCAACTGGATTCCTACACCTACAAAATGAGAGTGTGGAATAACATCATTCTGGAACTAATCAGTGGAACATAATTTGTTATGGGGGCAAAAGTATCTCACCGACCAACAATAAATAAGGTTATATTGATTGTTACCTGTCTTGCTGAGTTTATGCTACGATTCCTGGGAGTCCTGTAATGAAGTGGTAAGGTCTCTTCGTTAAGGTGCAGTAATTGGGAATGTAGCTGTTTTAAAATAATTTCGGAATCTTAGGATTCTTGGCTCTTATGCTATGTATCAGACTTGGTGGATAAATAACAGAATTACAGCAATGCTTAGACACTGCTGTGATCAGATTAGAAAGTGCTTAATCAGACATTTTTTGCGAATTCATAGAGGTGTTGAGTTCACAAATGTGTTGAAGCTTGAGAAAAAATTGCTTTGGTATGACTCTTCCTGCATAATGAATGCGTGAATCTGGCTTTTCACATAAGGCAGAGTTTTGTTATTATATATAGTAGCAACAGAGCATGACCAGAAATTTTATATAAATACACATTTGCATTCCCATTCTTGTCTGAAAGTATTCAAAAACCTTTCACCAACTGCATCTGTGCAAGACCTCTGAAACCCAGCCAACTGCTGTAAAGCATGTAACAACATGGAAGGGCCTCCAAGATATTTTTGGCCATGCATACCACATCAAAAATCTCATAAGTGAAAAGTTCAACGAGGGTCTTTATTTTTACAAGGATGAGAGGGAATTTGCTACCTAGGTCAGTGCAGATTGAGATTTTATGTGTGTCTTGTTTTCTGTAGTTATTTGAAAATAGCTGTTTAAACGTTTCTTTCCCATTTAGGAGCATGCCCCTGCTGCTTTATTTTTTGGTTTTGTTCTTCAGCATAAAGAACCATATTCACTTCTGTTCAGGCTGTCAGGGTTATACTTTTAAAATATTTGTTTTGATTAGGGCTGGTCCTTTGTGAGCACATTTAGACACACACACACACACACACACACACACACACACACACACACACATAATTTTAAAATTTGGTGGGAAAAGAAGAATAAACACAGATTGTTGTTAAATGTTTAGATGTAGATTAACTCAAATATGTATCTTTTTTGAACAATTTGTTATTAAAAATGATTCTAGAAAGATTTTTAAAACTACAGAAATATAGAAGAAAAATAGAAAAATATGAAAGGGTAAGAGAAGAAATGAAGTTAACAAAATAGCAAGAAAAAGATATCTAAAGAGGTAACTTAGGTACGTCTATGCAGCAGTTTATAAATGGGTCTAGGTAGGACAACTCTCCATGACCAACTTTGTCAAGGGACAAGTTTCCTCAGGACAATTCAACTCTGTATTAATACTTTCATTCAGTTACTTTTATTATTGGTGACTATATTTTCGTCAAAATTCTTGTAACTCTTGTATTTCTGGACTGTCTTCTCATCGTTCCTATCACCCATCTCCTCCCACTTATGACTGTATGACTGTAACTTATTGCTTGTATCCTTACAATTTATATTAATATTGATTGTTTCCTGATTGCTTATTTGAACCCTATGACAATCATTAAGTGTTGTATCTCATGATTCTTGACAAATGTATCTTTTCTTTTATGTACACTGAGAGCATATGCACCAAAGACAAATTCCTTGTGTGTCCAATCACACTTGCCAATAAAGAATTCTATTCTATTCTATTATTATTATTGGCCGCAGTTCTTTTGAAATTAATTTAACTTTTGTATTTGTTGAATTGTCCTATGGCGAGTTGGCCATAGCGAGTTGTCCTGTTCCAGTTATAAACCTAGCAATCTCCACCTTCCCATATTGCATATTATAGTTCCGTTCTTCCCATAAATAAAGCTTTTAATCAATACATCTCAAAAATTAGCAGTCATTTTTTAAAAATTTCCCAAACTCAGCCCTCTTCATAATCTATTCCTCCATTATAAGTGTTTCTGTAGTCTTCTGTCTTTGGTCATATAAAACCAATTCTCCATAATATTTTACTTGGATGTACATAAATCTTAATTACAAAAGTTCCAGTTTCCTCTGAATGTTAATTTTTAAAAACTCTCTGCATCATCATATATTTGTATGCAATATCTTTTCACTTTTTCACAAGTCCATTATGTATGATAAAATGTCCATTCAAGTTTTTCACATTTCCAACAATGATTAAAAGTATCTTTATACATCTTAGACAATTTGTTTGGTTTCATATACCAATGGTACATCATTTTTAAAAGTTTTCTTTTAAATTGTAAGGCAGTGTGAATTTTATACCTTTTAACCACATTGACTCCAATTGATCCATTTGAATATTATAATCAAAGTTCTTGGCCCATTTTACCATACATTATTTAACTTGCTCTTCCTCCGTTTCAAATGTCAACAAAGGCTTATACATTTTTGCAATCACATAGTCATCATTTGTATCTAATTCGTTTTCAAATTCTGTTTCTATCACACTCTATTCCTGGTACATTTTAATCTGTATTAAATCTTAATTGTGCATATGAGAATCATTGAAAACAAGATCCCTCTGAGGTCAATTGTTTTCTCAATTTCATCTTAAGCTCCCCATTCTCCATCGCGGGAGGAGCCAGCATTCAAGATGGGTTGTCCTCGACCACTCAGAATGAGGACCGAGTCTGTAACTTTTAGCAGGATCTGCCCTCCTAGGATCCAGCTTCAACTCTGTCCTTGGACTGGACGGACATGGCTACTTAATTCTCCCTTCCTGGATGCTTGTTTTCTGCTCTCTTCGGTTTCGACTCGGACTGTTTTTGACTTTGTGAGTTTCTTGCCCAAGCCCTCTCTGTCAGCAGAGGTGCTTGGATGTTTTGGCAGCTGAGCTTTGGCTCCTGCCGCGGCAGTAACCTCCGGGCCTTGGGACATTGACCATGCAGGGCTTGCCCTTGGAGCTTGACGCCCTTCTGTCCTTGGAGCGTGACACTACCAGTGACTTAAGCGGCTCGGGCACTCAAGGGGAGGCGTCGAATTGATGGATGACAGGCTCCTGGCCTGCCTTTGACAGCCTTTCTCCCGCTTCCCAAAGCCGGGATGCCTGATTGCCTGTCCACCCCCCATGATCGAATCTGCCGCCTGTTTTGCCACTGCCAGGGTGGACGTTCTCTTCCCACCTATTTCGGCAAGTTAATGAGAGGCTCAGGTCAGTTGCCGCTGGGTTCGCAGCTGCCGAGGTGGACGCTGATTCCCACCTGGCCTTCGGCAGATTATTGAGAGGCTTGGACACTCGCTTGAGCTCACGCTTGCGCAGCTTTACTATAATTATCGGCCCAAATAGCGACTTTCAAGACACATTACTTTGCTGCTTTCCAGGTGCCTGGACCACTCAGGGTTTTCCCCGGTAAGCACCAGCTGCTCATTTGGCTCACCTCCAGCCTGCCAATTCCAAACTGTTGGTTGCGGTGGCCATTTTGTTGCTGCTGCAATGGCCATCTCCTCAGCTGTTCATCGGGTCTAACGACCCGATTCAGTTTGTCGGCTGAATCGGGTGATTCAGCCGACAAACCTCGGGACAAGCGCCTCCACAAAACCAATCACCCGACCCCAGACGACGATCAGCCTGGTCCTTCTAGACAAGTTGCTGAGGAATCCTCGCATAGTGTCCGCAGCTCTAAGGCCACTGAGAGAGTAGAGCCGTAGGGACAAAGTCCTTAAGAGGCTCTACAGCCAGGCAGGTGGGGTGACCTCCCCCACATTGCTCATGATCAGGACTCCTCTTCCAGGGGCCAGGAAGCTGAGCACGTGGCCTCTCGCTCATTGGCGGAACAGCTGTCCCTGGATAACCCGGTGCGCTATAGAGGCACTGCAGACCCTTGGGGCTCAGCCGGCTTTTCTCGCCCTTCAATGCCTACTCCCTCCAAGGTTTCCCTTGCCTCCGGGACCCAGGCCCTGCCTTCTACATCAGGGGTATCTGCCTTGGTGGCTCTGGCCTTCTTGGACCCAGCCAACCTACATCTTCTAATGGTGGCGGCGGTGCAACAGGGCCTCACCGCATGTCTACAGTCTCTGGGTGGTTCCGCCTCAGCCAATTCCAAAGGCCCCTTCTCCGGCCTGGGCCCATTGCCCGCCAATGGAGCCCAGACCGCTACTTCGATGAATCGAATTTCGGTGGTTGGGAGTCCTTACTGGACTTAGAGCGGGGTGATTATGAACTGTCAGAGGACGAAGATATGCCACAGGAACAACAAGCCTCTTTGGCCTTGTTTTCCCCGGGGCTCTTCAAGTCTTTACTGTATAAGGCCCGTTCGGCTGCAGGTTTAGACAACCCTTCTTCAACCGCCGCGGATTCAATGTCCCTGCAGATTGACCCACTGTTTGCCAAGTTCACGCCGGAGGTGGACTTCATCCTGGCCCCGCAGCTCTTCTTGGACAATGTCCAGAGATCATGGAAGGCTCCAGCGTTGGGACCTGTGGCTACCTCCACCGACCACAAACACTTCAATGTGGCCCCGGAGTTGGCCTCTCTTCTCAATGTTCCTGCGGTTGATGCTCCGGTTCTTGCCCTTCATACTCCGACTGCTATGCTGGGCGAATCAGAGGAGTTCTTGCAGTCTGAGGACAAAAGGACTGAGCAGGCCCTCATCAGGGCCCACCAGGCGGCCGCCTGGGTGATGCGGGCTTCTTCCTCGACTTCTTTTTTGCTCGCTCCTCCTTGATTTGACTAAGGATCCTCCAAGAACAAATTCTAGCATCCAACCTGCGGGCACAGCAGGACATTAACAAAGTGTTTGCAGCATCTCAATTTGCGGCGGATGCCTCCCTCCATGCATCCCGTTTTGCATCCAAGGCTATGGCCACCTCGGTGGTTGCGAGGCTTATGCATTGGCTCCGCCAGTGGCCTGTCGACACACGCCATAAGTGGTGCTTGGCCTCCGCCCCCTTCTGGGGCCAGACTCTCTTTAGGGAGGCTCTGGACCCGATTAGGATAGGAGAAAGATTCTGCCATCTTTATCTAGGAGGGGCAATTTCCACAAGTCTCCCTATTCCCGGTGGCCCTTTTGGGCACTTGACCAGGGCTTCAGCTTCTCCTGGCCCCAAGGTCAATTCGGATCTAGGCAGCGACAGCCTCAGGATAGATCCAGGAGGGGGGAGGCAGTTCAAGCAAGGTTTCAGAGGCAGAGGAGGAGGTTGCCCCTTCCGCCGCTCCCGATAGTGTCTCTGCGGATCCTCCCATAGGGAGTCGTCTGGTCCTCTTTTCTGCAGTGTGGGAACAGACCATCCAGGACAGATGGGTTCTAAAGAGGGTCAGTCAGGGTCTCTTGCTAGAAGGCCCAGGGAGCAGAGGGGGTAAACGCCTTCCAAGGGACGTGGCTTTCAGGCCTTCTCTATGCTTTTCTGCTGCTGCCGATCCTGCCTCAGGTTATTCAGAAGGTGTTGGAGGAGCGGGCGTGTCACTGTGTTGTTGTTTTTTTGTATTTGTCAGCTGTGCTTCCAGTTTGAGATTTACGGTAGTCTGATCGTACTCTTATCAGTAATGTAAACAATAGTCTTGTGATGTATTGTTTCGTGATGCCTGATTTACTGTGCATGTCTAGTTTCTTCCTTTGTTTTTTTACTTGCTTTCATTTTGTCCGGCTGGACGTATTTCTACCGATAAGGATGTAATCACATATCTTTTGTATTTTTTATAATAAAGTGTTTATTAGACTTTATACCTCGGATTTATTTTATTTGAGTTAGCAGCCATGGAGAAACACGATCTATTCTCCTCTACTTTACAGCCTCTCCAGAAAAGCGGGGCTGTGGACTTTTTTATGTTCCAACATATGGTAGCAGAGTTTGCTTTGAAGTTTTTCTTGGCTGTTACTCAAACTGATAAGGGTGTAGGCTATTAGAAGCAGATTTATTAGCTACTGAGGTACGCTAATTACTCGTACAAGGTTGCCTTCCTGATAGCGATCACATCGGCCCATCGGATTTCTGAGCTTTCCGTGCTCTCCATTTGAAAGGACTTGTGTGTCTTCCATTTGGACCGGGTTGTTCTCCCTCTTTTGTGCCCAAAGTCAAGTCCTCCTTTCACAGCGCTCAGGAGCTCATCCTCCCTAATTTTTGCCCAAACCCGGCTCATCCATTGGAGCGACTTTGGCACACTCTGGATGTCCAACAGGCTCTTCGTATTTATATTGACAGGACACGCCAGTTCTGACAGTCTGAGGCACTTCTGGTGGCCTTCTCACCGCAGGCCTTGGGTCAGAAGGTTTCCGCCACGACTATTGGCCGTTGGAATCGCGGTACGATTGCTAAGGCTTACGAGCTCTCTGCGATACCACAACCAGTGGGGATCACGGCCCACTCTACGCATAGTGTGGTGGCCTGGGCGACCCAGGTGTCCTTAGATGAGGTGTGTCGGGCGGCCACCTGGGCGTCGCCCTCTTAGTTCATCCGCCACTACAAAATAGACTCTTACGCATCGGCGGATGTGGCATTTGGCTGCAGGGTTTTACAAAGGGTCCACCAGGAGCCCCACTGAATTGGACTTGAACTATTCCCACCCGAGGGACCTTTGGGCTTTGGTATGTTCTATCCTGAATGCTGGCTCCTCCCACGATGGAGAAGGTGCGTTGGTCTTACCTGATACGCCTCTTCTCATCAGGAGGAGCCAGGATTCAGCCCCGCCCATGGGGAGTCCGTTCCTGGCTGCTCCTCGTTAGTTGGCCAGGAGCTTTTCCTTTGTTGGCCTGTGTCACGTTGTGGTTTCCTTCTTATGGACAGTGCAGGAAATGGAGTTTTTTATTCTTGACTGTGTCCAGCGCATAGCCATGTCAAGTTTGCTTCTTCGGATTCGTCAAAGCTGGGTCCTAGGAGGGCAGATCCTGCTAAAAGTTACAGACTTGGTCCTCATTCTGAGTGGACGAGGACAACCCATCCTGAATGCTGGCTCCTCCTGATGAGAAGATGCCAATTTCCCTTTTCCTTTGCTAGCAAGTCTTTACATGTTAACCATTTGTCTTTGCCCATTGTTCTTTTCTATAAAATACTTATTGAGCTGAAGCCAACAAAGCCTGGGTTTGTATATCTATTCCAGATTCGTAATACAGTATAGCATTCCTAACATAATGATTTTTAAATTTTAAGTTTACTTTATCATACCAAGTTATATCTATATCTCTCTTCTTATCTTTCACCTTCATTTCTAAAATAACCTTGGGAGAAATCTTTAAAAATTGTTTGATTAGTAGATTTGCTTTATTTGGGATACAATATTTTAAATAGATTATTTTTTTTCAAAGCAAATGAGTTATGAGGGAGACCCCCCATCACACATTTCAAGCTTGAAGTGGCAGTTGGTCAGACTGCAGGAACAGTTCTCTTCAGCCAAAGACTTGCATAGATCAAAATATTAGATTTCTCATTTGTTTTTGCCAAGTGTTTTTAATGATCTCAAAATTAAGCTATTATCATATCAAAAGTCAGGAGAATACCTTGTTATGAGTTCATTACGCCCACCAACCTGTGATTTTGTTTCATCTTATTGCTATTCTACCCCCTACCCATACATGATTCCTCTCATAATATTTCTCCTGAAATCTTCAGAAAATGTATAAAATTTAAAAAAATGTGTACCTTGTTAATATATTTTTCATATATTTTTTGCAATAAGAAATATTCCATGTTTATTACTTTTTACTTCTGTGTTTAAATTATGAATTGATAATGCATTATGTTATTAAATATCTTTCTTGGGGGATGTTTGTTATGAGAAGCTGTCATCATGCTGGGGTGTTGTTAGTCCTCTATTCTATGACAACTTCTTATGCTGCTAGAAGTCAATATTACAAGACAGTTTCTAGAGAGGACCGTGTGTATGTTTTCCTCCTGACCGCCATCCTTTGTTTTATTTATGAATGATACATGTTGCTTTTAGCCTGTTGTATATTGCTCATTGAGGAAAGAAAATGAGTTAATTATCAGATTGTGAATTGTAACTTCATTTCCATCTGCCATCTGCCTATATTGGAATGAAGTAACCTATGCTGCTGGGTTTAAGCCTAAGGCAAATAGTGCCTTGAACTATCTCTACTAGATTCGAAATTTTGGATTTTGGAGCAGGAAGCTTTTAATGTTTTTCAGTTTAACTTTCCAAATTTTGCTTAATTGGTTTTGAATTCAACTCTTTAAGAAAGGAGACATACGGTAGCTCTAAAGCTGCATTTTAAAGCATTGGCTTCCATCTGACTCACAAATAAATGACCTAGTAATACTGAGGCTTTCAGTGGCTCTTTCTCTTGACACTTGGTGGACACAGCAGACTATTATTCTATGAAAGTTCTTGAATTATTTAAGACAGGGGTGTCAAACTCAAGGCCCGGGGGCCAAATTCGGCCCACGGGGTGGTTAGATCTGACCCACGGGGCCACCCTGGAAACAGCAAAGGACCGGCCTGCAATGCCTCTGCCAGCGAAAACTGAGCTTGCGAGGGCTGCACACCAGAACTTACAGCAAAATTGTTTGAGGGCTATTCCAGTTCAGGCTCAATACCAGGTTGTTTTTGCAGAAAGAGGAAGAAATGGTAGTTTAGGGATAACAGTGAGTTAGATGAGATTCAGTAAGTGACAGGCTATTGGTCAGTGATAGATTTGAAGAAGTTCCAGGTATAACCTTCCACATTTCAAGTCAAAATAAGCCCTGCTTGAAAACCTGGGGAGCTATTGTCAGTCAGTATCAATAGTACTAGAATAGCTGGATCAGTGGTTGGATCATTATCCTTTATCACTGGTTCTGAAGCAGTAAATCCCTATTCTAAGAAAACTTGTAAAGCTGTATGATTATCAGAACATTTTCCATTAGTTAATTAAACATTTTAAAGCAGTACAGCCACACTCTTTCGGCAAATGAGTGCTAATTCAGATTTTTCTCATTCACCCAGGCTCAAAAAATTGTTGTGAAGCTTGTACATGTTTGAGTGCAGAATGCCTTCCTGTTATCGCTAACTTAAGTCGGGCTTAAAAAATAGTATAATTCCTGTGTATAACCAGATTTCTTAAGAATTAGCTCGACTATTAAACCAGCAGGATGAGACCAGAAAAATGACTTAATTTGTTTTTATTATTTATTTATTTTATTTATTTGCATCCCACATTTATTATGGTTACAAATAATTCAAGGCGGTGAACATATCGAACACCCCTTTCTCCTCCTATTTTCCCCACAACAATCCTGTGAGGGGAGGGTGGGAGAGAGACTGACTGACTGACTGACTGACTGGCCGGCCCAAAATCACCCAGCTGGCTTTCCATGGGAGTTGAACTCAGCCTCCTGTTTTCTAACCTGATGCCTTACCCACTAGACCAGTGTTTCCCAATCTTGGCAACTTGAAGATGTCTGGACTTCAACTCCCAGAATTCCCCAGCCAGCATTCGCTGGCTGGGGAATTCTGGGAGTTGAAGTCCAGACATCTTCAAGTTGCCAGGGTTGGGAAACACTGCACTAGATCAAACTGGCTTTCCTACAATAATCCATAAAAGTAGGCAAATTGCCTGTAACTCTGACTCTCAGTGTTTATAAAGTTGTCAACTGAAGATAAAAACAACAACAAAGTTGAGCAGAAAAACAGTAGCCTCAAGCAAAGTTCACAGTTTAGACGTGTCCCAAAGTCCCAGGTGACTAACTCGTCTAAAGAACTGATTTTTTTTTCCTAGGTGCTTGTGGCTTTACAAGTGAGGACATATCTGTGTTATTGAACTGCCAAAAGGTGTGCAGATAATCACATTCTCAAGTGTCTATTAAGGATACGGAGGCATTTGGTGGTAACAGAAAAGGAAAGTCAAATTCTGCCCTCAAATTTAGTTCAATCAGTGGAGATGTAAAGCTCCCTTCAAGGGGGGTGGGGGGAGGAAATAGGCAGAGAGAACTTATGATTAAGATCTGTCAAATGCCCACACAGAAAGGTTATAAATAGAAGTTTTCCTTCCCTCTCTGTGAATCAACAAGGTATGTCTGCCAATCCAATTGGAACTTTAGGATGCCCCAAAGAGCCAACGCAGCTTATAGACGAGACCGTAGAAAACAGCAAAGAGGAAAGCCTGCGTAATAATTGCAAAGCACATGCACACGAACACCCTGTTCTGTTTATTCTGTTTATTCTGTAATATAACACATGAGGTTTCAGATTGTTGCAGGTTCCACTTTGTACATTCTAACAGTAAACAAAATATTGGGAGTCTGGTAAGTGCATGAAAATGAACGGGCAAGTGGGATTGCAAGGAACTTGCTGTTCTGAAGGGAGCCCCTGAGGACCGTGTGAAGGTGACACTCTTGGGAAATATGGCATCTTGTTTGCGTGTAACAATCTTAATGATACATGCTAGCAAAACAAATCCTGTGTTTTTAAGCTACCAGCTCTGTTTTCAAAATGATAACAATCAGAAGAAGCAACATCTTCATGGGCTGGTTAAAAAAATTTTTTTCCCTTTAAATTACCGTTCAGAGATTACTTTTTTTGTGTAAAAATGATGCAGGATAAGAGAATTCAGAAGGCACAGCAAAATAAAGCTATAAATTATCCACTAGTCAAATCTAGTTAAACACATTTTTATTATAATAGAGGGTATGCAAATGTATCCATTATAAGCAAAAAAGCTACAGGGCTATCAAACGCTCTGAAAATTACCACCCAATAAACAATCCTGTATAAAAACTAGACAACCAAATTAGGAAAATCTTTAACATACTAGCCAAAATGGATAAATCACAAAACAAGAGCAACACATGGTGAAAAACAGCGCAGCTATCCTCTCACAGTTCTATAGACACCCAAAAAATACATGAACCTAACATCCTATCCTGAATGCCCATATTGGTACTTGTAAATGGCTGTGAATACTTCATCAGCTCTGATTAAACTGCTTTAAAAATAATAAAAGACCTTAGAATAGAAGAGCACAAAATATTATATTCTTCATCACCACTCTCTTCACATCAATTGCTCCCAAACTACTGTGTTTCCCCGAAAATAAGACCCTGTCTTATATTTTTTTGAACCCTGAAATAAGCGCTTGGCCTTATTGCCATGCACTCAAAAGCCCAATTGGGCTTATTATCAGGGGATGTCTTATTTGGGGGGAAACAGGGTAGCCAAAAAAAATTATTCTTTTATACAAAATACCCAACCTTAATTGAATACATACATTTGCACATATAGAGAGAAAGCAAAACTTTCTTACAGGATCTATGCTACAGTCAGTGTTTTCAATTTACAGACAAATTCATGAACCAATCGAAGGACCTGCGATGGGGATCCACCATCTCAGAACTTATAGCAGAAGCAGTAGTGCAACAAGAAATCATAATCCTACTACTAATTCAATGAACTAATATGGATGTGTTATGTAGCGGACACCTTTTTCATATTTAAAAAGAATACTTAGAAAATACAACTTAATGGACTATATGTTAGATGGAATCATATTTACAAAAGAAAAAAATCATATTTACAAAAGAAAAAAAAACAGGCTACCACTGCTAGATATTTCCCTCATTAGAAGAAACATCAACATAGTACAAACACAAATCCAGTGGAAAGCAAACCACAGAAAACAATAACAACATAGAAAACAAAAAATAAAGGCCCTATTCAGATGAGCCATAACACTCTGGGAGCACGCTAAAATTTAAAAAAGGATAAATAATCTACCCACATGATATATTTTAACACAATGGATACACACACACATTCATCAAAAAGTACATATCACTAAAATCAACAGCAAACATTTCAACCCATGAAACAGATAGCCCTCATTTAGATCAAAGACCTTGCAGAGTTTACTAGCAACTTATTCTAGCTCTTTGGCACAATTGTGGTGCACAAATCAATCTCTACAAAATACTCCAAACCCCAATACAAATAAAATAGTAAGTTTGAGAATTTTCAGCAGAACATATTTATGAACACCAGCTAACTGACAGAAGATATGTGTGGTCTGACAACTGTCTGGACTAGCCTCTGGCAAGGCAAGGTTTTTTTAGAAAAAGTTTGCCGTTGTTTCTTTCCTAGGTCTGAGAGAAATTGACTGGCCTACGTTTTGTGTCTAAGGCAGGAGTAGAAGTCTAAGGCAGGAGTAGAAGTTAAGGACCAGTTTCTAGCCTGGTCCTTAAGCAATAAACCAATCTGGCTCTCCAGAAGATATGACAAAACTACTAATCTCCCTCCTCCTCAGTCATAACCTCAATTGAGAACTAATGAAAACAAGCACTGGTAGAAAAACCAGAGTAAAAAAAAATATGCAAGGGGATTCTTAAAAACATGGCACTTGGATTGTAGACTATCTATGAATCTTATCAAAATATATTTCCCCAAACCCAACATTAACACATGAGTTTAGTACACAGGAAATTATCCACCATCACACAACAATCAGCCAACAGCTAGATGAACTATAACCATCTCCATATCAACCTAATAATCAAAATCTACTACAATGCAACAAGACCCAGTTTGTTGTATTGGTTAAGACATCAGGCTAGAAATTGGGAAACTCTCTCCCAGTGATCCCTGTTCATCCACTTTCAAAGCAAGCAAACAGAGAAGGCTTTCACACCCTGCTTATCAATGAACTTTGTTTCTTCAAAACTCCTTCACGGAAGATGTTACCCCGTAGGGCAATAAAATAGCCAAAACTCAAGCTTGGAGAACATCATCATTGTTGGGATGAGAATAAAATCTCATAGAGTCGATGTAGGATCTTTACTTGGAATTCAGACAGTTAGAAATAAAACCGAGATTAAAAGTCTAATAGAAAATATTTATTTCAGTACAAAAACAATAAATCCTGAATAATTACATCTTTGCTAAGAAAACACGACCGTTCAGGTCAAGAGCCAAGTCAGAAGAAAAATAATGGTGACTTGGGAATGTAGACATGCGTAGAAAACATATCACGTGTTCTGCTTGTATTGGAATATACCATAATATAAGATAGGGGTGCATCACCCTGCATAGACATACAACTGACAATATTCACTACGTGACAATCATAATCATCAATGTCATTACTATCGTTAGATATTTATCATATCTTTTAATCTGTCTATCTATCTCTCTGTCTCAAGGTGGTGAACATAATCCTGCCTCCTTTTTTTTACCCACAGCAACATCCCTGTGAGGTAGATTGGCCTGAGAAAGAGTGACTGGTCCAAAGTACCCCAGATGGCTTTCATGGCTAAGAAGACTCACAGTCTTCTGGTTTCCAGGGCAGCATCTTACACTATACTAAACTGGCATGCACACTTTTTCAATTAGACATAATAGTTGGTGCTTTTAAAAGTGACTGTAATTTCCTGAAGTTTTGATTTTTCTGGCTTTATTAGGAACATATTAAAAGGCATATCTGAAAGTAAAATAGCCCCTCATAGGACTAATGGTACATTTGGACATTGTAATATATATATATATATATATATATATATATATATATATATATATATATATATATATATATATATATATATATATATATATATATATATATATATATATATATATATATATATATATATATTTTTTTTTTATATATATATATATATATTGTATAGTTACCATACAACAGACTTTAAATTTGTCATCCCCTTCAAGTGTCTGTCTGGTTAAGATATATTCTGTCTTTACACCATAAGTACAGTGCTCAGGTGGCTCAGAGCACTTTAAAATTGGAAAATAAATTGCAGAACAACAAAACAGTACAAAACAATAGCAGTAAAACTGACAAATTTAGCAAATAAAAACAATTTTAAAACAAGGAGTCAGCACAATAGCACCTAAGCCCAGAAGTCAAAAGTTGTTGGAATCAAAGTACCTTAATTGGTTATCAGAAGGGAAGAAGATGAGGGGACAAATGTTACCTGTAGAAAATCCACAATTTAGGTACAGGTACAGAGAAAGATGTCTCAGTTCATCACAACTGAGCCTGTTTTACCTCTTGTTTTAAGAGTTTTTAAGTTTGAATTGTACTCTTTCCCCAAAAAATAATATGTTTTATGTTGTTCAAGAATTCACACGAACCTGGTATTTTCTGCTTTGTGTTTGTTCCTTTATTATTTGCCTTATTACTTTTGTTTTTATGTCCTGCTATTATTTTATATGGGTCATTGATTGCAATAGAGAATAGACAAACAAAAATTATATACCTTAGTGCCGTGATGGCGAACCTATGGCACGGGTGCCACAAGTGGCACGCGGAGCCATATCAGTGGGCACACGAGCTCAGGTCCGGTGTGCATTTGCGCACCGGCCAGCTGATTTTCGGGCCTTCTGGGCCCACTGGGAGTCAGGAAACAGGCTGTTTCCAGCCTCCAGAAGAGGTGGGGAAGGCCGTTTTCGCCCTCCCCAGGCTCCTAGAAGCCTGGAGAGAGCAAAAAATGGGCGTGCCATTGCATGCTGGGAGTGGGGGGGTCATACGCGCATGCGCGGGGGTGCATGGAATTATGGGTATGGGCACGCACACATGTGATCCCACGCATCCCCCCCCTTTTTTGGCACGCGAACCAAAAAAGGTTCGCCATCACTGCCTTAGTGTATAGGGTGGAGGTGTCCAACCTTGGTAACTTTTAAGATTTCTGGACTTCAACTCCCAGAATTCTCCAGCCAGCTGAATTCTTAATGTTGCCAGATAGGATATACATCCTTAGAGGATATTGAAGCAAGCAGACTTCACTATGACATGGGTTTCCTAATTATTTTAGAGAAGTCTGTGGTTCCCAGAAGGGCAGGAAGACAGTTTACCCATGACTATCAATTACTTCTTGCATTGTACCACCTCAGCAAATTTTAGGAACAGTGAGGCTATATAAAGACCAGACCTGTATTCCATGTAGATGCAGCATGTACCGTAATTAAACAATGGTCCAGTTCCATGTATCATCAAACTACAGTAATCAGTGCTGAGCTTGTGAGCTTGAGTATCAGTAATGATTTGTTTTGAATTTAGTTCCTATTTAGTGAACGGACAGTGGGATAAAGGTAGAGAACATGCAAAAAACACACACAGGTTCTCTCTCAACACAACATGGAAGACTTTCTTGAAGGAAGAAAGCTTTGGAAACCATTGCTTTTAAAGTTTTAATAATTCATGATGCAAACACTTAAATGCCAACCTTATCAAGAAAAGGTGAATTTAATGCATTTTATTAAAGTGGAGATGCTTTACCTGTATGCCGGTATTTTTACCTGAAGAAGCAATATTCTTCTCCCTTGAAAGGTGGAACATTTGCTAAGACTGAGTTGTTTATCAGGGATTGGACAAAAGGTTAAAACAATGCAAGGAAATTCCACAAATGGCCTGAATATTATCAATTTATACTTAGTGCATGCAATTGGATCACAAAGGCCATTTTCCGTGTTGTGATACAAGTGATGCTACAGGATTTCAAACATCTGTGTGGGTGGGATTACTTGTCTAAAAGTAGCATAATTTAGGTTATTACATGAACATACAAATAAGTCTCCATGCTTCTGCATTCCTCAAATGATGCATATAGGCTGGCCTGTTCAAATCATTTTGTGGTAACGATCAAAACTTGATTATAGCTGGACAGTTTTACCAAGAGGGTCACTAATTTTTTTGAAACTCCTTTGGACCGTTGCCTGTTTCATTCTTCTGGTATCCTAGGAATTGCTAGGAAACTGTACCAGTTGGCTATTAAATCCTTGATGAATGTTTGAAATACGGAAGTTGTCTCTTAGCTATGGAGCTTTTTCCACATACTTAATTCAGTACTTCAGTACAATATACTTCAGTATATTAAATCTGTAAACTTCAAACATGACAACTAAACACCTAGAGAAATCTAGTTGTGTTATTTTACAACTAGGGATTTTTTTTATATATCATAAACCAGTGATGGCGAACCTTTTTTGGTTCACGTGCCAAAAGGGTGTGTGTGCGCGCGCTAGCACGTGCACACGTGCCACACCCATTCCTTCCCCCCATGCATGCACCCCCCCTGTGCTGCCCCCTACGCATGCTCACCATCCCCCCACTCCTGCACATGCGCACAGGCCTCACTGAAGCCTGGGACGGTGAAAAAAACGGGCAAACCGGAAGTTCGGAAAAACGGACTTCCGGTTTGCCTGTTGGGCCGTTTTTCAGGAAGCTTCCCTGAAGCCTCCGGAGTGCAAAAAACAGCAAAATGGGCAAACCAGAAGTCAGTTTTTCCGAACTACTGGTTTGCCCGTTGGGCCGTTTTTCGCACTCCGGGGCCTCAGGGAAGCTTCCCTGAACCCTCCGGAAGGCAAAATGGCCTTCCCCAAGGCCAAAAATCAGCTGGTCAGTGCGCGCATGCGCACTGGAGCTGACATAGGGCAACACTTCGCGTGCCCTCCAATATGGCTCCGCGTGCCACCTGTGGCACGCATGCCATAGGTTCGCCATCACTGTCATAAGCCATTTTATCTCATTATAAAAGAGATTCATTGCTTGATATTCAGTACAGTATACAGTATACAGTACTTTTAATATAATTTTAGTGCTTCCTTCTTTGCCAAATGAGCTGCTGTGTTTTAGCTTAAGACAAGAAATTGAGAATATTGGATATAGAGAAGTACAGGAGAGAGAAAACTCTGTAGAAGTTTAGAATGAGATTTATTGGCTTAGCTGTATTCAGAGAAATATGTACACAATTGTTCATGTTGTCTCCTGACCATTTAGTTTTTTATAAAGGGGCTGCAGCTGGAAAGTAAAACGCTTAAAAGCTTTGGCTACTGCTCAGGACTATTTTCAAAAGCTATTAACACTACAAATTAGAGAAGTAACAGTCTCGAAGTTCCATCTGGGGATTTGGAAACGGTGAACATGGGGAGGATGTTTCTGGTGAGGATTCTATCAACTCATTAAGTATGTGATTCACATAGGTTCACTGGGGGTTTGCTAATGGACTTACCAGACTTAATTTTCTTTTAGTAGAAATCTTTTTCCCCCTCTCCCTCTTTGTGAATCATGAGTACTATAAAAATAAAGGTTTTAGAGAAGAACTAGGAATTAATTTCAATCATTTGCTTAACCCTTTTTGGCTTTATAATGAAGCCAGCATCAAATGTTTTCATTTCTAAAATGGACAGGATTGGATAAATTTACTGCAGTTGGCTAAAGTTTGGTTGTAGTTACTGTGGTTTGTCAGAAGCGGAAATTTGTCATGCCAGTTATGTCTTAAATGTTAATAAAGTAGCTTTATAAAGTGGATTCATGGCAGTTTCAGTGGCTACTTTAAAATACATTTTGGATGTACTTCTGCATACCAAAATGGGCTCCGTAATTACTGTTTAGATACTGTTTTATCAACAGTTATGCAACATAAACATCTTTCTTGATCCTATTCTGTCATTTTTCAAGCTCAAGAAAAACTTGAGGTGTTAAAATCACTGAAGTTAAAACTTCTATCCTGGGGCTTGCTTACACGGTAGTGAAAATCAAAATAAATCTTTATTACAATCACAGAACAACATAAGGAAGGTATGGTATAAAAAATGAAAAGCATAAAACATCATACCGTTATATAAAAAGCTTAAAAATATAAAAACCAAAACCTAATAAAATCTAAAACAAATCTTAAAGGAGAGGAAGGAGCAGTGGGTGGGTGTAGGGGGGCATGTCAAGTAAATTATCACAATAAGGAACACTCTAAGAGAATGAACTAGGTGCTCATTAAAACTGGTTGATGACACAGATCATCTTCTGATGGATTTTAAGTGCTGCTGTGTAGAACCTGGCAGCATTATATGCTGTAGCAGGGAAGTATAAAATTGTCCTTTGCGCCCTGTGTGTTTAGGCATTAATGGTGAGATATAAGAAATCATTATTCTAAAATTCAACAAGAGAGATCAGACTCCCACCATATTCCTATATAAGTTTGGAAAGCCACTCTGAATTATTCTGAATTAAGAATAAAATGTTGTTGCTCTACATTGAAAATTGAGGAATCCATCACTTTCAATGTGCCCAATAAAATGTAGGAGGAGAAAAGAACTTGTATTACTTGTTTTCTGTGTTAAATCTGTTTTCTATCCTTTATTATACTGGGCAGTAGATTTTTTCCTAGCAATCCTGCTAATTGTCTTTTTTCTACATAATAGATTAATTTTACCCCATATTGAATGTTATCTACCTCTTAATGCTTTGATTCACTTCTGTTTGATTATAAGGATATTTATTATTCTGTAGTGGCCATCTTTCCTAAACGAGGCAACCTTTGAAGATGACCCAGAAGCTGAAAATAGGTTGCTGGGCAGAAACAAGATGGCTGAAGGGGTTGCCCCATCCGTTCAGAGTGATTCTGAAGTCACTGGAATAACTTCAAAATAGCTTCCAGGCCCAATTCAAAGTGCTGGTGATTGTCTTTAAAGCCCATATTGATGCAACACTAGAGTTACAGGTGGTCCTTGTTCAACGACCACTCACTCAATGACTGTTTGAACTTATGACAGAGCAGAGCGTGTCCACGTTATGACCGGTCCTCATATTTATGGCTGGTGCAGCATCCCCATGGTCATGGGATTGTATTCCAGGCATTCAGCATCCAGCTCATACCTACAACATTGCAACATCACATGGTTATGCATTGGGTATTTGCAACCTTCCATGCCAGCCTCTGATAAGTCAGTGGGGGCAGCTGGCAAGCAGCCACAGTCATGTGAGCTCTTCTCTTAACAACCCATGGCAATCTTTGCTTAACAATGGCAGTCATGACTGCTGGAACTGCCATTGCTAAGCAGTGCAGTCCCATGGCTTTTCAACTAATCACCGGGTCGTTTAACCACAGAGTTCCCGGTCCCCTTTAGCATTGTTAAATGAGGACTACCTGTTTATATCAAGAAATGCTTTGCCAAAATGAAAACTGCCCATGTGGTTAGGATATCTAGGGAGCTGTAATAATATGTGGGAATGGGAGACAGAGAAGAGCTGCAGCCAGGGAAATAGTCAGATAAGAGGCATCTTAGCCCACAAAAAGACTTTGGGTGTGGCAAACATGTCAGAAGGGACCCTCCCTAATTTGTTGGGTTATAAAGGGACGGGGGGAGAGATGTTCTTTCAGAGTTGCAAGATTCTGTTAAAGTAATCTTACAATAAAGAAGAAATGCTGTATTTTTCGGACTATAAGACGTACAGGAGTATAAGACGCACCTTAGTTTTTGGGGAGGAAAGTAAGAAAAAGGCTGATTGGCGGGTGGATCGCCTCCCGGAATACCCGCAATCAGCTGTTCCCAGAGGTGAATTTTAGCAACAGGTTCATTGGTTTTGAGCTCTGCGCCTTGCTTTTTTTTCTGCCTCTGAAACCTCCATTTCAGAGGCCTTTTTTCTGAAGCTTTTTTTCTGAGGTTTGAAGCTTTGTTTCAGAGGCTTTTTTTCTGAAGCTTCGTTTCAGAGGCTTTTTTCAGCCTCTGAAACCTCCATTTGAGAGGCTGGGCGGGGCTACATTCGGAGTATAAGACGCACCCAGATTTTCATCTTCTTTTTTGGGAGAAAAAGGTGCGTCTTATACTCCGAAAAATATGGTAGTTCATCTGGGAGTGCTTGTTTGGACTACCTCACAGGACTACTATTCAGGATCCCACTTTGCAAAATTCATAATCGGGAAACAGTCCTTCTCCTTGATAAATTCCATTTTTATGGAACACCTTGCCTTTGGAAGTGGGTTAAATAAAGTAGGACAGTTTTTAGTGAACTTTTGTCCCGTGGCTTCATTTTGGTGGTCATAATATTTAGTTTACCATTAATACTATTTTATAACATTTTTTTTAATGCATTATATTTTGAACCGTATGCCATCCAGAGTTTGTATGGATTAGAGCAGCCTATAAATATTGTTAAGCAAATAAGAGGTTCTGTTGATTATTAAGGCTGCATTCCTACAGACTTTAATCTGAGATCAAACCTCCCTGTGTATTCATAGATTGCATTAAGCCAAAATTAAATAAATTTATAATTTAGTGTGTGTATGCATCCAGCTAATAAGTCTTTTGACTCACCAAGCAAAGTTATAGCTTTGGTTTGATATTACTGAGAAATAAGAACATATTGCAAATACTTTATATTATTATAGTTCATCGCAGACTAGATTTGGTATTAAATTATTATTATTATATACACAACAATGTAAAATCACAGCTACCAGTTGTTCAGCTGGCATTCACCTTCATACACAACAAGTTCTTCCCAAGAACCTAGGATGCCATAATGTATAGGCATAATATATTGTGAATCCAAGCAATGTGATCTCTTATAATTGACTGCAATGTGCAGATTGATCAGTGCTGCTCAGGATTTTTCGGTATGGCACTCAGTATGCAGATAACCACTGGGATCACCACAGCCGATTTATGACATAATTTTTCAATTTTGATATTTAATATTCATTTATTAATCATTGTATATAATAATATAACATACTTTTATTAAGCAACTCTGGGTGGAGTGGGAAAGAGAGGTTGTAGGGCTATAAAACTTTCCCAACAAAAGCAACCTTTGTGAATTGAATTCTAAAGACTATCATTTCCATCATCCAGAATAGACTACCTGGTGCTGTGAGTATATTCTGGGACAATTTCTTAATACACTTTTTCAAAGTTTGTTGACATCCTGGTGTCTCCCTTTGGGTTCCTGTTCTTTAGTATTTTTGTAGTCTTGCAAATCATAAATCAAGCATTGATACACTAATCAGCAGCAGCACTGTTGAAGATCATTAACAATACCATAGACCACAGGACGAATAGATACTGAATATTAGATGAAGTAAAATCTTAACTCTTCACTGAAGCTACTAGTAAAAAGCTAAAGTTAAATATATTGGACATTTGATATGTCCAACATATTTAACTTTAGCTTTTTATTAGTAATTCCAGTTCATTTAATATGAAAGCAAGAACCACTGAGAACTCCAACTATTGATTGGAAATATAGGCAAGGAAAAAAGAAGTCAACAGAGGCCAAAGTGGCTAATCCTATTATAGATGGTCCAAGCATGAGATATAAGGAACACTTGTTTATAGAAGCCCTAATAAACTGATGTCTCTACATCAGAAAAGATAGGTGAAATGTGAACAGGGAAAAATGAGAGGTATCTGCATATGGCTGCCATAATATGGAAATTAGAATTTGATATGTGATATAGGATTTCATTCTGTAAATAATCAAGTTATTTGGTCACCTCTAGTCAGTAAAATTCTCTGCAAAGAAAAATAAGTGATTGGGGTTTGTTTGTTTATTTGTTTGTTTGTTTGTTTTAAGTTTACTTTTTATATCCAGACATGGAAATGTCACAGGTGTTTTAAGTAAGTATATCTGGGTAGGAAACTCCTAAAATGTGTGTGTGTGTGTGTGTGTGTGTGTGTGTGTGTGTGTGTGTGTGTGTGTGTGTGTGTAAAAATATATACAGTATATATAAATATAATTTCATGAGCTTATATTCTATTTTAAAGGAAGTTTACTATCATTTCTGAGCTACCAAGAAAAAAAAATAATGTGATAGGAATTATAGTACTTCTCCATGGCAGTTTGATGGCTGTAATTTCTTTTGTTCTTAATGTAAGAAGAATAAAAAGTTTTTATTAAAATAAGAATTATATTAGTATAATAAATGCTATTTTAACAGGTTACTTCCATATTAATGCTGCTCATATATCCTTATTTACAGTTTGGGATACAAATAAATTTTATATAAAGTGTTACCATACAGTTCTCTTCCTGCATCAATAAACTGAAAAACAAAAGCAAGATGGGGTTAATTCAAAGGACCAGAGAATTAGAATTGAATAATAAAAATAATCCAAGTAATAAAGTTTTAGAAGAAGTGAAAGAATATTAAAAGGCTTTACAAGCAGCAAAAGACTTTAAAAATCTCAAAAGCTTTTGGGAAGCCAGAATGCTTAAGAATTTCCTGAATAAATGAAGTAGAGGAAAGCAATGTCAAAAATCTCCTTGAATTTCCTCAAGTGCTTCTCAAACTAATGCAGGTAGTCCTCAACTTATGACCAGTCGCTTAGTGACCATTCAGAGTGCCCCCCAATGCTACTTACAAGCCAGTTTCCATTTCACTTGACTATGGTTTACATTTTTGCCAGAAACCAACGTTTACTTCCAGTCCAATGGGTTTGCTTTATGACTGCTGCCTTTGCTTAATGACCGTCACAAAAAAGGTGATAAAATCAGGTTGTTTATGTGATGACCCACTTTAGAACTGCCACAACTTATGACCATAATTGCCAGGCTCAATTATAGTCATAAATTGTGGACTACCTGTATTCGTAGAGAGGAGGTCATTGATACATTAGGTCCATCAATCTATGAATTCCCTGTCAGGTCCTCAATGCAGAGGTGTGAGTGTGTGTGTGTGTGTGTGTGTGTGTGTGTGTGTGTGTTCAGAAACAAGTGATGAATATTGGGCCCATTCATGAGATAAATATAATACCGTGTTTTCCCAAAAATAAGACCCTGTCTTATATTTTTTTGAACCGAAATAAGCACTTGGCCTTATTTTTGGGGAGGTCTTATTATTTTGGGGCGCGTGGAGCAAGACGGGGATCCTCTTGTCGTCTTACCTGATTTCGAGCTCTGTCTCCCTAACATTTACCAGAGGAAATGATATTTTCGGAGAAGGGCTTATTTTCGGGGAAACACGGTATTTACCCTATTCATGAGATAAATAGAGTAGAGAGAAGCTGATGCCACTGGGGTTGAGAAGAATCAGACACCTCAAGTGACACTAGCAGAATTCATTGCATATGGAACCCAGATGGCAAAATCTTGGATATAAAATTTGGCAAGATGAATCGGGAAGTTCCATGATCAGATTTTGAATCTAATTTTTCTCTTGCTATTTTAAACACTTGGTGGATAATTTGAAGGTTGTTGATATGAACGGGATTTTAATAGAATCATGTTATATTGCCTTCCTTTTTTAACAGTTTAATTGGAAAATATTAAAACTATGTATAAGTAACAACAGTGTAAATGATAATGGTATCCTTAATGAAGCTTGGCTCTTGGCCACTAAACAGCCATATCCATGCTGTTCATTTGGTAACAATACAGAAGCATTTTTTGGTTGCCTTATTTCAGGGTGTTTTTTTCCAGCTTCCCATTGTAGCTTACAGCCTTGGAATTTCCTAGTAGTCTCCTATCCTTAATACAAACCAGGTCTGATTCTGCTTAGTTTTTTCAAAATCTGCCAAGTTCAGCTAGGTGCTGCCACCAAGTGAAGAACCTATGAATTATATAATTCGTTACAACATAGAGGTTTTACATAGTGAAATTTAACATAGTTGTCCCTGCTACCATTTTATTTGTGATTTATTTGTAAAGCTTTGGATTATTTTCCTCAATGAATAAATGAACAGGTATAATGTTTTTGACTCATTTGTTTAGAGGCAGATGTAAGGTCTCCTGCTTGAGCAGGGGGTTGGATTAGATGACCTGCAAGGTCCCTTCCAACTCTGTTAATCTGTTAAATCTGTTAGTTTTACGGCTTGTGTAGAGAACACATTTATGTAGGAATATTGAACATTCCAAAGGGTTCACTAGCTTTTAAGTACCACTGTATATGCCAGTGTCACAATATTTTCATCAATAAGTATCTAACCTATATGGACTAAATATATGTCCACTAATGAATAAACATATAATGTAAATCAGTTATTGAAACTACTCTATGTAGTTGAATACAAAGGGGTTTGCGACCTTCTATAAGCCATAACTATTGATGGGAGATTGCAAAATTTCTGTCATTTGCTATGACTGCCTTTTGGTGCTTTCTTTATGCTGCTGCTGCAGTCCTGTCTTGTAACTTTATTTGGTATGTTTTTATGATTGGTCTTGGACTGTAAACAAATGAATTGAAATGAAATTGAGAAGGTTTTTCAGTGAAAGACCAACAGGAAGATAGCTGAATAATTAGCTATATTACATTTATAGGCCATATTAATAAGTCATAATCTGATCCAAGATCTTACTGTATTAAGTTGTACTTGAATAATTGTGGATCCCTTACAAGTGAGATATCAAGAGATATAAAGGTTATTTGAATAATAATGCCGTCTAATATGGATATATTTAATGTTAAAAATGGGTATCTTTCAAAAAAATTATTGTTTTTGGAAAATGTACCAACACAAATGAACTTCAAAAAATTGCTGAAAGACTTCACTAGTCCCAGGTTTTTTTAAAAAAAGCTAATTAAATAAATAATTGGCAAAACATAATAACCAAACCAATATATCAACCAACTGCAAAAATCATATGAGAGATCTTAGTGTTATTAATATAACCGGGTATGATTTTGCTTGTTGGCTGAAAATTTTATCTGAAGGCTTGACAGTTATTAATAAATCATGGCAAACAGCAACATTTAGTTCCTATGATCTCATAGAATAAATATCTGCAACAAAACATTATAAAATAGAATGCTGCTATTCAAGATTGCAGCCATAAGAATTTTCTTTCACCTTCAGGTTTTCCAGTTTTTATCAAGTGACTGTGGCTTGTGAGCATACTCAGTCTTATTGTATTATTAGTTGGAAACCTCTACAGATTTTTATTCCTCAGCAGTTTGGGGATTCCTCCTTCTGATATCACCTTTGTATATATAGTTAATGTTTAATTATATGCCCAAATATCTGGAATAGAGGGAAAGCTATGTTCTTTACTAATACTAAAACCTTGAAATAAAATATTTTAACATTATTTTTAGATGTGTTGTGCGATTTCATTTATATTGTGAGTATATTGTCTGTTTAATATTATTGTGAGCCAGCTAGGATTATTTGGTATAAGATAAACAGCCACATAAGTTTCCAAATAAACCTATTCGGAAGTGGCCAGTAAATGGCCATTTCCGGTTAAGATATAATACTGTTATAACACTAAAGAATGGGATGAGAATAAAATTTGAAACAAATGCAAACAATAATTCAAAAGAATGTTATTCTGATCTATCTAAGATTTAGGCAAGTGGAAAATACTTCTAAGAGGAAAATACAAAAAAAAAATTGGCGAGCAAAGTGTAATAAATGATATACAAAATGATATTTTTATTACAGATCCACCAGTATCTTTTTTTTCAATCTCAGTGAAAATAATATATATTATTCAGTATGATTAGTGCCTCAGTAAATAACATTTATTAGAGTCGAAGATAAATATTTGATTTTGCATTACATCACAGAGTTGCTTTATGATTGTTCTACCTGTGAATCTTGAATGACTTGTTTCAAATATTACATATCATTATTTCATTTCAAACCTAGACTGTCATTTTTATCAATGTTCCATATTTATGCAAACAAATTCATCATGTTTCATATTTATAGTAAGTAGACTAGGTGAATGAATAAGTCATATTTATAGTAATTGCCTCCATGTGTTGGATACACATTGAACATACTTTACAGTACTCACTAAATTCATACTTTAATATTTTGATCAGATAAGAGTGGCAGGAGGTCAAAATGTGATTTTGAATTTAAAGGTGTAGGAGAGGTAACAGATGTATTGGTGCATGTTAAAGAAGGAAACTGCTATCTGTAGTACCTCAGTTTCCCATCCATTAAGCAGAGTTGAAGTTTGTTGCTTAGTAAGATGAAAGGATGACCGTTTGTTAGTGAATGCAGTGTAGGATGCTTATGAGCCCAGAAGTGCTAGATGCAGTAGGCTTATTCAGGCTGTTAGTCAACATGAATCATTTCCTCCGAGAAGGATGCTTGTCTGGGTCACATACTGCATCTTCACATTTCTTGGACATTTGCACATTTAATAAAGAACTTTCTTGTCCTGAAAACCCAGCCGCTTGTTTCTTGCCTTTTTAGGTAAGCAGAAGAGCTTTGATTTTTGCAATCGGCATGGCCTGCCTTTTGAAGAGAGAGGGAGTTCTGAAATAGGAGTGATTACTGTAGTTGAGACGTTGAACATGTGTAACATTGAACCTGTGTAACTCATCTTTATGCTGGTATATGGCAGCACATCAACAAAAGGAAAACTCTTAATTCACAGTTTCCTCTGCCCCTTAAGATCCACAGATTTTTTTGATATGATGTTATTACGTAGATAATAATGTCAAAAGGAAGGCTTCTGAGCTGTTTCTTAGAGAAATATGCCAAGAGAAGTGCGAGTCTCCCAGGTTTTCGTTTATATGTAATGCTTAGAAGTAAGCCTGTCTTGACTTTTCTTTATGCGCAAAGACTTCTAGAGAAAAGTTCCATCTTTACACATAAATTTTCTATAAGCAAAATGCAAAAACGGTGAAGAAACATTCTTGGGACTTCAGAATAACAGCCTAAATTTCCTCAGGCTCACCACTAATGTTAGTTTGATTTGTAATAATATTCAGGAGGAAGTGCAATATAAATATCTAATTGATGGTGAGAGTGATGTAAAGCTGTCAGTAGGTGATAAACATGTATTCGGCTTCTACTGAGTAACCTCATGATGTATCCCTGTAGCTCAGATAGTAGCGTCTTTGTGCAATAGAGCCAGGCTGGTGTAATGGTTAAGGCATGAGACTAGAAACGGACTATGTTTCTAGTCCCGCCTTAGGCACAAAGGGATTGGGTGACTTTGGGCCAGGCACTCTCTCAGCCCTAGGAAGAAGTAATTTCCAAAAACGCTTGTGAAGAAAACTGCAGGTACTAGCCCAGGCAGTTGAGTCAAAAATGACTCAAAGGCACAAACAAACAAACAAAAATAAGTTACGTCTGACTTTACACGAATTTGGGGTACAATTGGTATGTGTTGGGATTCCCCCCCCCCAATTTATTATTACAGTTCCTTCTAAGTAAAACACCATAAAGTCTGCACGGTGATCATCTGGCAGATTCTTTGAGCATACAAGATCAAGTACAAAACAAAACTCACAGTGATAAATACAAAACAATTAACAGTAAAGCCCAGATCCTGCATAAAAGGACTAAATAAATATCAGCATCAATGAAAATCAATCACAATAAAAGCTCAAATTAGCTCTCTCGTGTTAAAAGCAGGCAGTAATCATCACCAGTATGGAAACAGTGGCTTTCCCATACACCGTATATTAACCATTTTTATTTTCTCAAAGGGTCTTGCATACATAAACTAACACTATATTGTAGTAAATTCTATACTTTTAGATTGCTGTTTTGATTGTTATGTGGGGGAAATGAAAAGAGTACACCTGAATACAGGTTAACAGCTCTGAGAAGTAATTATCACTGGAATTATCTCTGACAACATTATGAACTTTACTATGAGAGTTGCTCTCTGGTTGGGATTTAATGCAGGCAAATATATCCAACACTAATTCTTACTCACATTGTCATTTATGCAGGAGCAAGAAACAATAGATTAGTTTTCCTCTGAGAAAACTGAAATAGACCCCAAGCTTGCCCTCCTGTTCGATCTTTCTTTGAACTAATGACTGATCTGTTTGCAGCCGGGAGCTGCATTTATTATTTGGCCTCTAAGGACTTGTTGGTATAACGGTTAAGGCATCGGGATAGAAACTAGGAGACTATGAGTTCTACTCTTGGCTTTGGCACAATGACCTTGGGCCATTTTCTGTCTCTCTCTTGGCCCTAGGAGAGAGGAAGGACTAACCGTTTCTGAAATTTTGTCAGGGAAACTGCAGGGACCAGTCTGGACTGTCTCCAGGAGTAACCACTGACTTGAAGGCATTAAAAAAAAGAAAAAAGACATGTGAGCACAATGGTGATTGGAGAGTGTTGGGGCTGAAAAATTACAAGCTGCCACTTATATTTCTGTAAGAGGGAATAAGGGGGTAAAAGATTGTATTAAGAAATAGTAAAAAAAAGGGAAGGGAGAGGGAGGGAAAGAGAGAGGGAGGGAGGGAGGGAGAGAGAGGGAGAAAGAAAGAGAAAGAAAGAAAGAAAGAAAGAAAGAAAGAAAGAAAGAAAGAAAGAAAGAAAGAAAGAAAGAAAGAAAGAAAATTTGTGCATTTCCTTGCCAAATGTTTCGCAGCACTTTCTGGAAGCATTGAGGAAATGGAATGTTCTGAATAATAGGATAGTACAGCATAGCTCTAAGTTGATATAATCTTCTAGTCCAGAAAAGAATATACATTATTGTAGGTATCATGGATTGATAATGACTGAAGGGATACAGACAAATTGAGAGCATTGAAATTGATCAAATTTCTGGGGTAGGTGATAAGAAAAAGAGATAAAAAAGCTATTAAAGAAAATGTAATAAAATAACTTGACTGAATATTGATTCACAAATTTAGTTCATAGAGGGAATCTATTACTGTAACTATATATGTGACATTCAGCTTTCCTGGGTTGAAAACATTTATGGTCTGTCTTATGTATTTGATGTTTATAGTCATAGACTTCCCATAGCACATAAACAGGGTAAACCACATACTATTTAATTGACCCAAATATCTCATAAGGTTTTGCAGGTCAGAAACCATAAGTTTACTATGCAACCATAAACAAAGCAATTGTCTCAGCCTGAACCGGTATTGACAATACAGTATGACCAATTCTGCCTTCTTTCTTCTGTGGCATAGATGGAGATACCACTTAATATAGCTAATGCTGGTATAGTTTGAAAAGAAAGCATCATTCTTGGAGAGAGCAGAGTAATGTTAACAAAGATTAGTCTGAGAAGTACTGCTTTTCACACGCAGAAGCTTTATTCCAGCAAAAGATACTTATCTGTATTTCAGACTTTCTCTTTTGGAGTATATTTGTATTGAATATATAATAGTAATTATTGGCTTTGAATATATTCTGTCCCTTGGAACAAAATCTACACATATTGAAGGAATCCCTTTAACTTCATAAGAGAGGCTTGAGAAGTGAAATAGCTTTGATGTCCTATGGTTTTCTCAAACTGAGTATTTTATATGCGGATAGAAGCGGAGAGCACATGTTTAGGGTTATCAAACCCAATGCAAACTGTGCTTTTATGTTGCATAGAAATGAAATGCTAGCCATTGCAGTTTTCTAATATTATTACAAAATTTGGCAGAGATATTATTCCCTCAGTCCATGCCTGACAATGCCCGTCCAAAGTTTGGAAGTGGCAAATTTGAGAGAGATTAAAAATACTGATTCTGTATTTCCAGTTCCTATCCTTTTCATTTTATGTTCCATCACTTTGCCTTCTGTATGCAGACAAATGATTTAGAGCTGAAATGTTACATTTTGCCTCCAGGTTTTGGCATTAATTAGAAAGCAGCTGAATCTGTTTTGGTTTGCATGAAGCACATTGTAAAGCTACTAAAACCCTATCAAAGCTTGTAAACTTCTGCATTGTAGAACAAAGGTGTGTGCTTTCTTTTAGCAGTGCTGATATATAAGCAGTTCTTTTAGCAGTCAGTGTGGCATGAATATAAAAACAGATATATCTTTCCAAGGTAGTTAATGCAAGGTAGGACCAGGGTCAGCTCCCAAGGCAAATTCCCAGTATCAATAGAAGAGCTTCACCAACCATATGAATTCAACTGTGCAATAAATAATGCAACAATCATACTGCATATTTTACTCCAGTTAGCAAAATATGCATATGGGTAATTACATAGTATGGAGCCTTACATTTTTCTGCTGGATGTTCCTTTAACTCTGCTTGGAGCAGTGGTACAATTTAATGGTTTGATGGTTGAGTTGTGATGAAAACTCTTTAGATGCCCATTCAGTTGTGAAGTACACAACTTGCATTTATCCACCAATTTACCACCTGCTCTCCCTCTGCATTACCACTACCCTTTACAACTGTTTTGGCATTCTTGATACATAAGACCAAAAAGCTGAGTCTTCTCAGCCTGATAATACGAGCGGGGGAAATACCATTTCATGTTTTTAAACTCAATTCAAGGCATCATAATGGCTTATTGTCATTCCTCTTGGTCAGGAAACTATTCTCATTTCTAAACAAAGAATAATAAATAGTTTGTTTCTGCTGCAAACATTACTTGGGTACCAGAATAACTTTATTGAAGAGGGGAAGTTTGATAGAAAAAATTATACAAATATTGGTAGAAAAGTATTGAATAGTACTTAGTTTGAAACAAATATTGGCCAAAAGAAGCAAAAATGAGTATAGTAGTATGTTTCTCCATAGTGGGTGGAGCTAACCTCCAAGAATAGGATGACACCGTCCCTTCAGCCAATAAGGACTGAGTCTGTCAAATTGTGTTTCTTCGTCCTCCTGCCTTAATTCCCCTTTTGACTCAATCCTTGGCCTGAACAGGACGTGTGGGTTTTTTTGCTCCCATTCTTCGGAGGTTTCCTTCCATCGCTCATCGAGTTTTACACTGTGAGTTCTCCCCAGCTGACTGGTTTGACATCACAGTCGCTGAGTCGAGCGCGGTGAGGGCTTTGGCTCTTTCCGCCTGTCGAGCCTCAAGCTGAGGGCCATTGCATTCATCGGGGGTTTTCCCTTCATTTTGGCCTTGAGAGCTTCACTCTGCTTTGTCCGGCTCAGATTGAGGCATTGCGGTCTGGCCCGAACAGCATTGTCATCGCTAGTTGTCTGTTTGCCTGTTGTCACTGGAGCTGTCGCGCTTGCATTACCAACGGCCAGAAGAGCTTTTGCGCTCTCTTACCGCTCGGCCAGGGGATGACAACACGACCTGCTTTTCGCCGCAGCGGATTGGCTTGCACGGCTGCCTGTCATCTGCCCTCCGGCATAGGGGTCTTTGCCCCACAGGCCGGTATTGCTGCCTGCTGCCTGGCCGCCTGTTTGTTTGTCACCGTTGCCAACTTCTTCTCACGAGCCCGCCTGGATTCCATCTGTCTCCCCAGGACGTATTTGATCGGCTCGATTCGGGCCGCAGCAGCTGCTTTTGTCATTCGGGCACTCAGTGGGGAGGTGGCCATCTTTTCACTGCTGGAGGCCGCTTTGTGGGACGGTGGCCATTTTGACAGCAACGTGGCCATCTGGTTGTAGCGGTGGCCATTTTGGAGATGTGACGGCATTTTGTTTCACCCAGGAATCAGCTGTTGGCCATTTTGAGTGCTGCGGTGGCCATTTTAAGCTTACTTTGTCCTTCTTTAATAGCGGCGACCATGTTAAAGGACAGTGGCCATTTTTACCAACATAGGCATGGCAGAGGCAGGCAAAAGCAAGCATAAAAGTCGCTCAAACAAGAGCCAGCATTCAGTGCCAGCAGACTCGGTATCAGAGACACCTCCTGTCGCGGCTGGCCCTTCCTCCCATAGGGGGCGGTCCCCCCGCCTGTATTCCTCTGTGTCTGCCGGCCTGGATAAGGTCTCCAGGGCCACCCAGAGGGATGAGGGTTGCAGGGCCAAAGCACTGGACAAGATTTGTGCCAGGTCCTGTCGCAACAAGCAAGCCCCTAGTCGGGGTCGCTCAGAGGGGCCCACCTCAGCATCTGGGAGTGACTTGGATGGTGGCCAGGCTGAGGTGGCATCTATTCATCCATCAGAAACCATGTCCTTGGACAATCCAAATCTGAACATTGCTGATAAGGACATTTGGGAGGCTCCGCTCCGTCATGAGATTTCTGGGGCTTCGGCTTCACAGACCACTGCGACCTTTACTCCGATGGGCTTGTTGCCCCGTTGCCTATAGCAATGCTTGACCCAAACGTGCAGGCATTGATTGCGGCCGTGATCAAGCAAGGTATTGAGGTGGGTCTTCAACAGAGAGACAGGCCGACGGTCCCGGTCACCCACACCACTGGCCCTTCTGACCACGCTTCTGCCTTGGGGTGCGATGACTGCAGAGATCGGTCTTATGACCACTACTCCCCGGACCAATCGCTGGGGTCTCACTCTGATCTGGAGGCGGGCAAAATTGACCTCGACCTTTCTGATGACGAGGGGCTCGCTCCGGACCCTCCAGCTTCTTCGGGCCTCTTTCACCCTGGCCTTTTCAAGTCACTTTTGTTTAAGGTGAGGAATGCTGCCAATTTTGGGTCGTCTTCCTCAGGGCCGTCAGAGGCCTCCTCCACCAAGGACCGCCTGTTAGAGGAGACCACTTCTGAGGCTGAAGTGATTCCAGCCCCTCCATTTTTGTTGATGCTGTCCTGCGGCACTGGCAGTCTCCCGCATCAGGGGCCCTGCCCAGTCATTTGAACAAACGGTATTTCAACATGGCGCCTGACCTGGCACAGCATCTCCAGCTGCCTTCTGTTGACGCCCCGGTTTTGGATTTATATTCTTCCACCCACCTGCAGGGCGAATCCGATGAGCTGTTGCGACAAATTTGATAAGTTTGCATGAGTAAACAAGAAAAGATAGGATCAAAATGAATGGGTGAAAAATGTGGATTGAATATTGTGCAACTGTGAGTGACTAATATGAAGGAAGTCCATTGATGTGGTTTGTCTGAGAATAAATGAGGTTCAAATCACAAAATAAATATACAGAAGTATGAATTGATAGGCTGATTTTCCAGGAGCGCTTCCATCATGAGCTGCAGAATGCACACTGCAACTCTGGGAAGCCCATGTCCCTCTGCTTCTTTCAGTCTCCTGCCACCCCAAACATTGCCTCCCACACAGCCTCCCGACTTCACCCAGGGAGCCGTGGTGGCACCCAGGGAGCCGTGGTTAGAATGCAGTATTGCAGGCTAATTCTGCCGACTGCCAACGGTTCAATCCTGACCAGTTGACTCAGCCTTCCATCCTTCCGAGGTGGGTAAAATGAGGACCCAGATTCTTGGGGACAATTTGCTGACTCTGTAAACCGCTTAGAGAGGGCTGTAAAGCACTGTGGAGCAGTATATAAGTGTATTGCCTTACACCAACAGTTCTTTGCCTCACCATCTCACTACCCCCCTCCCTGGCCAGGCCTGGCAGGCTCCCTTCCTCAGATGACGCTTTGCTACCCTGCCGCATTCATCCTGCACATCCCAGGGCTGCATCTCCACAGAACACCTGGATCCCAGGCCAGCAGCAGGAGGGAGACTGTAGGGGTGTGTGAGCGAATACAAGGGATCCAAAAGGGCAGAGATGAGAGGGAGACAAGTGTGTGGAGGAGGCGGGCAATTCAAGCACCCCTGCAGTTGAATTTTGATCATGTGAAATGTGAGAGAACTGGAGTGGCCATAACTACAGGGACCAGTCATCATAACTTCGAACAGTCACTGAATGAATGGTCATAAGTTGAGGACTACCTATAATCTGCTTCATTCTTGAAGTAAATGGGTATGTCTTCTCAGGTAGTGGTATCCACCTAGAGTTCCGGTGTCAAAGCCGCGCCGTCACATTGCCCTCATGTGATATTTCACAATGTTTTTCCCATTCGCGGAGCTGGGGTGGGCATGGCCTGCGCATGACGCATCCGGCCCGCAGGCCGCCAGTTTGACACCCCTGGCCTAGAGCATACATGCAGGATCTGGAGTAAAGCATGGATCCTGATTTTTAGCTCACAAGAGGAGAAACTGCTTTTAATACTTGCATAGCTAGTACCCCTTTACTTCACTTTGAGCATCTCTATGGCTGGGCTAGAATTTTTTTTTAAGCATTCCAGAAAACAGCAGCAAACTGCTTCTGGACATCGTCAAAAAAGAGAGAGAGAGAGACAGACAGACATAGCTGCAGTCACTCAGTTAACTCAGAAGCATTTTTTTTCCTTTTCAGAATCTAGAACAGAAAGAACATATAATAAATGAGACATTGAAATATAGTTTCGGTTCGATGTGGGGTTACTAGTTTGTTCTGAGTAGCCTCAGGATGAAGTACAGGTAGTCCTTGACTTACAACTGTTCATTTAGTGACCGTTCAAAGTTACAACGGCACTGAAAACAGTGGCTTATGACCAGGGGTGAGTTCCACTTACCTTCCCTACCGGTTCGCATTGCAACGGAAGTGCGCGTTTTGTGAGCGCTCGCTTTGCTCGCACGCACCCCCCATCACATTGCGCAAATGACCCTCTGCACATGCACAGAGGATTCTTTGCCGGCTGCAGCGACCAGAGAATCGGTTCGGGGACGTGGACAGCCGGCCATTGCTGCCGGTTTGGCGAGCGGGTGGAAATTTCCTCCACCAGTATGTGAGAACCGGTCCAAACCGGCAGCAACCCACCACTGCTTATGACCGTTTTCCACAGTTACAACCTTGTCAGTATCCCCATGATCATGTGATCAAAATTCAGATGCTTGGCAACTGGTTCATATTTATGACAGTTGCAATGTCCCTGGGTTACGTGATCACCTTTTGTGACCTTCTGACAAGCAAAGTCAGTGGGGAAGCCAGATTCACTTCACAACCGTGTTACTAACTTAACAACTGCAGTGATTCACTTAACAACTGAGGCAAGAAAGGTCATAAGATGGGGCAAAACTCACTTAACAAATGTCTCAATTAGAACAGAAATTTTGGGTTCAATTGTGGTCGCAAGTCGAGGACTACCTATACAGTATTGATTTGTCCTGGCACTTGATAGTTGTGGAACAACTACTCTGTAGAACTGTGGTGAAGATGGCACTTTAAGCTTTATCAACTAAGTGAAAGTAACAAAACTTTTTTTTTCTTTTGAAACAAGAAAACTGCTGGTTTTTGTGCATTTACTGTAGTAGGAAATGGAATACAATATAAGGTATCTTTCTCTAACAAAGATAGCTGTTTGTTTGTTTGTTTCCTTTCTTCCGTTCTGCAGAAAGAACTGTTTTTACAGAATTTCAGTGGCTAGCTAAAATGCAGACGATTAATCAACATTTTTAAATTGCTTAGAAGCCCCTAGCGGGACTATACGATACATCCTTGTAGCCTTGAGGCCTTGGCAGGAGAGGGTGTCCATGTTTGCTACCATGGTCCCAGAGACCAACTATGCTTAATCTCTTCTTGCAATCACGCTGCAGGTGCAGCATAGCATATTCTGGCACACAAGATACGCAGGCCATTAATCACTGGGAGCAATGATTGAGTTGTTGCATTTCTCTGCGTTTGCATCCATTAGAATAAAGATCTTGGGCCAGCTTAGTTCTGTCATGTTTCATAAACGGCGGGATCAAATCACCTTGTAGATGCCAGCTCTGTTTGGCACAACTCAAACCATTAGCTGATCCTTCCCACCCCTCAGTTGCCAGTAGTAAATAATTTCTCTCTCCATTAGTCAATAACAAAATTGACACATTTTGCAGGGTACTGCAGAGAAAGCAATACACGTTTCCTAGTTGAGTTGCAGTAACTACACACTGTTGCCTTCCCCCCCCCCTTTTTTTTAAATTTTGATTATTAAATCCATTTCCTTCTGTTAGCTGAGAGCGCTGCATGTTATGGTTCTCCTCCCCTCCCCTTTCAATTTAGAGAGATTGTGTTTGCACTGCACTTCTCTCACAATCTGTCATGCTCTGTTTTGTTTAGCACACACTTTAGAGATTTTATTATAGCCTCTGTCTTAGGGCCTTTCTTTCCCAACCCGAATCCTGCTGCAGAATGTAAAATTCTAGGATAAAAATGCATGTACTTGTCTCATTCCAGAGATTTACCAATGAAGACCACCTGGCTGTTCATAAACTCAAGCATGAGATGACATTGAAATTCGGTCCTTCCAGAACAGATTCCGTCATCATAGCAGGTATGCGCCATGTTCCAGTTCAATTTAAAGGGAAATGGTTAATACAGCCCATTGTAAGATTGATAGTAGGAGCTGCATGCACTAGGGATTATTTGTTCCACCTGTTTGCAGACTTCAGTTAATCAAGGTAAAGAAGAGAGAAAGAGAGAGAGAGGGAGAGGGAGAGAGAAAGGAAAAAGGAAAGAAAGAGAAAGAAAGAAAGAGAAAGAAAGAAAGAAAGAAAGAAAGAAAGAAAGAAAGAAAGAAAGAAAGAAAGAAAGAAAGAAAGAAAGAAAGAAAGAAAGAAAGAAAGAAAAAGAAAAGGCTACTAAATAGATCTCTGCTTTTTTATGTATTACAGAAGTGTCAGATGTTGTGCCTTAAAAGTGAAAGATTTACAGACAGTTCTTTAACACATCCTGTGTAATTTCAGGGTGACAAACAATAGTTGACAGCCCAGCTTCCTTTTCTACTCCCAGGCGTCAGTTTTCTTAAGTGTTAGGTGATCACTTAATACATTTGAAACCTCACCTAGCACTTTGCTGGGAAGGCATTTGCAAAGCCCAGACTAATCTCTCCTAATATGCACAGGTTTGAGGAAAATATTCCTGGCAGTCTAGCAGCAGGCCATGTAACACAGAGAAGGCCACAGAGTATTCTTCTTCTCGTCTATCAATTGTATTTGGGAATCTTTAAAAAACAAGGCTGACAGGCTACAGATCTTGTAAGAAATTGTCTTGGTTATAAAGTCTCAAATGGAGGAGAAAAACCCTTCCAAGACATCTCTCTCCCCCATGTTGGCTGAGAACGTAGGGAGTTGCAATCTCAACATACCTGAAGAGTGCTAGATAGAGGAAAACAGATTCAGTTAAACAGTTATTTCCTTTAGATAGGCTGTCCTTGCATATTTTGATTCCTTCATCTGCATCCCTTAGAAAGGGACAACTGCGGTTTCTTCTGCTACTGAGTCTTTGACAGGGAAAAGTGCTTTCATTCTTGCTTAAAATAAAAAGATTGAAAGCCATTCTAACTAGTTTGAGTCCATGAATATACTTGTAGCAAGTCAACACTAATAAGCCAATATTGTTTCCTTTGACAGGCAGACGTACTTTAAGACCTGAAATGGAGGATTTATTTATTTATTTGCCATAATCTCCCTGATCCTTTTTAAAAAAAAATTGGTTTGACTATAATCATTTTGAAGCATTATGTAAGAAGAACTACAGGTAGTCCTCAACTTATAACCATTATTGGGACCTTTCGTCCCTAACAATGCAGTCATTAAGAGAGTCGTGCCCAATTTTACGGCCTTTTTGCCACAGCCGTTAAGCAAATCACATGGTCATTAAGCAAATCCAGCTTCCCCCCCATGAACTTTGCTTGTCGGAAGCTTCCTGGGAAGATTGCAAATAGTGATCACATGATCCCAGGATGCTGCAAATGTTGTGAATACATGCCAAGGGCCAAAATTTTGATCATGTGACCTAGGGGACATTGCAGCCATCATGAATGCAAGGACCTGTTGTAAGTCATTTTTTTTCAATGCCTTCATAACTTCAAATGGTCATTAAATGAATGGTTGTAAGTCGGTTTTGTGGGGATTGCTTAGTCTGATCAATTTTTTTAGTGAATTATAACAATAATAGAAAGCATGCTTTGGGGGCTTATTTTTTTCTGATGTATAACAGGATTGCTGGGCAAATAGTGTATATACTGTAGAAGAGGATAAGAGCATTGGGGTTGGGCAAAGGAGAGTGTCCTTTAGCACTTGCGCTCAGTAAATACCTAATAGTCAATTACAAAAAATCTATACATACGTATAGTTCTTTAACACTGATGTCTACCAGGTTGTGTGTTGTGATACACACAGTGACTGTTTCACAGAATTGCCTGTCATTGATTCCTATAGAACTGCAGAAAAAATATAGAACATAGAACTGCAAAAAAATATAGAACTGCAAAAAACAGAACATAGAACTGCAGAAAAAACAATTGCTGCCAACCTGCCTTCCATTGAGGACCTGTATACTGCACGAGTCAAAAAGAGGGCTGTGAAAATATCTACAGACCTCTCACATCCTGGACATAAATTGTTTCAACTTCTACCCTCAAAACGACGCTATAGAGCACTGCACACCAGAACAACTAGACACAAGGACAGGTTTTTCCCACATGCCATCACTCTGCTAAACAACTAATTCCCACAACACTGTCAAACTATTTACTAAGACTGTATTACTATTATTCTTCTCATCCTTCCTATTACCTATCTCCTTCTACTTACGACTATAACATTGTTGCTTGTATCTTTACGATTTATATTGTTTTATCAAGTTTCCTAGTATGATTTTGATTGCTTATTTAGTATCCTATGACTATCACTAAGTGTTGTATCTTATGATTCTTGATGAATGTATTTTTTATGTACACTGAGAGCTTATGCACGGAAGACAAATTCCTTGTGTGTCCAATCACACTTGGCCAATAAAGAATTCTATTCTATTCTCTTGTTGCAGCTTTTGATTAAGTAAATGAATCACTCAAAGTTCCTGTTTTGCCTTTGCAGACATCAATTCATGCATGCCTTCCCCTAGCAATGACAGCAAATCAAGTTTCTGCCTCCACTACCAAATAACTTAAAGTACAAATAAAAGATTATCCTGAGATCCTGGCCTTGCTCGTATCAGCCAGCCTATTAAAATGTCCCAACAAGAGATGGGAACAGTGGGCCAAAATCCAAGTCAGCATCTATCCCATTCTTCTGTGGCTGTATGAATGCAGCATGTCCAGTTTCATTTAAAAAGTGGGAAAAAAAGATTCTAAAAATTCAAAATGCTGAGCCGGATTCAGAGGCCAAGCATTAATGGCTTCAGTACTTTATACGCAGTTCTCTTTTCTCCTGTTTAATGAATAGAAGCAAAAGAAGAAAACACATTCAAACATGCAGAATTCAAATCATAAAACATATCCCACTTGATATTTTATTTTACTGCATCATATACAGTGGTATATCTGTACACATCGCTAATTGGTGCAACAAGTATTAAAAAAGGACAAGTCCAAAACAAACCACGTGACTTATCACATGACTCTTTCAGCTGGGAATATTTTTCTGTCTGTCCATTTTCTTATGCCAACGACCTTTCCAGCATGGCCAACTTCCTTCCTGTTTGCTCTCCGCAGCCATTCCCCTCTTCCTAATGCCGTGCATAGAGTACTAAACAAACACCGAGTACTGGAAAACATTTTTGCATCAAAATATGTCGAGTACCAAATTTGACAAGTTTTGAAGTAGTCGAGTACCAAGGTACCACTGTAAATGTAAATAAACCCTGCAAACAAATCTAAAACAGGCATGCAGAAGCAGAAATGAAAAAGCTGATGTCCGTGTTAACCAGTATGCTTTTTGAAATGTTACTCCGTCAGTGGCTTTTCTGCATCTAGCAAAAATCTAGCTGGAGGCAGCCAAGCAGGGAAGGTTTTTGTAAATTGGGAAAGAAAACTGGCTCTCTTTTTTTTAGGCCATCGATATGCTAACAGATGGAAAGGAAGAGCAAGTCGAGAAGGAGGTTCTGAGAGGGATAAGAGCAGAAGTTCCCCACAGAGCTACAGATTCTCATTCTCTCGGTCTCTCTCTCTCTCTCTCTCTCTCTCTCTCTCTCTCTCTCTCTCTCTCTCTCTCTCTCTCTCTGTGTCTCTCTCTCTCTCCCTCCCCTCCCTCTTTTCCTTATTAGAAGAAGGGATTGAAGCTCTTCATAAACGGGATGTTCTTTTCATGTCTCACTGTTTGGATAAGCTAGAAATTCCTTATTCTTTCCTCATTCTTCTTGATATTTTTATCAAGAAGATAAAAATTTATCAGTGTGCATCTATACATGCACACTGAGGCATCTTCCTGAGATCCTCTGAAGCAGAACTTCATATCCCAGCATCATCCACAGCAGTACAATGTCTTGGGCTTTCATATGCTGCTACTGTAAGATCTCCCCCTCCTATTATGATATAGCCAAAGTGTATTTGCTATTTCTAAGCTATCCTGCTCTTATCTTTTAAAATGCCCTCATTTGTTCCTGCCTTCAGGTCTTGACCAGCCCCTCCTCGCATCCTGGACATAAATTGTTTCAACGCCTACCCTCAAAACTACGCTATAGAGCACTGCACACCAAGACAACTAGACACAAGAACAGTTTTTTCCCGAACGCCATCACTCTGCTAAACAAATAATTCCCTCACCACTGTCAAACTATTCACTAAGGCTGCATTACTATTACTATTAGTCTTCTCATTGTTCCTATCACCCATCTCCTCCCACTTATAACTTGTTGCTTGTATCCTTACGATTTATATCAATATTGATTGTTTCCTGATTGCTTATTTGTACCCTATGACAATCATTAAGTGTTGTACCTCATGATTCTTGACAAATGTATCTTTTCTTTTATGTACACTGAGAGCATATGCACCAAAGACAAATATCCTTGTGTGTCCAATCACACTTGGCCAATAAAGAATTATATTCTATTCTATTCTATTCTATTCTATTCTATTCTATTCTATTCTATTCTATTCTATTCTATTCTATTCTATTCTACTTCCTACTACATTACAGTCCTCCAAAATTGCAATTCATTTATACATATGTTTTTCTATCTCTGTTACAGATTCAATATCACATACCATTGTAAAATACATAGAATTCTGTTTTATATTAAGACATGGCTGAAACATTTTCTGCCCAATGTGCTCTGCACAGGACAGGAGGAGGAGGAGGAGGATGAACACACACACACACACACACACACACACACACACACACACACACACACACACGCACGTATCTGAATAATGGACTGCAAACTTTCTAGCATGATAACTACATTGTTACAAAACTCTGCTATAAATTAATATCCTGGCTGCACATTCTGTGGGATGAGTCATGGACGTCAATCCCATATTTCTTACTGCCTTTTTCTCTCCTTTGCCAAACAGATCAAACTCCAACACCAACGCGTTTTCTGAAGAATTGTGAGGAAGTTGGTCTCTTCAACGAGTTGGCGAGCTCATTTGAACATGAATTCAAGAAAGCCTCAGAAGACGATGAGAAAAAGGCAAGAGGCAAAGTTCTTTGTTCTTACTAAACTAAAGTGTCAAGCAACATGAGGGTCCTCATCTGTATCAAGAAATATTGCCAGCTCAGGGAGAATTTAGGTTTTGTTAGGCAAGGAGCCACACTTAACCATGGAGAGGGCAACCAACAAGGCAAAGTCGGCGGCCTGTGTCATGCATGTAAAGTAGTGCTTAAAAGTATGTGAATTATTTTGAATTTTTGGTATTTCTGCATAAATATGACTTAAAACATCTGTTTTCCACACATCCTAAAAATAGGGGGGGGGAGAAAACCCAATTAAACAAATAAGTTGAAAACATTATACTTGTTCCTTTATTTATTGAGGAAAATGATCCAAAGCTACATATTTGTCTATGACATGGTCCCCAACCTTTCCAGCTTTGCGGACAAGTGGGTGGGGGAGGAGAGGGGATGATGGTTCCACACAAGCGGGCATACAAATGGAGCTTCGCGTGCATTCACCTGCCACTTCCATGACCCAGTTCCAGACCGGCCACAGCCCCTTACTTGGCCGCGGCTTGGGGGTTGGGGACCCTTGGTCTATGGGGTAGGTAGCTATGGGGATCCCTAGAGCAAAACGCGTTGCATCTCTGCTCCATGAGCTACGTTACCAGTTTGCTTCCAGGTTCATTGTAAGGTGCTGGTTTTGTCCTTTAAAGCAACGGTCCCCAACCTTTGCGGCTTGGCAACCCGGCAGTGGGAAAGGGGAACTGGGCCAGGCAAGCGGCGGGCCAGCGTTGCAAAAGTTGAGCTGCATGCATTTGTGCACATGCACCCTCCTCCACCGTTTGTGCAGGTTGGGCTGAACACTTGCCCAACGGCCCACCGCTCATGTGGCCCAGTTGTGAATAGGTCACGGCCTAGTGGTGGGCCGCAGCCCGGGGGTTGGGAACCCCGGCTTTAAAGCCCTACATGGCATAATATCAGGGTATTTGAGGGACCACTTCTTCCCAGTCAAATCTACCCACCCCATCAGGTCAGGCAGGAAGGGCATGTCTGCTAAGATGTTCCATCTGACAGGACCAGGAGAGGAGCCTTTTCTGACATCGTACCAGTCCTTTGGATCACCATCTCTCCTGAGGTGAGAATAGCCGCAGCCCTATTGGCCTTCCAGAGATATCTCAATATGTGTCTTTCCAGCAGGCCTGGGGATCCCTTAGGATCAGGAGCTTGCAAGATGCCTCTGTTTTTGTCTGGGTTTTTAAACAGTTTCCCATGTTACGTATGTGTTCCTTATTCGTAGGGTTATTTTAAGATGTGTTTTTATTGTTTTGCTTTTGGTGTACACCGCCCAGTCACATTTGTGAGATGGGCATCTATATACATTTGACAAATCAAGAAATAAATTAAATAAATAATCCAAGAAAGGCTTCATATAGTGGCATTACTTATTCAAAACTTTTCCAAAATACCAGAAACTCAAACATGGACCTCTGGGCAGCACAATCCTGTCAGAGTTTTCCATGAGGTCAGAATTTGCAATCTCCCTCTTTCTCTGAGGGGAGAACTTGATCAATTATTTTGGCTAGCAGTAATATATACAGGTATAATTAGTATTATTAACAATGTACAGTAGTTGTTGCTTACTGACCATTCATTCAGCAACCATTTAAAGTTGAATGAATGGTATATAGAATTAGAATTAGAAATAGAATTTGAATTAGAACTAGAATAGAATAGAATAGAATAGAATAGAATAGAATAGAATAGAATAGAATAGAATAGAATAGAATAGAATAGAATAGAATTCTTTATTGGCCAAGTGCAATTGGACACATGAGGAATTTGTCTGGTGCATATGCTCTCAGTGTACATAAAGGGGGGGAGGGAAAAATACATTCATCAAGAATTATAAGATACAACACTTAGTGATAGTCAAAGGTTACTAATAAGCAATCAAAATCATACTAGGAAACAAACAGAACAATATAAATTGTAAAAATACATGCAACATGGTTATAATCATAGCTGGGAGGAGATAGGTAATAGGAAGGATGAGAAGAATAATAGTAATACAATCTTAGTAAATAGTTTGACAGTGTTGTGGGAATTAGTTGTTTAGCAGAGTGATGGCATTCGGGGAAAAACTGTCCTTGTGTCTGGTTGTTCTGGTGTGCGGTGCTCTATAGCAGTGGTCCCCAACCCCCGGTCCGCGGCCTGGTACCGGTCCGCAGAACAAATGGTACCGGGCCGCCCTGCTACTGCGTCTTCTGTGCAGCGGCGGCAGCGGGTCCTGCGACTTTTGCAAGTCCTGCGAGTCCCAATAATAAGCGCAGGGATGGGACTCCTGCGTCTGCCAACGTGCCCCGGCCCAGCTGATCAGCGTGGGGGCAGGGCTTCTGTGCGCGGCTCATCAGTATTGAAAGTAATGTGTACAGGAGGGCCTGTCTGCGGTGCAGCAGGTAAAGGGGACTCCAACACATAGCCACACAGTCCCGCAGAAGACATGTACAATATACCCGAGGGTCCAGCACCAATATGGCACATAGGATGTAGATCCGATTGTGTCCTAAAAATACTATGTGCAGCAGTGTTTCCCAACCATGGTGCCTCCAGCTGTTGTAAAACAGCCTTTGGCTGTCTGGCTGTCTGGGCATGCTGGGAGTTGTAGTTTCCCCTTCACTATGAGTAAAATTAATGTATTTATCAGCGTATAACACGCACCCTCATTTTAACAGTAAAATCAGAGTAAAAAAATAAATAAATGTGAAATTAATGACTTGACCTTTCCCCTGCTCACATCCCCCTGCTTTTTTTAATATTCCGTTACCTGGCTGCTCTCCTGCAGGCTCAGGTTGTGTGGCTAATAAAGAATCACAAGTGACATTCTCTGCTGGCTCCTCTGCACGGCGTCAGGGACGTCACTCATCATTCAATGCAGCCGCCGCGGGTGACTGTTGAACTTCACCAAGCAGCTAGTGCTGTGGCCACTCTGACCAGCGGCGGCTTTAGTGAATGATGAGTGACGTCCCTGACGCTGTTCAGAGGAGCCAGCAGGGGATGGTGGGCAGGGGATGGTGGGCAGGGGATGGTGAGCTAGGGATGGTGAGCAGGGGATGGTGAGCAGGGGATGGTGGGCAGGGGATGGTGGGCAGGGGATGGTGAGCAGGGGATGGTGAGCAGGGGATGGTGGGCAGGGGATGGTGGGCAGGGGATGGTGGGCAGGGGATGGTGAGCAGGGGATGGTGGGCAGGGGATGGTGGGCAGGGGATGGTGAGCTGGGGATGGTGAGCAGGGGATGGTGGGCAGGGGATGGTGGGCAGGGGATGGTGAGCTAGGGATGGTGAGCAGGGGATGGTGAGCAGGGGATGGTGGGCAGGGGATGGTGGGCAGGGGATGGTGAGCAGGGGATGGTGGGCAGGGGATGGTGGGCAGGGGATGGTGAGCTAGGGATGGTGAGCAGGGGATGGTGAGCAGGGGATGGTGAGCAGGGGATGGTGAGCAGGGGATGGTGGGCAGGGGATGGTGGGCAGGGGATGGTGAGCAGGGGATGGTGGGCAGGGGATGGTGGGCAGGGGATGGTGAGCTAGGGATGGTGAGCAGGGGATGGTGGGCAGGGGATGGTGGGCAGGGGATGGTGGGCAGGGGATGGTGGGCAGGGGATGGTGGGCAGGGGATGGTGAGCAGGGGATGGTGGGCAGGGGATGGTGGGCAGGGGATGGTGAGCAGGGGATGGTGAGCAGGGGATGGTGGGCAGGGGATGGTGGGCAGGGGATGGTGAGCAGGGGATGGTGAGCAGGGGATGGTGAGCAGGGGACGGTGAGCAGGGGACGGTGGGCAGGGGACGATGGGCAGGGGAGTGTTGGCCCGCAGCAGCACCCGCTGGTCACTGATTTAAAGTGGCCGCAGCCGGGCTGCTGATCTTTAACAAGCAGCCGGCGCTGCAGCTGCTTTATATCAGTGACCAGAACAAATTTAAGCTTTAAAAGTGCATGTTATACGCCGATAAATACGGTATAGACTGTGTGGTGCGACTGATATATTATGGGGGCACTGTGTAGTATTGCTACACTGTGTCCCCAAAAAGTCAAACTATGCCCCCAATATATAGCAGTGCTATATATTGGGGCCTTACAAGCACCAACTGGCCTAGGACTGGTGTCAGGTGACATGTTTGAGCTGGCAAGTAGCTAGGTAATGGTAATTGGTATCAGTGAGTACTTGAATAGAAGTATCGGTACTCGTAGTTGGTCTTAAAAAAAATGTTATCGGGACATCCCTATTTATTATTAAATAATTAATACATTGTGTTTGCTAAAATTTAACCCACAAATTAGCAAAAATGAGTAAGAAACAGACGTCATTAGAAAGTTTCCTTGGGAAAAAGAAAAGACCCAGTGAAGAGACAGAAGAAGAGCCTTCAACATCAAAGAAACATAAAACTTTTAACAGACAATACCATGAGTCCTACTTGAAATATGGATTTATCGGGACAGGTGATTCCCACGCACCAACCCCACTCTGCATAGTTTGCGGCGAACGCCTCTCTAATGAGGCAATGAAACCTTCAAAACTGCTTCGCCACTTGAACGCCAAACACCCTGGACTAAAAGACAAGCCCCTGGAGTATTTTGAAAGAAAAAAAAGAACATGAAGGACAGAAGACATTTCTGAGGGCCACCACGTCAATAAATGTGAATGCACTGAGAGCATCATAACTGGCTTACCTGTGTGACATATTCAGCCTGCTCAATGAACTCAATCTGTCCCTTCAGGGGAAAATGACAACTGTTTTCAAGTTGGCAGACAAAGCAGCTGCATTTAAAGCCAAACTGGAGTTGTGGGGACGGCGTGTGAACAGAGGCATTTTGGACATGTTTCAGACATTAGCGGGGATTTTAGGCGAGACTGAGCCTGAGCCTTCATTCTCCCAGTTGGTGCAGGATCACCTGTCTTTGCTTTCAAAAAAGTTCAAGCGCTACTTCCCAACCACAAAAGACCCACGAACTGGTAAGGAATGGATCCACGACCCATTTGTCAACAAACCAGGTGAATCTAGCATGTCTGTACAAGAAGAAGATCAACTGCTGGAGATTGCAAATGACGGTGGCCTTAAAACTATGTTTGAGAATACAACTCTGCCGGTGTTCTGGATTAAAGTCATGGCAGAATACCCTGAGATTGCCACCACAGCACTTAAATCCCTATTGCCATTTCCGACTTCCTATCTTTGTGAAGCGGGGTTTTCTGCAGTGACTGCAACCAAAACAAAACAAAGGAATAAACTGGACATAAGCAAGACACTTCGGGTGTCATTGTCTCCTATTATCCCCAGATGGAACCGTCTCGTTGCAGAGAAACAAGCTCAGGGTTCTCATTGATTTAGCGTTCTAGTCACTAGAATCCAGAGAGTTAAAATGTTAAATTAAGTTATATTAATTTTGTTGTAACTGTATTTTATTTTGATGCCATGTTTAAATACAATTAAATTAAAATTGTTTATATTTGAGATTGTTTTGATTTAATAATCAACCCGACGCCGCAACCCCCCCCCCCCAGTGGGCCGCGGAAAAATTATCAAACGTTGACCGGTCCATGGCAATAAAAAGGTTGGGGACCACTGCTCTATAGCATCTATATTTATAACTTATAAATATTGAATATTTACAATCAATATTCAAGGTTCTGGCTGTCACAGCGCTCTAGGGTCATGTGATCACAATTTAGGCACTTGGCAATTGGCTTGTACTTATGACAGTTGCAGTACCCCACAGTCACATGAACAACATTTGTGTCCTTTCCTGCCAGCTTCCCACTAGTTAGGTCAATGGGGAAGCCAGCAGGGAAGGGTCGCAAATCACAGTCACATGAAATCTTTGCTTAGCAATCCTCAGGGTCATCATGTCCCACTTAATGACCCACATGTCGGGGTTACAATGGGGTTACAACCTTTGACAGCAACCAGGACTGTCGGGCTTGTCCTTGCTAAGTGATATAGTCATCTGATCATTATTCTTTACGACCACATCACATCACTTTCCCAATTGTTGTAACCTGAGAATTAGCTATATGTGAAAAGCTCAGTTGAGTTTACCATAGTTACTAGATAGATATGCCATCTATTGTAGTTACGTAGTCATTTATTGAAGTCACTAGCTAGATACATGTGTATTGGGGTTTTTTTAATAACAGTATGCCATGGTCATTTTCTGGGATAGTGTTCCAAGTTCCTAATCTACTTTAGAGCTCTGGGATTTTCTGGTGGCCTCCAGATTAACACAAATGAGGTCGTAATCTGTTTTACTTTCTGAAGATCAGCCAAGATCTGCTGGATGCTGCCACCTGCTAAAACACTCCATGTTAGGCATTTGTTTGATTTAAGATGAGAGATCTAAAGGAGAGGAAAAAATTGTATTGCCTCAGTGCTGCTTTGTATCCCAGCCATAGCTAAAGTCAGATTTCACGGAACCCCCTGTTAGTACAGTAATGAAAGAAATGTTGAAAAATAGATTTCATGAATTCATATTTTAAAATGAGAGTTTTTCCCAAAGCATTGGAAGGGGATGTGTTAAGGAGTTATTGTGCTGTTAAGCATATACACAGCGAAATGTGTTGTAGTAATGGTGTTGCAGTTTGATATGAATGCTATTCACTCAATAAACAGAGTATCTTTAGTATGTACAAAATAGTTTTACTTGAATAGTAGCAAAGTTAAATAGGAAGTCCAAGTCATACACAGTTATTCAGTCAATGCAAAGTTTCTTCTTGCCTATCTTTGTTTTAACTCACAAACAAAGATTACAGCTATCACTTAATTCTATACTATTACAGATAGTTACTCTTCTTCTTTTCACAGCAATTTCACACAGCCATAAAGTAATCTACTCATCAGTAAAGCAGCACAGAGAGTCTTCAATCCGGAACACACTGTCAAACACCACTCAATACACCAAACCATAAACCACCAACCATAAACCATCAACCATCAACCACACTGAGCATGCTCTCTTGCTTGCTTATATAGTAATCATCCACAATGCATTTAAAGCAATATACACATAACAATGATTTGTGGCTTAATCATATATTAACACACCCAATCGTTTGAACAGGGTTCTAACAGGATGCTTGGCTAGAATACATATATCTATATTTTATTTTCCATATTTTCCTTTATTAAATCATCTGTATCTTATTCTGCTCTTGGAAGAGGTATCTGAATGCTGCTTGCATGAGTTTGCACTTTCCCTCCCTCTTCCTCCAATAAAAACAGGGAGCATTCAAATTGAATTATTTATTAAATAAGAATTTAAAATAGGATTAGGCCAGCCAGAACAAGACACTAGGCAACCCTTGATCACTTTATGTCTCATATTATGCTTTTTAATATAAATAAACCGCCACAGGTCTCTTAATGAAATCCTTATCTTGCCTGCTAAATTGCTGCCTTGCTGTTCCCACTGAGCCATTCCTTTATGTCTGTCTGGGTTCCTTGTCTTTTAAAAACTGTGTGGCAACCCGGAATCTTAATTTTAGCTTTTAATTTGAAGTTTTGTTTTATAGCCAAACACTTTATGTGTTTAGACCACCCATGGTCCTGTTACCGGACTTTTTAAAATAGCTACCACTGCAACTCTTCATTTGGTGGCGTTTGTCTCCCCTTCCTCCTAGTTAAATATATGACTCAGCCTTAATATTTCTAACCTTCTGCAAGAGCCTGCAACAGTTCCAAGCCTGGCTAGTTTCGTGCAGGCTGAAGGAATTGCTCCTCCAAGAATAGAGCTGCCTGGATTGTTAATTCCAGCTGGTTTCCTATTTAGAAAACTTGGCGGATTTTGCCCGCCACATTCATGGGATACTTTAAACGCTTGGCTAAATCGAGTCCAGTTGCTGGTGGTAGTTTTACTTTGCGGATATATGTAAATCGATAGGGGAGGGAGGGTGTTGCTTCTTCTTCTGGGTAGTTCCAACTCAGAGATGTTGATGAACTTTATGGTTGAAAAAGATTGGGGTATTTCCAGACGGATGGGTGACTCATCTCCTGGGTCAAGGCGAGTCACATGGAGAAGCTCCATATTCATTCACTCCTCAGTGCCGAGACCTCTTTTTTAAACCCTGCTGCAGGCCCCAGTCCTTGTTTTTAGTCTTTATGCCATACGAAAAGGGTGGATGGCACCTCCATTTTATCTTACAGCCACCCAATAAAGTAGTTTCTTCTGAAAGATAGTAGCCAGTTCAGCTGTTTCTCGGATACCTGCTGTTTGTCACAGAGAACTTGATGTTTCCTGGTGGATGTTTTCAGCAATGATTCGTCTTCTGAATGATTCCCTAATTACGTGTTTTGCATATCCTCAGCCTAAAAATGCTGACTGGGAATTCTGGATGCTTTGGAAGCTCCACTTCTTTAAAGTGAGCAATTTAATAGCTTTTTAAAAAAATTGGAGACGCTCCAGTTCTTTTAACTTTAGTTTCAAATCACCTCATTTAGTTGGTAGATGAGCAGAACTGAGGCATCATCCTTCAAGAGGGTTAAATGTGACCCCCTCCTATTGCTAACCCTCATATGAGATTGGATCCATACTCTACTTTTAAAATATGACATTCATGGTTTCTCAGGAGTGACTAGAAATTAAGAAGCTTGTAATTACTTACAGATGTATCAGCCTGGTTCTTAAGGCAATTAATGTTAATAACTGACTTTGAGCTTCAGTACTTTGGACACCCACTTGGGTGTCATCATCCACGGTGATGGCCATTTTCTTTTATTTAATACAGAACTTTTTCAGTTACAGGATCAGTAAAGCAAATGGGAAAGTTCAATGGTAGAACGTGTGTTTTGCATGCAAACCATCAAAATCTGAATGCTTGGAATCAATCAGTTTTTCAGAACGTTAAAAGACATTATCTAGCAGCCTTAGGAAAAAGCTCCCCTTGAATAGTGGGAAAATACTTAAAGTTATAATCTTTCTCTAAGATGATGCCCTCTGGTTATATTAGGAGCGTATCTCCCAGAATTACTAGCCAAAATTATTTACAGCCCCAATACCTCTAGAGCAGTGGCCCCCAACCTTTTGGGCACCAGGGACCGGTTCCATGGAGAAAGGTTTTTCCACAGACTGGAGGGGGCGTGGTTTTGCATCCTGCGGATGGGGCTTCACTTGTTTGTGCATCCCAGTTGCTGGCAAGCCACGGATCAGTGCTGGTCCATGGACCGAGTGTTTAGTGACTGTTAGGACTATGTCCAAACGGTTGGGTTGTTAATATATAAACAAGCCACCAATCTATGTTTGTATATATTTAAGTACTACAACTTTAAATGTATTGCAGTATTCTGATTGGCTGTAGTGTTTCAAGATTGCCATAAGAGGGAGCTAGAGATAGTGGTTTCAGGTTCGTTCTCTCTGCTGGTTCATTCGTGATTGACTTTGTCTGATATTGAGCTCTGTGTGAAGCTCTGTTACTTTGATAGTATTGAAGTGTTTGTAAGCTGTAATATCTTTGTTTGATGTTTAAGACAAAGACAGGCTGGTAAGAAGATTATTGTACTTCTTGATATTGACTGACTGAACGTGTATGACCTGGATTGTTTAATTGGACTGTGTTATTTATCTAAAAGTAAACTATTTTATACACTTTAACTAATCTGTTTGTGACTGGATCATTACTCCTATCCACTGGTTGCCAAGCTGAAATACTCCGTTTCTACGTGCATGTCCTTGATAACTCAGGGGTCGCTCTGCACACTCATTAACAGTGACCCCTGCTCTAGAGCAGTGGTCACCAACTGGTGGTCCGCAGACCACTGGTGGTCCATGAGAAAATTTTGGTGCTCCGCAGAAAAATTATTTGCATTTTTATATTGCACTAAATACTATTTATCTTTTTTAAAAAAATTCATATTAGTGGTCCACGGGATTTAAAATTATGAATTTAGTAGTCCCTGAGGAGCGAAAGGTTGGCGACCCCTGCTCTAGAGGGTAACTGGTTAGAGAGGATTGAACTGGAACATACTGGGCCTGTGTTAAACAAACAAGAAGCTAAAGGAGAAACAACCAGGAGATGGCAAAGTCTGACATTCAGCATGTAATATGACAGTTTGTGTAGGCGATGACCAGGCTGAGCCAGAGGAAGGGGTCAAGCATGTCATCAGTCTGGAGTCCCATCACGCCCACAAGAGATCCAAATCCAACCCTCCTTGAATTCCGTTGACTCTTATCTACTGCCAATTTGTTTTGACCATTAGTAGTTCAGATTCTTGTTTAGAGATGGCGTGGAATAAACTTCTACTGATCTGAACAACCCTGGTTCCTGATTCCTTGCGCCTGGCGGTGTGTATTACAGCATAGAAGAGGATTCTAAAGAAACATTTAACTGAAGATTAATCACAAGAGGTAGCCAGCAGAAGACCAAAGAGGTGACAAGTAGCAAATTGCTATACAAAGAAGGAAAGAAAGATGATCTAATTAATTGTTACCCTGGTTGCCCCTGTTGGTTTTCTTGGATAGCCACTAAAAGCAATTTTCTGCCTTGAATACATGGAAAAGTAGCTTTTTCATGCCGACTGGCCTTTTCCCCTCCCAGCGGCTCATTATACCTTCTTTTATCACCTTGGCAAACTCCATCAAAGGCCTTGAGGAGGTATTAGGCTGCTTTTGATTGCTTCAAGACTTCTTAATGTGCACATTTCTCTTTATGCTTTGCTGTGCACGATGCCATTTCTTCTTGCTGTACTATGACCCGGAGATCTACGAGTGTAGCAGGCTGTTGTTCGCAAAAATTGGAAAAGGCCACGCTGAGCTGTTGAAATGAAAATAGGTGTGGTGGCAAGCTGCCAGGCTCAGGCATATGGTTGGGTTTTATTACAATGGTCTGGTCATAGGTTTGTAATAACTTACATGGCTCTCTCGTTGGCTTTTGATAAATCAAGCAGTAATTCAAAAGTGACTTATATAGCGGATTCCAGCACTTCTGTGAATGAGTGGGAGGGGGGGTTGTGACCTGCAGGCCCTCCAGCTTTATTTTTATATTCGCAAAGTTTTACAAGAAAAAAGGGTTGCCTGTATAGTGTTATGTACACGATCTCCAAAATGCTGCCTTTCTGGTTTAATAAGGTTTTAGGGTCTGAGCAATTTAAGACAGACATCTATCTAATCTGACCTTCACGCGAAGAAGAAGAGTAGCAGGTATCCTTGGGGACAAACTGCTGTTTGCATAATCTGCACTGAACTTTTCAGCCCAGGGACCCCACCATAGGAGCATTCTCAGTGGCAATCTTTAGTAAACACGTGGAAAAGCCCAGCGCACGTATTCTGGAGAGAGAGAGAGAGAGAGAGAGAGGGAGGGAGGGAGGGAGGGAGGGAGGGAGGGAGGGGGAGGGGGAGGGGGAGAGAGGGAGAGAGAGAGAAGTTCCCTGACTACGAGCTCCACCTTTGGTCCTGGTGACCAACTCAGATTGGATCCTGCAGTCTTTCATATATTATTAGCTTTTCTGGACCAAAAAGCCATATTAGCATCAGAAAACCAGGATAATTGAGCCTCGGTGGCGCAGTGGTTAGAGTGCAGTACTGCAGGCTACTTCTGCTGACTGCCAGCTGACTGCAGTTTGGCAGTTCGAATCTCACCAGGCTCAAGGTTGACTCAGCCTTCCATCCTTCCGAGGTGGGTAAAATGAGGACCCAGATTGTTGGGGGCAATAGGCTGAACTCTGTAAACCGCTTAGAGAGGGCTGTAAAAGCAATGTAAAGCGGTATATAAGCCTAAGTGCTATTGCTATTAAAAGTGCCACGAGCATGGATAGTCATGTTTCTAGGCTTTTCTAACCATGTTCGTGGATGGTGGGCATGCAGAAACCTGCAAACACATCGCAGTAGCTTTGGGCTCTATGTGCTAAAACATGTATTTTGTGTTTCCACAGTGTTCTGGTCCTCTAGATATGTCTCTTCCCTCTACCCCGGATGTCAAAATCAAAGAGGAAGAGCCTGTCGAAGTGGATTCTTCTCCTCCAGACAGCCCAGTAGGGAGTCCACTGTCACCACAGCCTAAGGAGAAGGTGAGCTTTCAGGAAAGGTAGTCCTCGAATTACGACCACAGCTGAGCCCAAAATTTATCTTGCTAAGTGAGACATTCGAGAAAGTGAGTTTTCACGATTTTTCTTGCTGCATTTGTTAAGTGAATCACCGCGGTTGTTAAATTAGCAAAACCGTTGTTAAGTGAATCTGGCTTTCCCATTGATTTTTGGTTGCCAGAAGGTCACAAAAGAGGAAATCACATGACCCCGGACACTGCAACCGTCATAAATATGAACCCATTGTCAAGAATCCGAATGTAAATCACATGACCATGGGGGTGCTGCAACGGTCATAAGTGTGAAAAATGGTCTTAAGTCACTTTTTTCAGTGCCATTGTAACTTCGAGCGGTCACTAAATGAACTGCTTTATATCGAGGACTACCTGAATTATTTTAATCTGCTTTTAATTGCTTTTGCTCGTTCAGAAAAAGATGCCCTCTGTATAAAAACAAAAGCAAAATTAGCTCTCTTATCATTTCTGATAATAGTAACATAGAGGCAAGAGATTCAGAAACATTAGTTAGTTTAATCCTACAAATACGAGTTTACTGCTGGACTTGCTCCCCATTTTCTGATTCTTTGGACATGCCGGGTGTAAGAACTGGCAGTTCCATGCCAGGGACAGATGCATGAAAACTGCTGAAATAATTTAAATTATCACCACCCCAGTGTCTTTCTCTATGCAGTCCTTTCTTGGCTTCATGTCTGCTGGCAACTCCATGTTCCTAGCGATGGATCTCAACCAAATCATAAAGCAGGAAAGAGCTCAGAAGAATGAAATGAAATTTATGGGAACGGGGCTTATCCCTGCTCTTGAAGTTCTTGCTACTAGAGAAAAGCACTGGGATTGGATTTGAATTTTAATGAACATCTTTTTGAATTCCAAATAGCTCTTTTATTTCCCTCGGAGTTCCAATTGCCTATTATCATCTACCAATATGCCGACAGATCACATTAATCCATGTTTTCCGTACTACTGCACTACTTTGTGAGGTACCTGATAGGGTTAACATGATATTAAATCCCACACTATTTTTTTGGTGCACAACTACTAAATGCTATAAATAAATAAATCTCTTCGACTCATTTCTTAAATCAAGCAATCCTTGTAATAATTATCCTGATCACGATGAAACTGAGTGCTGTAGATTCCTAGCTTGAGAAGATTTGGACCTTTTGCCTTTTGATAAAATTGGGATTTTTGAAACTACATTCATGCAATATTTATAGACCTCAGCCCTATCAGATATTTGGAGTTAGCAGGGTGTTATTTGGTCTGCCTTAAGAAAGGGGGGCATTTTTTGTATTTTTTTCATGCCCTGTTTCTATGTTTCCATCAATAATAATCAGTAATATGATATATAATGTAATTAGGTAATCAATAAGATAATTAAGCAAAAATTAATAGCATTACACAAGGATGGTGGTGATGGTAGTCTGGCACTGACTGTCTGCATTTCTCTTAGGAGAGCGCTTCAAAACCTATTATCATTTCTACGCCTACACCAACTATTGTACGTCCTGGATCTCTGCCACTGCACTTGGGATATGACCCCCTACATCCGACTCTTCCTTCTCCAACCTCGGTCATCACCCAGGCTCCACCTTCCAACAGACAGCTCGGGTAAATAGAAACTTTAAGGGAAGAGAAAGCAACCTAAATTCAGTCCTAGAATTGAGCATTTTATCAGGTAGAATTTTCTCCTGAAGTGTTCTGGTATCAAATCTTATGGAGTATGGCAGTGGAATATATAATTGCCCAAAAATAGCCATAAGAGAAGGAAACATGCCCTGGGATATGGTTTCATCATAGTTAAATTATTTATTATTACTGCCATTCCAGTTAGATTTTGAGGTGGATTGGGAGAAGAAGCTGGCTTTAGTTACAGGTAGTCCTGGCTTAGTAACTGCCACATTTAGCAACCACTCACATTCGTGACGGGGATGAAAAAGTAACTTGGTGACCGATCCTCATATTTACAACCTTTACAGGTCTGTAAAGGAAAAGAAAATTGAAGTAAGATCATAAAACCATGAAGTTTCGCTTAGCAACCACTTCGCTTAGTGACCAGGTTGCTGAATGAGAAGGACTGTATTCATTTAGAACCAACTGTGGCTTTGTGATCCATGTTTACTCTGTCAATTTAGTTAGCAGTTGAAAAGTTAGATTAAGAAAATAGCTTGCTGTCCATTGGTTAGAGCACCATGGAGAATTTGGAGAAGGGATGGGTTCCACGAATCAAAGAGAATCACGTGCAACCAGGATTTGCTGGAGAGAGAGTTCACGTCCCTGCCAAATGGACTGAAGTTTGCTTGAAATCTTTTCCAGGTCTCCTACCAGTTCTGTACCACTTGTCATGCACCTTGTGAATGGACAGACCATGCCGGTCCTTCCTGGCCCACCCGTTCAGATGCCTTCTGTCATATCGGTAATGAAAGCTTCCAGCATGGCTGATTTTGATAAAGGAAGGGACAGCTTTTTCCCTTTGCAGAGCATATGGGGCACTTTAATTTGCAAAAATTGACATCTCCCTCTACTTCTCTGCATGAGATAAGCCTATGTTGGAGTAGAGGACATAGGGGTGGTGAGGGCCACTGCCTGTGAGGGTAGCCGTGCCTGCCAACCAAGTCATTGGTCAGGAAGGCTCAGGCTGAATCCTTGTATGAACAGATGGCTGGCCCTGTTGGTTCTGGGGCTGGGAATGGCAGGCTTTCTGATTAGCTAGCTTTGTGCTTGAAACCATTCAAGCTTGCAGAGAACATGTCGGCTTTTCCAAGCCAGGAAAAACTCCCTCCCTGGCCTCTTCGGGGCATGAAATGGTTATTTAGCTTTTATTTCTGCATATGGATTTGACTAACATGAGTACCTTCTGGTGCATCTTGTATTATTTCTGATGTTGCATGCAAATCAAGTGTCTGCTTCTTTGTGCGGTAAATTTTCACTGACTTTTAAGTGTTTAGAAAGTTTCTGCCACACTGGAAATTGGTCGACTCCAATAAATTGGAAAGGCTAATTTGTGAGGACAGCAGAAGACACCTCTCTATGTACCTAGTGGGGAGGTTTGCAAATGACTGCCTTTTCTCCAGGATGTATCAGTAATACTTTATGAATTCTACTTAGCTTACCCAGCAACTTCCCTCTCCAATTGCTCTGAAAGTGAACAATATCGTAAAATGAGGGGGGAAATTGCAAAGAACCTTACAGAGGATAACAAATCGGTCAGAAGTTTTCCTCCTTATGATAAAAATGTAATTCTGAGTCTGCCTCCCTCTAAAACTTTCAGGCATCTGCACTTTGTTTCTGACTTATTTTTGTCCCCTCCACAAAGTATGATAAAAAATATGTTACCTGAAAGATGACAATAGCCTTGAATATTGTTCAGTGATGTGTTCTGCCCCCTCTAATCCAAGCCTAACGGTTTAATCATTTTTAGCCTGATTGATCTCACCAAATGCCTTTGTTCTAAAACAATTCTGTGGGCCTAGTTATCTGGAGCCAGAATCTTCCTTATGATCGGCAGATTGCCAGCAATCCCCAATTTCAAGATACGAATTGTTTGAGAGCTAGCTAGCATTATGCTAAAGTTTTTAGGCGACTGTTGAGAAGTTGCACACGGATACCTAAAATCAAATAAGGATATTTGGGACAATCATTTTAAAAAAAGAGAGAGGATTTGGCTGTTGTAGCCAAATGGAATGGTTCAGAGAAAGTGAAAATTTGTGGGTTTCATGCAAACGCCAATGGTGAGATTTTTGTGAGGCATTTTCTCCCCCTTTTGGTGTGTTCTAAGTAAAAAGAAAGAAAACCTAAAGTGCTTCTTTTTCCTCCTCCTCCTCCTCCTCCAATATATAGCTGGCAAGGCCGATGCCTATGGTGCCAAACATTCCTGGTATTCCTGGTCCCCCGGTTATCAGCAGTGGCTCAATTTCACCATCAGGCCTTCCAGGACACTCTGAAGCTAAAATGGTGAGCTCCTGATTCTACTTCGTTGTTCACAAGATGGCTCCTTTTAAAGAATCGAATGAGAGAGATGTACACACCAAGATGCATTGCAGATTTCAAAAACATTTTTTTCTATCACTTTAGTCTTGAAAGCATGGCTGGCTGGGAGTTGAAGTCCACACAACTTTTAAAAGAATCCAAGATTGAGAAAACACCGCTTTAAAGAAACTTCATATTGTAAAAATGTTTTAGGTTGTTGTATCATTTTTCAGAAGTCAGGCTTAGTCCCCTTTGCCATCACCGCTTGCACAATTTACAGACTTGAAGTACTACTAGATCCAAAACTGCTAAAGCTCACAGTGGGGGTTTTTTCCCCCCTCTTGAATTGTATTCCCATGCCAAATACAATAAAATTGCTTTTGAAATTCCCTCTCGGGTTCAAAAGCAACTTGGTGTATGGCAGCCTTCCCCAACCTGGAGCTTTCCAGACATGTTGGAATTGCGAACCCCCAAATTCCCATCCACGGAGGCTGACATATGGCAGTAGAAGATGAGGTATTCAGCCAAAACCACTGTAAAATCCTTTTTAGCCTATAAAACTGATGCAGGGTTCTTTGAATTCTGGCTCGGGGTTACAAAGAATATAAACCACAAAAGTGTAGACATGTCCAAATACAGCATATTAACAGTAGATATTAACTTACATCTGAGCAAATATTGCACAAATGTAAGAAAAACAGTTCCTGTACTTCTTCAGGCTAGACATCCTTTACACCAACATAATTTTTTTTTCTATCTCACAGGCATATCCTCTTGATAGTTTTATAATCTCTCTCTTTTAACTGTCTTCCATTTGACCAAATTATTTTGAGACTAACACACACATTCCTTGGAAGGAAAATGAAGTAAAATGTAATTTAAAAAAAAAATCCAATGTTTTACTAGAAAAATTCCAGCTGTCTGGACATTTTATGGTGACTTGTTTCTTAATTGTATGGGAAAGGAAGGATTCTTGTTTAAGCATTCCATATTAATGAGAGCGTCTCCTCCTCCAAAAAAAAGAATGAGATTTTTCAGATTTCCTTAGCAAAAAGAATTCCCAGTCACGTGTGAAGTTTTTACATCCATTAATCCAGGTTTTTATTTTTCTTATAGGAACATAAATGTGAACCTCTAGTTAGCAGCATGGCAGGTTTACTGGCCCTTGTCTTCAACAGACTGCCTCTTTTTAGCAAACTCCAAATATGTGTTAAAATCATCAACAATAGCAATATCACTTAGACTTATATGCCACTTCATAGTGTTTTTTTCAGCCCTCTCTAAGCCGTTTACAGAGTCGGCACGTTGCCCCCAACAATTTGGGTCCTCACTTTACCGACCTCGGAATATATGGAAGGCTGAGTCAACCTTGAGTCGGTCAGGATTGAACTCCTGGCAGTGAGCAGAGTTAGCTTTTAACCACTCTGCCATCTGAACAAGCAGAAAGTCGGGCTTCTCCTAGTGTTTGTTTTGTCTTCATCCCATGCAGAGGCTAAAAGCCAGCCTGACGCAAGGAATTACTTCCTCACTGAACGGCAGCAGCATGATGGTGGGATCAGCGAGCACAATGGTGACTTCCCATCCTGAACAGGGTCAGATACTTATCCAGCACCCTGATGCACCTTCTCCAGCCCAGCCACAGGTTGGTTAAGTGCCAAATTGGATTAAGTAAGGATTCAGGAAACAGAAGTGAGACTACAATACATCTCGTCCCTTCCTCAGCTGGCAGGCTCATCAGCCAAAGAAAAGAGCCCAAATTTAGGAAAGCTGCCGTGGAAATTTGTAAGGGCACATGCTAGACCATATGATATTTAATTAAAACCCAACAGCTACTATTTGGAGCCAGAGTGTTATATAAAAGAAAAACGTACTGGCCCTTGTGAAGAAAAGGGGAATGGGGAGCTTTTAAGTAGGGGCTTGAGCTAACTATGGTATTAGAGAGACCATGATGAGTGGCCTGGCATCATTTGCTATGGTATTTATTCATATTTTTAAAGAACAAATATGAATTTAAAATTTTGAACCATTATAAAAACAAGAATGATCTGATAATTATGTGATGAGTGTATATCAGGGGCTAATGAACTCTCTTACACAATAATATAATCATTTCTGGAGAAGGGAAGGAAAACCGTCATCAGCTTCCAGCAGTCTTTTTAGTTATCTGGAAATAAATGATGCTTCGTTTTGGATTCCTCTCTTCCCTTATGTTCCTGTACATCTTTCTATATAGTATTTCCCCATTTCCTTAGAGAACCATCTCTCCTTTTTGCAGTTTTTGAAAAAACTACTTTAGAACAAACTTCAAATTTTGCAAATGAAAATAAGCTTGAAAATTCAGTATGTTGTTTTTCCTTGTTGCCAAATTACAGCTTTCTAGTTGCAGGATGTGCCAGGTTTAAGGCACTCGGTTTCTAATTCCCTGAGCAGGCGGGGTAGACTAGGGTGAGCCACCATTGCTTCTGTCGGCATTGCTACCAGATGTTTATCACTGAGATACAACAGCAATGGGGACAGAGTCAGAAACAGAGAAGCAGTGTTTACAAATCTTCTCTCCCTCTGTCTCTCTTCCTGTCTTAATTACTTGAGTTTAAATGCACCCCATTTGGTCCTGCCAGCTTACCAAATGCCAAGCCTTCCATCACAATTGCCACCTGCTCTGTCAGTTAGAGCTTCCAGAAGTTTACTGTCCATATGTTGCCTGACTGACAGGGAGTATAGAGAAGTGGAAACTGTCTGTCTAATTATAGAGCCCATTTGGGGAGGCTGAGCTAAGGTGGGAACCTGCAAATTTGTTTTTGCTTTTGGCAGTTATTTCCATTTGGCTACTTAAAAATAAAAAAGGATTTCAGTGACTATGACAGTGTTGCCTCAGTGAGATTTTTGCATCTCATTGCAAAAAATAATATAGATGCTTGAACAGACACAAGGGAAAAGAGGAGGTGTTGTTTTTTTAATTAAATTGATAAAAGGGTGCAAAGTCAAATAATGGCCGAATATTCCAAGTTGCTTGCAGATAAATGCACAGCAATAGACATCCATGCATCTTGCACATCTATTTTACAAAGAGACTATTGGGAACCAGACAAATCATAGAAAAATGTTATTTATTTATTGTTTGTTCATTAAAATATTACAGGTATTACTTTTTATTCTCAGAGAAAATATCAGAACAGTTTACAGAAAAATATCACGCAAAATGTACCCTGTTTCCCCCAAAATAAGACATCCCCTGATAATAAGCCCAATCGGGCTTTTGAGTGCATGGCAATAAGGCCAAGCGCTTATTTCAGGGTTCAAAAAAATACAAGACAGGTTCTTATTTTGGGGGAAACACGGTAATAAAAGCAGTCAAGAGTAAAAAAGCAAACATTAAACAGTAAAGTAGCATTTGAGACCATTAGGGCAGTACTAATAGTCCCAAAAATTGCTTGGATGAGTTCTTTGGTCCATAAGGTGGGCCTCTTCAGATAATGGCTGAACTGCAACTTCCAGCAGTTCTAGCGGGCATGAGTAGCGGCAAGAGATGCTGGGAGGTGTAGTTTAATAACACAGGAAAGCCACAGGTTCCGCCTCTTTTTCTTTGAACAACCTGCCCCATCTTCTGTGTGAATAGCCTGCCATTTATCTGTCCTTCATCCTCAGGTTTCCCCAGCTCAACCCACACCAAGTACAGGTGGCCGACGGAGACGCACAGCAGATGAAGATCCAGACGAACGTAGGCAGCGTTTCTTGGAGCGGAACCGCGCTGCTGCCTCCCGCTGCCGCCAGAAACGCAAGCTCTGGGTGTCGTCCTTGGAAAAGAAAGCAGAAGAGCTTACCACACAGAACATCCATCTAAGTGTAAGCAGACTTGCCAATATGCCTACTGTATGATAAATGTACCCCTAATATCGTTATCTATCCTTGCTTTATTTTCAAGACCATCCTCCTCCAGGGTACTTATGTGAGATCTATTGTTCCTAAATTTGCTCCTAGTCAATATATTCTGAAATTATGGGATCCAAATGTAGTGTGGAGATGATGTTTATACTCTGAGACCTTCATTACTTATCTTTGAAGATCCTGGCATGCAGTAGGTATTCTTGGTCTTGGCTGCCTGCCATCTGGAGGAGCTTTCCTTGCCAGGGAGTGGAGCGGGGGGAGAAAAGATTTGAGGTCTCTGTGAAAGAATGCGTTCTACTAACACACACTTTCTCAGATTATAGTTCCCTTAGTTAAATTATAGCTCCTTTGAGGGAATGGGCATTTTGTGGAACAGACATTAGGGCCTCGGTCATTTTTATTTCTTGTTACTTGCCAGTGTGGACTTTTTCAGAAAATCTTACAACTCAATTCCAATCTTACTGCGGCAGATCTGTTTTACTCACCCTTTGACAAGGATAATTGAAAGCCCTCTTCTTCTTTTTCTTTGTTCCCATCACCTATATATACATTTAATACATTATTATTAATATATTGTTATCATTTCAAAATATCCTGATATGTGAAACTTTCTGTTATTCTTGTGAGCAAGAAAGACATTTTAACTTTTGGGTGGTCTAGATGCATAAAGGGAACCTTTTCATACTTTCCATCTGTCTCTTAACATTGGAAGCTTAGCTTCGTCTCCTTTCTGCTGTGGAACCTTGGCCTGATTTGATATATTGCTGGTGCTGGATTGTGAGCCAAGCTATTTGCGCTGCTATGAATTTTTGGGTTTGCTTTTTACTACCATGTTGCTTAACTTATCCTGAAGCTTAATAGAAATTTCCCGCCTTTGAGGAAAAAGGTTCTTGGACCTCAGCCAACAGGGGTAGTTCTGTCTTTGAGGGAGAAACTGAAGTTCACTGTAATCTCCCTTTCAGTGGTAATAATAAGAATGTTAATACACTTGAGTTATTTCCATATGTGCTCCCATCTTTTTTGAGAGACTTACACAAGGATTACAACTAAGCAAGCCTACCACGACAGAGTTACAAGTATAAGCAGCTTCAACTCCAGTAGTAAAACAGGCTGCTACCTGCATTCCCTATAAGCAGCCTTCGTCTGCTAGAAACCAAAAATAACTTCAGCACTCCATGAAGCTAGTGTGCTAATGAAGGGAAACCTGGAAGATGCACTTGTTTTGCCTTTGTGATTTTTCAGCACCATTTTTTTGTAAAACCCTTCCAAGGTACTTTGCATCAGCCCTGTTGCTTCCACTTTATATTTCATTGGTGGAAAAGATTTGAAACTACTGCCTGAGTGTGTGTGTGTGTGTTTGTTTACAAGTGCACATGTGCATTATGTTTAGCCTGACTTATCTCAAAAGATTTTCAGAATTAAAACATGTTTTATTTCAAGGTTTCTTAGATTAGAATCTCCTTTGTTCACCACCAGGTTTCCAAATTGGCTTTTTCAAAGATATCCCAATAACAAAAGACACAATTTAGGCATAGGATTGAGCCATAGGATCATAGCAGTTTTAATGCTAAAAACGACGGCATGACGAATGAAGCATTCCCTAAGCTGCGTAATGAGTAAAAGGTGCTGGCTGAAACCCATCATCTGTAAATTCCTTCATATTTATGTTGTACCTCTGATTGTTCTCTCACTGTTTCAAATGAATACTTTACAAGATTAAAGATTGTATGTTGAACCAATGCAATGAGACTAAATGTTTCCTTTCTCATAGAACGAAGTTACATTATTAAGGAATGAAGTTGCACAACTCAAACAACTATTGTTGGCTCACAAGGACTGCCCTGTCACTGCATTACAGAAGAAAACACAAGGTTATCTTGGTAAGCAGAATCAGGCAGGGCCAATGGGGTCAAATGCAGGGGTCCTTGGTGCTCTATGAATTTGGTTGTTTTCTTGTAGTGCTGATGATGTCACCTAGTTTGGGTAATCAAACGCCTGCAAGAAAGCAACCAAGCTCAGAGAAGGACCCCAATTTCAACCCTGAGTTACAAATATTCTCCTTTATCGAGATCAAAAAGAAATTTTAGGATTTCAGCATTTTATGAAGTAGCATTTTGGAATCAGTCAAGATTTTAAAAAGCATTCTATAATTGAAGAGTTGTGAATATTTACAAGGACACCAACTCTGACCTAAGCTATTCCAAAACTGCTGGGGATAGAATTCTCAGTACCCCAGTTATTATTACCAGTTCTTCCTTTGAATGATGGATGGTTTAGTCCTGTGATGGCGAACCTATGGCACGCATGCCACAGGTGGCACACGTAGCCATATCTGAGGGCACGCGAGGCGTTGCCCTATGTCAGCTCCAGTGTGCATGTGCACACTGGCCAACTGATTTTCGGCCTTCCGCAGGGAGGGGGGAGGCCGTTTTCGCCCTCCCCAGGCTTCAGGAAAGCCTCCAGAGCCTGTGGATGGCGAAAAATGGACCCAACGGACCTACCGGAAGTTCATTTCCGAACTTCCAGTAGGCCCATTGTGAAAAACAGCCCAACGGGCCTACTGGAAGTTCATTTCAGTAGGCCCATTGTGAAAAACAGCCCAACGGGCCTACCGGAACTTCCAGGAGGCCCGTCGGGCCCATTTTTTGCCACCCACAGGCTACGGAGGCTTTCCTGAAGCCTGGGGAGGGCAAAAAAGGCTCAACGGGCCTACTGGAAATCCAGAAGTTTCAGGAGGCATGCGTGCATGCGCGGGGGGGCAGGGCAGGTTGTGTGTGTGTGTGCATGCATGGGGTGAAGGGCATTGCATTATGAGTGTGGCCGCGCTATTGCGCGCCCCCTTTTGACACCCGAGCAAAAAAAAAGGTTCGCCATCACTGGTTTAGTCCAAATTATCTCAAGAACACCCAGTTGAAAAAGATTCTACACATTTGCAGCTATAGAACAAAATCTATTTTCCCCCAAAGGATGATTTTTCCCCCCAGTGCTGTACAACTGCATTTTTTTTTCTTTTTCCTCTTCAAATCTGGAAGTTCACATTATAAGCCTTAGCTGTAGGGAAAGAAATTCAATTGGCATCTAAATAATGCCAATCAAATTCTTCTGAGTTATGCACATTCAGTTTTATTATTGAGATATGTGGCTGATATTTTTTTTAATCGAAGAAACCATAATCGGCTGACTCTACACAACAATAAACTATGGTTTACCAAATATAGTGGCTGGATTCACATAATATGCTATGTAAAATGAAAATTCTATGATAATGTGTTCCGTGTATCCAACACAAGTTTATACAGATACTTTTGATTAGCATCAGAATGAGTTATATTTTCAGGCTTGTTAAGTCTGTATTAAAGTTGAATTTTTGTACAGAGAATAAATATTGTGGCCAAAAAGAGCAACTCATTTGAGAAAATGTAACTGGTGGGAACTGGCAGAATAGTTGCTGAAGCATGTTCTGTGGAAGTCTGTAAAGCCAAGCCCAATCACTAATACCATTTTCTTTTTCCCTTTTCTTGAAAAATCAGAAAGCCCCAAAGAGAGTTCTGAGCCCACCGGTTCTCCAGCTCCTGTCATCCAGCACAGTTCGGTGACTGCATCTCCCAATGGGCTGAACATCCGCTCTGCAGCTGAAGCCGTTGCCACTTCAGTCCTCACTCAGATGGCCAACCAAAGGACAGAACTGAACGTGCCCATACAGTCACATGTCATTATGGCGCCGCAGTCCCAGTCTGCTGGCAGATGATGTCGCCAGTTGCATGGCATAGAACTAACCAATGAACTGCAGCCAGAGAGACTGATCATAACTAAGCCCCTTGTTCAAAATGGGGTGGATACAGTTTTTGTTTTGTTCATTTGTTTTATTCTTTTGATTTCTTAAAAATGAGTGAAGGGCAGCTATGGAGCTTCTAACAAAGTATATCTCACATAGGTCCTGGCCTCAAACATCTATCATAGACCCATCATCTTTCCAAAGGGTGGCTTTGGAATAAGTCATTTCGCCACACTTTAGAGACCGTTTCTCATCCTATCTAGAATCAACCATTTGGATAGCCTTATGCAGTGTGATCTTAAATGGTTAAAGTTCAGGTATACATTGCGCTAACACTAAGCCTCCCTTAGTTTGGTTACTCGTGGTGCTTCCTTGTCTTGGCTACTGTAGCAAGAGAAAGCAGTTCTTGGGAGGTGCTGTGATGTTTTGCTGGTGCTGGCCATTTTTGTGGAAAACTTTAGCATCCCGACCGTTTTTGTAGCATATCCATCAACATGGTACCTGACCTTCCATGCTACACTTTCACACAGGATTCCAGCTCACGGCTCTGAAGGTGGTAAGCTCCATAATTTGGTCGGTTTGAACTATTCAAATTGTTTTGTGAAGAGAGTAAGAAACCCTCACTCTTAGCTGCTGCAGCTGATGGGTGATTTTGCTGTTCTGGGAGAGAAAATGGCAGGCCTGTTGTATGCATTGTAGATCACATAATTTGTACTATGCATATTATCAGGGATACCTTTTTTTGGTCATGTTGTTACTTGATACAGACTTTAATTTTTGTAGTTCAAGAGGAAGCCATCAAAACACAATGGGAATTCTTTGATTTTTAAGTTAGCAGGTGGGAAGAGCTAAGGCGTATTTCAATAACGAAAAGGAAGAACATTCACAAGGGCATCTCTTACTGTGTCTAGAGAAAAAAAAATAGAATGATTTATACCAGTGTTTCTCAGTCTTGGCAACTTTAAAATGTATGGACTTCTAGGCTGACCGGGAAATTCTGGGAGTTGAAGTCTAGACGTTGCCAAGATTGAGAAACACTGATTTTTACCTTTGGAATCTGAGTAGCTGCAGAATCATTCATAAGCATTATGGTAGCAGGTTCAAAGTTACAGAGTGCTAAGCTACAGGATGTAGCTAAACAAAAGTTGTTTGGGGACAACGTAAGAGTTAGCTCAATGGCAAGGAAACAGGAAAAAGTATCTCTGTTTGCAAATGCTAAAGATTCAATACTCTTATAAGCCATGTTCATTTCAAAAGCTAAGCTGACATGTTTAATCCAGTGAGCTTTTCAGGATTGTGGCCTTAAATCATGGACTGTTTCAAGAATGGGGGCATACATTCCAAATTGCTTCCCCTCTTACCTTTTTTTTTTTTGGTCAAAGGTTTTCCATCCTATTCCTCCTTCAGATGTCACCTATTGCTTTTTTCCATCTGTCTCTTCCAAAATAAATACCGAGTTTCTTGCACATTGCTATCATAGGGTAGATTGAGAACAAAAAAAAGAAGAATTGGAAGTAATCTCTCCCTTTTTCTTCTGCTTCTTGTCAAAGTGTGTGTGTGGGTGTAGTATCTTGGACTGACCTTGACCTCTTGCTAGTTGGCCAATGTTTAGCTTGAATCACAACCAGAGGAAAAGGTGCAGAGCGATAGTTAGAGTGTAGCTATCATGAGCTTGCAACTTGCCAACTCTTCCACTATTTTGTCTTCCTAATTATGGTTTTTTTTTTTAATAAAGCATTGTCCTCTAAGGGGCTGTGTAACTCCTTGCTGCCAGTCTATACAAAGATTTTTATTATTCCTCAGTTTCCACCCACTAGAAAGCACACATATAACACACACACAAATGTCTATGTATATATATGTAAAAGTATATGTGGCATGCTAAACCTAACGCAGGTTTTCTGTTGTTGTCACGATCAATCCAGCTTCTCAGGACCTTAATGCCGCTTGCTCTCCAACTGTTTCCTTGCCTGAATATGATGCTGTTGCTTCTTGTTCTGTTCTTCTGTGACGTGGTGTTTAATTTTAATTTCTCCTGGGTTCCTTTTCCTTTCTCCTTTGTTTAAAAAAAGCAAAATGTTTTTTGAATGTCTGCAGACTTCCTTTTAGCAAGCATTTCAGACATCCTGTCACTTGTCTTCCCCCCCCTCCCCCCCCCTTTTCCTTGCTCCCTTGATATGCTAAAAATGCAAGTTGGCAAGGGCTTTGAAATATAACTTGTCCCAACAGGGTATCTGTTTCCTTAGTGACAGCTCCCCTAACAGTGCACAGCAGGTGTAGCCAGGATCTTCTCAGGTTAATAGGAAAAGAAATGAGCTTGCTGGCAAGTGGGACAGATGATAAGGTATTTTAGTTTTCTTTTTTTTTTTAATTTATATTACTTTTTTTGTACCTTTCAAAACACAACTGTGCTGCATTCTTTCATTTTAAAAAGAACACTTCAGAATTCTGCTTGCTGTTGAGTGAATGCAATGCAGGTCCAGAGAAAGGACTGTAGAATTTTGGTTTCGCATATTTTCCATTGAAAAATAGGGGCTCACAATAGCATTGAATTTGCTGTCTGAACTGGTGCCTAGATTCTCATTGACAACTAGTGTTTTGCTATGAGAAAGAACAAGTGAAGCTGTCAGTTGCGCTATTGGCCGGCCTAATTCAACACTGTCTTCTTGAGCTAGCATTGGGGGCATGGTAAATAACCTGGAAAGGAGATATGAATATATCAAGATTTGCAAATGACTGATAGTCAGAGACTTGCCAAATAGAGATTAAATTTCGGGTGGATTTCCTACCATAGTTCAAAATGACACCAAAAGATAGCCCAGCATTGTCCTTTCTCAGGTCCCTCCAAGAGTTGTATAGTTGTAACACAGAGCGTGATTCAGTAAACCCTAATAATTCAGAGCAAACTGGGTAGAGCAGCTGTGTCTTAAGAATAATCTCCAAATATCTAAGTTAAAGAAGGCCTTTCTTTATTTGGGGCCATGAGATAAAAACTCCAGATCTTTCTCTTAGATGGGAACCTTGTTTTAGAGCAATTGGCAATTGAGCCTGGAACTTCCTATATGAAAATCTCTAATACACTATAATCTCTCTTCTAATTGGACATGAGGCTGCTTCAGTTACTTTTAGGCAGGGATGTAGAGCATTCTGCCTCAACTTGGCACTCTCTGGAAGGGCTGGGTAGAGTTAGGACTGCAACTCTCATTGTAACAGGCAAAGGACAATATTTGTAGCATAAGGGTTGAAATGAGGAGTCCTTGACGCTCTCTGAACCTGATTGTTTTCTTGCAGGGAGCACCAAGGGACCCCTCAACTCTACATTGGCTATCTTGGCTGGAATGGTGGGAATTGTGAGCCATCACATTTGAATATGCCAAGCTGAGAAAGGCTGATCATTATTAAAGATCTTGTGAAGTTGGGGTGGCCTTGCCTCTGCATGAGTTCATGGTCTGTGCTGCTATTCATTCATTGTCACTCAGCCTGGTTCACTTAATTCTGTTGCAGAGTAGACATGTGTTGAATCTTCAGTCAATGTGAGAGTTGTGTTCAGGCTCTGAGACAGTAAGAACAAGTGACAGTAACACTCCAGGAACAGGTAAGAGGGCTTGTGGAAAGGACCTGATTTGTTGGGTCTGACAGAATGCGCAAGCTGCTTTCTATGGGGACATACTGTGGTTCCAAATCAGGGAGTATAATATAAAAGAGCTTTCATAAAAAGCGTCTCATTCCGTTAGCCTGCCCCGGGCCTGTCAAAATGGTGGCCCTGTGCCCCACCCCAGCTCCGCAAAGGCAAAAAAATGTTGCGATACATCACGTGACGCAGTCGAGTTTGCCACCCATGGCCTACCTTAAAAGAACATGACTGCAGCCTGGCTCTAGGAGTTCCCTGCCTCAGTGCTTCAGGACTTCGGGATAAGAAGGGAATGTAGCGAACAAAAGCACACACAATATGGGCCAAGGGGACATTTTTATGAACCCCTGGGAACTCCTGCTGCAACTTTGGATAAATTCCACTCTTCTGTTAGATTAAGCCGATCAGCCACCCAGAGTCTCCTCATGATGAGATGGGTGGCAAATAAATTTTAAGAAATAAAGAAATAGATTAAAGTATTATGCTGTTAGAGATGGAGAAATATTTGAGGGGAGGGTTAAAAATTAGAAACCACATCCACCCTGTCTATTGGACTCTTCTGTATCCTCAACCCAAAAATGCCCAACCTAGTAGAAATGGAGCCAGAATTGAAATAATCTTACCATTATTTTTTAAGTGTATTTTTAAAGTGTATTTAAAGGAAATAATTTCTCTTATAGCATTTTAAAATTAAACACTGCATTGCTGTCCCCTTTTCCATGTATTTGCATCTGGATTGTAACGGTTCCCTTAGTATGATTCTGTGCTCCTAGCGATCATTAAAAATGAAGCAACATTTTGCACTTGCTTTAGTTCCTGCTATTCAATACCTGCCTAGTTAGAAGAGCTTCGGAGCTACAAAATTCAGGGTGTGTAAGTAACCTCTGCAGCATGGAATCACAGTAAAAGGTGGCTCAGAATAGAATAGAATAGAATAGAATAGAATAGAATAGAATAGAATAGAATAGAATAGAATAGAATAGAATAGAATAGAATAGAATAGAATAGAATAGAATAACAGAGTTGGAAGGGACCTTGGAGGTCTTCTAGTCCAACCCCCTGCTTGGGCAGGAAACCCTACACCACTTCAGACAAATGGTTATCCAATCTCTTCTTAAAAACTTCCAGTGTTGGAGCATTCACAATTTCTGGAGGCAAGTCATTCCATTGATTAATTGTTCTAACTGTCAGGAAATTTCTCCTTAGTTCTAAGTTGCTTCTCTCCTTGATAGTTTCCACCCATTGCTTCTTGTCCTACCCTCAGGTGCTTTGGAGAATAGTTTGACTCCCTCTTCTTTGTAGCAGCCCCTGAGATATTGGAACACTGCTATCATGTCTCCCCTAGTCCTTCTTTTCATTAAACTAGACATACCCAGTTCCTGCAACCGTTTTTCATATGTTTTAGCCTCCAGCTCCCTGATCATCTTTGTTGCTCTTCTCTGCACTCTTTCTTTATAAGGCCACAGAATTATGTGAAGAATTGGTTAGACTGTGATCAGCCCTACGCTAAATGTAGCTGACACACTGGTTAGCTCTGATAAACATATTACAATTCATAACATCAACAATTGGGTGTGTAGCAAGGATCTCTGTAGTCAACTTCAGATGATGGCCAAGATATAAGTTGTTGTCTAAAAATAATTCCTTTCAAGTAAGTAAAGAATTTTTGAGTTTGAGAGCAGGGTAAGGGATGATCCTGTCAAGTTGCTCTTTTAGCTCGGAGAAGACTATACCATGTCAACCGTGCATGGTATGCTAAGGCTGATCTACGTATTCTAGAGCAACGAGTCTCATTTTATTTCAGCTTATCTTCTGATTGTACCAAGTAAGTGCATTCTGGGCTCACACCCATATTTATAAGAAATTACTGTTCTAAGTGTGTACCCTTCCAACCTGCCAATTGACCTGTGGCTGCATGTCTGTTACTGAACCCTTTAACAAAATTCTTGCCTTGTAGCAAAGAAAGCAATCTGGGAAACCATATATACTCCCCTATCTCCAGCAAATTGCAAACAGCTTTCAAAATCTTTCGTTTCTCTACTCGTGGCAAAGTTGAAGTGATTTTTCATATGTTCTTCTGATTTCATAGAACTACAGTAGTTCGTACCGGTAATTGTTGGATCTATTCTATGTGGCCTTCACCTCTGAGCAGTTTCATTTATCACTCTAAAGAGATACTGAGGTTTTGTAGAACAGAATCAGGAAACACCCTTTTATAGGATAGGCTCAGATATTTATCTTACCTTTTTTGTTTTTTCCTTTTGAATGTTACAGTAATAATAGTAAAAAAACAACAAGAAACCTTATTCTGATAAATGTCTCTAATAGAATACGATACCACTAGTTGCTGCTTAGAGAAATATTGCAGTGTATCACAGCTCCTTGGGAAAAGGCAATATCCCAACCCATTCTAGTTCTATTGGTATATTGCCCATCTCTATGAGAATCTTGTTTTACTCATACTGTTGTAGGGGACTCTTTCACATATTATGCTAAGCAAAAAAGTTACATTATGGTTTGTATTTATGTAAGCCAGGCTTTATGTCTGTTTCAGTGTAACAGTGTGCATTTCAGCACACAAGACTTAGACAGTGGTGCTTCCACTAGTAACTCAAAATCCATAAGGATTTGGTGCAAAGAACATTATGGCGGCCATACTTCCCTTATAAATATCGGGGTTGTGTAGGAGACGCTTGCAGCCAAAAGTAGACTTCTGTTATTGCAGACTTCATTATGCTCTCCCTACTTCTGGAAAAGCTGCCCCATGTCACATTCTCCTGATTGTCAGTGTCTGTCTTCCCATAGAACAGGAGTCCCCAAATCCCGGGCCACGGACTGTACCAGTCTGTGGCCTGTTAGGAACTGGGCCACGCAAGCAGCGGGCGAGTGAGCGAAGCTTCATCTGTGCATGTGTGGGATTTAGGTTGCGCACAAAACCATTCCTGCTGTCATAGAATATGTCCACCTATGGACATATACAGTAATCCTTTTGTGTTCCACCAAGCAACCTACTATTGAGTATAACCGTTGCTTGTTTGTAACTTAAGGAGAAGCTGTAATAAATTCGCTTATCCACGCCAACAGAAAAGGAGATTACAATAGTTGCATATAAAAAAGAAGAGAGATTCTGGAACTCATGATGGAAAATTATTTTGCCCCAAGTGATCTGTCTCCAGTATACCTGTAGTACTGGCACATCAAGGAATCTTTGAATAGAAAGCAAGGGTAGGAGTTACTCACCGTATAAAGTGTTGACAGCTAATGCTTTCCCGTACTTTTTTATTAGGATAATTATGTGTTAAAATGCATATTTAAAAAAAATTACCAACAGCTGTAAACACATGCTTGTGTAAGTGTGCATGTGATCCCCCTTGTGTTTTTTGTTGTTGTCTACCAAAGAGGATTCTTGTTTGTGTTCCCTGGTCAGCTTACTTATTGGATTCCCACCCATTTATGACACTGTTCCAAATTGCTAGATAGGGATGGTCACCTGCTTCTGGTCTACTTTTGTCTTCCATTCTTTTAATTGTGTCATCCTATTTTAGTGAAGGGTATGTTTCCTGACTTCAGGCAATTTTTACGAGCTTACTGAACATATTTTCTATGGGGAATTCTGGCCCTGTTGAACAATCATTCTGTCCTGCCTTCCTGCTTTTCCACACCTCCACCCATCAGCTCTCTGCCAAATCTCTTTCCTCTAGGGCAGGGGTCCCCAAACTTGGCAACTTTAAGACTTGTGGACTTCAACTCTCAGAATTCTCCAGCCAGCTATTCTGGGAGTTGAATTCTGGGAGTTGAAGTCCACAAGTCTTAAAGTTGCCAAGTTTGAAGACCTCTGCTCTAGGGCAATGTCTCGCAACCTCTGCAACTTTAAGACGGGTGCATGCTGGGAGTTAAAAGTCCACATATCTTAAAAGTTGCTAAAGTCGCTCTGGCCGTTAATGGATTGCCATTCTAACCAAGGTCTGAGGACAGGGCAAAGCCCTTCCAAGTTCTGCTTATTGGCATATCCAGCTGATTGATTGGCACCTGTAATCTCTTTACAAAATAATTTCCTTTTCAGCACTATATGGTGTGTGTGTGTGTGTGTGTGTGTGTATGTGTGTGTGTGTGTGTGTGTGTGTGTGTGTGTGTGTGTGTGTGTGTGTGTGTTATTTCTTGCGAATAATATATTGTGACTTTGAATGCTATTCTTTCCTCACTAGAAGAAATTCATGTTATATTCTAAAGAGGAAGAAAATTTCATGTCTTCCAAGACTGCATCTGGTTAAGCCATAGTTTCATGAACAAACCACTAAGTTTATGAAGTACAGTGACAGTGTTCACTCAGTACTGATGGACCAAACTGAACAAATTACCTTTGGTCTAGTGGTTAAGGCATCAGGCTAGAAACTAGGAGTCTGGGACTTCTAGTCCCATTATGAAAGCCAGCTGGGTGACTTTGGATCAGTCATTCTCTCTTAGCCCAAATCACCTCACATGGGATTTTTGTGGGGAAAATAGGAGAAAGTAGTATTATGTATGTTCTCCACCTTGAATTATTTATAAAGATGGAATATGTATTTTTTTTTAATCTAATGGCTTAAATGGATGATGAGCTCAGCCATGGAATTGTGAAAAATAGAATTCTTTGAGGAGCTTTGGCCTTGGAAGCCAGCACAAAGTGAGAATTTCCACTTCTTTCTCTCTCTGTGGTGGTTCTTGACCAAGGTCCACCAGAGTTTGGCTGTGTTTCTCATTTTAGCTCTAGCACTTCTCTCCAGCACCAGGGAGGGCCAGCTGTGGACGAACACCCGTGGTGGGTTCCATGGGTGGGGTGGGGGGTCGCAGTTAAGTATCCATGGAGGGCCAGCCAGGGACGAACACCCACAGTGGGTCAGCTGGGTCAGAGAGCCGTGGTGAAGTGGTCATGGTCATGTGTCTGTGATCAATTGTCCTAGACCTTCCTCCTTTCAACAACGTATTGCACACTGACTTCTTCCCACCAGCATATGAACCAAGTTTAGCAAAAAAAAAGAAGCATTCAGGTTCACTACTGGCCCCCCAGACAGAAGCTCCTTAACAGGTCTGTGAGCTGACTGATGCTTAGCCAAGATATTGCATGTCACAGAACACTTTTTATTTTCTATAATAATAATAATAATAATAATAATAATAATAATAAAGAATTCCAGTATTGGATAAGAAGAGAGGTTTTCACCATAAGTTCTATTTGAAGTTAAGTCTGCAATTAAGTAATTGGTTGTTTGATTTATTTATTTATTGCCAGTTTAAAAACACTTACTGACAAAAAGCTATAAAAATGGGAGAGGAATCCTTTGGCCATACAGTAATCGTAATGGAAGCCCCAATAGATGCGTTGAAATATATTTTTCAGTTCTAAGAGTGAAAATGATAAATGGTACAGAAAGCCTACTCTCAGAACTGTTTCCTTTTCTAGAACCATTTCAGTCTGGCTTTTGGGCAACATAGGCTACAGAGTCTGCTTTGGAAGATTAGAAGAAATTAGATAACAGGGGGGCATATGGAGCGTATGTCTCAGCTAATTTGTCTGGATCTTGTGGTGCCTTTCAGGACCATCCGCCATGATTGCTTCTAAAGTAGTTGATGTAGTTGTTTCGCAGTGGCTTCAGTCTTTCCTGTTGGGCAACTTCCAGAAGGTGGTGCTGAAAACAACTAGCTTGATCCTATGGCCATTAGCCTATATCCATGATGGCAAACCTATGGCACGCGTGCCGGAAGTGGCACACAGAGCCATCTCTCTGGGCACACCAGCCGTTGCCCGTTGCTCTTCCGGGTTCTGGTGCGCACATATGCGCCGGCCAGCTGGTCTTCGTGTGCCCAAGAGTGCCGGAAACCAGAAGGCGCGCCGGGAAGCTGAGCTTCTGGTTTCCAGCGTGCGCATGCGCGACGGCTATCTGGTCTTTGCACGTGCATGCGCGCCAGAAACCAGAAGACCAGGTGGCTGGCACGCATGCCGGGGAGCTGCTCTTCCGGTTTCCGGCACTCGCCCACACGCACGCACGCTCCCGTTTCAGCACTCAGTGCCAAAAAGGTTTGCCAACACCAACCCATATGGTGTCCCATAGAGTTCTGTTTTGTCCCCTGTGCTCTTCAACGTTTATCTAAAATTGCTGGGGGTGGGGGAAGTCATCCAATGATTTAGAGTAGAAGTGTTGTGTGGTTCTTTTGTTCCTAACTGTCCAGCTTCAAGAAGAAACCAGTACCCTTGAATGCAAGTTAAATTCAGGGATTAATTGGATGAGGGAAATTACAGCTAGCTGAAATTCTATTCAGACAATAGACAAATGCTGTTAAATCAGTAGCGAAGGGAACTTTGGAATTAGGACTCAGTCTGTTTTGAGTAAGATTGCATACCCTCTGAAAGAAGTCTGCAGTTTGGGACTGATCCTTGATCTTCAACTGTCATTGGATTTGTGGGTAGTAACTAAATCAAGGAGCATATATTACTGGGACTGCGTGATCCTACACTAAAAGATTTACACTGGTTTGTCAGTGGGGCTTAGAGCACACATTTTAAGGTATTGCTATTGATCTTTAATGCAGCTTAGGATTTGACTGAGGAACTGCCTGTCCATGAGAAATTGTCTCCGTGTTTATCAGGATATCCCACTGAAATTGTTTCTTAACTTGCTCAAGTAGAAAGATGAGGTATAATAAGTAAATAATATTATGGCAGAAATAAGACTAAGGTCCCAGGTTCTCTATAGTACTAAGACTAGGGAAGCCAAGCGGAGAAATCCAGGTACCCCATGCTAATTATTTTTACTTTATAATGATTCCCATAAAAGAATGTTGTTGAAAGGTGTTTTTCCATGTGCATTTATGTAGGAGAATTAGGCATACAAGCACTAAAGCCCTTTAAGGAGCCAGTATTGAAGCTGTAGGAAAGGTATAATTCTATGCTCAGTATTGGAGGATGTGGAGAATCATTTGAAAGAGAAGGCCTATTTTCAACAAGCAAGCACATTGTTGGGGCTACTGCAGTGCAATAGATGGGCTCAGGATACTTCCCAATACTTGAAGCATTTCTCTCTGAATCTGTATGTTGAGTGATGTGACTGAGCTCAAATCCCTTGACGAAAGTACTTCTACTACAGCTTTCCTTCAATGTGGTTGAAGGGGGCTGCATCATTACAGTTTTGCAAAGAATATCCACATCCTAGCAAGAGATATACAGGAGCTGGAGTAACAGTTACAGGGCAGTAGTATCTGAGTCAGTAACAGATATTTTCCTTCCTTTCTCCTGTGCTAAACTCTGTATTCAGTGCTTAAATCCCGGCAGCTGAATGTCAGTTGCAACAACTGTAATAAATATATTTAATGATTCCCCTACCCATCTGTAAGCCTGCCTTAAAGCAAAACCCTGATCACAAATGCATTCAGTTGTAACTTTTCTCACTTTTCATCTTTTGGAGCCGGGAGTTGAGCAGTTGTGTTTACTTGCAGCTTGGTCATAAACCAGTTGTCCCAGGTCCCTAACCTTTCCTCGTGCTATTGAGAGAGAAAAAAGGTATTTTATCCAAGAAAGCTCTCTTCCTGTATAATAGACCTTGCTTTTGTGAATGTGAACGCCCCAGAAGTCTACCATTTGGTTCCAGGTTGTCAAATCATCCAAAGTGATGTATATGTCGTGCCTGATCACCATTGATTTGCACAGAGTGCACCCTCTCACAGCTCCACAACCTCTGGGTTTCTCTCCCATGGATCCCATCTGCCTACATATCCATAGTCTTCCCTTCTTGTAGCAAAATGGCTGTTCTGCAGGATCCCTTAGGATGCCTTCCTTCTTTCCATAATAGCTGCCTGCCTTGTTTTTTGCTATCTTTTCAAATGTAGAAAGTATATGGAGAGCTTTTTTTTTACAATCAATAAATTGAGGGTGGGGAAGAGAGATCCCGGAATGCTTAACCACAAAAGAGGGTTTAGTATCTCATAAAATGAAATGCATATCTATAAATATATATAGAACTATATAGGTATATATCGGCTCTTTTCTCCTCCATGGCTGCCGTTCCTTCTGCAGTGGCCTTGTTGATGTGTCACTTCCTGAGACGTAGGTAGATCTGAGGTTCCAGCCCTTCTTTTGCCTGAAAGAATAGGCTTGAGGGGGTGTTGTGAAATATGGAGTGATGTATCCTCTTGACTGGTAAGCCAACGAATAATTCACCGAAGTGCTCCTGTGAGCAGGTCCTCACAAGCTAGCATTTTACCTGTCCCGTGGTTCCCGTGGTCCTGTGTTGGCTACCACAGGCCTGGGTGAGTTTTGTGGCGTTTCATCTTTGTATTCTTCTATTTTTAAAACTTTAAAAATGAATAAATACACGAAACCCTGCCACTTAGCAACTTGTTCTTTCAGCCACTGTCCTTACCAAACATATAATGTGCCTTTTTATTTATGCTGCAAATGTAACATTAAAATATTAACAAAAATAAGATCCTTTGTATTCTCTTTTTTTCCTGCTTCGGTGGTTCATGAAATGTTATCTCCAAATGACAGGACACATCTACTTTTTACTTTCGTTCTCTTGCTGCTCTCTGCTTGATGTTTTTCTTCAAGTGCCTACTATTTCGCCTTGAATGCAAATTAAGAGTAAGAAGTTAATGGTGTAATTTTTTTTTTCCCCTGTAAGAGTGGGCCTCCTATTGGAGGAACAATTTGCAACTAGAGTTCTACTTAGAACTGCCTCTTTTGTCAGTCTTCTTCTGATTGCTGTATGAATGGAAACCCATTTATCATCAGGCTGCTGCCAAAAATATTTTGAAAACTGCTGGCATTAAAACGTATGTTTCTGGGAAGCCTTGGCTTCCTCTAATGGTTGTCAGGAGTGGTGAACTCTGAAAATATATATATATATATTTCTTAAGAAGCACTATCCGTCTTTTGCTGACTGTTATGCAGGTGTTGCATTGTGAAGTAGAAAACCAGCCTAGCCAGAATTCTGCACTAAGAAGAGTCTTACATTTTTGAAAGCCATTTTGTGACAAATGCTCTGGAATTCGTGGGCAACCAAATCAGTATAGATCAGATTCTTGAAATGGAGAATTTCTGTCTCCCTCGTCATCTTCCCACTGCTTTTAGCTGGGGTGGGGGAGGAGGCAAAGAATGTTGGCATATTATAACTAAAGCTAGATGAAAGAAAAACATGTTACATTGGCTTACTTCACACTTGTGCCGTTCACCAGGATATGGCATCCACAAGAACACCACAAATAAATGGCGTTTGTGAGGCAAAAGAAATGCTCTTACCCCCTGGCTAGGCAGACATCTCTTTGTACTCTCTGTCAAAGGAACTGACAGCCTGAAATAATAACAGCTGATATTACAATTAATAACACCTGCTCTCAACCAGGCAAGTGCCTCTGAACCAGATCATCAAAAGCTGTAGCTATCTAAGCTTTTCTTGCATGTAGGATATTTCTGCTTAAAAGTATTTCATTCAAAACCACTTTAATGTCTGCTTCTCACAGTGTTTCTCAAATAGTGGGGCGCGCGCCCCCTGGGGGGGCGCGGAGCGATGCCAAGGGGGGGGGTGACCCTGGGGAATATGCGTGGTCCCTCTCGATCGATTCCCCCGGACGGGGAGTGTTACACGCTGCTCCGAGCCCGGAAGAGAAGGCGGCCAAGCGGGGCGGGACGGCTGCGTGGGTTCTTGTTGTTCTCGGCGGGCGCCGCAGTAGCCATGAACGGCATGGCGAACCTGCTGCTGGACAAGGAGGAGCACCCTCTGCAGCTGGGCGAAAGCTTCAAATGGCACCCTAAAGCCTCCTTCCACACCATTCGCTGTGAGTGCCCGGCAGAGGTGGCGCTTATGGTCCAGGCCAGTGACCCCAAAACATTGGCTTGATTAAGCTGGCCTGGCCCCGTGTCAAAAGAGGGCCCTAACCACAATAGCCTATGCCTGCCTAACCGAAAACAGGCTCCACTGAGTTCAGTGTGACTTACTCCCAGGTAAGTGGGTAGAGCAGCCTTCCCCAGCCAATAGTTTGCTTGCAGCTTATAATAAGTAAAATAATAAATATTAATTCCAATTCCATTGGGGCCCAGATCGGAGAGTTTGGGGGCATGCAAAATGTTTACTTCTTCCTAGGGGGGGTGTAACAGAAAATAATTGAGAAGCACTGGCTTAACATGAACCTGCTTTCAGGGCCAAGGAGTCCCCTGCTGATTTTACTCTGCTAGTTGCAGTGGGGGCAGGGCTCATCTTCTTTCAAGGCCATTGAATCAGCGCTGCCCAAAGAATTTCCGCAGTCATGTGGCCAGCGTGATGTCACAGAGCCCTGTTACCTTCCCACCAAAATGGTACCTATTCATCTACTTGCATTTGTATGTTTTTGAACTGCTAGGTTGGCAGGAGCTGGGGTGAGGAGCTCAGGTCTTGAACCAGGGCCGACAAGCCCATTGTCTTAACCACTGAGCATCCATGCCACCCCTTTCAGGGCCAAAAGCTAAGAGTGGCTTTGTGGCAAATTCTGTTTTTATTTGAATTGGATATTGCTGTTCACTAACGATAGCTAACTAATAACTAGTTACTAACTATAACTAATACAAATTTCACAATGATGCACAAATACACATAGCAACCCTCCAAGACATCCTAAGCCTAAATTAAAGAAAAAAGAAGAGAAAAGAAAAAATGTTGGGAGAAGCTGATTTTAATGAAAAGTTTTCAGACAAAGGTTTTAACTTTAAGATGGCTACCTGTGCCACTTGGAGACATCCAGGAGATTCTGAAGAGGCCTTATTCCCTGCAGGACCTAAGCTGAATTAGTGTGTTCATCTCACCTCCAAGGGGCAGTGGATCTCTTAGAACAGGGGTGTCAAACTCGCTGCCCACTGGCCAGATGCGTCACTGGCCACCCCCACCCCCAGTTTAGCGAAGGGGGGGGAAAGTTGTGAAAAGTCCCATGACGACAACATAACACCACGAGTTTGACACTCCTGTCTTAGGATCTATTGGCATGGTCCATCCAAGAGAGGCTGCCTGTTTCATGAAGTCTTGCAAGAGTTTGCAGGTTTTCCTGCCAGGAATACAATTGATTCTTTGGTTGATAGCTGAAATAAAAAATGAACTAGACTGGTTGACATCATCTGCTCTCTCGCTTCAAGAATGTTCCTGTGGCATCCAGATGAACTACAAGAGCTAAAGCAGCATGGCAGATCATCTGAGTGGAAGACCTCTCTCACACCTGGTGTCCTGCTTTCTAGCCTGATGTCTTAGCCACTGGACCAAACTGGCTCATTTTTCACTCTAGCCCACAAAGCTCTCTACTCTGTTTGGGCTTTATAAAATATATAAATATAAATATATAAATAAGATAAGATAAATCTTTGGAGCACTCATATCTAATGACCTAATTGCCAAAGCCCACTGTAACAACATTGCCAAAAAGGCACTAAGAGTTGTCAACCTAATCTTGCGTAGCTTCTTCTCTGGCAATATTACAATGCTAACCAGAGCATACAAAACATTTGCCAGACCAATCCTCGAATACAGCTCACCTGTCTGGAACCCGCACTGCATATCGGACATTAATACAATTGAGAGAGTCCAGAAATATTTCGCAAGAAGAGTCCTCCACTCCTCTGCTCGCAACAGAATACCTTATTCCACCAGACTTGAAATTTTGGGCTTAGACAACTTAGAGCTACATCACCTTCGATCTGATCTAAATAGTTCATAAAATCATCTGCCACAATGTCCTACCTGTCAATGAATACTTCAGCTTCAACCGCAACAATACACGTGCACACAATAGATTCAAACTCAATGTAAACCGCTCGAAACTCGACTGCAGAAAATACGACTTCAGCAACAGTGATCAATGCCTGGAATGCACTACCTGACTCTGTGGTTTCTTCCCCAAACCCCCAAAACTTTAACCTTAGGCTGTCTACAGTCGACCTCACCCCATTCCTAAGAGGTCTGTAAGGGGCGTGCATAAGCGCACCATCGTGCCTACCGTCCCTGTCTTACTGTCCTATTGTTCCAAATTTACCTGTACCTGCTTTGCTTTTGTTTATGTTTATACCTATACCTGCTATCTTGTACATGTTTTGAATAAATAAATAAATAAATAAATAGGAAGCTGCCGTGCTGCACAGTACCAATCTGTGGCTTAGGTTTTTTTTTATTTTCAAGAATGCCTTCAAGTCTCATATTTGTTCTTAGAATTTAAAAAAAAACATAGATGGTTGTACAGCAGTGCTTTGTTTGAAAGTACATTTTTTCAGAAAATTAGAAAGAATTGCCCGGAAACAAGAAAGAGACAAATGAATGGGAGGAAACGCTCACCTAATTTTATTCTGGCGAATGAATGCTAAGTGACCATTAGACCTGGCTCCCACAGCAGCCATTTTGTGAATGGGATAACGTCTGCATGGCAAAAAAACAGAGAGAATGTTAAGTTGGACAGAAACGCTCTGTGAGGGAGAGGGGCAGTTTCTAAATGTGATATTTAAATAAATAAATTAGTTGACCTAAAAACATGATGCACAGCTGAGGAGAAATCTGAACTGACATCTCATTGCTGTAAAAAAAAAATGACGTCTCACAGTGCTGACTCCTTCTGCCCACCTGCCACAAACAAAGGAAACAGCAATGTTTTTAACTGGGATATAAACAAAATTGTCTGAACAATTCTGGCATGGGCAGCCGTAGCAAAGCATAAATCATGCTTTACAGATGGGTTGATTCAGGATTAATTTTTTTAGATCATCATGATGTGGCCTTAGTAAATACTCTGAGGAAATGCCTGGATGTGCTCTCCATTTGATGCTTTGGTCTCCACAGGGGGGGGGGGTCAATAAAAATGATTAAATGGCCTTTAAACAAGTCTGCAAGTAAGTCCACAAAGTAAGAAATCCGTGAATTTTTATTTATTGATTTTGATGTATGTATTCCCCTCAGGAGCACAGCCTCCTACAATGGCAGAGTTTCATTTTTTTTCTACAATAAGATAAATTGGGGAGAAAAAGATTTTTACAAAGTCACCCTTTGAGATTTTTATGGGGGAGGATGGAGTTAACATGGGGTCTCCCCAAACCAAGTTCAACCCTCTAAACCAGACATTACGTTGGCTGCACAGAATTATTGGGTCCAACTCTGATTTATTTTTCTCTGATGCAGAAATCCAGGCAATTATAATCGGGAAAAACACTCTAAAAAGGCTTATGGCTTGTAATTTTCATATTATAGCGCTATTGTATGGTACCATATTTTTCCCTATTGTTTGGAAATACTCTTCCACAGCAGCCTGTTTTTCTGGCAATAGTAGAAATGATAGGTAAATGATTACAAATGTATACAGGTAGGTGGTCCAATTTCCAGAATCCAACAACAAATAATATTTTGCTGGGATTCTTTTCCCAGTAATTTTGTAGGACTCTTTGAAAGAATCCTGATTAGACAAATTGACAAAGGTCTGCCCATGGTTATTAGGCAAGTTCAGAGGTCAATGACCAGATGCTCCTGAGGACATGTAGCAAGGGATGGGTTTTGCCATCATGGATTGGCCTCACAGGCTCTTCTTAAGGGATCTAACTGGCTGTTCTGGCCTAACAAGATTATGTCAATTTCATCTCAAAAAATGAAACACAGGCTGGGACCTTAATGCAGGCCACTCCATTGCCTATTTATCACAGGATTACCTATTCTGATTTGAAATGGCTCTAATAGATTTTGGGTAGGAAATCAAATCAGCTAATTAACAACCTATCAATTACTGAATCAAATTAGTGTATCATATCAGTAATTCACTATGGATTTATCTGGCTGGCAGATATCAATCTCCTGTCTCTAGAAAACATTTTTGCCTGTTGATGTGGCCCGGCCCTTGGTGTCTTTAAAACATAGCAACATCCAGCATTTAAGTTACCAGTTTGCAAGTCCTCAATCCAGATCTGAAGCACTACAGACTGGGCGTTGTGTTTGTGCCCTGTGGTATTCTTAGCAGCACGCCTCAGCCTGCGTTTTCTCCAAAAGCCACAAGGGGGCAGCATTGCTCTATCAACATCCAGAATCAACTCCTGAGTTGAAACTGTTTTCTAAAGAAACTTCCATTAATTTGGAAAGTGTACTCACCTCCCTTGATAACATAAACGTCTTTGGTGCTTGTGCCAGGAACGTCAACACTACAAACATTACACATCCAAATATGCCTCAGTTCCTTGTCACTTTTGCTCAAAGCTCAATTCACATACGCTCTTTATGCAGCAAGAACTATTATTAAAAAAAATATGCAGGTGCTCAGATCTCAGGCTTGTGATTTGATTATATTGTTCTTTGACACTTTTAGTGGGAGGTTTTACCTGGTTGACCAATTCCTGACTTTCTTCATCCTGTTCCGAACACCGACATCAAACTCATTCCTGGCCCTGGAACCGGGCTTCCTCAAAACTCTCTATCATTTCTCTTGAGGCACAAATGCTCCCAAGATTTTCCAGGAATTTCCTCAGTTCTTCCTTTCCTTAAGCTTCTGTTTTCCCCTTTGTGATGTTTCATTCCCAAATACCTGCCTTTTTCAATGTTGTAATGATTATTACAACACCAATCAATTCAATGTGTCTTTTCTTCGTTTCAATAGGAAGCAGCAGGAAAAATGGGGGGGGGGGGTTGAGTGGAACATGGTATGTAGATGCCCCATAAAATGATGGGAACCAAGCCACAAAGTTAGTTGGAAAGCATCTATGGAAATTCTCAGTCATCCAGGTCATAGTTGTCGCAAAGGTGCTTTTTCAAAAGGCAACTGGATAGTTTTTTCCTTGAGGAGGAGGAAGAAGACATTTTGCTTCTCATCCAAGAAGCTTCATCGATTCTGGCAGGATGGCTGGAGCTATGGAGGGATTAACTCTGACAGGATGGGGGGGTGGGGTTTGACTGCAAAGAAATATTCTCCAACCTTTCCCCCCCCCCAATCCTATCAGAATTAATCCCTCCATAGCCCCCACCATCTTGCCAGAACTGATGAAGCTTCTTAGATGAGCAGAGAAACGTCTTTTTCTTCTTCCTCAAGAATAAGCTGTCCAGTTGCCTTTTGAAAAAAGCATATTTCAGTGTACATCTGCATGGGATCCTTTCCTTTTCTTCTTCAAGTTGGCTAAGTACAGGATCAAAGAGCCTATGGACATGTAGATGATTATTATTGGCCATACTGACTGGAAGTTGTAGTTCATCGAAACCAGGTAGGTTCCAGAATCCCCACCCAGTGTTGTTATAAGATAAGGTGACCAGACGTCCCGCTTTTGGCGGGACAGACACGCTTTTCAAGCGTGTGTCCCGCGTCCCGTATTCTTTCCAAAAAGTCACACTTTTTTGGAAAGAATGCCGAAACAGCGGGACGTCTGGTCACCTTAGAGCAGTGCTCCCCAACCGGTGTGCCGCGGCACACTGGTGTGCCGTGAGGCCATGCCAAGTGTGCCGCGGCAAAAGAGGCAGGGCGGACGGGGCAGGGTGGGGCGCGCGTCCTACCTGGGACTTTTCCTGATTGCTTCAGTCGCGTTCCTTGCTAATAGCGTCCAGAGCAGAGCAGCCCCTCCCAAAAGATCGTGAGATGTTATCTTTTGGAAGAGGCTGCTCTGCTCTGGGCGCTAATTAGCAAGGAACCCAACTGGAGCTACCGGGAAAAGTCCCAGGTAGGACGCGCGTCTCGCGCTGGGGGTTGGGCGGGCGGGGCAGGACTGGTGGGCGGGACGGGGCGCGCGTCCTACCTGGGACTTTTCCCGGTAGCTCCAGTCGCGTTCCTTGCTAATACCGTCCAGAGCAGAGCAGCCCCTCCCAAAAGATCGCGAGACGTTATCTTTTGGAAGAGGCTGCTCTGCTCTGGGCGCTAATTAGCAAGGAACGCGACTGGAGCTACCAGGAAAAGTCCCAGGTAGGACGTACAGTGGCGGCACTGCCATCTCCGCGCCTCTCGGCCCACTCACCGGGCGTCTCTTCTCCGCGGTCGGAATCACTTTTGTTCGCTCTCCTGCTCACCGGGCTCTCCTGCTCCCGCTCCGCCAGTGCTGGGCTGCTGGAGTGACAGGGGGAGAAAGGAGATCTGGAGCCAGCCCAAGCCACTGCCGGCTCCCGAAGTGGGGAGGCGGGAGGCGAGGAAAGGCCTCACTCCTCCCCACCCACCCACCTGGACGCCAACATTTGCGTCCTTTTGCCCTCTGCGCATGCGCAGCGTTCTGCGCATGCGCAGAGGGCAAAACTCAAATGGCGGCATCCAGGCGGCCCCGCCCCCCATCAATGTCCCGCTTAAAAAAAAAATATCTGGTCACTTTATTATAAGAGCATCACTATGGAACCGACTTCACCCCATCACATCAGCCCATCCCACTCAGTCAGTCAGGGAATGCATTCTACAGAGCATGCATCAAAGAATTTTGACTGGCAGGGTCAAAGAAGAGGGCCTTTTCTGCTGCTGCCCCTATTTTGTGGAACATCTTGCCCTAAGAGGTGAGGAAAGGCAATCAGTCAGCAAGCAATCATTTTGAACCAGGGGTGAAATCCAGCAGGTTCTGACAGGTTCTGGAGAACCGGTAGTGGAAATTTTGAGTAGTTTGGAGAACCGGAAAATACCACCTCTGGCTGGTCCCAGAGTGGGGTGGGATTGGACATTTTGCAATATCCTTCCCCCAGGAGTGGGGAGAGAATGGAGAGTTTGCAGTATCCTTACCCTGGAGTGGGGTGGGAATAGAGATTTTACAGTATCCTTCCCCTGCCATGCCCACCAAGCCACACCATGCCTACCAAGCCACGGCCACAGAACCGGTAGTTTAAAAAATTGGATTTCACCACTGGTTTGAACCTCTGAGAAACATGTTTTTCCATCTCTCTCTCCCTTCCTCCCCCTCTCCTTTTACCTCCTTCGGTTTATTCACCATCAGCAGGACATGGTGCCTGCAGGCCATTTTTCACTACAATGTAAGTTTATCCTCGTCTTTTCCACTCAGAGATATATCGCTGATAAACAAAAAGCTGTACCTTGTGCAGCTTATTCCTTGCACTGATGGATACCAATCTGTCCACGGTGCCAATGCAGGAAAACACTTGATTGTTATTGGAAGTATTAATCAGCTGCTTATTCAGCCTGCATGAAACACAGCCCAGGAATTAATGTGTAGTCAGATGGATCCATCGCTTTATCCTGTTGCCTAAGGGTTGTACAGCAAAATCTCACACAAACACATATAAACACTTTTGCACCGGAAGCATACTTTTCTTATATGAAAAGGCTTGGCAGGAAGAAATTGGCTTTGTGTGAAGTGCTTTGGCATGAATGAAAGCCATATATTGTCAATGGAATTTCTTCCCTTTCAGGTAAAAATTCTAAGGCTCCAGGAACAAATCTAATTTAGTCAACATGCTTCTCACATTCAGATCCAAGAAATGAAAGATTGTATATATGTATGTATCATTTATATCTATCATTTATCATCACCATCGTATTCTCTCTCTCTCTCTCTCTCTCTCTCTCTCTCTCTCTCTCTCTCTCTCTCTCACACACACACACACACACACACACACACACACACACACACGCACACACACACACACACACACACACACACCATCATCTATCTATCTATCTGTCTATCTATCTACCTACCTATCTATCATCTATCTATCTACCGTGTTTCCCCGAAAATAAGTCATGTCCCAATAATAAGCCCCACAGGGCTTTTTGGGACATGCGTTAAAATAAGCCCTGCCCCGAAAATAAGTCACCCCAACTACTTCCGCCTGCTCTGGGTTGCCTTCGGCAGCATTTTAAAACATGCTTCTGCCTGCGAAGAATAGGGGGCAAGCATCGGTCCCTTCATCGCCGCCGCCTTCCTCACTCGCGCCACGCCACGCCACACCCGAAAGCCCCAAACTCCTTCGGCAGCATTTTGAATCCTGCCTGCAATGAACCCAGAGCAGGCAAGCCAATCTCCTGTAACTTCGGCTCTTGAGCTTCCAAATCCAGCCTGGAAAGCAGCCGCTCTGAACGAGCATCTAAGACACGTGTCTCGCGTTGAGGCTTGGCAGGGCGGTCGGGGCAGGGCGCGCGTCCTCCTCCCCGCCGCTTCTGGATTTGGAAGCCGAAGAGCCGAAGTTTGGGGAAAGAAAGACTTCTGTTGCTTCTGCTTTTGATTGCATGGAAGGAAAGCAGCAAAAGATGCAGCTAGTCAGAAACAGCGCCAGGTCCAAATGTCCTTCTGGGGCTCAGGGATTTCTGTCACCTGGGGAAGCCAAGGCAATGAATTCTGCAAGAGAACTGGCTCAGCTTCTGCTTCAAAGGAAACGGTGCAGTTTTGCATGGCTTGAGTTTTCTGGAGCTGCCAGATGATATATTCCTGAAGAAAAAACTTGTTTTCTCCCTCCACGCTCCCCCATCTCCTTCCCCGAAGCCAAGGCACTGCAGCTCCTTGGCTTTGCCCAACCCTGACTATCTTACTCCCTGCACCACAAGATGCTTAGGTTGGGCATAGTAGAGAAAATAAATCTAATAAACGAAATGGACATTCTATCCTTTTGCTCCCTGATCTTTGGATCTTAGGGTCAAACTCAGTTCACCTCTTTGACTAACCCCATCAAACCTAGGTTGACTTTCCATGCCCCGGACAAAGCATCCTGCAACCACTTCTAAACCAAAGAGTAGAGTCTCCTCACCATCTCACAGCACAACTCCAAAGGAGTTGCAACCTAGAGAAACCCCAGCCTTCTATCTCCTGATCAGCTGATGGCCTCAGTCTTCCATAGCCTTAAGAATGGGCTTTCCCAGCATTGCTTCTCTTCTAAAAGGCCCATTTTGCCTAAAAGCAGAACTCACCCCAGGTACACAGACAAGGACTTGATTAGCTTTCCCAAACACAGCGACCAATCAGATCCCTAGGATTTTGCCCTCAACTTGTAGCCCTCAACTTCTACAACAATCTTAGCTTATCCACTGTTCAGGCTTCCTCTTTCTTGTAAAGCAGGCAACCAATATGCTGTTTGCAATAAACATGGTTTATATATATGTTTTTGAGTCAGTGTTGACCACTGGCAACTGCTTGTGTTAGTCTTGCAGTTTTCTTGGCAAGGTCTTGGAAGAGGTTTGCCCTTGCCTCCTATCTGGGGCTAAGAGAGACTGACTGGCCCAAAGACACCCAGCTGCGTTTATGCTTATGCAGGAGTGGAAGTCACAGTCTCCAGATTTCTAGCTTAATACCTTCGCCACACAACCAAACTGGTTCCCTTATTTTTTATTTATATTCCACCTTTATTATTTTTACCAATACCTCAAGGTGGCAAACATGTCCAGCATATCTTCCTCCTGCTATTTTCCCCCAAACAACTGGCTTTTATGGTTAAGGCAAATCTTGAAATCATGGTCTCTGGCTTTCTAGCCTGGTGCTTTAAACAAACTAGCTTTAACTTACAAATGACTTAAATTTGGGGAATGGATTATTTGCTCATGTTTTTTTTTCTTCCTCCTCCTTGCCCGGGCCTTGCATTGCGATTGCCACCTTACTTTAACACGCACCCAATTACAGGTAGTCCTTGACCTACGACCACAATTAAGCCCAAAACTTCTGTTGATAACTATGACAATTGTTAAGTGAATTTTGCCCCATTTTACCTTTTTGGCCACACTTGTTAAGTGAATCACTGCAGTGGTGAAGTTAGTAACACCGTTGTTAAATGAATCTGGTTTGCCCATTGACTTTGCTTTAGTGTCAGGTCACTAAAGGTAATCACATGACCCCGGGACATTGCAACTGTCATAAATATGAGTCTGTTACCAAGCAAGCGTTTGAATTTTATTCACATGAACCCTGGGGATGCTGCAACGGTTGTGTGAAAAACGGTCATGTCATTTTTTTCAGTGCCGTTGTAACTTTGAACGGTCTCTAAATGAACTGTTGCAAGTCGAGGATTACTTATATTCTAACAGCTATATGATGGGAAGAAAACCAGGGGTGGGTTTCTCCATGATCGCATGGATGAAAAACTTTGGCTACACTATCCAATTAGATGATTGGGAAAAATTATGGAAGATAAATTATAAACTAACCCTCTCAACATCATATAAAGAAAACTTACACAAAATGTTCTATCGCTGGCATCTAGCGCCAGCTAGAATCGCCAAAATATATGCTAATATGAACCCAAGATGCTGGAAGTGTAAACAAGTACACGGCACATATTACCACATGTGGTAGTCGTGTCCGATAGCAAGAGGATACTGGAGCATGATTAGGACATGGTTACAAGAGATAATAGATACTGTAATGGAATTTAAACCCGAAACATTTTTATTGGGTATTATTAGAGGGCAACAGACGAAAGAGAATCAATATTTGATAATACATGTCCTGACCGCTGCCAGAATAACTTACGCCCAAACATGGAAAGATGAAAAAACCCCAACGGAGAATATGATATTTAAAAAAATAATGGATTGTGCAGAAATGTCAAAACTAACACTAGAATTACAAAATCGAGATGACAAAGAATTTTACGCAGTGTGGGATAAATTTTACAATTGGTTAGAAATTAGAAAGAATAAGAAAATGTCTGAATGATTGTAAATACTATATATAGAATTATATAGAAAAATATGCATGTAGATTGACGTTAAACCGATGTCTCAGGATGAAGAACGTAAATGTATATGTATGTTTTGTATTTAATGTTTTAATAATTCAATAAAAATATTTTTTAAAAAATGATGGGAAGAAAACCAGGGGTGGGTTTCTCCAGGGGTGGGTTCCGGTTTTCTTTGCTGCTGGTTTGCTCAGGGACGTGATGCGCACGCGCTTCATGCACGCACATGCGCAGTACTTAAAAAAAGCTGCGCATGCACAGCAGCTCAAAACAAGAAGGTGGCACCTACAGGAGAACCGGCTTGGGGGCGTGGCAGGCCTGGGTCACTGCTGGTTCTAGCGACCCAGGTCGCAAAGTTACTACCAGTTCTATAGAAATGGTCCAAACCGGGAGGAACCCACCTCTGGGTTTCTCTTACCTTCCCTACCAGTTCGGAAGTGCACACGTTGCATTCGAAGTGCGTGCGCGCATTACATCCAGGTACTGACCCTCTGCGCATGCGCAGAAGCCTTTGCGCATGCGCAGAGGGTTCGTTGCCAGCTGTTTTCAAGCAGCGGCAACCGAGGAACCGGTTCGGGGACGTGGCAAGCCGGCCATCACTACTGGTTCAGCGAACGGGGCCAAATTTCCGCCACCGGCTTACGCAAACTGGTCTGAACCGGTAGCAACCCACCACTGAAGAAAACTATCCCATGAAGTTATTTCCATGGTCCCCTGGCTTGATTTCTGCCCTAGCCCTACAAATTAATTAGGGCAGTTAGCTTCTGTAAAAATAAGGAAGTATTAGGCCTTTATAGTGCACCGGGAAGAATACAGGTAGCCCTTGACTGACAACCATAATGGAGGCCAAAATTTATGTTGCAAAATTAGTGACACGGTTGTTAAGTGAACCTCATTTCCCCATTGACTTTGCTTGTCAGAAGGTCGCAAAAGGGGATCCCATGATTCTGGGACGCTGCAACCCTCATAAATGTGAGTCAGTTGCCCAAGCCTCTGAATGTAAAGCATGTGACCACGGGGATGCTGCCACAGTCATAAGTGTGAAAAGTGGTCGTAAGTCACTTTTTTCAGTGCCGTTGCAACTTCGAACTTTGCAAATCATCACCAAGTGATCTGTTGTAAATCGAGGACTACCTGTAAATGCCCGAGGTTTTCCTTTCATGTAGAGCAGGGATGCTTCCCTACCCCACACCTTGCATTGCAGTTGTCACCTTACATAGCAGATTACAGATAGTCCTTGACCTACGATCAGGATTTAAGCCCAAAATTTCTGTTGCTAAGTGAGATTTATTATTATTTTATTTGTCAAGTGTATATGATAACAAGCAAAGTATACACAAAGTATAAACATGATTGTATATATATATTTATATAATAGTACAAGCATGATTAGGAGTACAAGAATTAAGAATATATGGGTGCAATTGCAAATTCCCCGCGTGCACGCACACACACACCCACTTCCCCGAGCCGTGTGTTGTAAATGGCTTTCATTATAAGTTGCCGACGTGAATGCCGCAGGGAAAGCGGGACTTGTTGAAAAGCGGCTGGCGGAAAAACCTGACAAATGCGCCGTCCCGCGCGAGCATATCTGGGGGCTCTAGTAGACCCATCAATCCAAGCCGGCTGGAGGAGACGATGGGGGAGAGGGGGGGTGTCAGCGTCCCAATCGCCGGCCTCGATTTCCCCGTGTGCAAACCGCACAGCGTGGTAAACAAGCAATTAGCCGACGCGTCCCACCAGGGCCGCACGGAGCCATTCTGCTGGATTTATCCCCGCAATAAACGCGCAAGCGGCCCCAGACGGCAACGGCGCTCGCCTCTTGTCAGGGACCGTCGCGGTCCCACTCCGCTCGTCACGGGGAGCTGCCGCAGGGCCCGCACCGCATGGGCTGCCTCGCAAACGGCTTCCGCCACCCCTGTCATCAATCCCGCCCCGCGTCTGGGATGGCAGGAGATATAAAGGCGCTGCCAGGAGAAGGGAAGCAGGACGGGTGGGGAGCCAGAGAGGCGAGATGAGCAGGGCCTCCACCATGGACGTTTCCCGCCTTTTGCTAGCGCTGGCCTTGCTTCTCTCGGGCAGCCTGAGGTCGGTCCGGAGTCTCGAAGAGGCGCTCGGCTCCCAAGAACTCTTGGTCGAAGAACCCAATGGTTACCCGGAGAGGTTTTTAGACTGGATGGTAAGTTGCCCCCGAGGAAGCAGCCGAGCGGGACGCGGGGACTGTTTCGGTCTTCCATCTGCTTCCCGCCTTTCCTCGAGGGAAAGTTTTAGCCGCAGATTTGGCTGGGGCGTCCGTGGCAAAGCTGTCTTTCCTCCTCCAAACTTTAGACCAGGTGTCTATGGAGAGTCATCCAGGTCATGGTTGTCCCAAAGGTGCTTTTTCAAGAGGCAACTGGACTTTCTGGTTTTTCTTTGAAGACCTTTTGCTTCTCATCCCAGAAGCTTCTTTAGAGCTACATCCGTGACCTGGATGACTCCATAGACATTTAGCTTAGACGGGATGCAAAGTTGCCCTCCTGCTCCCACCACATTTCATCTTTACCACAACCTTGTAATGTGGGTGAAGGAGAAACTAGCCTGAACTTGACCAGAGGAAAGCTTTGCTATAGATGTGCCGACTCCCACTACCCATCACTATAGCCAGGCTGCCCCGACCTATGTTACACCCATCCAAATGGGACAGTCGCTTGCACCTTTCCTACCAACAGAGACAAGGCTAGGGATCCTGGCATCAGCTTGCCAGTTTGGAGGTGAGAAGGTTAGCTGAAGCTCAACCAGGAGAGAAAAAACAAGCCCAACTGTGACAGGTTTATAGCTAATGGCCTTTGCTCAGTTCTATTTCCCAGTCCCAACCATTTTTCTGATATTTTGGGGACTCCCCAAGAAGGACGAAGAAGCATCCTTGTGATCCACCAAGCTCTGGCTAAGCCAGATTTCTTCTTCTAGTTTCTTCTATTATTATTCCTCTTATCTGCTATCAGGTCCGGACTCAAGTAGATGGTCTTAAGAAAGTAGTCATTAATTTTGGCGCTAATAAAGATCTGGGATAATTCAATAGAGCTCTGTCAAAGGAGTACAGTAAACGTCTGCAAAGTGCGTGGAATTATTTGTGGATTAGGGCACATTTATTTTGTGACTACCGTGTTTGCTGTGTATACAACTTAGAATGCTGCAACTTGAGAATTTCAGATTTTTTTGCTAAGCATGATTCCAACAACAAAAGGCGTAAGGAGGTTCAAGTTGGGAGAGCCTGTATGTTGCTGTTCGTCCTCCTTATGCTAGTAACAAGTATCCGTGTTTGCCTATGTATTGTGGACATGTGCTCTAACGAGTGACCACTTGATAAATAGTATACTGTATATATACACCTTGTTTCTGGTGTACCATACTATTTGTGGAAATAACTTCCTACGTGATTTTTTTCACAAGATATGCAGTTGATAAATATGATCTTCAGGATGTTTTTTTAGAGGAATTCTGTTCTTTTTGTTATATGGCTGCTGTTGGGAAAGGAACATGTGGAAAAAGTTCCCTTTAGGAATCTTAAAACTGTCTTGCTGATCAATGGGCACCTTTGGCTGACTAGAATGAAGAGGCTTCTTTGCTTCCTGGTGTCTCTAAGGGCACATTTGCAGCAAGAGAATTTCCAGATTGACATAGCCTGTCATATTCTGATATGGAAGCATCAGTTTACCCAAAAAGTGTCCTTATAAATTCAGGATTGATAGGCAGCCTATAAAGACTCGTAGCGTATTGGGGGCTGAAATAGAAGAGCTACAGATTAGCTGTGCATTTTAAGAAACACGCAAACTGAGCGATTAAAAAAAAACACAATATAGCCAGGATCCAATTCCGAGTAATCTTTCTCTTGTTATAGGTACTGGACAAAAATTAAACCAGAATGTACTTTTAAGATTTACATCTGAAGCAGCCTTGCCCAGCCTGATGCCCTCAAAACATACCATTGCTAACCTGGCTGGGGAGGATGGGAGCTGTAAACATATACAGCTGGAAGATCCCAGGTTGTAAAAGGCTGATCAAAATCTAAAGGCAAGGTATATTTGGCTGGGTTCGCATAACACACTTAATGCATGTTGGGAGTTTGCACAGTACATACACTAACACATTATCTAGGTTTCCCAACACATTAAACTTCCCATCTAACAACAATCAAGGATTAAAACTAACCAAGCTTAACATGTTGCATGAATGCAAACCTTTGATCTTTAACTAACCCGACTAGGCGTATTGTGTGAATCCAGCTACTAGAGTAAAAGCAAAGGGAAGCGGCTGTCTTTATTTTGTTATGGTGCAGGACAGATCTTCTCCAATACATAGGTCTTCAAGCTGAAGCTACAGTCAGCATGCAACACCTACATACTGTTCCTGCTGAGCTGTTGCCATCTTGGGTCTTCATCTGACCTGTTGTACCTCTTAAACTTGGGGCAAACTCTCCTCCTGCCCAATTGCATGCTCTGATGAACTCCAGGCTTTCTTCCTACAGCCACAAGAGGGTGAGGACCACACTGGTCAGAGCTTACCTGATGACCATCTGCTGGGCGTCCTTCTCCGTACATTATTCCATGCTGTGCAGAGACCCGGTCGCAGCCCTTCCTTCCTATTCCAGCCACAGAGGTATGATTGATTACAGGTTTATTAAGTAGAACTATGTATTCAGGTGAAATAGGAGCAAATACGTTGACTTCATGTTTCTGTGCAATTTCAAAGTTTCAATCAGTTTTCTGGATTTGATTTGAAAAACATTTTTTCAGTGGTTGCGTTAGAACATCCAGCTACTCTTCTGCCAAGGCTACTTATGCTTTTCATCCAAATGGTGCGCTGTTTGCAGAGATTTCACTAACCTCTCGTGGCATCATATATTGTAAATATCAGGCAACAGCTTCACAATTTAGAGATAATTAAAGGAGAACAAGAGATGTGTAATTGCTATCCAATTAGAGCTTTCCAAACTGTTTGTGTGTGCGTTTTTGTTCTTTTTTTATGTCCTTACGTGTGCTAGATGAACTAAGGTCAAGTACTAGTTCCAGCTGTAGGAGAAAAATTAATCAAGGTTGTTTTACTTTACTGAATTCCTGGCTTACACCTTTGTACAAACAAGGAATTGTGTTTGAAATAAATTGCTGATTGACTTTCTGTTGTGTTTATTCAGCAATTGAATAGTGTTTATGTTACATCCTGGTTTGAAACTAACAGCAAGGCAGAAATTGGGCAAAATGAAACCGAATTTTGGTTCATTCTTCCTCCAGGCTATGCAAGGAAAAACATGGGGAAATCAGAACGGAGTTCTTTATGCTTCTCTCTGCTGTTGCTACATACATAACTCCTGGCTTACGGGTGCAAATGAATGCTGCCTGTCCAATACAAAGCAGTACTATGAAGTGCACTCAGAACTGAATGAATAAATGATCCATTTGTTGGCATCCCTATTCATGTATAACTCCAGCAAGGGATGCCTTTCATCTTTTCACCTTTCTGTCCTTTAAAAAGAACTAATTACTTCCTGAACCGCAATGCAATTCACTTCAGAGTCAAGTCCTCGAGGCAAATGGTACCCATAATTCATTGCTTCTGAGCTTTCTGGAGTCATTTGACCAGCTACTGCTGGAGATAGGATGATGTATCAGAGGGAATATTACTCTGATTTCCCCAAAGAGGGTCCAGTTTGTCCCTTCAGGCACTGCATTCGCTGTGTTGTTCTCTGCTTCTGATCCTTTCTATAGGTTTGGCCGTGAAGTCAGGACCGGCAGTTTGAGAAGCGCTGGCCGGATCAAACCACGAGCTTGGGATTCTCTGGCCCCTCAGTTTCTGAGTATGGCTGCCCCACAACGCTTTGGCAAGAAAAAATGAAGCTGGAAGTAGCAATCCGGAAAAACTAAACACCAAAAGTAATTGCTTCCTGGATCCTGGCAAACTGGACGGGAGCCACACCTTAATTTTCTGCTTCTTTATTTCTGTGTCTTGTCACTCAGCCTTAGCTGGGTGGCCCATCCCTGTTAAGGACCTGTATTTTATTTGGTGTCAACAATAATAAAACAACATTGTTACATCTTGGAGGATACTGCAGTCCTTTTGTCATGTAGATTAGCAGGTAACTCTCTCTGCAATTGATCTCTTCAGCTACAACCCTCATTAGTCTCAGTCTTCAGGATCATTGAACAGGGATGAGGGGAGATGTACTTCAAAATATCTGCAGTGCTTACTGTTAGGGAATGGTATTCAGTTCTAAGGGAGGAAATGAATGGCACATTTGGAAAAAGAATTAGTGAAAATTATCTTGCCTTCAGAGGTGAGTACATCTATGGTAAGTGAAGTCTGCTTTTATGCAAAGACTTCCTCTTCCTCCTTTATAAAATGCTAAAAAAATTGTCTGTTGGTCACAGTGGTGGTGGATTATTGGCAACGCCTGTCTGGGAGCGAGTCTTTAAAACATTGCAAAATGCAGATTCTCCCCAGAACGGATTTTGCACAATGCATAGAATTCATTACATTGAAAGATTAATACCCTATCCTATACCAGATATGGCCAAAGTAGCTGAATAGTACAGCTCTTAGGATAAAGGATATGTAGCCCAACATCACCTGTAAGCATCAAACTGACACCAGCTGAGCTAGAAAAACACAGTTGCTGTTTACGGGACCACTTACCTGTTCAAATTCTTTCCTTGGGTTGGGGTGGTTGCAGGTACATGCACAATATATCAGAAGGAAATCATTTCTACAAAAATGAGTATTGGTTTGAGGAGACAAGACAATCTTAGAGAAATTAAGTAAAAGGCGAAATTGTTAGAAACTCCGTTTTAAAAAAGAAAAATGCTTTCTGGACATGAGAGGGAGGCTTGAGGGACAATTCAAAATTTCTTTCCATACCTGAGTGGTGCAAATTGGCTTCCCAGGGGTTGCTGGACTTCACTCACCTGGAGAAAGTCTATTGGTCAGTTGTGGGATTTACAGCCTCCGCCCCTTCCTCCCTTGTGATAGAAAATAAGCGTGTGGGCAAGGGGATGCTAACTTTTCACCAAGTGTGCAGGACTGCATCTAAACTAGCAGAGATCACAAATAGCTCAAACAGTCTGAAGGTTTCTGGCTTATGGCATGTGGTGAGGGAGATACAGCTCTCTTGTATGTACATGCCTAGGGGTGTATGGGGTGCTCAGGGAGGGGTAGCACCTCGTGTAGGGGCATGTCGTGTTCTTTTACGGCAGCTCATTTTAGGGCAGCTCGTTCACCTTTGGTCCCCACCTGTCACTCAGCTCTCACCTGTGGCTCCTAGCAGCTGTAGCATGCGCAGCGGCCACACCCTGGGCAACAGCTTCGACAGGCTGGCCAAACCAGGTTGAGAGTAGCCGTTGGGTCATCAACCTTCAGTGAGATAGGGACTTGTCTATCCTGAGCATGTGAAGACAGATTCTGGCGGACTGAGCGGATGAAACCTACTAAAATAGGACAACGGTCATGAAGGCAGTCTCTGCAAGCGATGTGGTACGCTAAGAGCACGGCAAGACACGAAAGACGCCCTGGTCAACCACTGCGCCCAGCTCATCTCCAACTGTCTTGACTCTTGTCCTGCTATTTGGAGCAAGATGGAATCTGGGAAGAGAGAGTGAGGCTGACTATGCGCACCTCTCCCTCACTTTAATCCAATTCACGTGCAAGTCTTGACATCCCCCCAATTGACAGATGTCAAGGTCCTCTTCGAATACCGATAGACGAACATCATCATGTGCATGCCTGATTCCTTTTTAAGAACTGGGGACAAAATAGGACAACTTCATTTTTTTAAAAAATCCCATTTTTTTATTGCAACTCCCAAACATGATAGAAATCAGTCGGTGCTTATGTCCTGGAGAACAACAAGGGTGACCCCGAGTGAGCAAAGAGGCAGGATAGCCTCCAGATGGGTTGTCCTTGCCCCTCAGGAAACAAGGCTCCGTAAACCCCATCACTGCTGCAACTTCGGCCAACTTTTTCAAAGTCTTCCAGTTCAGCCAACCTCTCCCAACCCTCCTCCTTTCTTGCAGCCCCATCAAACTGCCTTCCTGTCACGTCGGTTCATGAGAGGAAAACAAAATGGCCTCCTCAATGGATCTGCAGCATTGCCGGACGCATGCCTCTCACTTGCCTCCAGCCATGATTTTGAGGTACTGAAGGGCATTGCGGGCAGCATCAGCGCGGGCAGCAGTGCGGGAATTGGCTGAGCCGTGGCATACTGTGGCTGGCTGTGTAGATAGCTCCACCAAGCACTGGTAGAGGCCACTTATGCTCGTCTCATCTGTGAGGGGGGAAAAAAACCAATTCTTTTACTCAAACCAGAAAAACAGCAGCCTGCTGCATCTGATCTCATACAGGTAGTCCTCAATTTACAATCATTCATTTAGTGACTGTTCGAAGTTACAACAGCACTAGAAAAAGTAACATGAACATTTTTCACATAACCATTGTAACATCCCCATGGTCACATGATCAAAATTCAGACGGTTGGCAATATTTATGACAGTTGCAATGTCTTGGGATGATGTGATCACTTTCTGCGACCCCCTGACAAGCAAAATCAATGGGGAAACCAGGTTCACTTAACAACTGTGTTACTAACTTACCGTTTTTTTCGGAGTATAAGACGCATCTTTTTCCTCCCTAAAAGAGGCTGAAAATTTGGGTGCGTCTTATACTTCGAATGTAGCTTTTTTGAAGCTTTTTTTCAGCCCTAACAAGGTGCTAACGATCTTCCTGGCTTCCTATTCCCTCCGAAGGTTTTTTTCCTGCCCTAAGTCTTTGCAGGCTTGCTTTCATTCCTACTCCCTCTGAAAAAGTGGTGCTTTTCAGCCCTAAGTCGATGCTAACGATCTTCCTGGCTTGCTGCATTTATTTTTATTCCTACTCCCTCGGAAGCAGTTTTTCCTGCCCTAAGTCTTTGCAGGCTTGCTTTCATTCCTACTCCCTCTGAAAAAGCTGTGCTTTTCAGCCCTAACCAGAGATAAAATAATGTGCTGAAGCTGAACAGACTAAGGACGCTAGCCAGAATAATACCTGATAGGTAGATTCCCCCCCCCTATTTTCCTCCCCCAAAACTAAGGTGCGTCTTATACTCCGAAAAATACAGTAACTGCAGTGATTCACTTAACTGGCAAGAAAGGTAAAATGGGGCAAAACTCACTTAACAACTGATTGTTTAGCAATGGAAATTTTGGCCTCAATTGTAATCAAAGATCAAGGACTACCTATGTACTGTATACTGATTATTCTTAATTCAGATGAAAATATTCTTCAAATAGAAGCAGAGCAACAGATAAACATCTACAAACCTGGCAATTAAAACAAGGTGACAGGACGACAGGAAATTTTCTTGGCACGTAGCTGTGATAGTAAAAGAACTTATAGATTCATCTAGTATGATCAATGGCAATTTATCCCAGCCTATCAAATTAAATGGCAACTATTTGATCCTGCTTTTGAGAGTTTCACTAGGGAACCTGGTGAGTTACTGTAGCACGGTGATGTTAATAGTGTTAAAATTTTGCTACAGTCGTGTACATGCCAGGCAGCCTAAGGAAGGGATGGGGAACAAGTTGACTTCTGGATACGGATGAATTGCAAATTCCAGGTGGCTTAACTACTATGGACATGTTGCAAGATACTCACGACTTGTAATTCTCATCCAGAAATCTGGGGAAGGCAAACCTATTCTCAAATGAAACACCAGGATGTGTGCAATACAGCAAAATGTCTAATCATTAAAGTGACCCTTTTTCCATTTCTATTACTCCTTCTAATCTTAAATGTTTTGGGAAAACCCAATCTTAACAGACAGAATAGATTTGTCAACTGTGTTTCTGTAGCGCTGAAGTACATATTTCCATTCTTGTTTTGAAACTACTTTTAGAAATGATGCATTAGTTTAGTACAATGTAATATAATTTTGCTTATTGAATTAGAATTTAAATTAGATATTTTAAAATTTCATTCTGCTCAAGAGCAAATACACGATCCTTGTAGAGCTAAAGTCTGCATTGTATAATGACCATTGCCCTTTATAAAAAGCAAACAGGAGCAGCCTGCTTAAGTTCATTGTATAATGCTGTCATTCCTAAAAGATAGCAGGGCATACTTGTCAAAATAGACGAACAAAGATCTGCCTGACTTGGTGATCATTTCAATATTTTCCTCTTTTACACCTCATAAATATATACCTAAATTAAAGCAGACCAACATTGAAGTACCAAATTCCTGACCTTGTCTGGTTTGGGTTCCAAGTCAATATTTCTCTTTCATGAAGCCAAACATTGATGTGTGACCCATGTAGATCCAAGCTCACCCAAGTTCTCTCTGACTTTAAAGGATAATTCTAAGCTTGCCTGGCCACATTTGCTTTCAGCCACCCAGTTGCTCACTGTGCAATCGGAAAACACAAAGTTGCATTTGTAAATGGACAAATAAATAAGGTCATCATCATTGAGTGTCTACAGTTGGAACCAGCAACTCAGTCATTAAGCGAAGCAGATGGTAAATGAAACCGCTCCTGTGCTTACTTCAGCTTTCCTTTATTTTACAGACCTGCAAAGGTCCTAAATCCAAGGACTGGTTGTAAAGGTACTTTTTTTATCAGCGTTGTAAAACGGGTCACTAAATGAGGACTGCCTGCAGTGCACAGGAGGGAGGAGAAAATTCACACAACCTTTATTAACTCTAATCTCTGCCTCATTCCTTACCAATATCAAGGTAGCTGATATCAAAACTCTGCTCTTCGGAGAGTTCTTTCAAGAGGTTGCAGAACCCGGTATTGAAGATTCGGTGGTTTTTCAGATGAAGGATCTTCTCTCCCACTGAGTTGCGCAGGGAATCCCAGGTACAACCGGATCCCCGACTTTTCATCCCGTCCAGTTTGGTTCCTGCAATCTAAATAGGAAAAAGTGTTCACGGAGGTTCTGTTTCTTTCACAGATTTCAGCATACAGTAGTTAATAGTCCTCCTTCTGCTGTTACACAATTATCCTTAGTTTTCTGTCTTTATTCTTTACTAAAATTTCTAAAGAACCCAGGAGTGTTACCAGCCCTTCATCTAAAAATCAGCAGCTACCTCTCTGCAGGATCTGGGAGTGGGAATTGCTTGTCCTGTCTTAAGTTAGCAGATTACAGTACTCCAAGTTCTAACATTCAAGATGCCCAAGACGCAGAAATCTGACAACGTAACTGAGAACAAGGATCTTACAGCATCAAGGAGAAATGCAACAGTGCCCTTTGAACCCAGATCCCAACGCATTCTGGGAAATGCAGGCCATATTTCTGAGTCCAATGACTTTTATGTGGACGCCAAACTTTTGAGGTCCATGGATGGCGAACTGCAGAGAGTATATATTCTGTTCTTAGATTGGATGACTGAGCAGAATTCACCCCAGATATTTTGCTACTTAAGGCAAAGACAAAAGATTTACTCCATCCCATTAAGAAGGAAACTGGTATTCAAATATAAGCCATAAGGCTGCCCAGCATAGCACTTCATTACCTTCTTCCTCTTCCTTTCTGCCCATATAAGAATACTTCTGCACATACACAAAAGCCCAGAAAATGGAAGGGCGAATCTTTAGCCTTGTTCTAACCATAAGTCAGAAGAGAAGAGGAGAAGAATCCACCAGTCCTCAGTTGCACATTCAAAGGACACCAGTTTATGCTATTTTTTCTATTATATTGGTCGACTAGTTTCCACAATTTGTTGAAAACAATGCATGGGATGTTTCTGGCTCACGGGAAACCTCCAAAATTGCCACTAAGGGACAGAAACTGATGTACACGTCATGTTCATCTTGTGTGCCCATTGCATCTATTTTTGGACAAGCAGGACCTCCTGATGGTGGAGCCCTAGTCACCCACAGGTAGGCTACTGCAATCTGCCTTACATGAAGGCTGCCCTTGCAGGCTACTCAAAAGCTACAACTATGGAGTCCAGACTAAAACAGTAGAAGCTGTAACGGGCATGTCTCAATGATGTATGACGAAATGTGGCAGAACCATCAGCAGAAGGGGAGGGAGACCTTCTAGGGGGAGAAAAGAGGCATTCCAATTTAGAGTCTGTTGGGAGGCGAAACATCTGCGGTCAAACCCTCAGGTCAACATCTGCAATTTCCCAAGGGAAGGCAAATCGTCTAGTGAGATTCTTGTAATATAATGATCAACAATAAAATATCTATTTGGACTAATCCATGAGTGGTTCTGATTGTTTGTGCCTGTTACCACGGGACATTGCCCCTCTGCAAGCTGCACTGGTTGCCAGTAGGCATCTGGGTGCAATTCAAGATCCTGGTTACCACCTATACAGCTGGACTACCTGAGGGATCACTTTCTCTTATGGTTTTTGCCTGTCTGGGATAAACAGCAGATAACTGAAGAGAATGGATATGCCCTGGGCTCCCTCAATTAAACAATCCATTGCGTTAGGACCACACTTTCTTGTTTTGGTGCCTTCCCTCTGGAACAGCATCCCTCTAGAGCCATGATTGCGAACCTATGGCAGGCATGCCAGAGGTGGCACCCAGCGCCCTCTCTGGGCACGCGAGCCATAGGTTCGCCATCAGCTCAGCTCTGCCGTGCATGCGTGCGCGCCTCCCGCCGGCCAGCTGGTCTTCAGGTCTCTGCTGTGCATGCGCAGGGCACATGCAGGGGCGCACGCATGTGTGGGGCGCGAGCCGCACGCAGGGGGCGCATGCACGCAGGGGACGGCACATGTGGAAGCATGCGCATGGGGGCGCATGTGCAGGTGCTGCGTGTGCATTCATTATGCACACGCAGTCATGCACACGTGTGCATTCAGGCATGTGTGCGCATTTGGGCACTCAGTCCAGAAAAGGTTAGCCATCACTGCTCTAGAGATTCATTTGGCTGACACTGTGATTTTGCCCCCCAGGCCTTGGGTTAAGTTGGGTGCTGACCCCTTATACAATTTCATTTGTGCCATGGGATTGTCTTTTCCCAAGGTACATGTGTGCTTCTTATTGTCTCTTCTTTATTATTATTATTTTACTTTCAGAGGAGCAGGATAGCCTTCTTAATCCATAGAGAATTTATTACATTCTTGAGAAATTACTAACAACATTTAAAACCAGTTTAATATTTCTCTTATCTAATTTTTGGGAGTGTGGCCCGGTGCAAGCCAAAATGCAGACCAAAGTCGTGAAGAAGTTTTACATCCTTGAGATAAATTTTTGCAGACCCATAGGAGGTGGCTCGTAGCAAGCTACTACCGTTAACAATGCCAGGGTTGGCATACGCTTCGGAATGAATCTTGGGCAGAGTATTTGCTATTTACTGAGTTTTACATCTGCTTTTTGGAACAGTTGTTTTGCATTTTTGCAGGATTATCTGTGAACCGACTTCTTAGTTTAAATGAAAACACACCCACATTTAGACTTTGGTCTTTTTCTCTCTATTTTTCATTGTCACTTCAAGACTCACAATAGAAAACTGGTCCTCTTCCATTTCAGCCTCACTCCCCTCCCGTGGATCCAGAGGAACGTTGTGGATCCGAACCAGCATCTTTGCTGCAGCGTTGCGTTTGGCTAGTTTTTTCGAAGTGCCACTCCCTGGAGGGAAAAGAAAAGTTGGAATGGCAATTTGAAAACAGGACTGATATATTGATCCTAAACTAAATTCACCCCAAACGCTGACTATACAGCCATAGGTTATAAAGATTTGGTTTTTTAAGACCTTTCAGCCAGCTCCCTAGAAGGTCTTATACTGTACATTCCTGTATCTTTAATTGGGCGTGAGTGAGTGAAGGATGCTTTTGTGCATTGCCTTTTGATTTCCCCCATCTTGTTTTATAAGGGCACCATTCCTCCTTTCACTTTAGGCCTGTTATTGGGAAGTTCCCCACTCTTTTGAAAAGCCTTTAAAAATCCCAGTGGGATTGCTGAAGAAACAAGTCAACAACATCTACACAATAAAAAAGGAATTAAAAACTAAGCAGATTAATCATAGATGTATTTAAATTCTTTGCTAACAACTTATGATAGTTATTTATTTAGTGTATGACATATCATACATGGACTTGCAATATATATTAAGATTTCACCTAGATTAAAAAAAACCACGGTAAAATATGAATGTTAAAAGGTTCTATATTCAGCCTAGGCCATCTAACCATTGAAGCACAGCATTTATATATTAAAAAAAGATACTGGACTTCCGGTTTTGGAGCGCTTCATCGCAGACATCCCTCGTTGGATGCCTTTCCGATCTTTGTTAAAAGCCGCCAGAACAGCTGTCTGGCGGCTTTAAAATCTCTTCCCCGGGCAAAGGGGAGAGATGAGAGCCTGACAGGAGGGGTAGAGCCCCCCCAGCGCCTTAGGAGCCATCTGTAGGGCGCGAAGGGAGAGCTCCCCATGCAGCCTGTCTCCAGCTCCGAAGATCCGGAAACCTCTGCCTTTGCAGAGCTAGATGGAGTGACCAGCCGCTGCTTCAAAAATGGGATTTATAACTACATTTAAACTATAGAAGCAGACAGAGAGAAACAGGCGTGAGATGGGCAAGTACTGAAACTTCTTTTTTTCCTTTTTTTTTCAACTCCTGGGTAAGCTTTCACTTCGGCAAGGGAACAAAGGAAACAGAGTAACAATATGGCGATTGAGAAGTGAAAGTGACTTTCGTTTCCCCAGAGGCTTTTTTTTTTTTCTTTCTCTCTCTCTTATGGAAACTTTTAACTTGGAAAAATGGTTTTTTCTTTCTCTGTCTCCTAACTCTGGATTAAAGTTATAATAGAAATATTTTCAATAATAAAAGACTATCTGATTTTTAAACTGGAAAGAACTTTAATCAGGCATCTGGCTTTCTTTCTTTTTTGTACTCTTTTGAAACACCAATGGCTTCAAAGTTTGGAAAGACTGTTTTGACTAAAAGAAATGACTATTCATCTGGATATATTTCTAAAATGCAACTTAACACTGAGCTAACACCTCCACAGCTTTTGACACCTGAAAATTTATTAAATAATTTAAAGATTATGAAACATGAACTTACTTTGGAATTTAACCAGAAAATAAGTGAGATAGACCATAAGATGCAGGCTGCTTTGAAGAATATGAATCAACAACTAAGATTTGATGTGTTAGAGGTTTGCAAAGGCTTAGCAACAAATATTGAAGTTTTGGCAGAACGTATTGAAACAAATAAACAAGCTTTGGCAACTTCGGTGAATTACATAGATAAAATCCAAAATGACATTGCAAATTTTGAAAAAGAGGTCTTAATGACTCAGTTCAGATCTATGGAAGTTGCTATAAGGATTAGAGGTTTGAAAGAAGGATTATATGAAAATTTAAAAGGCAGGATGGTTGACATATTGGATCAGGTGTCTGGAATTTCTAAAGCGGAATTGGCTACACAAATCGACAAAACATATAGAATCAACTCGTGGTACGCCAAACAAAAGCATCTACCAAGGGATATTGTCATATATTTTACCACAAGAGCTCTACGGAACAGAATTATACAAGCAACGTTTAACAATAATCTTATGGTGAATGGTCAGGAACTAAAGATTTGGAAAGAAATCCCCTCTAAAATGCTTAAAGCCAGGAAAAGCTATACTTTTTTGATTGATGAATTTAAGAGATTAAATTTACAATATAAATGGGAAGCACCAGTTGGAGTAGCAGTGAAATTTTCTGGAAAAAGATACCGGCTCAACACGATAAAAAAAGCTACTGAATTTTATGTCAATGTTCTAAAGGCTGATATATCCAAGATTCCAGAGGAAGGGTGTATGAAAATAAAAGAGGAGGAGGAGGGGAAGCCACCTTCGATGGATCAAAAAGAAATAGACTCAAAAATCCAAAAGGAGTGCCTGAATCAGATAGCTGGGGAAAAGGAGATGGAGGTTTGGGAGCAGACGGGAGACGACTCGACAAATTTGAATTTATTGAACTACTAAAAGATGAACTATCAAGATACAAAACGATGTGATGTTGAAATATATTGGATGGATAGAGACTAACATGATTGTATTTTTTCTTTTCCCTATCTAATGATTACTTATGCAATATTTAGTTAAGTTTTATATAATTTTGAGGTTATTTTTAATGTTGATAATATTAGATATATATAGTTTGTTGAAGATTTGTTTATTGTTTATTCTTCTTTTATTTTCTTTTTTTGTTTATTGAAGTTAGCGAATTAATTTAGAATAATATTATCTTATTAATATCATGATGAAATTTAATATTTGATGATCACTTATGTAACATTTAGTTAAGTTTTATCTTAGAGGTTATTTCTAATGTCAATAATATTAGTTTAAGATTTGTGTATTTTATATTTAGTTATTACTTATGTAACATTTACCTTGTATAAGACAGAGGACTGAAGGGAGGAGGTAGGAGGTTTGTTTGTTTGTAGTGTTAAAGAGTTTTCTCTTTCTTTCTTTCTTTTTTTTTATTCTCTTTCTTTTTTTTCTCTCTCTTTTTTGTATCTTTATTATTGTATACAAATGTGATATATTAGTACTGTATAGTTTGGAGTTGAAGTTTTTTTAAAAATAGTGTTCTTTTTTTCCTTTTTCCTTTTTCTTTTTATTAACAATTTAAACTTATTATTATGCCCTGTATTATCTCTGGGAAGTCCGGGGGGGGGGGAGGTGGGGAGGGAAGGGGGTGGGTTTGGGGGGGGGAAACAAAAATGTTTGTACTTTAGATTTAATATTTTGTTACCACTTATGTAAGTTTGTACTAATAAAACTTTTTTGAGAAAAAAAAAAAAAAAAAAAAAAGATACTGGACCAGTATATGCCCTCACCTTACAGCTGGTCACGATACGATCTACAGTTTGACATGGGACCCTGCAGTCACACTGAAGGGAGGATACTATGCTCCTTTTATACAATGTCTATCTTATGATAGCATACCTATTTCAATAAACCTTTCAACACGACAAGTCATGGTGAATTCCTTGCGGTGTGCTGGCCCGGATTCCTGGGTGACGGTGTATTCTGGGAGTCGCCAGCCCTTCTGCACCACCAGTTCCTGGGGAAAAGAGGCAGATTAGAAAAAACATTCCTCCCTGGATTCTTAATGCGAGTGGCAGGTCTGGTCCCTATTGTTCTTTTGGTATTTGCAAAGAAACAACTTACTGTATTTAGAAACTCCAGTATATAGAGTATATAGTATAATGCAACCATCAATTAGTATAATGGTTGCATTAAGTTAACATACATTTGGCTGATAACTGGGAGAAGACTCAAGCCAGCATTAAAATAATCTTTGCTATGGTCAAATATGGTTACCACCAGGAGCCGTGGTGGCGCAGTGATTACAATGCAGTATTGCTGCAGGCTACTTCTGCTGACTGCCGATTGCCAGCAGTTCGGCAGTTCGAATGTCACCAGGCTCAAGGTTGACTCAGCCTTCCATCCTTCCGAGGTGGGTAAAATGAGGACCCAGATTGTTGGGGGCAATATGCTGACTCTGTAAACCGCTTAGAGAGGGCTGTAAAAGTACTGTGAAGCAGTATATAAGCCTAAGTGCTATTGCTATTGCTACAGGTTGGATCAAGACAACTTGGAAAGCTAGGGCCACAGTAAATGGATTTTACTTACAATATGAGGGCTGTGAAAACTGATTTAATTTACCATTGACCTTTGGAGATGAGGCATGTGACGGATTTCCTCATTTGTGACTGGTTTTATTCCAGAGCTGCAGCAACCCCATGTTCCTTCTGACTAAAAAGCATGATCCCGTAAATTGACAGGTTGTTTTCCTAAAATAGTTCTTGGGCCTTCCTCCAAAACTGCTCCATCACCTGAGAATCTTGGCGAAGTACTGGAGAGGATCAGATGGATGTGACTATGTGGTTGAGTCCCTATTCCTGCCCTCTAAATGTTGGCTAACGTCTCATTTTTTAAAAACCAGGGTCTTGAGAGCACTGAAATTAGGTCAGGTGTTCTTGTCTCAGCAAAAGATGAAGTGAAAGGAAGGAGAGGGCCTGAAGTGCCTGGAGAATCAATGTCAGACATGCAGCTTGCATGCCGGCAGCATAGATCGGTGGTTTCTGTTACAAAGCCTGATGCTGAAAGAGGAAACTACAGGTAGTCCTCAACTTATGACCACAATTGAGCCCAAAATGTATGTTGCTAAGTGAAAAATTTGTTAAGTGAGTTTTGCCCCATTTTACGACTTGTCTTGCCACAGTTGTTAAGGGAATCCCTGAAGTTGTTCAATTAGCAACCTGGTTGTGAAGTGAACCTGGCTTCCCCCATTGACTTTGCTTGTCAGAATGTGGCAAAAGATGGTCACATGACCCTGGGACACTGCAACCGTCATAAACGTGAGTCAGTTGTCAAGCACCCGAACATAAATCACGTGACAATGGGGATGCTGCAACAGTCGTAAGTCTGAAAAACAGTCGTCGCTTTTTTCAGTGCCGTTGTAACTTTGAACGGTTACTAAGCAAACTATTGTAAGTCGAGGACTACCTATATACTAGAACCTGCATCCATGTGAGTTTTCACTTCCCTTTCTTGGTGTTTACCAATACCAATCTGTATTATGGAAATTGTATTCAGTGCAGTGGGACAGCAACCAAATTGAGGGAAGCTGATCAATGCTGTCAGCAGAAAGTACCTCAGGTTGCAAATATTATCGCAGCCAAGAAAAATGCTTACCTGTAAGGCTCCAACTGGATTGCACTCAGATTGTTGTGGGGATACTGGGGATTTTATGTCCAGCGGAGAACTTCTGAGTAAAAGATGACACAAAATTAAAAATTCTTCTCCCCCAAAGTCTTGGTAACTCAGATACCCCATGCACACTTGCCCACTGCTAATTAAAGGCACAGTAATTTTTTCCCCCCAGGGAGCTGCCTGAAGGGCCCTCAGAAAGAAAAGCTTTGCCTGGAATCTACATTTGACTGCAAAGAAAAGTATAAGCCAATCAATCTAGGTGTCAACTCGCAAAGCTTCCCTAACCATCCCCGAGTTGCCATAGGCAGGGGGATGGGGAATCGAGCCTCGCAGCTGCATCGAGGAATTTGCACCTCAGTCAAAACAACGCACATCCTAGCCGGCCAAAGTCAAAGCCATCTCCACAGAAACCAGTACCGGATCTACGACCCGCGAAATTGCTTCGTTGGGGGAATGTGACTGATGACACACGTTGGGGGGAGGGGGAAACAGGGTCAGAGGCAAGGCACGAACTGAGTGGGGTCAGAGCTGGCTTCACTAGGTCCGTGTCAACATGGCGCTCCTAATAAATAACAGGATTTTTCTTGAAAACTGGTTTGAGGCTCCTGCTTTTATTTGGGCAGGTCGGAACCCTGACACCAGGTTGGAGGGGAAAGTTCATTCAAGGTAAACAGGTGTGTTTTACATAAAGTGAATCAGATAAGAACCACTTGCTGGTATTTCCAACAGCAAGTGTTTTCGCTTCAGTAATTATCCCATTACCTTGGAGAGGCTGCTGGTAGGATGGGTACAGGCACATCCACCGGAGCAGTGGTCAGAGCCAAGGGCTCTAGAGAAAGAGAGCTTGAAAATACAAGGTGAAAATATTAAAGCACGTTCAGTAGCAGAAATCCATACAGTGGGGAAAGCTTTTGAAATGAAATCAGAGATTGCCAATCTTGAATTGCAGAATCTACTTTATTACTTTTGTCCTTCCAGAATATTTCCTCTACCCAAGCTCCCTTTTATTGCTTAATGTCTGCCTGTTAAATTACTCTAATCCCATAATAACGGATTTATACAACCTGCTGAGACAAAGGTTTCTATCTGGTGTCTGGTTCAATATGTTGTGTGAACCCAGCCATTCTATTCGTTTTATGGTTCAGTGTATTGCGTGAACCCAGAAATTGAGTTAGTTCAGTAGTTAATTCAGCCGACTGGTAGTGTAAACAGCAGCCTGTAGATCCATGTGCTGAATAAACTTAGTGTTCATTCAGCAGCACACAGTATAACATGAAAAAATGAAATCTCAATGTGACTTGCAGTAGAGCTTGATCAATGATATTTCACACTTTGGCCCAGTAAAAGCCAAGTATTATGATGCAAAGTGAAAACATACATGGAAAAAGTTCAGAGTGCAGATTTAAAACAAATATTTTCAAATAATGTTTAATGTTTTGAACAATGCAACAAATATATTGCAGCCTTACCTAATTCCAGCACTTGGTTACCAATTTGTCAAAATAGAACTAGTTCTCTTTTAATAATGAATAAATGCAGAATACCGGTGGAAATATAGCATTGCCAGTAGAATTGTAATACTGTGGCAGAACAACCAACCTAGAGGTTTGCTCATCTGTGGGGCATGGAGAACACAGAGATCATTTAAGCCCTTTAAAGCTCTGCAGTCCTTTTGGTCTTTGGTAGCTTGCTCAAATATTAGTATATCAGGGGCTTTGGTAGCTTGCAAAAATATTAGTATATCAGGGGCTTATTAACCTGCCCATCATCACCAATAGTAAGAAAATCCCCATCTTTATCCAAACTGGACACAAATTTAAGTTTTTGAGATAAACAAAATATAAACAGTACTAGAGATAGAGGATGCCCTGATAATTCTTAAAGAGCATCTGGGATCTCTAGAACTATCCCAAGCAGGCAAATCCCTCACCTGGCTTCATCCAGCGGTGTCGGCTCTAACATGTTTCCTCCCTTCAGGAGCCTGAGTGCTACTTCTGCCGCCTTATGTTTGGCAGCTTTTTTGCTAGGTCCTTGGCCTGAAAATAGGAAGGAAAGAGATGCCGCTACCAAGCCAAAGTCAGAATGAGAACTTCTAAGAGTGAAACATTTATTATTTCCTGCCACATGGTGGAAACCAAAGGGGCATACATGGGGATCCCTGAAATTTTCCATAGGCCTGGCCTAGCCCTACATAGCTTTAGTAGGGAGGAGTTAAACAGGTTACAGGAGGGATTCCCAAACTGGGGCTCAGGACATCCCCACCCACCCCAAGGAAGAATTGCAAATAACTTGGGGGAGGTCATACTTTTTTTAAAAAAAAACCTGAATAGACTTGTGCAGACAAAGTAGGAGCATTATAACTCATTCTGGGCCTCCTTTCTCATTTTGCCTAGCACACTGTGCAATTGCAATACAACAAAGTTTAAAAGCTGCTGTGATAGATACATTAAAAATGTATATTTTTATTAAATGCTCATTTTATTACAAGCAATCTATTTATTCTTTATCCTATCCTAACATCAATTAAATCATTAGTTTTATTCAAAAGGAAGTCGCACATACTCATTGAACAATTCAGGGGGTCAAAGGATCACGAAGTTGGAGAGCCACTGGGCTATGGTGTAGAGCTACCAGTTCTGGACTGCAAAAATCCACCAGTAACCACCAGGGGACATTTGTATTTTTACAGGGAGAACCTGAGGGATCTATTATTACAGATGTTTTTTTAAGAATTATTCCCAAGTCTAAATGATATTGTGAATTGCGACACAATTTAAGGCAAAATCAGCAAATTTTTACTGGTTACAATATATATATTTGTTCTATCTCACATGCCCACACACACATACATATCATCCACACTTACTCACATCCTTCTCAACTAGGCTGGCACCACTAGCCAGAGGGGCAGAAGTCTGGATCCAAAGATAACTCAAAGAGTAAGGGCTTCAGGACCCCTTTTAATCCTCCAAAGTCCTTGTGTCAAGATTGAACCGCTTTGCCTTTTTCAAAGTTTAATGCGTCTCAACTTGCCAATGAATTGGGGGGATGATGAGAATGTATGCAGAGATTGTGAGAGCATGGAAACCATCAAGGTCACCACTGCAGGTGCTGGACAAAGAGATGGAATGTTCCCATAACAAACGGACATCTCATAATTGGACAATGTGATCACCCAGGGGTGGGGAAATGGGGACGCTATTGTTTAACTAGGCAAGCAGTTGCACAGGGAAACCAGAACTGGTTTTGATTCTTCAGTACCAATATGGTATATCCAATAAAGTTTTACATTTGGGAATTCAAAGCTCCTAAGTGTTTTCTTGATTTGGGTTCACTAGTTGGACAATTGACATCTTGCTTTGTTAATTCACAAGTCTGGTAGCTGTTAGCAGGACTTGGGGAGGGATTTTCCATGTGCTCAGGCCCAATTTCTTTTGTCTGATTCAAGTGACATTTTCCCCCTAGGTTTCCTTAATGACTGAGTTCCTTCTTAATTACTTCCCCTAAGGATTTTTTAGAGAAAAGTCCTTGCTTTTGTCTACTCTGCTTAATTAAGTACCTACTTTTCATATTTAGGTATGGCAGCTTCAGCCTAGTCTCACAAAGACCAATGAAAAATAAGGTAAACTGGTTCATCAGTATACTTATTCTTTACCGCAACTAACCGGTGCAGCTGATGTCACCAACTGTGACACGAAAGGTGAAGTTGGGCTGATGTGCTTGTCCTTCAGCTTTCAGTAAGTCATAGACAGGTGTTTTGCCTATGCGTGTCCCATACTCTTGTAGCAGGCTGATCGGGGTCTTGCCAGGATTGGACGCCAGCATTTGCTCTATACTGAGGGAAGCATGGAGATTGAGATGAATATTATTCTTGCCTGTTTTCAATGTTTCTGTATCTGCTGTGGTCTCATACTTTACAGCAACTTTTCCCAACCTGATACCCTCCAGATATATTGGGGAACAACTTTGACTCCCCAGCTAGCACAATTTACCAGAAGTGTTAAAAGGTGTAGCTCAATATACATGGATAGCACCAGATTGAGGAATACTATTCTATAACAAAGAATGATCATCTTTCTTACAAGCCCATTCCAAAATATCTCCATCTTTACACTGACAGAAGCAACTAAATTTCCATAGGGAAATGACATTAGGATTAAACTCTTCATTAAAAGATTTACTACAAAATGAACTCTCCCATCTTCATCTGTAGAAAAATCCAATGAGAATAGAGTAAACTCAAGTAGAATAGAAACCACAAATTTACACCCCTATGACTGCTTTGATTAAACATGGTGCTATCATTTATTTCTGGTGCACAGAAATCAATATGACACCACATAAGCCAGTGTTTTGGAACCAACTGGACCACAGTCCAAGAAACCTATTTATTGAAGTATATTTGCCCACATAGTATGGCTGTATTGCTGTTATCCTTCTCGTCTGTTCCACTATCTTCTCTTATTGGTATAATTGTATTATGATTATTTTGTTATTCTGAGTATTATTACTTTGTTGTTTTGCATGTACACTAAGAGCTTATGCACCAGAGACAAATTCTTTGTGCATTTAATTGCACTTGACCAATAAAGTGCTCTATTTTTATTCAGTCCTATTCCTGCTTTTAAGGCAGTAAGGTTGAAGATATCCTCAAGTTTAAGCTTCAATCCTGGTGACAATATGGACTAAATTATACTGTTTTCTTAAGTATGGAAGTTGAGCTTTCCTGGTGGCCTTTCATCCAAGAACTACCAGGCCCATCCCTGCTTATCTTCTAAGCCCAGACAAACCGCATGGGAATAGCACACACAACGACAGTATACATTATGAATTATCACATCAGCTAAACCTCTGTCCCATGTATTAAAAAGAAAAGTGCAGATTCTGTTTAATTCAAAGCTCTGTCCCATTCTTCCCTGACCCCTCTCCCCCCTCCCACACACACACAACTTTTGCTTTCCTTCTGCTGATCAGGAATGTCACAGAGAACTCAACCGTCCCGTGACCCCAAGAAGGGACAGCAGCCATAACAAAGTTTAACAGTGCCATGCCAAGCCTAGGTAGGACTTCAGTTCTCATCATCCTTAGCCAGCGGCATGCTGGGGGTGTTAACTAAACTAACGAGATGGTTTCTTTTCCCACGAACGCATGGATGCTGGCTGTCCAAGGCCCAGGATATCTCGCCCCGAACACGCCTTATACTGCAGCACGGTGACCGTTGGCAGATTGGGCCTTGGCTGGGGCCCTTTGGATCGTCGCAAGGGCACCCGAAACGCGGTCCTTGAGGAAGGGGGTGCAAGGGGCGGGGCTTGCCCCTTCGTCTCTTAGCAACGGTCCCAAAGAGGCGGTGTTATTCACCAGGGGAAGCTGCCGCAGCTCCTCGGGCTCCCGCAAGGCTCCTCCGCCTCCTCCTCCTCGCTCATTCCCTCCTCCTGCCCCGCCGCCGCCGCCACCACAACTCCTTCCACCCTCCAGTCCGGCTCACAAAGGCCGGGAGAGAGGAAGCGATAGTCTCCTGTCGCCTCGAAAATGCTACGAGGCGCATCCTGGATGCTGGAGTCCACACGAAGACTACCGCCACAAGGCAACATTGACCAGAAGACTACGCATCCCGTAAGACTTTGCAGCACCGGGGAGGAGCAGAGCGGCTTCCCTCTCGATACGCTTCAATGCATTGTGGTTGCTCCAGTGCACGCTGGGAGTCGTAGTTCTCCTGTTGTAAATTTCCAAGCTGTAACATGGGCCATGGACATTATAAATCCCCAAAGGACGGAGGCGCGGTTCGAGGAGGAATAGTTTTGCCATTACTAGTAAAAATGCGAATAATAACACATTAAGATGATTGAAACCTGTCTGGCATCACTTTTTTTTAGCTCTAATCCCTTCCCACATCTCTCACCCAATTGCTTAACAACGAAGGATGATCCTGCAGTTATAATTCCATAACCACATAAGATTGATATGTTGATTGATTTTTAATTTTTATTTATTTATTTAATTTGTATTTATTTTTGTTTGCTTGTTTCTTTGCTTGTTTCTTTATTGGCTATGCTTGCATGGCATACGTATTCATATTTACCGGTAAGTGAACCCATGTTCTGGGTTCATTGAATGATGAAATAAGTATGTTTGGGTTCATTCAGGGCATGTAAATGTAAATTTAACCTTTTTGTTATTTTGTGTTGTTCAAAACGTAGCTATGAATGGAAATACATCATTTGCTGAAGTTCTGCAAATCCAGTAACTTCGGCTTCCCTATTTTTACATCCAAATATATAGAGCTCATGTAGTGTGCCCTTGGGAAGATGGTACATAGCATTAACAATGTTAAAGATACGTTTCTGCCAAAAAAAAAAAGTCTTGCAGTTTTAAACATATAGATTAGGAATTTTTTTAAAAAAAATCAGAGATAAAAGGGAATACCAAAAATATGACCTTAGTAATAATTCATGACTAATTTTTAAAAGAAGGCTGGATTTTTCAATTGGAAACAAAATAACGTAGGTTGAAGGATATGATACTGAACATAGAGAAACCGTCTGCTATATTATATATATATATGCACAACTTGTTTAGTTATACGCTGCTTAGGCATCAGGTCAGCATCGGACACAGGCAGTCAAATATTGTGACACATATTGTGCAGAAGAATGAATTTTGGTTCAGCTTATGGGTCAGATACAAGTCAGTATTTCTTTTATCTTTAGGACAGCTTTCCCTATTAACTGATTTAAAAGATTAGATGAAAACACATTCCAAGGTATGGGAGCCTATTTAATAGAATCTGGTTTCTCTAAGCTAGAACTATCAATCTAAATTACTACTGTAGAAGTCAACCAGATATTTGTAGTCCAGATCTGCTAGTCTAGCTCACTGATGGCAAACATTTTGGGCCCAGCATGTTAAAATTACGAATATGCCTAACTTGACTCTACTGGCATGTCAGACCCCCGCCCCCACAAAGGGGAAAATTCTTTCTATATTCGTGTATAGTTCAACACACTTGTTCATACAAATGAAAAAACTGATTTCATACAAACACTGATACAGGTAGTCCACTTAATGACCATTCAAAGGTACAACGGCACTGAAAAAAGTGACTTATGACCATTTTCACACTTATGACCATTGCAGCATCTACATTTGGATGCTTGGCAACCGACTCACATTTATGACGGTTGCAGTGTGCCGGGGTCATGTGATCCCCTTTTGCAACCTTCTGACAAGCAAAATCAATCGGGAAGCCAGGTTCACTTAGCAACCAGGTTACTAATTTAACAATTGCAGTGATTCACTTAACAAATGTGGCAAGAAAAGTCATAAAATGGGACAAAACTCACTTAACAAATTTCTCACTTAGCAACATAAATTTTGGGGTCAATTGTGGTCATAAGTTGAGGACTACCTGTAGTGCGCTCATTTTTAACTCTGTGGCTGCAGGTATCCTCTGGACTTGCATCTTGAAAATGATCTTCACTGCACAAACAACCACTCTGTGCAGTGGTTGGAAGACACCTGATCTGTGTGGCTGTCATGTTTCTATCATATTTTGTAAGCTGTCCTCTCTTTCCTGTCACCACCGATCACAATTCTGAAGATGAACAGATCATGTGCTGATATCAATGGGGAGAATCCATTTTAAGCTTTGGGTAGTGCAGGATCTCATATTTCTTGTATTTGTGTTCATTCAAACAGGGAAAATAGTTGTCAGATTTTGATGGATGCTGACATGTCACCCAAAAACAAAATGTATCAACTTTGACAAGCATATCATAGGTTCGTCATCACTGTCCTAACTCTAGTGGTCACTCCCCAAATGCCATGTTATTGTGCAAATAATAGTTTAGTAATTAGTTGCTCAGTCTTCAAGGAATATATCATGTGGGAGTGCATGTCTAAGGATATGATGCCACTTTTAGCCATGATTACAGGATAAATCTCACAAAACTCAGTGGGACCCAAAAGTGCCTTTCTTGATTCGTTTATCAGGATTCGTGGTGGTGCAGTGGTTAGAATGTGGTATTGCAGGCTAATTCAGCTTACTGCCAGGAGTTTAATCCTCACCGACTCAAGCCTTCCATCCTTTTGAGGTAGATAAAATGAGGACCCATATTATTGGGAGCAAAATGCTGTAAACCGCTTAGAGATGGGCTGTAAAGTACTATGAGTGTCTAACTGCTATGGCTATTCTCCTGCATGTATGGGTTCAAAGACGATGGCTTTCCAGCCAAATTATATGAAATACCTAGGCCCTAGGGTCTCCTGCTTGGGCAGGGGGTTGGACTAGATGACCTGAAGGTCCCTTCCAACTCTGTTAATCTGTTAAGGTATCTGTTAAGAAATATTTGACAACCGCCAGATGTCATATGACAGCCTGAACCTGTACATTTTTAGTCATTTAACACCCATTAAACTTACATCAGCCAACTTGCACAGACCGGGCTCTAACCAATATCCCTCAACTCCGTACAGCCTCCCAAGCCACATTTCTAACAGAAACGAGTCGAGAAAGTGCTGGGAGAGGGCTGGCATTTTCCAGCTTCGGAGCCGTTAGAAGAGTTTCGGAACTACATTGCCCTTAAGTCAGTGCGGGGGTCCGCGCTTTGTAATTGGCTCCGAGAGAGATTTCCGGCTTTTGTTTCTCGTCCGATTCGCTAACGCTTCGCCCGCCTCCGCTTCCTCCCCCTGTCCTCCCTCTCGTCCGCCTCCTCTTCTGCTCTCTCTGTCTCTCTCTGCCTCTCTCTCCACCCCCGCCCCCTCCGTTCCGACCGGCACACGCCCCATGATTGGCTGAGCCTCGCCGGCGCAGGGCCGCAATTGGATCGGCGTGGCAGACCGGCGCTGAGCTTGCGCTGGTGATGGAGGGAGCGCTGTTGAAATGGACCAACTATCTTTCAGGTGAGTGGGGAGTGTTCCATCAGGCCTGGCTTCGAGGTAGCGACTAACGGGGGAGCTGGAATGCGGGTTCCTCGGCTCCCCGCCCGCCTGTATCCTCTCCCCGTAGCCCTTGTAGAAATGGGAAGAGCACCCATCAACCCAGGCTTCCTCCCATCTTTGTTCACCGCAGACGGTACTCCGATTCTCAGGGTCTCGCCCTTTCTGATTCTTCCGGAAATGCAACGGATCTTTTTGCAAGGGAACCCTGCCTCTTCTACCCCGGGTCAGGAGGGTCGATCCACCAATATTTTAATGGTCAAAGAACTGTTTTAAGCGCTGCGCGACTGGAAGAAACGAAAGCGGTTTCTCCAGCTTGGAAACGTAGAAAAAGAATAAACTTCAACCGTTGCCAGGTGGCCTGTAGGATGTGAAGCACTACAGTTCGTGGAAAAAGTGACTATATATTTTTCTTGAAAGACGTAAAGTACGAGCCCACAGTGGGGGCAAATCTGGAAGAGGCTCATAAAGATAAACAATAATAATTGTCTGTGTTTATAACTTTGCTTTGCAAAGGAAAATTCAAAACCCTAACCCCACCAAAGTAGATTTAATTATTAATTAATTAACAAATTTTAATTATATATTAATTATTTAATCAATTGTTTAATTTAAAGTAAATAAATTTAAAGTACAGCTTTCTGAAATAAAGAACTGCCCTTTATTAGTAGCCTTGACTATCACTAAGTGTTGTATCTTTTTATTCTTGAAGAATGTATTTTATTCTCCTTATGTACACTGAGAGCATATACCCCAAAGACAAATTCCTTGGGTGTCCAATCACACTTGGCCAATAAAGAATTCTATCCTACCCTATCCTATCCTGTTCTATTCTACTCTGTTCTATAATAAAGGGTGTATAGTCACTGTATTGATAGCTCTAATCTTCGTGGCAGTGTATATTACCTTTTTTTTGTTCTACTTAAAGAACAAAATATTTATGGCCAATGAAGTCCATTTTCTTTATTCTTGGAATGTATACAGTATATAAAAACTTGCTGTGGGCATCCCTTTTAATGCAGGGTAAGTAAGCACTTGGTTCCCAGAGTAGCCATATTCATAAGCCAATACAATGTAATTGAAGGATGACAACTAGTAAATCCCAAGTCTGTGTTTGCCCTCAGCCCTGAAAACTCACTGGGGGATTGAGCTGGGCATATACTTTCGGACAGCTTATTGCATAGATGGAGATAAGGCCACCTTAAGCTGTTGGAGGAAACATGGGATATAAATAAATAAGGTAAAATATGAGGGGAGAGGAATTGATCACCTTTTTATTTATAACTACTGAGCAATAAACTTTCTCTTGGGTGGATTATGAGCCGAGGTGGCGCAGTGGTTAAATGCAGCACTGCAGGCTACTGCTAGTTCAGCAGTTCAGCTGTTCAAATCTCACCAGGCTCAAGGTTGATTCAGCCTTCCATCCTTCTGAGGTCAGTAAAATGAGGACCCAGATTGTTGGGGGCAATATGTTGAACTCTGTAAACCACTTAGAGAGGGCTGTAAAGCACTATGAAGCGGTATATAAGTAAAGTGCTATTGCTATTATATAAAAGAATAAACACCTCATGTGATCCAATAGAAAAATAGAATAATGCCCCAAAGAGATTCCATGGGGAATAGAACCTAAAATACAGTAATACTGTCATCTCATGCAGGGAATTAGAATTATTTTCTATAATCTGGGTTTAAACGCTGGGCTCAAAATCCTAGAATACTGAGGAAAAGAGAAATATTTTTGCCTGGTGCCAAAATCACAGTAATCTAGAACAGACAAGATTCCTCCTGGAGGGTGTTCCCAATTGTAAATAGATTGGGCGCTAACTCACGGAGGATTCCTGAATTGAACACTTTGGATGGAGTGGAATGGAAGCTATTTGTGGGGTGAATCTGCTGTGGATTTTGTCTGTTGGGCCAAGTCTTGGGCCAAAATCCAAGTACCTTTAAACTAGAGAGAGTGACAAATATTATTATTTGTCAATTGAGGTTTGTACTTGGTGGTTTATGACTGAGCACCCCTCAACAGCATGATTGCTTCTAATTTAATTATAAATAATATTTTTGAACAATAAATATAGAGAGGAAAGGAATCTGGCATAAATTAAAACTAGTATCACAAGGACCATGTTGCCCACCCTAGTCAATTTAGTTTAGAAATTCCTGGGAAGTTAATCTTAATTCCAAACATATGGGGAAGCTTAGTTGGTTTCCCTCGTTCCCCCCCCCCATTCCGCCCCCCCCCCATTGCAAACTGTTTACAAGGTCCAATTTGCCCTCTTTTTTTCCTCTGGCCTCAGGTTGGCAGCCACGATACTTTGTATTAGAAAATGGCATCCTCTCCTATTATGACTCTCAGGACGATGTGGGCAAAGGCAGCAAAGGCAGCATCAAGATGGCTGTATGTGAAATCAAAGGTAGGCAGTTTCGGTACTGTACACGGATTAGAAAAAATCTAACTTAATTTCTCTTTCCCAAACTTTGCTCCATTCGGTGTTGTGCACTATCTTCTGCTAAGAACTGCGGGAGCTTCACCTTGTTGCTTTCTTTATTTTGGGGCTATTTGCTGCTCTTCCTTTAAAGGCACGTGGTTTCTTACTTTCTTCATTAGTTACTTGCTTACGCAACGATTGATGCAAGCCATTCAGTGAAGCCCAGATTTTTTTTTAATTATTACTAGTTTTGGTGCCTTTGAATTAGCCTTGATTCATGGCCTTTGCTTTGGCAAGTTCTTGCAGCTTTCTTGGCAACATTTTTGGAATTGGTTTGCCCTTGCTTTCTTCCTAGGGCTGAGAGGGAATAACTGGCACAGGTCACCTTACTGGTTTTGCACCTAAGACAAGACTAGAATTCACGGTCTTCTAGTTTCTGGCATGATATCTTACACCACTGCATAAAACTGGCTCTCTTGAAGCCCAAATTATATACTATTAATATCTAGGGACCTCCCAGATATGACCCATCAGTCTTGTTGCTTTTCAGCCTTCAAACAGTGGATTGGTAGTCTACTGACAATAATGCAAGTTACATTGATTCATTGCATGCTGCAGAGCCTAGATCAGGGGTCAGCAACCTGCAGCTCTGGAGCCACATGTGGCTCTTTCCTCCCTCGGCTGCGGCTCCCTGTCACTCAAAATATGTGTCACAACTGCCAATGTGCGACACCTGCCGGCACACAATTTATTGAGCTTTTCAACCCTCGGTAGGCCAACCATGGATAAATCCAAGAAAAGAAAAGTTTCAGAAGAAAACAGAATCTTTAATTCAACTATATATGTTACGGTAGTTTTGTGGCCGCTCAGGAAATAGTCAGGCACGGGAAGAGTTTTGTGGCTCCCGGTGTTTTCTTTTCTGTGGGAAACAGGTCCAAATGGCTCTCTGAGTGTTTAAGGTTGCTGATCCCTGGCCTACATTATGCAGAATTGACAACTGATTAGATCTGCTGGAACTTGTAAGATACATTGTAGAAGTTACATGATGCTGCCATGCCTCTAGTCTGGGCACCCCCAGTGTTCTTTTAAGTATTGACCCACAGGTAGCCCTCAGTTTATAACCACATTTGGGCCTGGAATTGTGGTTGTAAATTGTTGGGATCGTTAAGCGAGATAGCTACATGACTGTTTCACTCAATGACCACAATCCCAGCATTCCCAGTTGCAGTCATTAAATGGATGGAACAAAAGATCTTCCCTTTCTGCATAGAAAGGAACTCCTGCGGTGGGCCAGATAAATTAAGTTTGGATCCCGAAGATCCCAAGTTTCATTTATTTATTTATTTATTTATTTTGGTATTCTTATATGCCGCCCAACTCCCGAAGGACTCATTTCTCCAGCCCACCACAGGTCTTCTCTCTCCCCACCCCACCCCATGTGCAGAAGGGAACTGCTGTGCTGGGCTAGAGAAAGGAAGCACGGATTTTTGGGAACCAAACTTCCTTCCTCTGGTCTGCCACAGGAATTCCCCTCCCCTCTCTGTGCTAGACTTTTGACTTTTCAGAAATACCAAGTCCCTTAGCTTTCTGGCTAGAAAGCTAGAGAACACGATGTTTCTAAAGGAAACATTGCATTTCCTAGTGTTCTAGGGAGAAACTAGAAAACACAATGTTTCTCAAGTGTAGACAGAAGCCCTATTTAGCCATCAGAAACACTGCATATTATATACTGGCTGTCTGGTTGCACCTCACATCAGCTTGGCACACCTGTCAGCAGCTGCACAAAAAGGCAGAAGTAAATGGGCCCAGGTGTTGCAAGCATGGTGTGGTGGGGAGAAGGCCTGAACCTTCTGAGTATGGTGGGGCATTGGTGAGGAAGTAGGCAGTGAGCAAAATAAGTGACAGAGAGACTGGCAATCAGACTGGCGGGCTGGTTGGGCGACTGAGATGAAGAGGAAAGATAGGTGGGAACCCTTCAATGGTTGTAACTTAGGCACACTGAATTCAGCACCATCTTAAGTTCAAACGGTACATCAAGGACAAGCTGTAGGAGGCTTGTGCATTTGCCAAATAAACCGGGGGGCGGGGAATCTTGTCTTGCCACTGTGATTGAACAGTAGCTTGATCTGAAAATATCAGTAAATGAAGTAGGCAGACTTTTATCTCTTGTTATCAAAAGCACAAAGGTTGCATTTGGAAAACTGACTGTTAGCTCCGAAAGCTTGAAGCAGTGTTCCAAAACTTGGTACTTTTAAAGGCGTTTTCATTCAGTTAGGCTAATTTTTATTAGGTTGGTGTCTTCCATCTGGCGCGTTCTGGTTTGGGTTCTTCGCTACCATCTTATGGTCTGTGCTTCCTACAGATTACATAATTGAAGACATGATATTCCTTTAGCCCGAGAATATCTCTTGAGTGGTAAAAAAGATAGATTTATTTTCCCCTCTTACTCCTTCATCTTATACAAGGTAGAAATGTCAACTGGTGGCCATGAAATCACATTCGACGTAATAATAAGACGTGTGACCCTGTGCGTGGCGGAGTTGAGGGTGGGGGGTACTGATGATCGTATGCTCGCTTTTATTTACCTTTTATTTCTCTCATCCTTCCTGTAGTGCATGCAACTGATTCTACTCGCATGGAGTTGGTCATCCCAGGTGAGCAGTACTTCTACTTGAAGGCAGGAGGTGCGGCTGAAAGACAGAAATGGCTGGTGGCTTTGGGCAGCTCCAAGGCCTGCCTGGGGGATAGCAGAAGCCAGAAAGAAAAAGGTTGGTTTTTGGTCAGTAGCTTTGTGTTCATGAATCGGTGGGCTCAAGCTTACAGGGTTGTTGGTAGAGCTGGTTAATACTGAGTGGAAGTACTGGGTCAACTTCAGTGAGTATTTTGATCTCCCACCTCTTTAGAATAGAATTGAATTGAATTGAATAGGAATAGGAGTAGGAGTAGGAGTAGGAATAGAATAGAATTCTTTATTGGCCAAGTGTGATTGGACACACAAGGAATTTGTCTTGGTGCATATGCTCTCAGTGTACATAAAAGAAAAGATACATTTGTCAAGAATCATAAGGTACAACACTTAATGATAGTCCGGGTATAAATAATTATCCTGCTCTTCAATTAAAAAATGCAGAAGGAAGGTAGATAAAATAGAATAGAATAGAATTCTTTATTGGCCAAGTGTGATTGGACACACAAGGAATTTGTCTTCGGTGCATATGCTCTCAGTGTACATAAAAGAAAAGATACATTTGTCAAGAATCATGAGGTACAATACTTAATGATTGTCATAGGGTACAAATAAGCAGACATATCTGGGTTTGTTGAGCCATTTGCAACCTCTCCCCTCCATTTACACCCATGTTTGCAGATATGAATTAATATTTGCAGATATGAATTAATAATTAATTTGTAATATTTAGATCGCTGACTGCCTACAACGGGTTAGAGAAATGGATGTCAGGATCCAAAAAGAAGAGCACAGTGTAGAAATAGCACTGAATGTGCTGTCGGGTCCCAGTGCTAATTTTGATGACTTAGACAATTTTTAGGTACAGGTAGTCCTCAACTTACAACAGTTTATTTAGTGACCGTTCAAAGTTAACAACAGCACTGAAAAAATGTGACTTAGGACCGTTTTTCACAGTTAACAACCATTGCAGTATTCCCATGGTCATGTGATCAAAATTCAGATGCTTGACAACTGGTTCATATTTATGACCATTGCTGTGTCCCAAGGTCATGTGATCACCTTTTGTGACCACCTCACCAGCAAAGTCAGTGGGGAAGTCAGATTCACTTAACAACCAGGTTATAACTTGCCAACCACAGTGATTCACTTAACAACTGCGGCAAGAGAGGCTGTAAAATGGGACAAAACTCACTTAACACATGTCTCACTTAGCAACAGAAATTACGATCCAACTGTGATCGTAATTTAATTTAATTTAATTTAATTTAATCTATTAAATTTATATGCCGCCCAACTCCCAAAGGACTACCTGTACTTCAGCAATAAAATGAGGGAAAGAGCAGAATTGATTCCCCCTTTTGAAAAGCAAGTCTTTAGGATTTTAAAAAATCCATTATTTAAATGATAGAACACAGACAGTCCTATGGACAAGTATAGCATTTCCCCCATTTATTGGTCAGTCTCTGAGGTTCTCCAGGAAAAAGCCCTGCAACTGATTCATAAAACTGGTTCATGCTCAACCCAAGAAAATTAAGACTACATGAGAATAAAAAATGAAGGGCTTAATGTGCAGAGAAAGAAGAATGAATTCCAGGACCGATTGCAGCCTTGTTTTACTGACTGGGTTCACTCATCACAATAAACCACAGTTTATTTCACCCAAGGTTTCCTGACTCAGCAAGCATGACATAGTTCATGTGAGGCATCAAGGTTAATTTAGCATTATTCATGAGTAACCTCTTCCCTCAGGCCTATATGTTAAATTTCCCACTGTCTATCATGTTGATATCAGGTGGCTTTTGCAATGGCTGGTCATCCCTCCCTTAACTTTTTCCCCCTTTAAAGCAAGCAGTCCCAATTTCAATGGAGGAAACTCACAAAGGAACCCCACAAAGGTCTAAATCACTGAGTATAAGGGAGGGGGATGTTAATCCCTCCAAGTAATCCCCCCTTTAGGATATGAAAATAGATTAAAACAGCTTTATGTTGCTGTCAGGAAGGCTATACTATATAGCTTATCCAACAGCTGTTTCTATGCCTAGCAGATTAGTGGCAGCCCCCTGGGGGGGTGGTTTCTTAGTTTGTACCCAGTCACATTACTACAGCACAAAGCATGTGTTCCTATTTTGGTCAAAGCACTCTCAGCCCCAACCTACACTATTACCCGGTCTTGAATCCATAGTAAATCTAACTACAGGCAAACTTGACTATTGGTTGGATGTATATCATTCACTTAGGCAAAATAAGTCACCACTTAATGTAACTTAGGACCTCAGTTGCTTTGTCAACTTTTCCATGTACAGTATGGGAGGAAGTCAAAGCCTGTGCTTAGAATACTTTTAATGTATATTTAGGCAATTTGTAGGTCATTCTTATGATGCTTCACCTTTTACTCTGCAGATTGTTAATGTTTCCTGTGCTTTGTAATTGCTACAGTATTTTATTTTAGTAAGACGATTCTGAAGTTCTACTTCCCTAAATAAATATTGGAAACATGAGTGTGCGCACAGACAGAAGTTATGTGTACATTTCCCAGAATAAATACCACTGAGATGGTGGCTAAGCCTAAGCCTCTCTTGGCAGATTGGGTGATAAATGTTTTCTTCCATCCCACCCACACAGATGCAGTTGTGCACCAACTGCAGTTAACATATTTTTTCCTCTATTACTTCACAGAAAGCCACAAAACCAGCTCTCCTTTTCCCCATCACCTCCTAGTTTCTTCTTCATATTGGTCTGTTAAAGAATTATCAAGGCCTGGCATAGTTCAATAAAGATTATGTGCTATCCATAGGCACCTTCCTTGGTACCAGCCAGAGTCTCTGCTTCATCTGATTTTCGGTGTTTTAAAATGTTTATTTTTTTGTAATGCTTAATCTGCCATGTCTCATGGCACAGAGTAATAATATTCTTAGAAAATAAAAATAAGTTGTAAAAGGGCTTGAACTGTCCTTTCAAAATTGCACATGTGTTCACTAGTCCAAGAAGGTAACTCAACCCAGCTTAGCACAGTGTGCAAACTCTTCCTTTAAAAGTTCTTCAGAGCATGTGGGAACATGAACACATCTAGCAGCAATTCTTTAAAGCAGCTCTGTGTTCCTGGATCACATAGATAGATGCTTTTGGGTCCCAGAGATAAATTGGTGACATTTCATTGAAACAGAGGAAGTTGTTTTGGTTTTACTAATCTTTTTTATATATTTATTTTTACTCGGTACTGGAAAAGGGTACATGAAACGAACATACCGTATTTTTCGGAGTATAAAACGCACCTTTTTCCTCCCTAAAAGTGGCTGAAAATTTGGGTGCGTCTTATACTTCGAATGTAGCTTTTTTTTTCCAGCTCTAACTAGGTGCTAACAGATCTTCCCAGCTCTTACCTTGCAGGCTTTTTCATTGTTACTCTCTCCAAAGAATGTTTTTCCAGCCCTAAGTCTTTGCAGGTTTTTTTTTTCATTGCTTTACTTGCTCCAAAGAAGTTGTTTTCTAGCCCTAACCAGGTGCTAATGATCTTCCCAGCTCTTACTGGCTTGCATGCTCTGTCATTGTTACTCTCAGAAGAAGGTTTTTTTAAGTCCTAACCAGGATAAAATAATGTGCTGAAGCTGACCAGACTAAGGATGCTAGCCAGATGAATACCTGGTAGGCAGATTGTTTTCCCCTATTTTCCTCCCCAAAAACTAAGGTGCGTCTTATACTCCGAAAAATACGGTACATTGACAATCTATTACATCGCACATTACATCATTTGCATTTTTATTTTCAGTGTTGGTTCTATCCACATATTAATACTCAAAAGATATTCGCATCTCAAAATCACAGAAGGCAGATAACTTAGAGGTCATCTTGATATGACAGAGAGAGCAAGCTTTTTCACTGGCAGAATCAGAACTAATTCTGTTTCTGCTTAGGCCTCCCGTTCTCTGCGGTGCTGTGTGAATGTTCTTTCAGTGTCTTGTGTAAATTCTTTGCTTGTCTATCCGGACAGATCTGGACATAAGCAACGAGTCCCTCGGAAGAAAACTGTCTGAACTGCGTTTGTATTGTGATGTGCTGACACAGCAAGTGCTAGCTGTGCAGGATGCAACACAACCTCAAGAGAATGGATCTCCTTTGGACGTCCAGGTAGGGTGGGAGAGAATCCAGAGCAATTGCAGGTTTCTGTTTTTGCATGTTCCAGCCAGGTCTGGTAAGAAATCTGTGGAATATTAATTCTCTGACAACATTAGCAAGTTTATTTCTGATCACTGTAGGACAAGGATGGGAAGCTGAGAGCCCTCTAGGCTTCCTAGTCTTGTATTAGCTTCAGCCACAGAGCCAATGGGAGTTTGTAGTCCAGAGGTGACACAATCAGTCATTGCTTAGTGCCTTAGAATTAAGCTCACATAACAATCCAAATATCCAAGAGCCACTAAGGATTCTAAATCTGTTTTATGGATATGTAAAGCAGATATTCCTATGTTTTGGAGATGGTCTGACATAAAAGAAGCAGGGCTGATCCAAGACATCTTTTCCTTTTGCTTGGAAGATCCAAATGCTGCTACAATTTGCATATATCAACAAAGGTCACAACCCACCTAGAATTACTTTGCAAACCCCATTCAACCAAATGACATCTATAGGTTTCATTGAGGCTTGAATATACCGTATATATATATATATATATCTCACTTTGTCTCCTTTAATGTATTAATGCACCTGGCACAGATCAGGCCCACCTATAAAGTTGGACATTGCATTAGAAGCAATCACAAATTCAGCAAAGCAAAGCCTGTCAATTGACAGATAAATCTTGGATGCATAATCAAAAGTGCAGCTATTTAATCTTTTGATCCAAGTGCTAAAATAAAATTCCTCAGGGGTTTTTTTTTTTTGAACAATTTGTTCTCTTTCGATCTTTTCATCATTGTTCCAGAAATAATTGCCAATCTTTTAACATTTTTTTCAATCAAGTGCTTAGGGCTCAAATTATGTTTTCAAACAGAAACACTGGAATATTGTTCCATTCTTATGGCAATGTTGGAAAAATACCATGCCCCAGTGGCCTGGGTCTAATGTCTGTATGTTCAACTGCCTTGGCTCTCCAATCTGGATGTGTTGTTGTTTAGCCCAGTGCTTGCTCTGATTGCATATGTAGGGGATATAATTTTGAAGCTTTTGAAATTGTTAATTTCATTTTACTTCCAGTGTAAATAACTTATAATTGGAACTTTATCAGAGTAAAAAAAAAAGACAGAATTCATGCTGCTTCTGTACCACATTTCTAAAGTAACAGCCTTAGGGAGTTTCCACAGCTTTATCTTAAAATGTATTATGCTCCTATTTTTCCATGAAACAGATTTTTGGAATGGGAATAGAGGTGAGCTTGTCTCAATATTGCTCCACCACTGTTAAAGTTTCAAGTGATACATAGTATAGGTAATGGCACTTTTTCTTTCGACGCCATTTTAAAAGGTGGGCTTCAGATCTTAAGAATTGCAGACTGTATTGGAGAATCAAGTACTTTTCCGGGGTTTGCATTCTTATTTAACTGCATTGTAAGCAAAAATCTGGGGTGAGCAGAGTGACTTCAGGAAAGAGCGCTTGATATAATTTCCTGTGTTCTAATAGAACAGGGGTGTCAAACTCGATTTTATCGAGGGCCGCATCAGGGTAGCGTTTGACCTCGGGGTGGGGGGACGTGGCCAGGGTAGGTGTGGCCAGTTCAACATCACTCGTGTTGGCGCCTGTGGTGGCCCGAGCGCTCTGCCAGCTAAACAGGCACCCGGGCTCCATTTTCAGCTGCGATGGCATCCTGCAACCCTCTGCCAGCAAAAATGGAGCTCGGGAGGGCCACAGTGGGAGGCATCGTGGGCCAGTCCTTTGTTGTTTCCAGGGCGGCCCCGCGGACCAGATCTAAGCACCCCGCGGGCCAGATCTGGCCCCCGGGCCTTGAGTTTGACACCCCTGTAATAGAATCACAAAGTTTGTAAGGCCAGTGTTGATTGGCTGAAGTGATACAGTCCTTTCACGTAGCTGAATGGATAATTAATTTTCATATGTAGAGTTACTTGTTGGGAAAACCCAGTCCATTTGGGCAGCAAAGGGGCACGTAGAGAGCAACTGAACATTTGAATTGGGCCTTTTAGTTCTCAAGCGCACTCTGATTGGGCAGTGCGGCTCTGAGGCTTAGGATGGAAAGGCCACCATGAAATAGTGCTGCTTCACTTGTCTGTGCTCTCAACTCCCCACCAGAAGATGAATGAAGCTTCGTCTTTATTACGGGCAACCTGCAGTCAGTTCATCTCTACCCTAGAAGAATGCATGAAATTTGCAAATACTCGTTTGGCTCCTGAGCTGTATCATCCTTCAACGATCCCCGAGCCTTCTGATTTTGTAGGCACTAAACTTCCACATTCCCACCGGGTAAGGCTACTTAATGACTTCTTCCTATTTATAATTCATTAGTTCTACCCTAATAAGAAGCCTAATAAGGGGGTTGCTTCTGGAAAAACTGTATTTATGCCACATTGCCAGGAAAGAGATTGTCACGCTGTGGTGGTGTTTTTCATTCCCATAGAATGAATCAAGAAGAGGCAACTTGGGTCCACGTAAATCCTTTTTACTGCCCCCATAATTTTTGACCAAAGGTTATCGTAGCTGGAATTTATGCGTTTTAGTGCCAAACGTCTGGAGACCACCAAATTGGTAGCCCTGATTTCCTTTCTTATGGGAAATAATAACCTCAGAACCATTCTGGAGGCATTTTTACTGAATGCTAAATGAATGGAATCTCAGAGTGAAAGAAATTCCTGACTCTGATCATTTTATATTTCATCAGAATTCGTGTGTGTGCTGAAAAAGCTCATAATGCGCAAGGCATTTGTCTTTTTGTTTTTACATGTGAAATGTGTGTCTGTTGATAGGTGTATTATATTATATGTTTCTATAAGTTAAAAAGCCATTCTAATTTAGAAATTCTATACATTTTTATTTCTTTGATTTATACATGATATTAACAAAACAAAACAAAAAAACTTGAGGAGGAGGAGTCACTTGATCTCAGAATATGGAAAAATCACTTGACAAACATATTCCCTTCAGTTATCCTGAAGCACTGACTATTTTAGCAAAGACTAATGAGAGTTGTAGTGTAAAAGGCTTCGTGTTGTGGAAAGCTGTCTTAAGATAGGCGGCACCAGCCCATTTTAGATATAAAAGAAACTGCCAGCACTTTGAATCCTTAATTGCACTCATTATGTCTATTTAACTCATTAATGAAAACTATAACAATATATACAGCTCTGCTGTAGTATACATTCTTTCTTTTCAAATAATTTCATTAAGAATTATACAGGAAAAGAATAAACATCAGTGATGTACAATGCAATAAGTATAAAAATTACAAACATAAATATACAAGAAAAATAAAAGGGGTGTGTGTGAAAAAGGAAAAGAAAAGAAAAAGGAATGAAAAATAAATAAGTAACTTCCCCCTTCATGCTAGCAGGTAAAAACAATTTTAATAACTTATCGCCGTCTTTAAGTAAAACATAGTCTCTCTTTTCCCCATAGCTCATCTCTCAGGTAAAGAAAACAGTGCAAATACTGAGGCAATCAATTTTTGTCAGCAGATGTCCAGTAAGGGTAGCCAGATGTAACTAATTTCTTCTTTTCGCCCTGACTGAAAAAGTCAATCTTAGAAATCTTTTCTGATTTTTTAATAATACTCTTTAACCCACTTAAAATACCTCTGTTTCAAAGGAAAAATCCTTCAGAATTTTAACAGAATTCTCTTGTATCCATAAGTAAAAATTATCCTTTTGTTTGTCACTTCACTTCTAAAAACTTTCTTAGCAAAGCTCATTTGCATATCCAGAAGAAAGAAATTGTCCAACTTAGTTTACTGATTTAATGTCTGTTCAGGGAATAAGTCATCCATTAGATCATTTATATTACATTTAAATCAACCTTCAAATTAATTTCATCAGTATCCGTTGCAGCTTGCTCTTGTTTCATAATTTCAATAGAACATGCTCTTTCAGTTTTATCAAGTGTTTGATCCATTCTGTGCAAAAGCTTGGCTGAGAGGTATTCAAAAGTTTGCAGTAAAGATTTCTGCTCCACTTTCTTTACCCTCTGCTTCTAGTGTCCTTATCATTTTAAAAAAATGAAATCAATCTCCATTCTCCCATGAGAAAGTATCTTCTAAATAATTCAAAGCTATAATTCCAAATCCTTCTGGCCCCTTAATCCATCATTAGCTTTCCAAAATCCATATACTAAGCACCCTTTTGCTGTGCAGTCCCCCCCCCCAAAATGATACATTTTTAAAACTTTTTAAAATCAAATTTGCACCGTCTTTTAAGACAACGAGAAACTCATCTGATGAATTCAGTAAAACCTTGCTGCTCCAAAGGGTCTTAATCTCTCTAATACCGTATGCAAAGAATTTTAAAAAAAAGAAATCAAAAAAAGTGATTAAGATATAAGGTTTGGTCAAGCTGAGTGTCTATAAAGGTTGCTTTGTGGGTTTTAGCTTGATGTAAATCCTGACTATCAGCCACTGCTTTCATAAGCTGACCGTAAAAACGACGGTTTCCATGGTCTACTCACGAGGAGCGACTGTCCAGGGTCATGGGGGATGATCTCAACAATCTCCTTCATTTCGGAGAGATTATGCTGACTCGGATCCAGTATCCAGTGGCGATTCCCCACACAAAGCTGTCTTGCTAGCTAGCAAAAGCTAGCTAAGCATCCGCGCACAGGAAGTCTCACAGGTGCTTACAGGAAGTCTCTACATTCCTTAGAAAAGTTGTATGCTTTGTACCAGTTGGAACAAAGTTGCCATTATATAGCACGGCTTTCATTTTTGATTCTAAAGAACTGCCATTTTCATACCTTGATCATCATATTGAGTTAGGTGTTTTTTTTAATTATTATTATTACCTAGGAACCGGGCTATATCTGTCAAGAGGTTTATGACAATTCACAGCGGCCAACGCGCCACGGCCAACTCACCACAGTCAACTTGCTGCGGGACAAGTGTTACACTAATATCAAAGAAGACAGTGGTGGAAGAGAATCATTAAAGAAAGGATGCAAAAGGAGGGACAAAATGAAATGTGAATGACAAAAAATTAAAGTATTGTTTAATTTATTTTAAATAATTACATTGAATTGTTAAAATTGTCCCGCAGTGAGTTGGCTGTGGCGAGTTTTGAATCCTGTTCTGCTACAAACTGCAGTTATCTATAGGCAGCTGGTGAAAGGTGATATGAAGTGTAAAAGTAATTTAGACTTGCTTTATGATGAGAAATAGACTGCTATCTATTTGTGTTTTGTTTTGGTTTTTTTGCATGGAACCTCCAGATCTTAGTTTGCTTCTATTACTGATTTGGCTTGCACCAGTGACTGGGGATAAGGCTCCCTAGTGGTCAACAGATTGGGAAAGTACATCAAATAAGTAGTTGGCAGATGGTTTAAAAGATGTCATCTGTGAAATTAAGCCCTTAAAACATCTGATAAACTAAAGAGTCCGTTTTTCCAGAGACTATGCAGCTAGAGAAAAAAAAGTCAAACCAGGTTAATAATTTTAAAAATCGGAATGTGTAGTTGTACACCTACAGTGACTATCCACTCAAAGCATTTGGGTTTGTGAAGTTGTACCTATCCATGCACATGCCAATCAGCGTAACAGGATATTACTTTGTGTTTATGTCCTTGTTAAGGGGGGCAATCCCCCGTATTAGAGGTCGATGGATCTTTGCTTCTTTGAAGTCATTCTTATTAGAAAATAAAACCGAGATTCAAATCTAATTAACAAAATATTTATTTCAGTAGAAAAGTAATAAAAGAATCCTTAATAATCTACATCTTATCAGCTAATAAAAGTCACGTCTGCCTTCGGCAGAAATGGAGGAAGAGAAGGAGGGAGTTGACTCCCGGAATGCACGCATGCGTAGTAAAACATATCACATGTCTGTTTGACCATAAATACAAGAAAACTTAGGAAACATAGAGATGCACAAACTGGCAATATTCACATCGTGACAGTCCTTACCATTGTTGTTGGGGGCAATACGCTTAGAGAGGGCTGTAAAGCACTGTGAAGCGGTATATAAGTCTAAGTGCTATTGTATGTTTTTTTTCCTCCATCCTTCAGGTTAGACGTTCTATGAGCCACACGGGCATAGTTTCCACAGACAGGTAAGCAGCCAGAATATCTCCAAGGCTTCTTTTAGGATTGGTTAACTTTCCCAGAGAGTGTTTGGGGCCAGGGGGTGGATTTTTTGTTGTTGTTGTTTTGCCATGATATTTTGGAAATAATCCCATGGAGTTAAGCATATTCCCTCTTTTTCACTGCTCTCCACTGTCCCAGGCAATAAAAATAAAGAAAGTAAAGTATTGAATGTGGGGTAACTTAATAACAGAGGTAACTGGCAGCAGATGTATCTCAGTAGAGACAACAGAGGCTTTCCCATTAAGCATTAGACCTGCCAGACTACTTTTTTGTCAATTTCTCCCTCTTCCTGATTACTTCCTTTCCTTAAATGAAGTGGGTTTTTGCTTGCAAAAGAACTCAGAAAGAAGTTGATTAATAAAGCGGGTAGATGCTATTAAAAACTTTTAATTTAGGAGAGTGGATTGTATTTTAACTTGACAAAACACAAGGCTCTGTGAATGGAAAGTTCATACTTGTAAATTGTCTGAGTTTCAAATTTGCTACAGCTAGTCCTTGTTTACCAACCATTCGCTCAGCGACCATTCAACGTTTCAGTGGTGCTGAATGAGTGGTACTTAACAATTGTCCCTCAAAGTTCCAGCATTGCACACCTCCGTGGTCACGTGATCACAGCCTGGCCACTTGACAACCATTGACGCACTCTTGATGAAAGTTGCAGTGCCCCATGGTGATATGATCACCGTTTGTGACCTTCCCTGCCAGCTTTCCACAAGCAAAGTCAATGGGGAAGCCAGCAAGGAAGGTGGCAAGTTGCTTGGTTAAGTCTCCCTCACCTGCAGCAGCCACCATCAGGTCTAAAATCTCCCTGGGTGTCGCTGCAACCACTCACGCACCTACCCACCCAGCAGCAGCAGCCACTCCCAGATCGAAAGTCACTTGTGCATGCCACATACTTGCCAATCAGCTTGCTTGTGAACCGCCTGAGACTTGCAACTTCCTACCAGCTTCCCCATTGACTTTAGTTGTTGGAACCCAGCAGGAAATTGCAAGGAGGCCCTTGCTTAACAACCGCAATGCTCGCTCAACAACGGCAACAGGGACTACTGGGATTGCTGTTGCTAAGCAATGTGGCCATGTGACATCACACTTTGTGAATGCATTGCTTAGTGATTGAAATTCTGGTCCCAATTAACATAGTTAAGCAAGGACTACCTCTAATATGAAATGTTAACCATCCCTGTCTCTGATTCAATCAATAGGAGACATTGTTTTTCTAATTTTATAATAATAATAACAATAACAACAACAACAACAACAACAATAATAATAATAATAATATTCTAATAATAAGAGTTCTTCATTCCTCCGCTAGAGTCCTTCACTCCTCCGCTCACAACAAAATACCTTATTCCACGATACTTGAAATACTGGGATTAGACAATTTACAACTACGTCGCCTCCGATCTGATCTAAATGTAGTTCATAAAATCATATACCAAAATGTCCTTCCTGTTAATGACTAATTCAGCTTCAACCGCATCAATACACGAGCATGTAATAGATTCAAACTAAATGTGAACCGCCCAAACTGGACTGCAGAAAATACGACTTCAGCAACAGAGTGATCAATGCCTGGAATGCACTACCTGACTCTGTGGTTTCTTCCCCAAACCCCAAAAACTTTAACCTTAGACTGTCTACAGTCGACTTCTCCCCGTTTCTAAGAGGTCTGTAAGGGGCGTGCATAAGCGCACCACTGTGCCTACCGTCCCTGTCCTACTGTCCTATTGTCCTCTTTTATTGTTACTTTTTACTTATGTTTATACAAACTACTACTATCCTATACATGTTTGACAAATAAATAAATATAAATAAATAAATAAAAATAAATAACTATTCATTTGGTTGGGTTTTGCAAAGGAGGGCGTATTTGTTTACTTAGTCTTTTATTCAGAAGTATGAATTCTGCAATATGTAGTAGAGATTTATATCACGTAAATTGGATGATTGAAACAAAAAAGCAAATATAATTACTTTAAATTTCAAGTATCTTAACATCTTCTGGGAAACAAATTAAAGCATGGTCCTGCCAGGAAATTTGTGTCTTTCCTTATACTGACAACTTTTTCCTTCAAAAAGTTAGAGGACCGTTTTGGAAGACTTAATCAAAGAGGAAATAGCAGAAATCTTGGGGGGGGGGGGGAAGCGTCCATGTCATGCTAGACTTTTATTATTTTAATGGAAATGAAAGCTAAGTGTAATTGACTGGATACCATGAGCTTAAAATAAGAGGATTTTAATGAATTCAGAGCAATTATTCTTGCGACAGGAAAAGCAAATGGGAAAAAGAGCTCAGAGTACGTGGATTAGTGTTCCTAAAAAAGGAGAGTCAAAAGGCAGAACTGCAGATGATTCCAATTAAAAAAAAAACGCATGGAGCACAGCAAAAGAAATCAGCGTGACTGCACAAAACATTTAGCGAAGATTTGAAAATACTGTAAGCCAGGGGTCCCCAAACTTGGCAACTTTTAAGACTTGTGGACTTCAACTCCCAGAATTCTCCAGCCAGCATAGCTGGCTGGAGAATTCTGGGAGTTGAAGTCCACAAGTCTTAAAGTTGCCAAGTTTGGGGACCCCTGGGTTAGGTTAACAGAATCTTGCCGAGACTGAAAGTACAGGTGGTCCTCGACTTGCGACCACCCTTGAGCCCAAAATTTCTGTTGTTAACTGAGACCTTTTTTAAAAGTGAGTTTTGCCCTCATTTTATGACCTCTCTTGCCCCAGCTGTTAAGTGAATCACTGCAGCTGAATAAATTAGTAACCTCGTTGTTAAGTGAATCCGGCTTTCCCCATTGACTTTTGCTTGCCAGAAGGTCGCAAAAGGGGATCCCGGAACCTTGGGGCACAGCAGCAGTCATAAATATGAACCAGTTGCCAAGCGTCCGAATTTTGATCACATGATCGCGGGGATGCTACAAAGGTCATCATTGTGATAAATGGTCACTTTTCAGTGCCATTGTAGCTTTGAACGGTCGCTAAACAAAACTGTTGTAAGTCGAGGATTACCTGCATTTCTCCTATCCTAGAAAACTAGGGAAGGGTCCCTTTTGAAATGCTTCCCACTCCCCTTTTCCTTCTGGGGGCTGAGACATCTCTTATCTGCCAGTTGTTCCTGTCCGTGGCTGTCCCGCCTGTCTCCCACGCTCATTCCCACACACCCATTACATGGTGTTGTAGCATGCCGAGTGCCGGGTTTGCTAGCAACTCCTGCCTGTCTTCCTTTGCAGAGTGCTGGAGCCAGCTCGGATCCCCCCGGTGCCTCCCAAGGGCACCGAGACTGTGCTGCGCAACTTGGAGGAGATGGTGGTGTTCTGCTCACAGCAGTGGGGGCAGCCGGGCTCCCAGTCTGGGAGTCCCCCCAGCACCATAACTGAAGAAGCCGTCGGTAGAAGCCACCACCAGATAACTGCATGAGATTGACCTGGGAGGGGAAAGGCAGTGAGTTGGTAGGTACGTAAACTTGTTCCCTGCCCGGTGTGAAATAATTGCAGTCTGTCCTTTTCTATGCTACCAGAATGTGGACTCAGGTGTCTGGAAGAATCCTTACCGCCTGGGTCCTTAGCTAATACCATATGGAAGTCCAGTCACCCAAGCCTGGAAGCCCTTGAATTGGGCTTACCTGAGATCTAATCCAGCATGTGGCAGGGTTTGAGCAAGACAGATCGGTCGTCTCTCTTTGAACCAGATGCCCAATTACATCTGAAATTAGGTGGTAGCTGCCGCATTAGCAGGAATTGCGAAGCAGGCAGTGTCAGTTGGGGAGGAGATAACCTGTCAAGGTTTGCCACAAATCCCTGAAATCATGTTATGCTCCATACAGAATCTGGAGAACAAAGTAGAAATTACTTCAACTTTTTGCACTGGTGGAGGGAAAGCGTTATAGTACAACTGGGCATTGCAGCAAATTGCGGGGGAAAGGAATGGCCGGCATGATGGTGGGCCATGCCAAAAGGGTGCCTGCCTCTGCACTGAAGATCCTGACTGTTGCTCCATTTACAACTAGGATTTTGCTCTTGGTTTATGAATCCTGACTTACCTGGAAGCCATGTCCTCCTAGTTGAGATGATAGGCTAAACAAACTCTTTGGGTTTGCTTAATAGAAATGATAACAAGAAACAGTGAAGTGGTGAGTCAGATAGACCAGAATTCTCTAGGATCTTGACATAGGAGCCGAGGTGGCGCAGCGGGTAGAGTGCAGTACTGCAGGCCACTTTAGCTGACTATGATCTGCAGGTCAGCGGTTCAAATCTCACCGGCTCAGGGTTGACTCAGCCTTCCATCCTTCCGAGGTAGGTAAAATGAGGACCCAGATTGTTGGGGGCAATATAAATATACATTGCTTACTGGTGTAAACCGCTTAGAGAGTGCTTGCACTGTGAGGCGGTATATAAATCTCACAAATAAATACTGTTCTGTGAGCATTTTCCGTCTCCAGGTTTACTTTGTAAACTCTGCCTGCCAGTAGACGCAACGAGCCTTGGTCTGCTTGAGAAATTGCCATGTGGTTTAATTCCTCTTCCGCTCAGCTTTGAGTAGCCTTAACTATGAAATTGCTTTTGCAGGTGCTGGACCTGTAGGAACCACCCTGTCCTTCATCTCACTACTTTTTCTTATGTTTTTTTCCCTCAGATAAACCATTGTTGGTTCAAGACTTCCCAGTGGACTCAGCTAGCGGCAACCAACCAGCGTAACCTGGATTTTGGGGTGCTTTCTCAGCTCCTGGAATCAGCTTGGCTGGTCTTGAACTGACACAGTCCGCCTGGGGCGTCCTCCTCTAGCTTAGGAATTACCTAAATTTTCTGGGCATGGGCTCCTGCAAGACCAGCAGGCACAAAGGGCCAGGTACCAGAGGCGGCATCCGTTCTGTTTTTTCCCTGGCTTGTGCTTGCCAGGGGTTGGAGAACGCAACCTATATATTCCAAAAATAGATGTTGGCACCTAGGGGGATGGGTTGGGAAGAAGAATAGGGATTAGCTCTCCAGGCTAGGTTGGTAGGAAAGAAGAGATTGCTCTCAAGAACATATAGGACGATTAGTAATTTCATACCGGACAAGTTAAGCAACTGTTCTCCTGACGCTCCCCCAAACGTCTTATGTTTGTATTCGGCCATCTGAGATACTTTGAGTCCGTAGAAGGATGGCCTGTTGCAGAGGCAGGACTCAAATCTTCTGTCAGCAACCCTGCTAGTGTTTTTGCCTTCTGATCATTGGATGGGGGAAAATTCCTTTTGGTCAGGAATTCAGTCTAGATGCAAGCAGGGGAGATCTTGGTGAGCTCCACTTCTTTTCTCAGCAGGAGCTTTCCACCCCACCCCACCCTCAAACTTGGACTTCCCCGCAGAGCTTGCTGACTAGGATAGAGGAGTCCCTCGGAGCTGATCAGAATGCTCCTGGGTTCCTTGTTAGAGCAGCATAGAGCAAATGTCCAAGGTAACCGGAAAAGCAGCCTCTCTGGTTGATCCGAAAGCGAAGTTTGGTATTCCCTCACGTATCAGTCGCTTGCCGTTTGCATAAAAAGGCGAAGTCTTAGTCTTTCGGGAATGCCTGACCTCTTTTTTTTGTACAGACACACGGCAGCCTTGTGGGCATCTGCATACACCTCTGTTTGGAGTTCTCTCTCTCACACACAGGAAGAGCCCAGCCAAGGATGAGACTCTTAATTTTTGAAAATGAAAGACTTTAATTTTGAAACGAACGCAGTGTAACGGCTACATGTTTTTTCCCCTGTGGGGTGGAAGTTGGCACCACTGGGGTTTTCTGCCAGAAGCAAAGCCAAAAACAAAACAGCCTCTTTCGGGCTTGCCTGATATAGACACAGCAAACAAGGCGAACCTGCATGTGGTCTCTCGCCTGCAATACGGCGAAGGGGGGAAAAAAACCTGAATTCAGGAACACCTGGAACTGATCCCTGTCTGTCCCGATGAACAGGTGGTTGCAGTTTTATATAAAGAATTGTTGCATCACTGAAGCCCAGTGCAAAACTGAGAGGCAGGTGACTCATAATGGCAAAAACAAACTGGGAAACAGAAGGGCACTATTTCTGGCTCTCCTACTGTGTCCCCCCCCCCCCACTCTCTTGAAGAGACATCTTATTTGACTTGTGTTTAATTTCTTTCCTGGGGCATTTTATGTAATTAAACAAGGGTTAGATTTTTCCGGAGGTTTAATTCTAGTTACCTCAGCAAGAATTACCACTGCGTTGTCAAAGCCAGGTATCCTTCCGTTACTTTTCTGAGCATCCCAGGAAGGGTGAGAAGCAGTTTGGGGTAATGGTTAAGGCAGGGGTCCCCAAACTTGGCAACTTTAAGACTTGCGGACTTCAAATCCCAGAATTCTCCAGCCAGCATAGCATAGCTGGCTGGAGAATTCTGGGAGTTGAAGTCCACAAGTCTTAAAGTTGCCAAGTTTGAAGACCTCTGGGTTAAGGCATCAGGCTAGAAGCTGGAGGACTGTGAGTTGTAGTTCTGCTTTAGGCACAAAGCCAGTTGGGGACCTTGGGCCAGTCCTTCTCTCACAGCCCTAGGAAAGAGGCAAGGGCAAACCACTTTGGAAAATCTGGCTAAGAAAACTGCAGGGACTTGTCCAGGCAGTCACCAGGAGTCTCACTCGAAGGTGCCCACGCACGCACACACACACACAAAGGGTAGAAAAGAAATGCCTACAAAGGGGACAACCCTCTGTAGCTGCAAACTACAAGCATTGCCCACTGGCAGTGTGCTCAGGTGGCGTAGTGCCATGTTGTGTAGTGGGGCAGAACACCTAAGAATTAAAACATTAAAGGAAACGATGGCCCCCAAATCTCACCAGATACACCAAGACTTGTACCATTTCAGTGATTGTTGGTGTTCTTACTTGAGATTTTGTGAAATCTCATACAAGAGCCATTAAATCTTACTGGATAGGTCAATTTCGCAAGATCCCACCTTATTATTTGATTTTAGGATACTGCTGGTGTCTTGACTAAGCCTGACCAAGAGTTGAGGTGGTCAGCATTTGGACAGCTCCTCTTTTAAGAGCTAGGAAATATGTGCAACACTAATTTCGAAAGAAGGAATTGTTCATGAAATGTTTGTGTACAGTATTTATATATTGGAGCTCTCTTAATGCCAGTTTCCTTCTTTTTTATTTGTCTGTCTTTATATGATTGCGCATCTCACAGAGTGGCTCTGGATAGTTACAATGGAATAATAAAAACAATAAATTAAAAAACCCAGTATTTTTTTAAAAAATTAAAAATCACAAGGTGTGAGAGAGAAGATGTTAACAGCCATCTGAAGATCTCACCAGTTCCCTGGGATTACCTTTTTAAAATATATATATATCCAGGGGTATTCTAAGCAGGATTGGCCCTGGTTCATTCTTAGATGGGCATTTATCATGAATACGTTAGCCTGAACTAGAAAATTTTTAAAAAATATATCCTGAAAGGAGAAAGTGACAAATAATTTCCAAATGTTTCCAAGAAAATTACATAGGTCTGTGAAGTCATCTAAAATGACGCTGGATCCAAAGGTGATTGGAATGGAATGGAATGGAAGAGAAGAGAAGAATAGAATAGAATAGAATAGAATAGAATAGAATAGAATAGAATAGAATAGAATAGAATAGAAACTTTATTGTCACTTTGAATGTACACTAATCGGCATACATTAAAATGAAATTTTGTCACATATAGCTCTCAAAAGGTCACCACCTCCCAATATACACGACATGAACATGACAAAATAGATAAATAAATACAAAATTATGCATATACCCACATATTGTTATATGACACAGAGAAACAACACAGTTTGGATGTATACATGTACATGACGAGAAAAAGTTTACCAGACAGATGGCATAAGGAACAAAGCTGATTTTATTTTACTCTCTAAAGGAGGAAGGAGAACTTCCCACAATACAGGTAGTCCTCAACTTACAACCACAATTGAGCCCAACATTTCCATTCCCAAACAAAACAGTTATTAAGTGACTTTTGCCCCATTTAACAACCGGTTTTGCCACAGTTGTTAAGTGAATCACCGCAGTTGTAAAGTTACTAACATGATTGTTAAGTGGATCTGGCTTCCCCATTGAATTTGTTTGCCAGAAGGCCACAAAAGGTGATCACATGATCCTGGGACACTGCAGTCATAAATCCATGCCAGTTGCCAAGCATCCAAAATTTGATCACATGATCACGTGGGTGCTGCAATGGTGGTAAATGTGAAAAATGCTTTTTGTTCAGTGCCAATATACTTTCAAATGGTCACTAACTGAATGATTGTAAGTTGAAGATGACCTGTATCTTTAGTCTAGGAATAGATTCTAAAATCTTGCACTATTAGTAGCAGGTAGTGCAAAGGTAATATATAATGGCAATTCCAGAATTTCCTTTTGTATTCCCCACCGTTTCCCTTCCATTTTTTGGTGTCTTTATATTGGTGCATGGTATTTGAAATAGTAACTGATGATGACCTTGCTAGAATATTCCCATCCCTGAGAAAGAATGGGGATATAAATTGGGCCATGTAGTATAAAATGAACTTTGGAGCAGGTGGGCCCTTGATGCTACCTTTTCCTTCCTGACCAAATTGTCTTGGAGACTTGTTCCTAGGATGTGGACTCTGCTTTTGGAGCCCCTGCTCAAGAGGTCTACCTATCTGGATTGGGCTGATCTGTGGAGCCTTTGCAAAAGCCTCCTACCAAATCCAGGAGTTGGGGCTTTGCTTTCACTTGAGAGAAAAAGCACAGCACACCTCATTATCCTCTTCAGCCCAAGAACCAAGTGATATTTCCAAGTGACTAAGTGGTTGTTTGCATGGGCACATAACTCAGGCCATATCAGTCTTGGCGTGGACATTTTCTCCAGGTGTGCATTGAACTATCCTGCCCTTGAAACGTCCAAAATCAGAATTAAGCTGCCCGAATTAAACTGAAGAATGCACAGAGAGAAAGTCTTTATGGGATCCTCTTTATTGGCGATACCGAGATTTCTCTAGGCGGATGTCTTGAATATGGGAAAGTAGTTAAAGCAAAAACTGAAGAGTTTTTAAAAACTGCTTAAAACTGGTAAAGCTGCAGTTAGGTTTATACTAGGGTCACAAATGGAACGACACAAAGAAAGCTCTGCCTCTACCAAATGCAAATAGTGGACTTGATTGTGAGATTATCAGAGTGCTTACCTTGAGAACTGTCAGATAGGAATTTTCCTATCAAGAGGCGATTTAGGATCTTGCTTCCCTGAAGTCATTCGTACTTAGAAAATAAAACCGAGATTCAATTCTAATTAACAAAATATTTATTTTAGTACAAAAGTAACAAAAGAATAAACCTTTAATAAGCTACATCTTCTCAGCTAAGAATTTCACGTCTGCCTCGGGCGAGGCTTCGAAGAAGAAGGGAGGTAGGAGGAGACATAACTCCTGGAATGCATGCATGCGTAGTAAAACATCACATGTCTGCTTGATTAGAAATACAATAAATTTAGAAATAGTAGAGATGTACAACTGGCAATTATTCACATCGTGACAAGAACCTTGGATCTTTACAAGTGGCAGAAAATTGTAGAAAAGAGGGTGGATGGGGGGCGGGAATCCTAGAAACTAACAAAGTGATCTTCACTACCTTGGACCGCGTTTTACCAGGAGAAATCTAGAATTTACCATGAAACTCCATTCATTCATTCTTGTATACAAATTTATGTCACTTTTGTCAGGCTCACTCTAATATACACAATTACAACAATAATTGTGAATACGGTTTACTGTAAATATTAGTTATAGCAGTGATGGTGAACCTTTTTTGGCTCGGGTGCCAAAAGGGTGCGCGCTCGCGCGATAGCGTGTGTGGGTGCCCACACCCAGAATGCAATGCTCTCCCCCCAGTGCATGTGCACAACCACCCGCTGTCCCCGCACATGCGCACAGGCCTAACTGAAGCTCCCGGTAGGCCCGTTGGGCTGTTTTTCGCTCTCCCCAGGGTTCAGGAAAGCCGCCTGAAGCCTGGGGACAGCGAAAAATGGCCCAACGGGCCAATTGGAAGTTTGGAAATGAAACGGAAATGGAGCTGCCCTACTACTTACCTTCAGATAGTTGCAGCCAGGCATCACACACCTCGGCCCATTTCTTCTGCAGCCAGCAATGCTTTCCTGAAGGCCTCTGTAGCCGATAACAGAGCTCCAGATCAATCCGGAGCTCTGTTATCAGCTGTAGAGGCCTTTCCTAAAGGCGTTTCCTGAAGGCCTCTCTAGCCGATAACAGAGCTCCGGATCGATCTGGAGCTCCGTTATCAGCCGCAGATGCCTTCAGTAAAGCCTTGCCAGCTGCAGAAGAAATGGGCCGAGGTGTGCGAGGCCTGGCTGCAACTGTCCAAAGCCAAAGAAGTTCCTGAAGACCTCTGACAGCGAAAAGGAGGCTGGCGGTAAGCACACAAGTGAACTTCTGGTTGGCCCGTTGGGCCATTTTTGCCGTCCTCAGGCTTCAGGAGGCTTTTCTGAAGCCTGGGGAGAGCGAAAAGGGCCTAAAAGAAGGCCGAAAATCAGTGCACGCTGGAGCTGACATAGGACAACGCCTCGCATGCCCTCAGATATGGCTCCGCATGCCACCTGTGGCATGTGTGCCATAAGTTTGCCATCACTGACTTATAGTGAAACAAAAGTCACATTCAAGAGAGCATTCTCAGTGTATTATTTGGGCAGCAGAGGTAATTCGTGTCTGAAACCTTTCTGAAAACAAATATACTAATCAGTATGCTGTGGGGCATTTTGTTAAATGCTTCATTTAAATCAAGATATATTGCATCCACAATATTCCTACTATCTATTAAAAAGGGTAGTCAATTAAGAAAAATGAACCGCGGTGGTGCAGTGGTTAGAGTGCAGTACTGCAGGCTACTTCTGCTGATCACCGGCTGCCAGCAGTTTGGCAGATCGAATCTCACTAGGCTCAAGGTTGACTCAGCCTTCCATCCTTCCGAGGTTGGTAAAATGAGGACCCAGATTGTTGGGGGCAATATGCTGAACTCTGTAAACCGCTTAGAGAGGGCTGTAAAGCACTGTGAAGCGGTATATAAGTCTAAGTGCTAAGTGCTATTGCTATTTGATTAACAAAATCTGTTCCTGCCAAATCTAGGCTGTTGCTGGACACTGCATTGTTTTTAGAGTGTATACAGTGCAATCTCTCAGTTATCTGTGGTAGAATCTTCCTAGCTTTCAGTGTCTGGTCTGGCAAATCTCTAGCTTTTTTAATTTACTTTTTCTTACTTTTTGAGGATAAAGAAGGTTTTTTACTGTTCTGGCACGTCTAATTCTTCAGAATTTCTTTTTTAGCAAAGGGTGTTTCACAAGACTATAAGCTAGTTCTTTAAGTAGCCATAGATTTCATTTGCTCCTGAAAATTTAAAATGATTCACAGTGAGGAGGTATTTTCTGACCATGTCTGCTTCAGTCTCAGGTTTCAAACCTACCCCTTTGTGCTGCTATTTAGATCTGCCTGCTGGAACATCAGGTTTTTCTATTAGATAAGATGTAACCAACATTGGAGATGCGAGCTCTGCCTTTTCTTCACTACCTGTTCATACAGGTAGTCCTCAAGTTACGACCACAATTCAGCTCCAAATTTACGTTGCTAAGTGAGAAATTCATTAAGTGAATATTGCTCCATTTTACAACTTTTCTTGCCACATTTGTTAAATGAATCACTGCAGTGGTGAAATTAGTAACCCGGCTGTTAAATGAATCTGGTTTCCCCATTGACTTTGCTTGACAGAAGGTTGCAACTGTCATAAATGTGAGTCAGTGGCCAAGCATTCAAATGTAAATCATGTGACCATGATTCTCTCAGTGCCGTCACTTTTTTCAGTGCCGTAACTTCGAACAGTCACTAAGCGAACTGTTTTAAGTCGAGGACTACCTGTATTTTATCTTTTCCACTGGACAGATACCATACTGATTTTTTCTTCTGCTTTTATTTTAAGCATATCTAAAAAGGCCCTTTCATTGTTCTTAGTTTCTTTCAATAAATACAGACCGTTCTGATTTTTCATTTTCCTGACAACAACCTACCTGTATATAGGCATATGCACACATGCACCCCCACACCCCCACACACATACACAGACAGCTAGGTATATAGGTAGCTTATAGTCTATAGATATATATGTAGCTCCAGTCTTCCTCTATAGATTCTTCCTTTGTGTCCTGGTTCTTTTTCTACTTTCTGTATTACTCCTTTGTTTTCAGACATTCATTTCGCTTTTAGTGTAACCATAAGCTTCTTTTCCTATCTTGTTTTCCTTCTTCACTGGTATTGATTGTAATTGTGCTCTTATTTATTTATTAGTGACATTTATTAGTGACATTTATATACCGCCTCACAGTGCAAGCACTCTCTAAGCGGTTTACACCAGTAAGCAATGTATATATTTACATTGCCCCCAACAATCTGGGTCCTCATTTTACCTACCTCGGAAGGATGGAAGGCTGAGTCAACCTTGAGCCGGTGAGATTTGAACCGCTGACCTGCAGATCAGTGTCAGCTAATGTGGCCTGCAGTACCTGCCTCTAACCGCTGCGCCACCTCGGCTCATATCATATTACCTCGGCTCTTCATATCTTCGCTTTTAGAATTTCCATCCTGGGCCTTTGTCAGATCGTTGGTCATGGAAGCCCATTTTTTGAAATCTTTTTGACATTTTACATTTGCCTATATTCTTTTTTCAGTTCCCTTAAATCAAAAACTCTGTTACCTTTCAAACTGATTTATAGCTTATCAGATCGATTCATCCTCTTGCACCTTCCCTCACTTTTGAAGGTAAAAGTTGTTAGCAAGATAAGTAAGAAATTTCCTGAAAGTACTATGCTTGGGAAACTTTCTCCTCCAACAGAGACAGGTAGTCCTTGACTTACAACAGTTCTGTCACGATGTGAACATTGCCAGTTGAGCACCTCTACTATTTCTAGGTTTACTGTATTTTCTAATCAAGCAGACATGTGATATGTTTTACTACGCATGTGTGCATTCCAGGAGTCTCCTCCTTCCTTCTTCTCCTGTGAGCCTCGCCCGAGGCAGACGTGAATTCTTAGCTGAGAAAATGTAGCTTATTTAAGGTTTATATTCTTTTGTTACTTTTGTACTGAAATAAATATTTTGTTAATTAGAATTGAATCTCGGTTTTATTTTCTAAGTAAGAATGACTTCGAAGAAGCAAGATCCTATATCACCTCTTTGATAGGAAAATTCCTATCCATCAGTGACCATTCAAAGTTACGACAGCATTGAAAAAAGTGACTTGTGACCATTTTTCACGCTTACAAAAATTGCAGCAACCCCCACAGTCAGGTGATCAAAATTCACCCACTTGGCAACTGATTTATATGACGATTGCAGTGTCCCAGGGTCATGTGAGTCTTCCAAACACTCCTGAAATCTAATGGAGATCTATTTAGGAAATGCTACTTGTGTCTTAAGTTGCAGATTCCATTTGGGAAAATATCCATGGTTTCTACTTGAACCTTTTGAATAGATACGGGGATAAATGTACCATATTTTTCGGAGTATAAGATGCACCTTCCCCCCCCAAAAGAGGGTGAAAATCTGGGTGCATCTTATACTCCGAATGTAGCCCCGCCCAGCTTCTCAAACTGAGGTTTCAGAGGCTGAAAAACGAAGCTTCAAGCCTCTGAAACGGAGCTTCAGACACTGAAACTGAGCTTCAGAAAAAAATCCTCTGAAACGGAGCTTCATATTCTGAAACGGAGCTTCAGAATAAAAGCCTCTGAAATTGAGCTTCAGACTCTGAAACGGAGCTTCAGAAAAAAAGCCTCTGAAACGGAGCTTCAGAAAAAAAGCCTCTGAAACGGAGCTTCAGAAAAAAAAGTCTCTGAAATGGAGGTTTCAGAGGCAGAAAAAAAAGCAAGGCGCAGAGCTCACAACCAATGAACCTGTTCCTAAAATTCACCTCTGGGAACAGCTGATTGGGGTATTGCGGGAGGCCGATCAACCCGCCAATCATCTTTTTTCTTATTTCCTTCCCCAAAAACTAATGTGCGTTTTATACTCCGGTGCATCTTATAGTCCGACAAATACGGTAACTGACTACTGCTTGTTCTATCCCAGGAATTATTTTCACTGAAGGATTTCATGGAATTATCTTCAACGTAAACAAAAGGGAGGATATTCACTTCTATCCCTATAGACATACAACTTTAAATTATTTTGGATCTTTTCTTGCCTACTTTATATGGAAAATATAAAGTAGGAAGAGGAAGCTTGGTTGGATATGTTCACCATATTAGCAAAACAGCTTTTGAAATTCTGAGTGTTGAAATATGGAGAAAACACAATGATATTTGTATGGCCTAATCCACAAAAGAATCAGCAATATTGTACCTGGCATGCTTTGTGAAGCCACCCCATGTGGTTAGATTTGGAGTCAGGGTGTCTTTGCAATCCTAAGTAATATCCCAATTATTAATAATTGAATAAAATATGCTATTCATTTATTCATTCATTAAATAGGCTGCTTAGCTCCTACTTGGTGGTTTACAGGTAAAAAAAACAAGTTGTAAAAGCATACAACTGAATGGAAGAGCAAAATATTAAAACTATAACATAAAATTGGGGCTCCACAATCACTTTGTCCTCAAGGTCTGGGAGAACCACCAAGGCTTCAGTAATTCCCTGGATCAGAAGTCGGTTCTTCCTGGTTCGGACCGGTTTGCCCGAACTGGTAGCAACCCACTGGTGATGTCATGATGATGTCACGGAACCGGTTTGGTCAGTGCCGGTCCATGGAGGCCGCCATCTTTTTTTTGGGATTTTTTAAAATTTATTTTTAATTTTTATTTTGGGGGGGGATTTTTTTCGGGTTTTTTTCTTCTGCGCATGCGCAGAAGCCGAGTTTCTGGCACTGCGCATGCGTCGCCATTTGTTTTCTGTTTGGGGCTTTTTTGGATTTTTTCTGATTTTTTGCTACTGCGCATGCATGCACCCACGAGGCACAGCCACATGGCCCGGGAGGAAGCGAACTGGCAGTGAGGTAAGTTAGAACCCATCTCTGCCCTGGACGATATAAGGATGGCTACCACACAAATTTATTGGCGCACATCATTCCAGAGGGGCAAAAATTGCAGGTGAGTAGATGGGTTTCCTCAGTCCAGTAACATGGCATTCTTTAATTGATAGAACCCAGAGTGCATTTACCTGCTAGGCCGAACTGGATGGGTAGAGAAGACTGGAGATAACTGGATCTTCAGATAAATTCTGCCTCCAGAAATCAGGCTGACCCTGATCCAAATGGCATTTCATAAAGTCCTAAAGACCTAGTTGTATGTCCAGGATCCCTATGTGAAAGGACCCGCCTCCTGTCTATGCTAGTGATTGCAAACAGCTGTTTTGACTTTGGTTTTTTTTTTTATATTGTTCATCACTCAGAAACATTTATGGGAAGGTATGCACATTGATTAAATAAGTAAATAATAACCAGGACTCATGCCACAAAGGGCTTCGAACGTAATATAACCAGCATCTTGGCTTGCACCCAGAGGCCAGTTGACAATCAGTAGCACTCCGAAGCCATGGAGTCATGCATGCATCAAAATGCAGCATCCCCGTCACTACCTATGTGGCTGCATTCTGAACCAGTTGTAGCTTCCAGACAGTCTTCAAGGGCAGCCCCATTTAGACGCATTACAGTAATTCAGTTGTTTGGTGATTAGAGTGACTGTCTGATAAGCTTTCCAATTCAGGAAAAGGTACAACTGGCACATGACCTGAGAGTCCAAGAGGACCCCCAGTTTATTCACAAACCTTGAATGTGAAGTGCAACCCGATGGAGAGTCAATATTGGAATATCTCTAATTCATGAAGACCTAGGTAGGCACAGCCATTTTTCTTATTTATTTATTTTATTTGTCAAAACATGTACAAGATAGCAGGTATGGTATAAACATAAACAAAAGCAAAGTAGGTACAGGTAAATTTGTACAATAGGACAGTAAGACAGGGATGGTAGGCACAGTGGTGCGCTTATGCATGCCCCTTACAGACCTCTTAGGAATGGGGTGAGGTTGACTGTAGACAGTCTAAGGTTAAAGTTTTGGGGGTTTGGGGAAGAAACCCACAGAGTCAGGTAGTGCATTCCAGGCATTGATTACTCTGTTGCTGAAGTCGTATTTTCTGCAATCGAGTTTTAAGGGGTTTTTTTTTGTCTTGTGACAACTGAGCCTGAGTCTGTTCCTCCCAGAACCAACAACGGGGGGGGGGGGATACAATAATGATAACAATATAACACAATGACACCCAAATCCACTCTAACAAACTGTACAAAATCACATGCCAAGACAACATCCGGGTCTTCAAACATTTACAAAATGCTAGCAAGGTCAAGGCCAAATAGATCTCCGGGTAAGGTGTTCCAGAGGGAAGGCACTGTAACAGAAAAGGCACACTGCCGGAGAGCACCGGACAGAATCTGAAGCACGGCCACACTGTTGGATTTAGGCAGGGAGACAGAACCAACCGGAGAAAGATGGTTCCACAAGTAACCTAGCCCCATGCCATGAAAGTTTAATAGGTGGCAACCAGCTCATTGAATTGCATCTGGAAATCTACGAAGCAGTGGGAGAAGAGATCCTTAAGTGGGTTTGGGACAGAGCCTCTCACCTCCTAATAATCCCAGACTGGAATTAGCCCTAGAAAAAGGAGAAGAACCACTGTAGCGTCATGGCCCCCCACTCCCAATCTCTGAGTCCGTCTAGAAGGATATCGTGATTGATAGTATACTGAAAGCTGCTGAGAGATGTAGGAGAACCATTCCTACCCTGCTCTTGCCAGGGGTCATCCACAACCATGGTCAATGCTGTCGCAGTCTCGTACATAGGCCTGATACAGGACAAAAATGAGTCCAGATAACCTACTTCCTTCAAGGCACTTTGCAACTGCAGGGTGACCACCATCTCAACATCTTCTTGTCCAATAAGAGAAGAGGATGGACCACTGCCTCTATAAGCATTGATGATTAATTAACTATCTCACACAGATGGAATTCACTGTTCTGTCCCCACGAAGCACACAACCACACAAGCAGTTTAATGCAACACTTTTACTAATAAACCTTTTATCAGTAAAGAATGCACACACCAAGTTACAAACAGTCTTTGTTGGCAAACAACCAGCTACTAATTAACTTCATTAATAGCTGGTATTAGTTCAAAGAGGTCACAAACAATGACGAGTAAATTAAGTCCAGTTATCTTACGGAGCTTCCTAGAGTTGGCAAAGTTCCTAGAATTCAATCTCTGATAACAAGACAGATAAACACAAAACAGGTATCAGGAAGCAAGCTCTGATCAGACTGGTTTTTCCAAAGTTGTTCTCTGCAGCTTGTTAGCTGCAACTGATGACCTTAAATAGACTTGGGGAGTGGCCAATTAGCCCCAAGTCTTACTCCCGAGTAGACCTCCTCCGGAGTAAACCTTTCTGCTTCTTGGCACCCCTGCGTGCTCTTGCATTCAGGAAAGGAGTAGCTCCTCCTTTCTCAGCACTGCCAAGAGGTACTGAAGGCTCCAAAGGTCCAGGCTGCACAAGCTGCGGGCGGGCCACAACATTCACCACCACCTGGATTCAACCACACATCCTGTGAGAAACTTTAGCTATAGAGATAGCTGAGTTCATCGTCCTGAGAACCCTGTCCACTCAGGACTAACACAATCTAACTCATCCCAAAAAAACCCCACAACCAGATGTTCCTTTGTTAAATCCACAAGACGACACACCATCACAATAGAGTTTGGCATGAATATGAGTGATTTGTTTTCCAACAGTGCCTAGAATATTCCTCGCAATATATTGCACATTGTTTGATTATAGAACGTATGATGTGCTACTCATTAAAAAAAAACTTCACTGTGGAATGGATGGCATAGCAATTAAGCAGATGCAGAGCTGTCTTGAAAATGACACCCAAGGAGGGGCTTCAATGGTTTCTCATCAAATTGAGCCAAGACAACATCTATCGCAAGAATTAGGTCATCTGGGGCCCCCTACATTTCCATATTTGTTTCTAAACAATATACAGTGGATAAAGAGGTAGAAGTAATAGCTATCAGATTTGATGTTGACACAAACACTTTAGGACACTGAAATAAACTACAAAGTGATCTCGGTGGATTAGAAAAACGGGCTTAAGATTAAAAAATGAAATTTAATATAGACAAATGTAGAATTCTTAGGCGGAGAACAAAATATCAAATGCACAGGTACAGGATGACCTGGCAAAATTATTTGTAAAAACTTCTTAGAAATTGACTTGAAACTGGGTCTGAGCCAGGAGACAGATATGGCTGCAAAAAGGATATTATAATGAAATTGTAGAGTGTATCGTCAGAAGTATAATTTCCAAGCCCCAAGATATAAGTATTCTGCTTTGATGAGACACCTGCCCCCCCCCGTATATTGCAGCAAGTCTAAACAACATATTTTTAAAAGATTCAGAAAAAATGGAGCAGATGCTAAGAAGAGCAATGGGATATCTATGATTGCATGGGCTGAAAACATAGGACATAACATACACTTGGCCGACTGGGAACAAATTTGGAACAGAAATTATAAATTAACAAAATCGGCATCTTACAAAGAAAATCATTATAAAATGTTTTACCAATGGTATTTGGCCCCAGCAAGATTAGCGAAAATATACCCTAATTTAAATTCGAGTTGTTGGAAGTGTAAAAAAGAACAGGGCACCTTCTTTCACATGTGGTGGTTATGTCCCGAAGCAAGGAAGTACTGGACAAAAATACATAAATGGATACAAGGAATAGCAGGATTAACAATAGAATTTACCCCGGAACTCTTATTACTTGGAATATTTAAAAACCAATACAGTAAAAACATTAAATACCTGACTTTACATATTACAACAGCTGCAAGAGTTGCGTATGCACAGTGTTGGAAGAACACTAACTCACCCACTGAAAGTTTAACAATTAAGAAAATCTATGACTGCACAAAAATGGATACATTAACTATAGAATTAAGAGGACAAAAAGACTCAGACTATTATGATGTATGGGAAAATTGGTATCAATGGATTGAAGATAGAAAACGAAAAAGGGGAAACGAAATAAGGACATAGAATATTGTAAATATCGTATTGTATTAATATGAAGTCAATGTAAATAAGAAGATGTAGAATTGCTTAAAGATTATTTTTAAAGTTTGAAAAATCAATAAAGAAATAAATAATAAGAAGAAGAGCAACGGGATGATCAGGAAAGCTAAATCCTATGGATCGTTGAATGTGTTCAGAGGCAAGATAGCCATCTAGTTTGGCTGCTCTGATTGGGACACCAGCATTGAGCAGAGTTGGAATCAATGGTCCCTCTCAACTCCATGTTTCCATGAAGCAAAGAAACATGAACAGAGAGCACTTTGAACATGTACAATGAGTGGTAACTGTTGTTCACTTAGGAACTATGAACACTTTCCCACTGAAAGTTTAACAACAGACAGACAGACATAGATGATAAATGAGAATAGAATAGAATAGAATAGAATAGAATAGAATAGAATAGAATAGAATAGAATAGAATAGAATAGAATAGAATAGAATAGAATTCTTTATTGGCCAAGTGTGATTGGACACAAGGAATTTGTCTTGGTGCATATGCTCTCAGTGTACATAAAAGAAAAGATACGTTCGTCAGGAATCATAATGTACAACATTTAATGATAGTCATAGGGTATAAATAAGCAATCAAATTACATTAGGAAACAGTCAATATAAATTGTAAGGATACAAACAACAAAGTTACAGTCATACAGTCATAAGTGGGAGGAGATGGGTGATAGGAACGATGAGAAGATTAATAGTAGTGCAGACTTAGTAAATTGTTTGACAGTGTTGAGGGAATTATTTGTTTAGCAGAATGATGGCGTTCGGGGGAAAAACTGTTCTTGTGTCTAGTTGTTCTGGTGTGCAGTGCTCTATAGTGTTGTTTTGAGGGAAGAGAGAGAGAGATATGATAGAGAGGATGATGATAGGAGAGAGAGAGAGGAGGGGGAGGGGGAGGAAGGGAGGGGGGAGGGAAGGAGAGAGAGATATGATAGGATGATTAGGAGAGAGAGATAGAGAGGAGAGGGAGAGGAAGGAGGGAGGGATGGAGGGAGAGAGAGGTAAATATATGATAGATAGGATGATGATAGGAGATAGAGATAGAGAGGAGAGGGAAGGGTGAGTGGGGGAGGGAGGGAAGGGGGAGGGAGAGGGAGAGAGAGAGAGAGAGAGAGAGAGAGAGAGAGAGAGAGAGAGAGAGAGAGAGAGAGAGAGAGAGAGAGAGAGAGAGAGAGAGAGAGAGGGAGAGAGAGAGAGAGAGAGATGTGGATCACCAGAGCTCAGAGCTGCTTTTGAACTGGTGCAGACTTTGTGAATAAAATGCCCTCAAACTGGTCCTGTTTGCAATGACTGCCAATAGATACTTCCAACTGCAAGTCACTCACCCTCCACATAATGCTTTTTACATGCCTTGAGATTCCCATTCTCTGAATTCAGTTGGTCTGCCATGTAAGTTGAGTATTATGGGAATTGTAGTCCCAGCCCAACATGCCAAGCAGGCATTGGCTTGGGGATACAAGTGTCCTCAGAAAGGAAAGGAGATAGTTCCATCTGCGCTAATCAGAATATGATTAGAAAGACCCAGATCATTTTAACCTTTCCACCCACAGAAGGTCCTTTTAAGACCCTGATAATTTTGCACTGCAATCACAGAGATCTCTGTTCAAAGGTAACCCCAGTGAGTTCAACAGTATTTAGGAAAGGGCAGACCGTAGTTGGTTTTCATACTTTCACCAGTGTAAGGATGCTGCTTCTGGGATGGAATAACCAGAAACCTCTGTACCCCATAATCCAACTCCCTTATCTTTATTCTCTTCTAAAGGGAGCGTTTCTGATACCTGTTGTTTAAAATCCTGAACTAGCGGCTGCCAATTCTCCACCACCATTCATTCACTGGTCCCTTGTCCACTTGTTCCCAATCCCTTACGTTATCCTGGGAGGCAATGTAGGCCAGTCATCTTTTTTGCCGATGGGAATTTGAATACAGGTAGTCCTCGACATACAACAGTCATTTAATGACTGTTCAAAGTTACGACACGACACTGAAAGAAGTGACTTACAAGCGTTTTGCACACTTACCACCATTGCAGCGTCCCCTAGTCACATGATCAAAATTTGGACACTTGGCAACCGGCTCGTATTTATGACGGTTGCAGTGTCCTTGGGGGTCACGTGATCCCTTTTTGCAACCTTCTGACAAGCAAAGTCAATGGGGAAGCCAGGATTCACTTAACAACCATGTGGCTCACTTAACAAACTGCAGCGATTCACTTAACCACGGTGGCAAGAATAGGGCCAAACTCACTTCTCCCACCTCTCGTTTAACAACAGAAATCGTGGACTCCGTTGTGGTCGCAAATCGAGGACTACCCATAGGTGATGCTAAATCTTAGAAAGGGGTGTGTGTGTGTGTGTGTGTGCTTTCCCCCACCCCCGTCGTGTTCAATTTTACAGCGTGTTATTTCTTGAGAGCCAGGCTGTCTCCGGCTTGCAGGCAAGGGCGCTTCGCCTTTAAGGGGTTGGCGTTCCGCTTCGCTTGAGAAGCAGTTCCAAGTTCCCCAGGCTCAGGGCGTGTCTGTCCCCAGAGTGACACCAGTGGGGGGGGGGAGTGCAAGGGGGGGGGGGGAGACCGGCAAAAAGCCTGCCCACTGCAGAACCGAGCCTGGAATTGCCCAGGGTCGACGGGGGATAGCCAGATTTCCCCCCTCCCACTCTCCGTCTGCATCTCGCCTACTCTCCGCTCTGGCTGGGCTCTGCTTGTTTGCGTGCGCCGCGCTGCGCCGCGCCACGGCCGGGGAGGATGCGCCTTGTTCCAGCGGCGGTGGTGGCGGCAGCTCCTGCTGCTGCTGCTGCTGCTCGTGTCCGGGGAGCGCGGTGATTAGCCAGATGGGGACCGGCCTGCCCGGCTGACGGTGCGGGGGAGGAGGAGCAGGCGCTTTTGTTGCCGCTGCAGCCGCTGGATCGCCCGCTGCAAAGGAAAGGCGAGGCGCCCCGGAGAGGTAAGGCAAAGGCTCGGAGAGGGTCCGTCGCCAAAAGGGGAAAAGGGGGAGAAATCGGGGTCTGGAGGAGAAAAAGGGATGCGGGCCCGGGCGAGTGGAGCCGAAAGGGCCGCCCGGAGCTGTCACCGGTGGGGGAAGGGAGGGCCGGGAGGATGGATGGAGAGTTGATGATGGCGAAGGAGAGACGTCCAGTCCTGATGAGGAGAAGGCAAAGGAGGCATTGCTCCCTTTCCCCCCACTACCCCGATCCTAGTTCATGTTTAGGGTACCTTGGGAAGGGGGGGTGTTAGCCCTCCACCGTGTCCCCCAAAGGATGCTCCAGTTTGTCGTCCCCCCCAGCATCCCCATCCCCTTCCAATCAAGGTGAGAGTTTGGCGAACACCGCGGTGGTCTTTTGCTTTAGAAGTGATTTGACAGATGGGGCACGGTGGTGGGGAGCGGGAGTGTGTGGGGGGGGGGAGGCGAGAAGGATGCTAATCGCTCTCCGGCTTGCAAGGCTGCAGCTAAATAGGTGAACTATAAATGGAAGAACGGGATCCATGGATGGCTCGTGATGGACTTGTGCCAGCCTTAGTGCTGCCTTGGAATGGTTCTCTCCCTCAGCACCCTCCCCCTTCTCCCCCCCCCTTTGCTTAGAGACAGAGCGGCTGCAGGGAAAGAAGGATGCAGCTTTCAAGGCCAAGATAGATGGCTGGCTGCCTCCCATCCTGGCTGTTTGTTTGTGCCTGCAGAGTGGTCCTCCTCGGCCTTGGGCCTTCTGGAGGGGGCTGGTTGTAAATTTAAAAAAAAAAAAGGAAACTGGACCGATATGGTAGTGAAGGAAGGAGAGGCAGATGGACAGAGATCCCTAGGGCTCAGAGCCGGGAGGGGAGGGAGAGGAAAGGGGGGGCACAGGCTGGAGGTTGGGGGAGGAGGGATGGCATTTGTGATCTCCAACACCACATGCTAGAAATGCTTAGAGGCCTCCTTGTTTAGTTTGAAATCACCATTAGCTGAGAGTTATTGCACATAAAATAGGAGGCCTCCTGAAACCAGCAGCCGCGGATATGGAAACCTGGTCCCAAAGAGAAGATGCTGGGCATTTCACTTTGATTACTTAAGAGCAAGAAAAGATGCCATGTGTTTGCTTCATAACACCCTCTCTCTCGAGCCCTTCTTGAATTGGTGATTATGGTTCAGATCCGGTACCTGGAAAGCAGATTTTAAAGACTGAGGCCACCGCATATTCTGAGTTTTGTAACTCTATATGAGATTCACTGATACCAATTGAATTCCCCTCTTGGCCATAAAATGGTGGCAAGGAAGGGGCCAAAGTCCTCATCGTTTTTTAAAAAATCATCCTGTTTAGGGGAATCCCTTCATACCAAATGGATGTAAAAATGCATTCTTACTGATTTAGAAGGAATAGCCTCCGTCTTTATCATCCTCCGGGCCTCATGGAAAAATAAATGTTAAGGGATATGGAAAGGCAGTGTCTCTTGGCGAAGCAAGGAAACAAGATTTATGCTCCCTGATTGGAATACCCTCCGTGTAAACCTTTGTTCATTTTTCCTTATTAATCCCCTTTCTTTTCCGGAGCGGAGAGAGATGCTCTCCCAGGTCTGATTTATGAAGCATAATGGATTAAGGGCTGCCACTGGGAGATGGGATGAACATAAATTCTGGATTTGCCACACATTTGTTTTGTAACCTTGGGAAAGTCACTTGGCCTTCGGTTCTCACCAACCAATTTGCCCCACGATTAAGTGACTTGGAGAATTAAGCATGGGTTTATCCTGAGGTATATACTGTACAAGGGCAGGAGGAGGAAAATGAGCTGTCCAGCTCCTGAAAAGTTGGAAGAAAGTATAGAATTCTGGTAATTAGTAGTGAAGTCCACAGTATTTAGGAAATTTAATAGAACCTGCTCTGCCTCCCTCACACTGCCCTCCCCTACACACATGCACAGAGGACGTGTGGGGAAAATACCCTTAAGCAAATCTATCTTTAAAACAGGCATGGAATCAATATGCATTTTATAACATGGTACAAAAGGAGGCACTCTCCCTCCTTCCCCCCCCCTACTCACTATTGGTTGGGTCAGGAGCAAAACAAAACAAAACCAAATCCCTTAATTTAATTACAGAGTTGTCTTTTGATGCACCAGCTAGAAAATAGAATTTGCTATAAGAACAAATTTGTTCCAAGGTAGAACAAAGTTCACTTTCTCGTCATTTTCGGTCAGAATCATCAACATGGAGATGAAGATGTTACAAGAAACTTTTGGGCATTATTAAATCCATGCCATATTTCTAAATAGCCAGGTGACCAGCAGATGGAATGTTTTTTTATCCCATTTCTGTGTCAGATCAGAACAACTTTTTGTTAGATGAGAACAATATACATATTGTTAAATACCTGAGATATTTACCATCTGGTCACAATCTGTTTTTAGAGGGAGCCTGTGCCTAGTGACAGAATACTTCCTTTACATGAGGACTAACCACAATCCAAGTAAACTAAAAGCAAAGAACAAAAATATCAGATAGGTGCTGCAAAGGGTATTCTGCTTTTACATAAAAGCCTGAAAAAAATTACTGCCAGCCCTAGAAGAAAACAGATGAAGAAATAATTAGGTTACAATTCTATACATTCTTAACTAGGAATAAGTCCTACTTACTGCAGTGGTGTAGCTGCTGAGCAAAATGTTCCATCTCTTAAAATAAAAGGTTTCTGATCTTTATGAGAAACTTTTGGAAATGTTCTCTTTCCATCTCTGTCGCTTATTCCTTGTCCAAAAGATGTGGAAAAACATAAATATGTTACCCTCCCAGCTCAGAGGTAGACCTTAAAAAACTCTCTGCAGAGGCATTGTTCATTCTTCATTATTTCTGTGCATATGGGCCACTCTTAGTATCCTCCCCTTCTACAACAGAAGACCATATGGAGTACAGCTCTTAAGTGGAAACCCCTCCCCCTTTCAAATGGAAAGGTTCATGAACCTCTCCATGGGAGAAAAGATGGGGAAGATACTTCTGTGAGGACTGCTACCCAGAGATATAGTAAAACCTGGGTACATGGTGGTTGGAGTACAACTACCATAAGCCATAGTCTATGCCAGAGGTCTCCAAACTTGGCAATTTTAAGACTTGTGGACTTCTCAGGGGTGAAATCTAATTTTTTTTACTACCGGTTCTGTGGGCATGGCTTGGTGGGCGTGGTGTGGCTTGGTGGGCGTGCTGTGGCTTGGTGGGCGTGACAGGGAAAGGATACTGCAAAATCCCCATTCCCTCCCCACTCCAGGGGAAGGATACTGCAAAATCCCCATTCCCTCCCCACTCCAGGGGAAGGATACTGCAAAATCCCCATTCCCTCCCCACTCTTGGGGGAAGGATACTGCAAAATCCCCATTCCCTCCCCACTCCAGGGGAAGGATACTGCAAAATCCCCATTCCCTCCCCACTCCAGGGGAAGGATACTGCAAAATCTCCATTCCCTCCCCACTCTTGGGGGAAGGATACTGCAAAATCCCCATTCCCTCCCCACTCCAGGGGAAGGATACTGCAAAATCCCCATTCCCTCCCCACTCCAGGGGAAGGATACTGCAAAATCCCCATTCCCTCCCCACTCTTGGGGGAAGGATACTGCAAAATCCCCATTCCCTCCCCACTCTTGGGGGAAGGATACTGCAAAATCCCCATTCCCTCCCCACTCCAGGGGAAGGATACTGCAAAATCTCCATTCCCTCCCCACTCTTGGGGGAAGGATATTGCAAAATCTCCATTCCCACCCCACTCGGGGGCTAGCCAGAGGTGATATTTGCCGGTTCTCTGAACTACTCAAAATTTCCGCTACCGGTTCTCCGAACTACTCAAAAACTTTGCTACCAGTTCTCCAGAACCTGTCAGAACCTGCTGGATTTCACCCCTGCTTCAACTCCCAGAATTCACCAGCCAGCATGGCTGGCTGGGGAATTCTGGGAGTTGAAGTCCATAAGTCTTAAAGTTGTCAAGTTTGCAGGCCCCTGGTCTATGCAGATAGATTATGGGAGGCATAGTTTAAAGTAGTTGGAGGCAACAAACGGCCTAGGCCAGCACAAGTACACCCCTAAGCTTGTCTGTCTGTTCAATAGGCCCCTGTAACTGGATAAACTGTCTCAACTGGGTAGTTGTCATCTCTTAGTATGGGTACTCAACTGGATAGATCTGTGGTGGTGCAGTGGTTAGAATGCAGTACTGCAGGGCTAACTCACTGCTCACTCCAGGAGTTCAATTCTGAGCGGCCCAAGGTTGACTCAGCCTTCCATCCTTCTGAGATCGGTAAAATGAGGGCCCAGATTGTTGGGGGTAATATGCTGACTCTGTAAACTGCCTAGAGAGGGCCATAAAGCACTATGAAGCAGTATATAAGTCTAAGTGCTATTGCTGTCTAACCACACTCTGCACTGAAGAGGCAGCAGGGTACATAGAAACCATCTATACCACTTCAGACTAGAGGAGATATAGGTGTTCATGTTATAGGTCCTAATTTAAGAAATTAGAATCAGAAATAAATCCTTCACAAATCACTTCTTGTTGGACTCCTTTTCTCTGAATGTATTAATTCAGATTATTTTAAAAGCATTCAGAAAATTATTTCCCAAGTTACAGACTGAAGCGATACAATTCATAATTGCTTAGCATCTTGTTCCTACCTCATATATTGCTGGTGTAGTTTGGTTCCATGTATTCCCTATAATTATTTGGTTCCATGTATTCCCTATAATTATTTCAGCAACATCCTTCAGACTGGCAACACTGATGCTACAGCGTGACCTCTTTTGCATTAGGCGATGCCTTATCTCCTGGATCAATTAACAAGGGCTTTTTATTTATTTTTTGTTCCTTTGAGTTTGTGTTGTTTCCTGGAAACTGTCTGGGCAGGTCCTTTGGCAAGGTTTTTCAGAAGTGGTTTGCCATTGCTTGCTTCATAGGGCTGAGTGAAAGTGACCGGCTCAAGGCCATCCAGTTGGCTTTGGGACTGGAGGGACTATGATGGGACCAGAAATCAGGCCTGGTGCCTTAACCACTACACCAAATTAACTCTCTAATGAGTGCTAGGGAGAATTTTCACACCGTCCCCCAGTGGAGATATTTAACATGATTGCAAGCTTTTAAAAAAAGTTTTAACTGCCTTGGCATCAACGCTAGGTCTTTTTGAGTGGGGTCAGCTATAATAAATCATCATCAATGTCATAATCCCAAATTAAGGAATCTTGGGAGCTGAGATTCTACTGAACTGGAGTAAAATTGGGCACCCCATATCTAAGTGCCATGCATATGTATATGTGTATATATCTATGTGAATGAGTATACGGCTAGTCCTTGGCTTGTGACCACAATTGAGCCCAAACTTTCTGTTGTTAAGTGAGACATTGGTTAAGTCAGTTTTGCCCCATTTTATGAACTTTCTTGCCATAGTTGTTAAGTGAATCACTGCAGTTGTGAAATTAGGTACTCAGTTGTTAAGTGAATCTGGCTTTCCCATTGACTTTGCTTGTCAGAGATTGCAAAAGGGGATTAGGTGACCCTGGGACACTGCAACGGTCATAAATATGAGTCAGTTGCCAATTGTTCTGAATTTTCATCACGTGACCATGGGGAGGCCACAGGGGTTGTAAGTGTGAAAAACGATCGTAAGTCACTTTTTTCAATGTGGTTATAACTTCGAATGGTCACTAAATAAACAGTTGCAAGTCAAAGACTACCTGTATATGTATATATGTACGTATTCATACGGATAGACTCCAACTTGCAATCCCAATTGGGATCAGAATTTCCATTGCTAAGCAAGGCAGTCGCAAACTGAGTCAGGCCCAGTTTTATGAACGGTTGTTAAGCAAATCACTGCATTTGTGAATTGACATGCTGCTTGCCAAGTGCCTGAATTTTGATCATGAACTGTTGGGAAGCTATGATGTCACAAGGGCATGGAGCGATTGAAAATCACGTTTTTTTCAATGCCCTTCTAACTTCGAGCAATCATTAAATGAATTGTTGTAAATCAAACTCTGCATGTGTGTGAATGTGGGTGTGTGTATGTATAGTATTCCACATTAAGGAAGGTGATATAGAATTCAGTTTCTATGGGCTGCCTTAATTTAGGTCCTGGATGTCCATTAAAAGTGTAAGAAAGAATAAATATTCATTCACTCTTGAATATTATTAATGCTTTTAATAGACCAGGAGGTAGAACAGTCCCATACCATTGCTAGTGGAAATTTTATTGAATCAAGGCCGGCCACAGAAAGGTTCAAAAATCCAGCATCCTCCCCCAGTAACTACCAAGGAACTAAGTAACCAGGAAGACCTCTTATGCAAGCTTCATAGAACTGCATGGGAAATGCACAACAGCATGGTTGCAGAGTAGCTGTCTCCCGTGGCCTGCCTCTTCAACATGTTGTCTCCTGTTGTTGTGGTGTCGGTTAGGCTGAGAGATAGTAACCAGGCCAAAATTGGTTAGCAAGTTTCAGGGTCTGAGGCGGGATTCAAACCCAGATCGCTCCAATCAGAGTCTGACAACCTGTCTATTATTATTAAAGCACTTTTAATGACCTGCCCCCCCCAAATCTCCTGCCAGAACCATCACCCCATTTGAGCTTCCTTTGACAGTACACTAGAATTCTTTATTGACCAAGTGTGATTGGACACACAAGGGATTTGTCTTTGGTGCATATGCTCTCAATGTACATAAAAGAAAAGATACATTCGTCAAGAATCATGAGGTAAAAACACTTCATGATTGTCATAGGGTACAAATAAGCAATCAGGAAACAATTCATATGGATATAAATCGTAAGGATACAAGCAACAAGTTACAATCATACAGTCATAAGTGGGAGGAGATGGGTGATAGGAGCAATGAGAAGACTAATAGTAATAGTAATGCAGCCTTAGTGAATAGTTTGACAGTGTTGAGGGAATTATTTGTTTAGCAGAGCGATGGCGTTCGGGGAAAAACTGTTCTTGTGTCTAGTTGTCTTGGTGTGCAGTGCACTAAGCCTCCTTCCCTAACCTGATGCCTCAGATTTGACCAGATACAAGCGTCTCTTCCCAAACAATCTTACTTAGGAAAATAAAAGTAAGTAGAAGTTGAGGTATAGCTCTCTTGTTTGCCTTCACACACCGTTGTTCCACATTGTGGCTTGTTTGAATCAGTCGAAATGCCTGAAAAGCATAATAACTCTCACCTAAACGGGCTTTAGTTCTCAGTCACTTTGCTCTGTGATTCCTCTTAGTGTCTGGAAAGACAATTCAGAGTTCCTGATTGTCTCATTATTATGTCTCACTTCACACATAGCCGCAGCGCAGCCTTCACCGTGCAAGGTTTAAGTCTTCCCAGCTTCCCCGAAACATAGCTTCATAAAACTGCTGTGAAACTTAAAACTGTTGTCATTCTTCACCCTCTGAGAAAACTGAGAAAATTCTCTTATGATAAGAAATGAGCTGGCATTGGAATTGATGGGCAATTTTTAAAGCACAGGTATATACTCTGAAACAACATTTCCCCCTTGAACTAGGGATGGAAGGTAAACATTCTGGCTTCTTGCTTTCATTGCCTGGCAACAATCCCTTCCGGGTTAATTAAAAGCATCAGCATGTCTATAGGCACGTCTGTTCAAACCTGGCTGTGAGAATAATGGCTTAGTCTTGATGGGAGCGTGTGCCTGAGCATGGCTTGAAGGTACGATAAGCATGGACTGTAGCTCCTTGGAGATATAAGTTCTCGTATGAGCAACAGTTAGCTTATTTCTACCATGACCTTTGATTTCAGCTTGTGAATGAAGCGTTTTCTCACAGATTTTTAGCCATGTCAAGTGGAATAAGGAAAGGGGGGGGCTTTATATGAGGCTGAAGGTCAATTATAATTAATTAGTGAGAGGAACTGCATGTGAGTCACTCTGTCTTGCTTTGTGGAAGAAAGGCCCTTTGGTTCTCCGTCACTTGCCAGTGTGACAGAAAACCATGTCCAAATAATTCCTCAGTTTTGGATCAGATGGATAACACCAGTGGGTTTTCATGACAGAAACTTGGCGTTGACCCGCGTGCCAGTTTGTCTTTTCGGTTTGGATGCACCAGAGCTAATTGAATCACAGCGTGTAAATGAGGAGAAAGAATGAGTTACGGATTGGTTAAGTTGCTTCTGACATCAGAATGATCTCAATTCAAATGCACTTGAGGTGTTGACATCATTCAGGCAAGAGGTCTATGAAGATTGTCAGTCATCCAGGTTGTGGCTGTCTCAAAGGTGCTTTTTCAAAAGGCAACTAGACTTTGTTTTTCCTACGAAAACTTTTGAAAAAGCACCTTTGGGACATTCAGGTAAGACATACTAACAAAGAATTGCAGGTAGAGGATAACAGAAACAGCACTGGTAGTTTATTAGCTGGGCAGGGGAGGAGAAAATCAGCAGCCAAGCTATTGTGCCTCTGAATTTTTTTTACAGAAATGTGTGTATGCACGGTCAACTTAAACAACTTAAACAACAAATGTATAATTACAGCAACACTAAACAAGATTAAATTGTGGTTTTTCAAATGTGTAATCCTTAGAATAGATCTGGCTGGCTCTAATATGGAAATGTCCCCATGTTGCAGATGGTGAAACTGAGGCCGAATTCTGTATAATTTATTTTATTGCAATTACATACTTCCATAATCGGATGATATTGTTTAGTGGCTATCGAACAGTCAACCAATGAAATCATGATGGTGGTACCATCTGCCCTACCATATCACAAACTCCGAAAGCAATTTGGAAAAGATTCATAAGGTTAGAGTGAGATTGTCTCCTTACGTCTTGTTTAGCATTCAGGATGTTTCATCCATTGTTATGTGTTTTGTTGGTTTGGTTTTTTTGTGTTGAAGTTTGAAATCAGTTATTATGGGCTTGATTCTAAAAGTAATTGTAAGTATAAATGTGCAGATATAGTTGAAGTAGTTTTATGCTTTACACACTTAGTGAAAGAACGCAAGTTTTCTAACATTTCCTGCAGTGGCCAGGCAGGCTGCATTGACCGGTGACCCATAGGAATTGTGGCAGATTATCCTGAACCAATAAATTCTTCTCCAGAAGAGCGTTCCTGCTCTGACATGTAAACTGGGATTTTGGAGAATTGTAGTCCAACCAGAGGTTGGCTTCACATACTGTCACAACCAGTTCGCCCAGCACCAGAAATATGAGCATGCACGTGCACAGGGTCACTTTACTGGCGCACGTGCCATCCGCGCATGCATGTGGCATCACAAAACATGGCAATTTGCTCTCACGCGCCATCCACACGTGCGTGCGACATCAAACAACATGGCAATTCACTCGTGCGCGCCATCTGCACATGCGTGCGGCATCAAAAACACAGCGATATAGGACAGGATTGCAGCCAGGCAGGTGGGCCGGCCCACCCGCAGGTCGCTACTACCTGTTTGCTTGAACCGGTCTGAACTGGCTGAATCCGACCCCTGACAACATATCCCAAAGGTGTCAAGTTATATCCCTGCTTGGCACAGAGCAGAACATCAGGGATAATTATTTAAAAGTCTAGAAAAATCTAGATTTTATCCCATTAACATATGTTGAAAGTAGAGACAATAAAGTCAGCCTAATTCTTCTGAATTAAGCCCAGAGATGAGATTAATTTGTTAAACAGAATTGCACCCTGAAATATTCAGAAGAAAATAGGTATAATAGAAGATAATAAGAAGCTTCTTGTTGGATATTTTGTGCTAAGTTTAGTTACCTCCTGAAACCATTTTCTCCCCCCCCAACAAATGTATTAATTTATTAACTGTAAAAGTATTATTAATGAAAAAACACAAGAAAGAAATAAAGAGGGAAAAAAGAAGATCAAAGAGAGATTTAAAAGCATTGCACAATTAGAAATTAGATTAAAAGGTTTCAAAATGGCATTGATAGAAATCTGTATTTGAAACATTTTATATCAATTTATTTTATATCAATTTCAAAATAAGTCAGTACTAAAATTCTACTATTATTCAATAATTGACAGCAATAATCAGTACAATTCAAATTAAAAGACGAGGTAAAGCAATTGCAATATTTTTTGTCTAATTTAATAAATCTGTCAAACTGAACAAATAACTTAAAATGGAATATTATAACTTATGTTAAGCAGTCTCAAATTTTGGATATTGTACAACCCTGTTTCTAAAATAATAATAATAATAATTTTAAAAGGTTTCCACATTGACTTAAGTTTTGTATCAGAATTTTTTTAATATGAAGTAAGTTTGACATCAAATCAGAGGTGAAATTCAGCAGGTTCTGACAGGTTCTGGAGAACCGGTAGTGAAAATTTTGAGTAGTTCGGAGAACCAGCAAACACCACCACTGGCTGGCCCCAGAGTGGGGTGGGAATGGAGATTTTGCAATATCCTTCCTCCAGGAGTGGGGAGGGAATGGGGATTTTGCAGTATCCTTCCCCTGAAGTGGGGAGGGAATGGGGATTTTGCAGTATCCTTCCCCTGGAGTGGGGAGGGAATGGAGATTTTGTACTATCCTTTCCCTGCCACGCCCACCAAGCCACGCCCACAGAACCAGTAGGGAAAAATTTTGAATTTCACCCCTGCATCAAATTGTATAGGCTCACAGCTTAACTTGCTATTCATCCATGGAAGGAATTGTTTTCCAATGAGAAGCAGAGAGAACCCTTATTGTATAGAAAGTCAGTTAAGTATTACTTGTGGGAATATAAGATTTAGTAATATTTAATTTAAAAAATAGCAGGCTGTACAGAAAAGTCCTTCTTTAGAATGCACTTGTTTGATTCTATTATAAATCATTTTCCAGAGTTGTTAGGTTTTACAACATTACCACCAGGTATGAAAAATGAAAAATCTTATTATTTAGTTTCCAACATTTTTTAAAGAATGAATTACCTACTTTGACAATAAATACTGACACAATATACTGTTTGTAAAAGAATCCTCTGCAAATCTGTATTTTTCTTCCATTGTTTCCATTGTTACACACCGATTTTCATATTTAAATGCTGCATTTATTGAACCATAGAGTTTTTCACTTGTTCACTTTCTGAATCATAATTCACCAGGACCAAAGGACCAATAAGTGACATGTATTTTATGTGATAGTTTTTCTTAAATCAGTCATATTAAGTTTAAATTTGTCATTCCTTTGGGCTATATTGCTTATTTGTAGATATTGAAACCAATGAGATTATTTTGGCCATTCTGAATGGAGCATCTTGTTCTCCTTGTTCATTAATAATTATGTCTTGCAGTCCACACTAATTATTATCCCTCCACTAATCAAATGTCTTTGCATATTCTCCTTCACAAAAATAAAGGATGTGTTACATCTGGACTAATTCTTTTTTCTATATTTATCATACTCATTTAGAATATTATTTATTATAGAATGATGCCTTATAGACCAACGAAAGCCAGTTTGACATAATGGTTAAAGCATCAGCGAGACACTGAGAGGCCATGAGTTTTAGTCCCCTCTTGGACAGGTGACTTTGGCCCAGGCATTTTCTCTCAGCATTAGGAAAGAAGCAATGACAAGCCATTTCCAAAAAACCTTGCCAAGAAAATATCCTGGAAGTCACCTGGAGTCAAGAATGACTCGAAGGTGTGTACGTGTGCAATCATGCACACACATGCAATTGCACCAAAGGTATTTGTGGAACTCATCTGGAAGTCTTACTCCTTTGATAGAAGCAGCTCAACTGTAATCAAACAACGGTATTAATAGCCTATCCTATGGGAAGGACTTGATAGGAGGATAAAAAATGCCAAATCCAGTGTAAACATCTGGCTGACTATGTGAATAATAATAATAATAATAATAATAATAATAATAATAATAATAATAATAATAATAATAATAATAATAATAATAATAATAATAATAATAATAATGTGACCTGGTTATGGCTCACTAATGGAACACTGAAGAAGGAGACAGAAGGCTTGACTCTTGCAGACCAGGAGCAAGCAATCAGAACAAATGCAATCAAGGCCAAGATCGAAAAATCAGCTGATGACCCAAAATGCAGACTTTGCAAGGAAGCTGATGAAACAATTGATCACATTCTCAGCGGCTGCAAGAAAATCGCACAGATGGACTACAAACAGAGGCACAACTACGTGGCCCAGATGCTTCATTGGAACCTGTGCCACAACTACCACCTACCAGTGGTAAAGAACTGGTGGCAGGGGTGAAATGCTCCCGGTTCGCTTTTACTTATCTGTCGTCGGTGAGCCGATCGTGCAGGCAGCGCGGCGCTCCACCCACCCGCTGGGACACCGCCATTTGAGTTCTTTTACCCTCTGCGCATGCACAGAACGCTTTGTGCATGCGCAGAGGGTAAAAGAACTCAAATGGCGGTGTCCCGGCGGGTGGGTGGAGCGCCTGCGTGATCGGCTCACCGACGACAGATAGGTAAAAGCGAACCGAGACCATTTCACCCCTGATTGGTGGGATCATAAACCTGAGAAAGTAGTTGAAAACAAACATGCCAAAATACTTTGGGACTTTCGAATTCAGACTGACAAGGTTTTGGAACATAATACACCGGACCTCACGATTGTGGAAAAGAAAAAAGTGTGGATCATTGATGTCGCCATACCAGGTGACAGCCGAATTGATGAAAAACAACAAGAAAAACTTAACCGATATCAGGCTCTTAAAATCGAATTACAACGACTCTGGCATAAACCAGTACAGGTGGTCCCAGTGGTAATCGGCACACTGGGTGCTGTGCCAAAAGATCTTAGCCAGCACTTGAAAACAATAAACATTGACAAAATCACGATCTGTCAGTTACAAAAGGCCACCCTACTTGGATCTGCGCGCATCATACGAAAATACATCACACAGTCCTAGATGCTTGGGAAGTGTTCGACTTGTGATATAGTGATACGAAATCCAGCATATAAATCTTGTTTGCTGTGTATTACTGTTTTTTGTGCATAATAATAATAATAATAATTTGGACCAGTTTACCTTCTGGGACAATAACTTTAATATTATTAAACATCAATATCTGCCTATCCCATATCCTTTTGTCTAATAAGTGGATAAAAATATCCACAGTATTAAAACCTGGATAATGGTGTGACCAACCATAATATGCAATAATCCAGTCTATTCAAACACAATATTAAATATTAATATTTTGATTAAATTTATTATTCTCATTACCTACCTAAAGAAGCAGAGCTCTCACAAGAATTTTGCTTCTCTTTAAAAGGTGCTAACCTTGACTGCCTCATTATTAACATCTGGAAACACTGAATTCATTCACTTTTTGGGGGGCGGGGAATCACAGGATCCTATAAAATTGTTCCAAACTTTTGTTGTTATTTGTTTGTTTGTGGTCATCTCCCATTATTCTCAATTTGGATTATTCATTGGGGTCTTTTATGATTCTTCAAGTCAAAGTTTTCTTTTCTTTTCAGACCCACTATGTTTTATCTCTTCCTGTTGTTCTTCTAGCTACAAGAAATAAATCATTTGGACATAAAGCAGTAATATTCTATTTAATTATTTCTTCATCCTTGGCTTTTTAGTTTTCTGTCGACACACTATCAACATTCTTGGAATCTAAACCTGTTCAGCCCTCCCTGGATTTTGGAGGGGGGCTTTTCTCTCTTTCTAAGAAATGTCTATTCTGCAAAATTTGAGGTGTCCCTAAGCTTTCTGGTACTCACATTGTGTACCCGCATACTTCTTCATGTAGATAAGAATTCGTATTCAGAATGAGTTTTGAAGTTCGTTTATAACCTATTTTCTTTTTTAATCATGCAATTCTAATTGAGAGCTTTCAATGCTGTTTCCATACCTGATGGTGGTGTCAAGGACTAAATTCCTTTCATTTTTTTCACTATGGGAAAGTGCTGACTTACCCGTACCTTGTTGGATGGTAAGAATGGACAGGAGCCTTCTCCACCCTATTCTGCTCACGAAATAGAAAATGATAAAGGAACAATCCAGAAGCTTTTTATAAGAAAGTCTCCTGTTCCAATCAACCAGATGCAGGATAATGGGTAGAATGCTTAATTAACATTGGGAAATATTTGGCCAACTGGGATCTTTTGCTGTTGTTAGTTGCGAAGTCGTGTCCGACCCATTGCGACCCCATGGACTGGCTTATTGAATGAGCCCAGGTGGTGCAGCGGTTAGAGTGGGGTACTGCAGGCCACTTAAGCTGACTGTGATCCGCAGGTCAGCAGTTCAAATCTCACCGGCTCAAGGTTGACTCAGCCTTCCATCCTTCCAAGGTAGGTAAAATGAGGACCCAGATTGTTGGGGGCAATGTCAATATACATTGCTTAATGGTGTAAACCGCTTAGAGAGTGCTTGCACTGTGAGGCGGTATATAAATGCCACTAATAAATAAATAAATAAATAAATAGACAATGTTCCTCCAGGCCTTCCTGTCCTCTACCATCCTCAGGACCTACTAAGTATTGTAGGTAAATATTGTATAAAGACCTGTGACTTTGTGGTATATGAGATTTCCATTACAAAGAACAACACACACACATACAATGTTTTAGCATTACTTCAGAGCTCCAGGTAGTCCTTGAATTATGACTACAATTGAGCCCAACATTTCTGCTGCTAAGTGAGACATCTGTTAAGTGAGTTTTGCCCCATTTTACGACCCTTCTTGCCACAATTGTTAAGTGAATCATTATAGTTGTTAAGTTAGTAACACGGTTGTTAAGTGAATCTGGCTTCCCCATTGACTTTGCTTGTCAGAAAGTCGCAAAAGGTGATCACGTGACTCCGGGACACTGCAACAGTCATAAATATGAGTCAGTTGCCAAGCGTCTGAATTTTGATCACGTGACCAGGGAGATGCTGCAATAGTTGTGTGAAAAATGGTCATAAGTCACTTTTTTAAGTGCCGTTGTAACTTCGAATGGTCACTAAATGAACTGTTGTAAGTTAAGGACTACCTGTACACCATGGAGTCAGTTTTTTCTAGGTACACAACAGAGAGCAAAGCTAAGGATCTCCCTTGTCACTGTTGACTGGAAATTATCTGCGAGACAAAGAGATAATGCAGTCTTGTATGGATGGCACTCCTTTTTTTAAAAAATAGAGCTCAGCAATTTTTAAAATCATTTTTGAGGTGAGTTTGCTTGACATTAGCCATGCTTTCTAATATCGTTTTCATGAATTGATTTCCTGTGTGTATTTCATGTTGCCACACTTCCTGACCTCCCTCAGAATCCAAATAGATGGTGGCTAAAGAGCACAAAACTCCAAAGAAGAAAGAAATGTTTGTTTGCAGTTAAGCTGAAACTGAGCAGGGGGATAGCAAAGGAATATGAGAATTGTGGGTGGTTTTCTGAGGAAAAAGTAAGAACCTTTTTTTTAGCAATGTACTCCTATATTTAGGATTTCTGAAATTGGACACATATGCCACATTTATGGGCACGCATATGTACTTTGCTTGAACTAATCCAGTCATTATATCCAAAATAGTCTTACCAGATCTCGGTCCAAGAATATAATTTTAATATCTGCAGTAAGCTCTAGAAAATGCCTCCTGAATAATCACAGAATACCTCTTTCTTACTTGTATTCATATTTGTAATAGCTGTTCATTGCTGGCCATAGTCAAACCCAAGCTTCATACTTCAACATTATACATCTTCTATTATTTCTCCAGCACTTCCTCCTCCCTATTGCTCTTACTTCTATATTAAACCTTTGCTACTGGGTTGGAGATGTTTCTTTGTTAAAACGTGTATTTATATATCCTGTTTTCTCCAAGGACATTGTAACACCCCAGTGTTGTGGGGTTAGGCTGAGAACTGGAGAACTAAATAAAGGAGTTAAGCTGCATGTCCCTAGCGTGGGTGTCCTTAGTTTGTCCACCTTCCAAAAAACAAAGGGCTTGCCTTCAGAAGTTGTGGGGAGGTTTTTAAGAAAAGACTGGACTGCCACTTGTCTGAAATGGTACAGGATCTCCTGCTTGAGCAAGGGGTTGGAGTAGAAGACCTAAATCAGGAGTCAGCAACCTTAAACACTCAAAGAGCCACAAAGGTCCTATCCAGAAGCCCCCCGTTCAATTCTGGAGCCAAACGGAAGTCCGGTTCCCCCACCATAGAGTCTCCTCCTAGCGCGGCATCCTTTTTCCTCTACCAGTCCTAACCAAAAGCCCTATCAATTGTGGAGCTGACCGGAAAACCCGCCCCTTGCCATAGAGTCTCCTCTTGGCACGCCCTGCTTCCCCACTCCCGCAACTGGAAGCTCCTCTCACAATTGTGGTGCCGACCGGCGACAGGGAGCCGCAGCAGAAGGATGAAAGAGCCTCATGCGGCTCCAGAGCTGCGGGTTGCTGACCCCTGACCTAAACAGAACACTAAACAGATTAACAGAGTTGGGAGGGACCTTGCAGGTCATCTAGTCCAACCCCCTGCCCAAGCAGGAGGCCCTTACATCTGCCTCTACCTAAGATCGAACTCTCAACCTCCTGATTGTGAGGCAAGAGCTCACCTCCAAGGACCCTACCATCTCTATTCTGATTGATTAGTTGGGTAAAGAGATAATACTTTTCTTTCCTCCATCCACCATGAAACTGGACAGCTGGTCCCTGCAGAATGCTTGCTTTGCCTCCTTTTCTTGGCTAATTAGGCTGAAGCAAAGGGAGGGGGAGAGGTGGGTCTTCCTTCTCCTCCTTACTCCCCCCTCCCTCTCTCTGTTCCTTGCTATGCACAGAAAGCCACTCAGCCACAAGGCCATCTTTGTGGCTGTTGCTTGCATGCAGAATTCCCCCGCCTCCTCCCCTTCCAAACATTAGCTGCCCTTAAACATCCTCAGCTGAGAGCCATGCTATACAAAGCTACAAGGGGGAGAGAGAGCTCACGTTTTTAAGAGTGCCAGAGAATATGTCGCAGCTCTACTAGAATAAAAAGCCAATTCTTGGACCCACAAAGATGATGCAGATTAAAAGCATTTAAGTCAGTCAATTGCAACCTGGTCTTTGCATTCATTGTATAAGGCATTGAGAAAAATCTCAGCCCAGTTCTAAACAGCAAGACCGCCAAATGTAAATAAATGAATAAATAAAAATGTTTTTCAATGGTTGTTGGATTACATAATCAATTAACTATGTACCGGTATGTGTATATTAATAAATGATCTCGCAGGGGTATCTCTTTGAGATTCCTGAAATGTAATTTAAAAAAGAAACTCTCATGCATGGTTATTTACAAAAAATAATTATTTTCTATTTTATTCCCTGTTTTCCGAGATTTGGGAAATACTGAGATGATCTGCCTTATCTTTCTGTCTTTGCACATGAATCAAATAACGCTTTAGAATGATTGATGTAGCAATTCCTGGCTGCAGAGTCCATACTGTAAAGTAAAAGAACAAATTAAGTGATTGGGGTTTTTTTTTCCTCACCTTTTAATGGCATCCCAGATTTTTCTGCCAGAGGCAGCTGCATCAGTCTTACTGTTGGGTGACTTTCGTTTTTATTTTGGGGTGAACTCTATAAAGTGTCTTGTGGATTTGGTGGTACTGCATAAACAATGCATAATAATCAGAGCTATTTACAAGGCATTAACTTTGACACTGAATAACTCAGAAATAGAGTGTTAATCAGAACAGGACATGGGATGTGACTCAGACTGCAAAAGGCTACTTGAGGTAGGTTCTGAACTGCAGATATTGACCATTACAGATATAATATTTTTGTATGGTTGCTGGGGGGAGGGGGGGAGGCAGAAGGAAACATGGAACATGTGAAAATTGGAGGTTTCAGGTTAAGGTTAAGTGAGACTCAAAATTTTATTTTATTATTTTTTTAGGCTTTTTTTATCCCAACTTTATATTTTTTATAAATAACTCAAGGTGAAAAACATGTAAAAATTTCCTCCTCTTCCTCCTCCTCCTCCTCCTCCTCCTCCTCCTCTTTTCGCACACAACAGCCATGTGAGGTGAGTTTGGGCTGAGAGAGAGAGTGACTGGCCCAAAGTAACCCAGGTAGCTTCCATGCCAAAGGTGGGACTAGAATTCACCATCTCCTGGTTTCTAGCCTGATGCCTTAACCACTAGACTAGACCAAACTGGCTCTTGTCCCATTTTCTGGTAGTGCGGTAGTTAGAATGCAGTATTGGCTAATTCACCACTCACTCCAGGAGTTTGATTCTGACCAGCTCAAGGCTGACTCAGCCTTCCATCCATCCGTGGTTGGTAAAAGGAGACCCAGATTGTTGGGGGGCAATATGCTAAGATGACCAGACGTCCCGCTTTTGGTGGGACAGTCCCGCTTTTTGATAATTTGTCCCGCGTCCCGTGGCGTTTCAAAAAAGTCCCACTTTTTTCGGCCGGGAAAGTTGTTCGGCGTAGAGCCAGTGGAACTGGTGGTGGTCGCGGTGCGGGGCTTCTCCCGCCCGCTTCCCCCACCCAGCTGGACGCCACCATTCGGGTTATTTTGCCCTCTGTGCATGCGCAGAACGCTTTGCGCATGCGCAGAGGACAAAATAACCTGAATGGCGGTGTCCAGCTGGGTGGGGGAAGCAGGCGGGAGAAGCCCCGTGCCGCGACCACCGCCAGTTCCATCGGCTCTACGCCGAACGACTGGCCCGGCCGAACCGGCAGGATTTCACCCCTCGCCTCTGCGCGATGAACAGGTAAGCCTGCGCCAGTAGGAACCCACCCCTGGCTGTGATGAAGGGGGGGTGTTTAGGGGGGGTGCACAAAGCTGCAGGATAAGAGAGACGGACCCCTCCCGTCTTGCTCCCCTAGAAACCCCCCGCGGTCAATGGTGTCCCGCTTTACAAAAAATAAAATCTGATCACCTTACAATATGCTGACTCTCTGAACCACTTAGAGAGGGTTGTAAAGCACAATGAATAATTTGGGGTAAAATCACAAACAGCAATAGAATCGAGATGCTGAATGGCTAAACTATCAGGAGCCATCAGGATGAATCCTACAAGTATCTGGGCATATTACTGTTGGATAACACGAAGCATGGGTAAGTCAAAAATGTGATAAGTAAAGAATGCATACAAAGATGCATTCTTTGCTTATGACATTTTTAAATTATCCATGCTTGGTGTTATCCAACAGTATTAGAGAAAATTGCTAAAGACAAAATCAAGTGGTGGAAACCAGGGGCGGGTTCCTATTTTTTTTACTACCACTCTGTGGACGTGGCTTATTTTGTGGGTGTGGCTTGCTGGCCATGTGACTGGGCGGGCATGGCTTCTCAGACTGCTGAAGGGAGGGGAACTGAGATAGGTCCTGCCGCCCATTCCCCCTCCCCTCAGCAGCTCAAGAAGCCTCGAACGTGCGAAAATGCCTGGGATCATCACCGCGCGTTCGTGGCTTCTCGGACTGCTGAAGGGAGGGGAATGGAGATAGCTCCTGCCGCCTGTTCTTTCAGCGTCTCACGCGCTCCCTCAGCCATCCTTCCCTGCTTGGACTCACTGTGGGGTAGGAAGGCAGCGCATGCGCAGTGCTGGAATTTCTTTTTTAAAAAATGGCAGCGCCCAGGCACTGGCAACCGACCGCACCGGTACTGTGACGTCACCAGCAGGCCGCTACCGGTGCTATAGAGTGGACCGCACTGGTAGGAACCCACCACTGGTGGAAACACCATCAGAGCCATCAATATCTGGGCAATACCTGTGATATTATACATTGCTGGAATTGTTAACTGACTGCAAGCTGAATTGGGCAGTTTGGACAAAAAAAAAAAACCACCAAGAAAGCTGATGACTTCAAGCTGATGACAAACTGTCGAAGAAGAAAAGCATGCTGATTACATAAAAGATGGTCAAGAACAAGCATTGGTGCAAGTTAAAAATTGGAACTTACTGAATGTGCAGAAAACAAAACATGAATATTGAAATACTGTAATAAAAACATGAACAGAATGCTGGCAAGAAAAAACATTATGTGGTCAATTTCTACAAAAGATCAAGGGGAAAGTTGCTAAAGATGAAACCTGGCAGTGGCTTACAATTGGAACATTAAAAAAAAAAAGAAACTGAAGGCTTGGTTGTGGCTGCTCAAGAACAAGACATTCAAACTAAGGCAAGCAAGGCCACAATTTTTTTTTAAAAAAACCATAAAATGTTTCAAAGTGCAGATGGTGCAGCGAGGCAGAAGAAGCAGTAGATCACATACTGACCTCAGGCGAGAAGATTGTGCAAATGGATTATAAGCAATGGCATCACACATTCACCAAAATGATTCACTGGAACATCTATAAAAATTACCACGTGCCGGTAATGAAGAATTGGTGAGAATACAGAGTTGAAAAAGTACTTGAAAATGAGCAGGTTAAAATATTGTGGGATTTTGGAATACAACTGGTAAAATCTTGGCCCATAACCCGCCAAATTTAACTGTGATTGAAAAGACCTAAAGTGTGTAGATAATTGATGTGGCAATACCAGGAAATAGTGGAATAGAAATAAAAGAATTGGAGAAGATCAGAAAGTATTAAGACCTGAAGATTGAAAGATTATGGCACAAACTGATGATGATGGTCCCAGTGTTTATTGGCACATCGGGTGCTATATCCCAAAATCTTGGACAGCACTTTAAAAAATCTGCACATTGATAACATTTCCATCTGTCAATTGCAAAAGGCCACATTGCTTGGAATCACACCAGTGGTGGGTTCCTACCGGTGCGGTCCACTCTACTGCACTGGTAGTGGCCAGCCGATTACATAATTTGCGCACGACACCAGTCCGTCGTCTTCACCAGTCTGTCGTGCGTTGCCATCTTTTTTTCAGAATTTTTGGGCTTTTTTTGCTTCCTGCGCATGCGCGGAAGCAAAATCTCGCGAGGGGACGCACACGAGAGAGAGATTTCGGTAATTTTTTTGCTTCTGCGCATGCGTGGAAGCAAAAAAGTCGCCAAAATCACACGTGCTCATCCCCTCGTGAGATTTTGCTTCTGCGCATGCGCGGAAGCAAAATTGCGCGAGGGGGCATGTGCGCGTAGCATGCGTGCATGCACACGAAATGTGGAGATGCACGCGTAGTGCACCGGTAGCAACTTAGAGAGCAACCCGCCCCTGAATCACACATATACTACATAGAGAAATAACAACATCCTAGATTCTTGAGGAAAACGTGATGGATATGAAGGCCAACACCAGCTAAAAACCTGGCAGCTGTGATTTCATATTTTTGTAAATATAATATAAATAATAAAATCCTGCAATAATATTGTTAATATTAAACAGCAATATTTATCTATCCCAGATCCTTGGGAAGGATTTGATAGGTGTCAAATCCAATCTAAATATCTGGCTGACCGTGCGACCCACTATAATAATAATAGACAGTTGATGTGGTACAATAGTTGAACTAGGACTGAGAGATCTACAGTGGTACCTTGATACTCAACTGCTTTGAAACTCATCTAATTTGGTACTCAACGCATTTTGATATGAACACTTTATACCGGTACTCATAGTTTGTTTGGTATTCAACACACAAGCTAGAACTTGTAGGTGTCAGCTGCCTTGTGATTCACTACATTACTTCTTATGGGAAAAATCTGTTTGGTACTCACTGTTTTTAGTACTCATCGTGCCTCCTGATGAGTACCGAGGTATACTCAAATGTATCTTCAGCTATGGAAATTCACTGGTGACTTTGGGCAGTAAGTCACTCTCAGTCCAACTCACCACAGAAAGAATTATTGTGGGGATATAATGTATGGCTCCCTAGAGTTCCTGGAGAAAAGGCAGAATACAAATACATGCTATGTAGGCTATGTATTTAAAAACAAAGCATTAATGTTTGTTAATTGGCTTCTTGAATATGAAGTAATCTCCAATCCCTTCTCCAATCCTTTCTGCCCAGCCCAGTATATTCCATCAGAGAGCACATCCTCCAAGCCCCCTGTATTAAATATTGTCATTTTGCAAGACTGAAGAAGCATGCCTTCTTCGTCTCACAGTCATACACGTACACACAAACACATGCTTGCAAGCACACACAGACACACACACCTGGAGCAGAATTCTCCCAGAAATAAGGATAGCAACCTCTCTCCTAGGATTCCGGAAATAACTTAAAACCTGGCTTTGGTCCCAGGCCTGGAGTTAAATTAGTGTTGCATTTTTTGGGGAGGGGAGCCTGTTTTGTTTTGTTTGATTTGTGTGGCTTTTGTTGTTACTGGGCTGTCTGTATGGTTTTATGCAGTAGTGGGTTCTAAAACCCTTTACTACCAGTGCGCAGAAGCGTTCCGGGTGGGTGGGCAGAGCCTCCCGCCGCCACTGGTTCTAAGAAACCGGGATGAACCGGGAGCAACCCACCGCTGGTTTTATGTTTCATCAGTTTTTTGGGATTTTAGGGGAGGGGGTTGTATGCCACTCAAACTCCACTGGAGTTGAGCAGCCAGCTATAACAAATTTGGATAGATAGATAGATAGATGATAGATAGATAGATAGGTAGATAGATAGATAGATAGATAGATAGATAGATAGATAGATAGATAGATAGATAGATAGATAGATAGAGTTAGGTAGGTAGGTAGATAGGTAGGTAGGTAGGTAGATGATAGATAGATAGAGTTAGGTAGGTAGATGATAGAGAGAGAGAGAGAGAGAGAGAGAGAGAGAGAGAGAGAGAGATGATAGGTAGGTAGGTAGGTAGGTAGGTAGGTAGGTAGGTAGGTAGGTAGGTAGGTAGATAGATAGATAGATAGGTAGGTAGGTAGATAGATAGATAGATAGATAGATAGATAGATAGATAGATAGATAGATAGATAGATAGATAGATAGATAGATAGATAGATATGGATGGATGGATGGATGGATGGATGGATGGATGGATGGATCGACGGATGGACAGATAGTGTGGGATCTTTCCAGATATTGCTGAACCATAGGAGAACCATAGCATCTCCTATCCACAGTGATTTGGGCTTACCTCCAGTTCAGTAATATCTGATGTCTTATCAATGTTCCATTTGTAGCTTGAAAGAAGTTAGCATCTGAGGGTTGGAGGGATACTAGGAAATTCTCATCCTTCCTATGAGTAGAAATAATAGAATCCCCATGCTTGGAACTTGGGCAATGGGCATGCCTGTTTGAACATCCTAAACAACCATTGAACATGTCCCAGATTACTTTTTATATTGCTCTAGAACAGGTGTGTCCAACCTGGGCAACTTTAAGACCTGTAGACTTCAACTCCCAGAATTCCCCAACCAGCCAATTCGGAGAGTTTAAGTCCACAGGTCTTCAAGTTGCCCAGGTTGGACACCCCTGACCTAAAGCTTTGCCAGCACAATGCCTTCTAGCCTATAAGGCAGTGGTTCCCAACCTGTGGTACGTGTACCACTAGTGGTATGCGAGGGCCTTCCAGGTGGTACGCGAACACTTTCGGGGTCATGAACGATTTTTAGTTAGTTATTTTTTACTTCACAAAAATGTTTACTGCCTAACACAAGATAATCTGGCAACGATTTGCAACTGTTGCCACACGCCACCCACCTGGTCCCAGCGGCCCGAGAATCCAGTTGCTGGATGCGCGGGGCCAAAAAAGGAACGGTGACTGTTCTGAACTCTCAGCAGTCACGCAGTAGAACCCTCGCGAGAAGGTGCGCATCGTAGCGAGCTCTCGAGCTAAGGTTAATCTCACTCTGTTATTGTTAGCACTATGTTCTCTTGACTCAAGTTACCCTTTGATATTCATTACTGCATCTCAGTGTGTATGTTACTATTTTTATTATTATTTTGTATACTTATATACTTATTATTTTCATAGTTGGTTTGCGTGTTCTACTTGTACAATTATGGAAATCAAGTGATATCTGATCGAATTTAGTTTCTCTGGAACCAGGTGGTATGCGGCGACTGTACGGGACCTCCAAGTGGTACTTGATCACAAAAAGATTGGGAACCACTGCTATAAGGGAATTGTCTTAGAAAAACCATTCCAAAGGTGGGTTCCTCCCGGTTCAGACCGGTTCTATAGAACTGTTAGTAACTTGGCGGCCTGGGTCTCTGAACTGGCAGCAACCCAGGCCTGCCACGCCCCCGAGCTGGTTCTCTCGGCAGCGCCATAGGCACTGCCATCTTGTTTTTTTCAGTACTGCACATGCACAGAGGATCATTTCCGGGAAGTGACGCATACAAAATGTGCACTTCCGTCGCAATGCGAACTGGTGGGGAAGGTAAGTAGAACCCACCCCTGAACCATTCATAGATTGTGCCCATCAACTGCTTTCTACTTGGTTTTCCCTGGAATCACACCATAAAGAGCATCACTTCCAGCTCTCCAGAGTTTATCTAACTCATCCTTGAAAAAGTATCACTGCTGGCATTTGTATTCTGCACTTCACACGCTCCAGGCAAATTTTGTACCGGGCTGGTGAGTCATTGTCCTCTCTCCCCTTGATTCTCTCCTCTCAGTACAGGAAATGTTTATCAAAGACCTGCTTAATCTCCCTTAACAGAAGTCTCTTGATTTCCAGGAAGTATCCTGCATTTTTCCCCTTGGATGACTGAATCGTGATATTTTACTGCTGAAGCTTTATGACTTTTTGGCATTACTCTGATGATATAATTCCAGTAGAAAGTGAGACAGGCTGTTGGTCTAGAAGATTCATGTTTCACTTTAGTTTAAAAGAATTGGCAATGCCCTTTCTATACTTGCAAAGTCAGGCGAAGTGAAGAATGACCAAGGAACGTACTCACCTGTAAAATGAAATGTTTTCTCTGCCTGCTGGGGCCAAGAAGCCCTTGATTTGAATCTCCTTTTCACAATTAATCTTACAAGTTCATTAAGTAGGGGAGCCAGTTTGGTCTAGTGGCTAAGAAGGCATCAAGCGAGAGACCAGGAGACAGTGAGTTCTAGTCCCAGCTTAGGCACAAAGCCAGCTGGGTGACCTTGGGCCAATCACTCTCTCTCAGCCCTAGATTGCAGGCAAAGGAAACCACTTCTGAAATCTTGCCAAGAAAACTGCAAGGACTTGTCCAGAGAGTCATCAGGAATCAACAGTGACCCAAAGGCAAATACATTTCATTAGTCCAGGGATAGGCAACTTGGCACCATCCTTTGGACTACAGCACCCATCAAGCCTAATCAGGAAAATAATTGGTAGGAAAGTAGGGAAGAGCAGTCAGAAAAAAGTGTTGCCTTCCCTATATCTATCAATCCAATCCAAAGCAAGCATCTGTAGATCGGGTCTACTGGGTTTAATGGCAATTACCACTCCTATAGATGCCAGAGTATGCAACCTTAACCAAGCCAAGTCCTACCCTTGACTTTGGAGTGGTGCATAAGGGCCGTACTCCAAGAAGCAGTGGATGGGATGCAAGTAAAAAAAAAGTTTGATTTCATTTCATTTACATTTAATATAAAAAATTGGTAATGTGTGATATATGAACCGTTTTTCTGTGTTTGCCATATGATTCGTTACAATCTAGTATTAACATTTAGAAATCTCTGGGGGCTACCAAAAGCTATGTGTGGCCCTGGTCATGATTGTGTTGTGAAGTTTCCGAAAGTTGTCCTAATTAATTCGTGAGCCATGAGCCAAGTTTCAAAAGAAATACAGTCATTTATTAGGAGCAACATTCTGGCAATTACTCCGGTGGAGTCAACTTTGACCTCATGTAATTTATGGGTCCCCATGATCCTGTCTCCCCCTCCTCCCTGGGCATGTCATAAATCACATTCTCCAATGGACCACATTGGCAGGCTGTAAAAAACCCATCCCTCCTGCTGACTCCGGTAACCTAGGATACTATCTGGAGAAAGGCATGTGTGGAATGTCTTTTCGGTTAGGACAGCCCAGCAGCTCATCAGTTCTCCCCCCTCCCAGAGGTGGGATTTTACTGGTTCTAACAGGTTCGCTAGAACAGGTTGTTAACTTTCTAAGCAGTTCGGAGAACCGGTTGTTAGAAGAAATCTCCTTTTGCTTTTTTCCACTTTACAGGGTTCATCCTGTAAGGAATTACAACATTCTGGTGTTGTTTCTATAGCCTAATCTTTATTGCCCTGCTTACAGAAACTGCCTCTCCGTTAACCCTTATTACATTCTTGGCAATACGCCTAGATTTACTGTCTCTGGAGATTTTTTTCTTCTTTGCTTGACTTTCTAAAAGGGGAAGGGTTGTTTTAAGCTTTTTACACTGCTGTTGGGAGGAAATACGCCCCTGTTGGAGTTCTTCCAGAGCTGCCGGAAAGAAGCTTTTAATGACAAGGAACCAAGATGAGTGACATTCAGCAAGGCTTCTTGGCTAGCTAGAAAGATTGACATTCAAATGTGAGTTGACATACCCTTTCTAACTTTTAGTCTAAAACTGCTTTTTGGTGAAGTTTAATTCTGTGCTTGGTGATGTTTAATCCTGTGTTTATTGATGGGATAATTTTCCCTATTCAGCTTTGTTTGGAAGGAAAAATGTTAATCTCTGTTCCTGAAAAGAAGCAGCTTCAGAAATCTGGCTAGTTCCTGTGTCTATTTGTTCTGGCAATTGGTTTAACAAGCAGCAGCTACTGTGTTTGCTCCTTTGCTTCATTCTAGTTAAGCTTATCTCAAGTGCTTTTTCTATCTGGGGAGGGGGTCTTCCTTCACTGCTTTAGTGGTTCTTGGCACTGTCCTTTTGGGGTGTACTTCCAAGAGGCAGGATGCAAGCTTGGCACTGATTTTTTTACTGCTTTTCTGGGGGGCATGTGATCTTTCCTTAAATCTGGATGATTTCCTTAGGATATCTTATTTATTTATTTTATTTGTTTATTTGGTAGCTTTTCTATGCCGCCCTACTCCCGCAGGACTCAGGGCGGCGTACAACATTTTATACAAAAACTCCAAACAAAATTATTAAAAGCACTTAAAAACAATTAAAAATATAAATATACACACATCATACATACATGGGGGAGACATCAGGAATAAATCGTCTCAACTCACCCCTGCCTGCAGGAAGAGCCATGTCTTAATGGCTTTTCGGAAGGCCAGCAAGGTGGGGATGGTTCGGATCTCTGGGGGAGGTGAGTGAGACCAGCTGGTATCTTTAAGTGGTGCAAATGGATCTAAGGATTGCTTCTCCTGGGTGTGCTCTTTCTGGAGAACTTAAATGACCTCTCTGCTAAAGGGTTTCACTTTATCAGCAAGAGTTGGCTGCTGATAGTTATCATTGCATTTTAAATATTTTAATTCCTCAAGGTGCTCTGGCACCCTGCCTGGTTTGTAACTCCAGCTTGCAGGTATTTCTAATCTAATGATTGGTATTTAGGGCAGCTTTTTTCAAGCAAAGAAGCTTTGTGTATTTTTGTACAGGTAATCCTTGACTTACAACAGTTCATTTAGTGACCATTCAAAGTTACAATGGCACTGAAAAAAGTGACTTATGACTGTTTTTCACACTTACGACCATTGCAGCATCCCCACAGTCACAAGAGGCCAGGCGAGTGACATCGAGTTGGCCATGCCCACCCAGTCACACAACCACCTGGCCACACCGGATGCACATAGGGACCACTCAGAGGACTGAAAAAGTGATTTTGACCGGTCCTCGCAGTTACAACTGTCCTCACATTTTATGTTTTGCACCCTATCTTGTCACCATGGTGAAGAGAAGCACTGCAGTTGTGCAATGAGTGACACAGTTGTTAAGAATGCTGCAACGGGCATAAATTTGAGGACAGCTGTAAGTGCAAGGACCGGCCATAAGTGCAAATACTGGTCATAATTCACTTTTTTCAGTTCTCTAAGTAGTCCCTATGCACATAGCCATGCCCACCCGGTCATATGACCAGCTAGCCATGCCCCCAAATAAGCCACGTCCACAGAACAGGTTGTTAAAAAAGTTGAATCCCACCACCGCCCCCTCCTGCTTATGGCAACTTGAAAGCTTTGCAAGTTGACTTGTGTGTTGATGTACAAGATTGCAACATAACTTAATTGATATTGTTCATACTATTCTCTCGCAGGACATTCAGCCCACTGGAGAGGAAAAGAGAGATGGGGGGGGGGGGAGGAAAAGACTGAATGGCTTAAATTAATTCATCTATAGAACAAATAAGCCAAAAGAGTGGTACAATATCTTCAACTAATTTCCTTATCTGATCATCTGAGTCAGTGAATTATTTTTCATAAAGTTGTGTGGATAGCAGAAAAGTCAAGTTATAACGTATCTGTTTTTCATGGGAATGCAACATTGTCTGTCTGTTTGTCTGTCTGTCTGTCTGTCTATCTATCTATCATCTATCTATCTATCTATCTATCTATCTATCTATCTATCTATCTATCTATCTATTTATCTATCTATCTATCATCTATCTATCATCTATCTATCTATCTATCTATCTATCTATCTATCTATCTATCTATCTATCTACCTACCTACCTACCTATCATCTATCTATCTATCTATCTATCTATCTATCTATCTATCTATCTATCTATCTATCTATCATCTATCTATCATCATCTAGGTAAGTTCTTTTTGGAAGTGGTTTGCCCTTGCCTCCTTCCTATGGCTGAGATTCAGTGACTGGCCCCTAGTCACCAGCTGATTTTGTGCCTAAGGCAGGTCTAGAAGTCACCATCTCTCTCTTTCTAGCCTGATGCTTTAGCACTACACCAAACTGACTCCATGGCATACATAATAAAACAATCAAATGCATTTAAAAAACCCAATGAAATACAACCAAAATAAATCTAGAACATTAAAAACAAAATGGCAGGAAGACATGCAAGAAAGTGCATCCTATTTAAGCATCCTATAACCATCTAGCAGGCTTCATTTTATCATAAGAGTCCCAGGATAATTGACAAAATCATGTTTTAAGGACCTTCTGGAAGGCCCACAGGGTTGGAACCAGCTTCACCTCAGAGGGAATTAAGTTCTTCCTAGGACAGAAAGTTCTTCCCAGGTCCTGCCCACAAAACTCCCCGATTGATAGGAGTCATAACATCCCTTTCCTGCCAGGCCTGGTAGGACAGGTAGATGTAACTGGAGAGAAGCAGTCCTCAAATAACCCAGTCCCATGCCATGTAAGATTTTAAAGATCATAGCCAGCACCTTGGACCCAGAAGCAAATTGGCAATCAATGCACATTAGACAACTATCTGCATTGCTGCATCTTCAATGGCTGAAGCTTCCAGATAGGAAGGCCAACCTTCCTATCAAGGCCAATCTCATGTAGATTGTACATTAGAAATTCTGTTTATATCAAGCACCACATACAGAGAAAACAAAAAGTACAGTCACCATGTGCTTTACTGCTCAACTATTTTAACTGTAACAGGAAACTCTACTCAGAATTAGAGCATAAAGTATTTACCATAGATCCAAACTTGTAAATACCGCCATCTACTGGCTGAATACTACTGTCATTGTTGCATAGAAATACATTCCATCAATGAATTCCAACATTGTATACAACCATCCCTAACATCTTTTCAAAAAGCATCTATCAAGGAAATGCACTGGGGCAGCCTTCTGTAACAGAAATTTAGCTGGATCTTTATGACTGGATCGATAAGCCATTGTTTACCTATGGATGAGTTCATACATTAGGCTGAAACATAACCCATGGTTTATAATTGTAATATTTTAGATCCCTAATCCTTTGTTGGGCTAGGACTAGCTAATAAGTGAGGATGGATAAACGCAATGAATTGCTGCTTCAAGTAGAGCTCTCTGATTTGGGTTGGGCAAATTTGGGTGATATTTAAATTGAACTACAGGACATTCTCTCTCTGTTCTGCCATCTAATCATCAACCAGATGTTTGCAGCCCAGATCTGGCATCCATGTTTTATTTTGACAGAAATTTTATCTTTTGAAAACACAGTTTTATAATATGGGATTAAAATATTCAGAGAAGTAAGCCCCCACTGAATTGGATGGACATACGTCTAGGTCAGTGATGGCGAACCTATGGCACGCGTGCCACAGGTGGCACGCAGAGCCATATCTGCCGGCACGCGAGCCGTTGCCCTAACTCAGCTCCAGTGCGCATGTGCACGCCGGCCAGCTGATTTTTGGCTTGCATGGAGGCTCTGGGAGGGCGTTTTCGGCCTCCGGAAGGCCTCCGGGGGGGGGGGCGGAAGAAGCCGTTTTCACCCTCCCCAGGCTCCAAGAAAACCTCTGGAGCCTGGGGAGGGCGAAAAATGGACCTACCAGGCCCACCCGAAGTCGGGAAATGGGGCAGTGGGGGGATCGTGCGCGCATGCATGCGGGGTGGGGCAGCACGGGGGGATCACACACGCATGAATTATGGGTGTGGGCACTCGCACGTGCGCAGTAGCGTGCACGCGCGTGCTTTTGGCACCCAAGGGAAAAAAGGTTCACCATCACTGGTCTAGGTGAATGGAACCAAATGAGTCAGTTTTTATTGATTAAGGAAACGTGTAAGCTAAAGATCTACTTTTTTTTAAAAAAAAGCTCATAGATACTCCAGAAGCTTTGTTTTAAAAAAAAGGAAAGAAAGAAAGTGAAAGAATATCCCAATTAGATGCAATCAGTGTTGTTAGAGAAAAAACATCTCTTGCGGGCATTAGCCTTCCTCACTTTTTTAACTCTACCAATCCCCTCTAAATCCCTGCACATAAAAAGCTGCGCCTTGGAAAGAATCCAAAATAGCCTCCTGCTTGGCTTCTAATTTTATAGTTTGTGAGGCAGTTAAAAGTCTGCCATCTCCTGTGAGAACTGGGCCTTAGACGACAAGTGTGTGAGAGATGCCCTTCAGCAGGAACACCGAAATAAGTCTCCCACCTTAACAACCTCGGTAGTCACTAGATGGCGCTCTTTCCCAAAGGAGGCTGTTGCTGGAAGATGCAAACTCCCTTTTCCAGAAGTATCTCTGGAGCTCTTTGCCGCTCATTTGCATGTGAATAAAAGGGACCTGTCAAGCTAATAAGAATGCAATTAATTTCCACTGAGCGCATCCTATTCAAAGGTATCTCTGAACGCTTCTGCAGATTTTAATAATATAGCTGGGGGAATTATATAGCATTACAGATAATAAATAATAGATGGTAACAATGGGGGATTAGAAGTGGCAGGTTGGCACTGTTCCCAGTTACACTGGCATAAGAATCCAGATCTATCCTTCCAGGGCAACATCAAAACTCTGCTTCCTTCCTCTCCTTTTGTTGTTACCCGCAATCAGAGTATTTCTTAATACATTGAAAAGCAAGCTAGGTCTTCTTATGTGGTGTTTTGCACACGCTTGTTGAGTTAGAGAGCATTCCGGAGATTTTCTTGCCATTTCTCTTACACATTTACCCTGCTATAAAGCCTACCGTATTTTTCAAAGTATAAGACGCACCTTTTTACCCTCAAAAAGAGGGTGAAAATTTGGGTGGTCTTATACACCGAATGCAGCCTTACCCAGCCACCCCCACCCTTTGGCCTCTGCCTGCCAACAATTTACCTCTTTGCAGCAAACAGAACAGAAACAGAAGCCTTATTAGCATACTAAAAGATTACTTGCCTCCCGATCTACAGCTGACAGAGGCTTGCAAGCCACCTGGTAAAATGAAACTAACTACGGTGGCTGTAATGAGATAAAATGCTGGGAGATGAACTGCTGGCAATGTTACATTGCTGAAATTGCAAGACAGTAAGCTACAGCTACTGTAGCCTAGAGGAAAGAGCTCTTGCCTCACAGTCAGGAGGTTGTAAGTTCTATCCTAGGTAGAGGCAGATTCTGTTAATTGTTCGGTTATAGAGACCAAGCTGGTTTTGAATTGTATATCTGCTGCCAGATTGTTGGTAGCACAATACTAGAAGAAAGAAGATATACCTACAATTGAATAATGGACGTTGAAAATGATACATTTGGCCAAAATGGCCAAGATTTTGTCATATTTAAAGGACCACTCAAATGAAAGATATATATTGGAATGGAGTAGGTGGACTGAATATATTCAAAAAAAGTATCAGATCAAAATAATTTAAATAGTTTACTAATATTAGAAATTTGTGAAATGATATACTATATTTTCAAGCTTTTGGATTGTTAAAGAGTTAAGGATGAATGGGTATTTTTGAACTAATAACTTTTTTTCTTTTATAGTAAGTTTTATGTTAGTTTTTTTTTTAGATTTATACCTTGTGCTTTTTCTGGGAAGTCCGGGAGGGGGGAAGGGGGGGGAGGGGGAGGGGGGAGGAGGGGAGAAAAGTGGGGGGGAAATGTTTGTACTTTGTACCTTTAAAACTTTTCAATTAAAAAAAATATGTTATTTTGTTAAATGTTTGTAGAGTGTTCAAATTATAAGACTTATTTTTTAAAGACTGCTTTATTATTGTTCTAGACAACTTAACAAAATGAAGAAGCTTTTTAAAATAAATGCTTGCTCTGAATAGGCCCAGTGCTATTATATCTTCTTTTAAATAGCAGAAAGCCTTCCAGAAAGCCACATCAATTTTAAAGAACTGTAAAAGTATAATCTGAAATGTCCTGTTTTAGTATTAAGTATTAGTATTAAAATAAGGCAGCTGAATTAAACCCTGACTTAGTCATGTTTGGAGTAGATCTATTTAAATAATTGGGAGGAGTTAGTGTGATTACATTTAAGAAAACTTTCTGGGATTAATATACTGCCATAATGCACATTTCTCCAATTCTTTGCTATTTCTATGGGTCAAGCACACATGCACAGAAATACACAGCAAACAGTGTATATCATCTGTGCTGTTTGCTGTTTGCTGTTTGGCAAATTGCTGGGAGGCAGAGGCCTTTTTTACTTGTTTTCCTCCCCCAAAACTAAAGTGCGTCTTATACTTCGGTGCGTCTTATACTCCGAAAAACACGGGTAGTTCTCCCAGCGGATGCTATGTGTTTCATGGACCATCATACAAAATATTTCGTTAATTCTGGGCATGTATGGAAAGCTAGGATTCTGCAGGAGACAAGTTACCGTAGTTTAGATAGGAGTTGGACAAATAGCTGGCGCAAACTGAAACTGTTTAAAACTGGCAATCGCGGAGAAAGGATGTGAGTGAGGGCGTCAGCTGAGATCTTCTAAGGTGGCTATTTTTCAGAGGATGAGCCTTTTTTTTAAAGGCATTCTCTGAAGGCTTTCCCAAGTCTAATGCAAAGATAACACAACCAACCAACAGAGAGAAGACCAAGGTGCCAGCTGGAAAGCTGCCCTTCAGCTCTGACCACCTGGATAAAAAGCCTGAGTTGGCCTAGAAATCACAGCCTTCCCACAATACAGTTAAATGCATTGCGTTTCAATGTATCTTCCGGTAAGCATTCCTAAATATTTCAAAGCGTCTGTTGAGACGTAAAAATTAGCAGAGGCAGATTTAAGGCTACTCTGCCTCATTTGGTCCCCTTTTTTAACCCTCTTTTTATTCTTCTCAAGCACAAAACGTTTTGGAAAGGCTCAGGATGCTGATGTCTCCATGTTTATCCATTGGCAGGATAATTCTCCAAAAGCCGAACAGAATGAAAGTTAATACCCTGGTATTAGAGAGTCAGTTAATGTCTTTTGGGAGTTCTCACAACTCACTAGCGCATGTGCCCTATTGACTCAAGGAACCGTATCATGTGAACTAGGCCCTGTGTGTGTGTGTGTGTGTGTGTGTGTGTGTGTGTGTGTATGTGTGTGTGTGTGTGTGTGTGTGTGTGTATCTCCGCTGCAATTGTGTCTCTGTATGGTAGCAGCTGCATCTCTCTCTCTTTCTGGGGACAATAGAAGTTCTCAGTCTCCAGACTCTTCAATCTTCCCATCGTGTCTGGAGCATGGATGTGCAAGGATTCCCGTACGCACATCAGTCGGAATCCAGAAGACCTCAGAACAAGGTCATCAGGCCAGCCCAGGATACATTTTAAAACTAAGAATAAGGTAAAGTGCTGGGATATGATATAAGTAGCCTAAACAAATATTTCTTCATTTCGCACAGTGTGCCAAGTTTTGTTTTGGTTTGCTTGCTTGTTTTTGTTTTTACATTCATGGCTTAGGAAATGTACTGAAATTGCTGAAATACTTTTCATAGGAATGCTGGTTAAAGAAGCATTTATGTTAAATTAACAAGATGCTGGTCCCATGGTTGTTCATTTTAAACAATCATTTATTTATTATTTTATTTTAGAGTTCTTATATGCCGCCCTACTCCCTGGGGACTCAGGGCGGTGTACAACATGTCAAGAACCACTAAACAATATAAAAGATTTAATAACAATTTAAAAAAGAATTTATTTAAAACACATACAACAACCATACATACGTGGGGGAGACCTAAGAAGTGAATTGTCTCATAAGTCCCCTGGGAGTTGGGCGGCATATAAATCCATTTAAATAAATAAATAAATAAAAATAAATAACCCCGCCTGCAGGAAGAGCCATGTCTTAATGGCTTTTCGGAAGGCCAGCAAGGTGGGGATGATTCGGATCTCTGGGGGAAGTTGGTTCCAGAGAGCAGGGGCCCCTACAGAGAAGGCCCTCCCCCTAGGGCCTGCCAGTCAGCACTGTTTGGCTGACGGGACCTGGAGGAGACCCACTCTGTGGGACCTGACCGGTCGAAGGGAAGTATGAGATAGAATGCGGACAACAATCAGTGTTGTTATTTTTTTATTATTAAAAGTTTTAAGAGTACAAAGTACATACATTTTTCTCTTTTTCTCCCCCCCCTTCCACCCTCCACCCCTCCCCCCCACCCACCCACCCCCGGACTTCCCAGAAAAAGCACAAGTATAAAACTACAAAAAACTAAAACAAATTATTAATTCAAAAATATCTTATCCATTCTTAACTCTTTGTTACTCCAAGTACTTGAAAGTGTTGTTATTTATAGTTTTAAGGTTTTAGCTTGTTTTTTATTATTGTAAACCACTTAGAGTCACATCTAGGTGAAATGGGTAGCATGTAAGTTTACTAAATAAATAAAATAATTAGAGTGGATGTGAAAAGTAAAGGCCAAAGTGGTCCCGGTAGTGGTAGAAGCACTTGGAACTGTGACTCCTAAGATGGAAGAGTGGCTCCAGCAGATCCCAGGAACAATGTCAGAGCTCTTTCTTAAGAAAAGTGCAGTGATAGGCAGGGGTAGGCTTCAAAATTTTTAGCAAGGGGTGCTTATTAAAGTTTGTTGCAAAATCAAAATCAGAAGCACACACAGATGACTGATTCAGCTGGATCTAATAACCTCTTTATAAACATTATATATATTTATAAACATTATATATATATTTACAATACCATTAGCAGAGTTCTTCTTCCATCAGTTACAGGTAAACACAAGCAGGAGAATTAAGTTTCATTTCAGCAGAGTTCAGAGTGGAAGAGTGCAGAGTGGGCAGAGAGCAGAGTGGGGCCACACCCAGCCTTAACCTTAAGTTCCAGTTTCAATTCTCTGCTCAGACTCAGAAGTGTTTAGCTCTCATTGGCTGACTTAGTTGCTGTGCCTATTCATTGGCTGACCTTGTTACCACTGGCTCTCCCAGTCATGAATATTCTAATAGTTCTCTGCCTGGTTGCTGGGTGGGCGTGGCCATGGTGGGTATGGCCTAGTCTGCCTCCTGCACTGCGGCGGGGGGATTTTTGCCCTCACCAACTCCGGAAGTTTTCCTCGAGCCTCTGGGAGGGCGAAAACAGCCTCCCCAGGCTCTGGAGGCCCTCTGGACATCCGGTAGACCAATTTTTCGCCTTCCCTGAGCCTCCACGCGTGCCCTGCACTTGCCTGCATCCAAAACAGGCCGCATGGGGACTCCTGGGAGGGGCGGGGTGGGAGGGGCAGGGCCAGCCAGGAGTGGGATTTGGGTGGGTTCTCTGAACTGCACATAATCTTAGCTAGAGGTTCTCCCGAACCCCTGCGAACCCCCAGCAGCCTACACCTGGTGATAGGAACAACTAAGATTCTGTGCAGACCCCTCAAACTCCCAGGCCTCTAGGAGAGGACACAAATCACCCATGGGGGTGAGAAGGGAATTTTTATTTTGGAATAAAATTTTAATTGGAGTAAAATTTGCCATATTATTTTTTACTACAGAAGATATCAGTATGGTCAAAAAAAGTCAAGATGTCAGCCATAAAGGTATGATTGAAGCGCCATTTTTTTAAAAAAAACTTGCATCATGGATGCCAGCTTGAGTTTTTGGGCCTCTCTTTGCAGAGAGGGACGCGGTGGCTCAGTGGCTAAGACACTGAGCTTGTCGATCAGAAAGGTCGGCAGTTCGGCAGTTCGAATCCCTAGTGCCTCTTAACGGAATGAGCTCCCGTTACTTGCCCCAGCTTCTGCCAACCTAGCAGTTTGAAAGCATGTAAAAATGCAAGTAGAAAATAGGGACCATCTTTGGTGGGAAGTAATAGCGTTCCGTGCGCCTTCGGTGTTTAGTCATGCTGGCCACATGACCATGGAGACGTCTTCGGGCAGCGCTGGCTCTTCTGCTTTGAAATGGAGATGAGCACCGCCCCCTAGAGTTGGGTATGGCTAGCACATATGTGCGAGGGGAACCTTTACCTTTACAGACAACCTTGGAATAGATTTTGTGCTCTCCATGCAGCTGCACTCATACTGTACCTTACGCGTAGCCTTATTGCATGCCGTGTCATTCCCAAATAATTATAAGCCATCATTAAGGCAAGATACAGAGCAGACAGTTATATTTAAACAACCCTACGAGTATCAACTTGAAATGTCCCATTTCTTTCCCTCACCTCCACAGCCTCAATGAAAGTTTGAGGAATTGTGGCTTATACGGTATCATAGATTGGCTTAAGGCTATGTCTGCTTTAGCAGTTAACACACGGGAGAGATCTCAGGCACAGAAAAAACAAGAGGCTACATGTGAAAAGATTTCCCATATCTTGGAGGTAGAATTGTCGCATTGAAGTCGGCTGTGGTTTTTAAGGTCAATACGCTTGCATAAATGTGTCCGTTTGCTTCGTTGCAATATCTCAGCAAACAGATTTCGCAAGGTGGAAGAGCTCTTTAGTCTTTTTGAACCGCGAAAAAGTTCACAGAACTTCTTAACAGTATTTCCAGCTCAGATACAATAGATGGGTGCGTAGGTGTGTGTGTGAGAGAGAAACAAAGAATATGGGGAGAGTCAACAACTGCCTTTTGGCTCCGGCTTTTGCTCCAGTGCCAAAGGATGCCTGAAGCAGTTTTGAAACAGCTTTGAATGTGGTTTAATTAATTTATGACAGAAGATGAAAGGAGAACTGTGTTTGTGAGTATGTATACTCACCAACAAATTCTTTTTGCAAAAAGTGTGGTGTCCTTCTATAGTTAAAGTTGAAAACTTGAAGATTCAGGGAGTATCTGTGGAAGGAATCAAAAAGCCTGCCATGCATGCTCAGCCAATGTTCTGCCTTTTCTTATGTGCAATGGTACCAATTAAAAAGGGGGTAAGGCTACAATCCCATCATTATGGGTGTCAACTTGGTTATTTTTGCTACCCCTCCTGCACCCCTCAAAGACTTTTCCTTCCTTCCCTTTCACCAATTTATCAATTTTACCAAATTCTGCCTTTCCTCTAAGGAACCCAAGACGGCATATATAATCCATATGTCTACTTTTCCCAATATGTTTCCAACCTGGTGGGGTTTAGGTTAGACTGAATATCGGTAGCTATTCCAAGTTCATCATGGTCTTTCATGGCTTAGTGAAGATTTGAACTGTGTTCTCTCTAGTCTCACTCAAGGTGGTGGAAAACTTTTTCAAGCTGGGGACCAGGCATGGTCTATACCAGTGGTTCCCAACCTGGGGGTCGGGACCCCTTTGGGGGTCGAATGACCATTTCCCAGGGGTCACCCCGGCATCCTCAGCTCCCCCCCCCACTGCCACAAGCCTGGCCATATCGGCTCAACTTGCCCGAGCCCTCCGATTGGTCGAGAGAGGTGCCATTCGGTGAGAGCCGTTTGTGACGCCTGGCGGCCGAGCTTTGACGGCATCAGCTAAGGGGCGGGGCGTCGCAAGATTGCGCGCTGGAGAGTACAAGGCGGTGCTTAAGACATCTGTGTCCGCCCCTGTCTCCTGCTCGCAGCGGCAATTTCTTCCCGCTGGTGTCGAAGGGAAAGGGAGTCACGGGAGGGAAAGGCCAGCCAACGACCACTTAAGTTTCACAGCGCATGACTGTGGGAAGCAGGACAGCTGGGTCGGAATCGTCTGTCTGCCCTCTTGCCCTCAGCTGGCGCGGAGACCCAGCGAACAAAGAGGCAAACAGGGAGGGAGGGAAGAGAGAGACTGAGAGATATTAGCGCAGGGCTAGCCTGATCATACAGCCTTGGTGCTGAGGGCGCCACCGCCGGGGGCAGGGGGAGCTAAGCCGGAGGGAACTGGAGAAGGAGGTGGTGCCAGAGCATGGTCCATCGCCGCCGCCCTGCTCCATATGATCAGGCTAGCCCTGTGCTAATATCTCTCAGTCTCTCTCTTCCCTCCCACCCTGTTTGCCTCTTGGTTCGCTGGGTCTCCAAAATAATTTTATGGTTGGGGGTCACCACAACATGAAGAACTATATTAAGGGGTCGCGGCATTAGAAAGGTTGGGAACCACTGGTCTATACTATAATTGGCAAACTGGGGGCTGCATTCCAGAAGGCAGGGAAGACTAGCAGGAAAGTGGATGTGGCCCGGAAATATTTATTTTTCATTTCTCATAATAAGATTGTTTATTGTGTTTTCAATTATATTCTTCTTCCGTCACCAGTTCCTTAATATGATAGCATCAGAACGGGGGGAGGAGGGCATTTCTAGCAGTCTGAGAAACTTTGGAATTGCTCTGATTTCTTAGTCATCCTGTGCCATACTCTGTCATTTGAGGACAACTTATTTGCTTGTCTTCTCCTCAGGGATGACAGTTACCAGACCAAAAGTAGTGTGCGATGCAGTCTTGATTTCCTCACTCTCTTGACCTGGATGGGAGTTGGTAGAAAGAGGGTTGAGTTTAGACATTGCCCTGGTCAAGAAGCATCACATTAATGTGAGATTGCTGCTTCCCACTCCTCGTAAAAGAGAAGGGAGGGGAGTTGAATTGAGATTTGTACACCCTGATCTAGAACTGGATACTGTAGCTGGATATGTAGCTGGATATGGATTGCGAGAGGGATCTCGGAGTCCTGGTAGACAGCCAACTAAATATGAGCCAGCAGTGTGCAGCAGCAGCCAAAAAGGCCAACGCAGTCCTGAGCTGCATAAATAGAGGGATACAATCAAGGACCAGAGAGGTACTAGTACCACTCTATAAAGCCTTGGTCAGACCACACCTAGAGTACAGCATCCAGTTTTGGTCACCACACTACAAAAAAGACATTGAAACTCTAGAGAAAGTGCAGAAGAGAGCAACCAGGATGATAAAGGGTCTGGAAAATAAAACATACAAAGAGCGGTTGCAGGAACTGAGCTTGGCCAGTCTAGCGAAGAGAAGGACCAGGGGTGACATCATAGCAGTGTTCCAATACTTGAGGGGATGCCACAGAGAGGAGGGTGTCAGGCTGTTCTCTATGGCACCAGAAAGCCAAACAAGGAATAACGGATGGAAGCTGACCAAGGAGAGATTCAACCTGGAAGTGAGGAGAAACTTTCTGACGGTGAGAGCGATCAACCAGTGGAACAGCTTGCCAGCGGAGGTTGTGAGAGCCCCAACACTTGCGACCTTCAAGGAGAGACTGGACTGCCATCTGTCTCAAATGGTGTAGGAACTCCTGCTTGAGCAGGGGGTTGGACTAGATGGCCTAAAAGGTCCCTTCCAACTCTAATAATAATTTAAAAATATCTTGGATTGCCATGTGTCTTGCTTTACCAAGGAAAGCCTTGTTTTTTAAAGATTATTAGAGGATAGTCAACTCAATCTTGCCTAAAGATATTCATTAAAAATGGAAGGTATCCGAAGTATCATCTATGTGTTGGTAGTCTGCATATACAGGTAGTCCTCAACTTACAATCACAATTGAGCCCAACATTTTTGTTGCTAAGTGAGACATTTGTTATAGTGCCCCATTTTACAACCTTTCTTGCCATACTTGTTAAGTGAATCATTGCAGTTGTTATGTTAGTAGCATGGTTGTTAAGAGGATCTGGCTTCCCCATTGACTTTGTTTTGTCAGACAGTCGCAAAAAGGGATCACATGATTGCAGGACACTGCAACGGTCATAAATATGAGTCCGTTGCCAAGCATCTGAATTTTGATCACATGACTGTAGGGATGCTGCAATGGTCGTAAGAGTGAGAAACGCTCATAAGTCACTTTTTTCAGTGCCATTGGAGCTTTGAATGGTCACTAAACAAACTGTTGTAAATCAAGGACAACCTGTAACTCCTAACGTGGGAATGGGGAGAAGGTTGCAGAAAATTGTATGTTGTCTTGCAAAGTGATCTCTAGGTATTGCCGTGCACTGAATAATATAAGCATACTTGGGATAAAACTGGGTTTCGGTTGATTTGATAGCATGTAAACCAGAGGTGGGTTCCTCCTGATTTGGAGCGGTTCGCCCGAACCGGTAGTGACCCGCTGGTGATGTCACGATGATGTCACGGAACAGGTTCACTCAGTGCCAGTTCATGGGTGCCGCCATCTTTTTATTATTTTTTTTTAATTTTTTTTTATTTTAAAAAATATTTTTTTCTTCTTCTGAGCATGTGCAGGAGCTGAGTTTCTGGCACTGTGCATGCAGTTGCCATCTTGTTTTCTGCTTTCTTTTTTTGCATTTTTTTTGCATTTTTTTTAAAAAAAAATCTTCTGAGCATGTGCAGAAGCCGAGTTCCCGGCACTTTGCATGCAGTCGCCATCTTGTTTTCGGCTTTTTAAAAATTCTTTTCTGATTTTCGGCACTGCACATGCGCATGCCCACGAGGCGCGCCCATGCAGCGCGGAAGGCAAACCGGCAATGAGGTAAGTTAGAACCCACCCCTGATGTAAACCAAAATGGGCCATTCGTTAATGGAAACCTGGATGAGATAGAGAGGTTTGCAAGTTAGGATATAAGAAAATAAATGATAAAGAGCTATCTAGTGCAATGAATGGAAGAAAAGTAGATGCATTATTTGTTTTTGAAATGAAGAGAAGAGAAATAAAACCTTCTTGAGAAACTAAGAGAAGTACGCAATAAGTCTGAATGAAAGTCTCTGGACTTTGTGGAGTAAAGTTGATTAATACATGCTGGGAACTTAATTATGATTGAGGGAATTAAAATGCATGTCATAAAATATTGATTGGTGTCGTCTAGGTTATTAAGGCTACCCATTAAAGCAGGGAACCATAAGTTGATGGTAGTGCTATGTTACACTCCAATGAAATTGGGGAGAGGGGTTATTCTGCTAGGTGACACGAATGGATGGAGGAAAAGGAGGTGAGAAAATACATAAAATGTGATTGGGCCATTTGGAGACCTAAGAATAAATGACACATTTTTGGGGAGTTTCTCTGTTCAGAAAAATAAGCTACTGATTTTTGAATGCATGCTTTAAACTTTATATTCATTCCACTGTAGGTAGGAATAGACCTAGTCCTACCTACAGTGGAATGAATATAAATCTAAAAGCACAATGGATTTGATTCTTTGCGATACAACAGTGAGAGAGAAAATGAAAGATACAGGGTGATGATAGGATCTGAATGTGGCACATAATTATTTTTTGGGGGGGTAGTGTCAAGAACAGGGGTGGGTTCTGGATCCTTTTGCTGCCGGTTCGCTCAGGGTTGTACCGTGCGTGCGTGCGTGCTTTGTGCATGCGCGTCCGCAGCAATAAAAAATAGCTTCTGCACATGCGCAGAAGCAAAATCCAAGATGGCGGCACCCACAGAGACACCGACAGAACCAGCTCTGTGATGTCATCACCGAGTTCTAAAGAACCGGTTAGAACCGGTAGGAACCCACCTCTGGTCAAGAGTTGACCTTGGAAAAAATAGACATGGAAGAAAAGGAAAGAACCTAGAGTTAAAGTAGAGCAACTGCAGATAGAAAAAGTACAAGTTCTACCTGAAGAAATATCGTAAGGTAGACTGATCTCTCAATAGAATGAATGAAAAAGAAAGGACGTCAGGAAAGACAATGAGAAGCTGCTTGGAAGAGAGGGAAGTTTGATGTTACCAGTGCCATAGAAGAGTGTGGAGTTTCACTAATGGGAAGTATTTTTTTAAAAAAAGGATACCAGGTGGAATGAAATTAAAAAGGGGTTAGATAAGAAAAATTAGAATGGTTGCTGTTACAAGGAATAACAATGTAAGAAAGATCTTCTCTAATACGTATCAAGAGAGAAAAAGTTACAAGGGATGTAATCAAAGAGAGGAAGGAACAGTTAAAGGAGGCACAGAAAATACAGAGTAGCTATAAAAACCATTTTGGAAGTGGGTGAAGAGGGCCTACAGCAGCATGAATAGAATTAAAAATAAAAGTGATGACATGATTTGAGATGAAAGTGAAGAGAAGAAAGGCTGGAAGGAGTATTTTAGAGATTTGAATGAGAAGGATATGTCAAAGAGTGGAATTCAAACAAATGCTATAAATATTCATGTTTAAAAAAATAGATGAAAAGAATATGACTCTCTTCAGCATGATGAAAACGGATGAAACTAAATAAATGCTACGGTACTATAGATGTGGTTTGCTTCTAGAGCAGTGTTTCTCAACCTTGGCAGTTTGAAGATGTGTGGACTTCAACTCCCAGAATTCCACAGCCAGCGTTGCTGGCTGTGGAATTCTGGGAGTTGAAGTCCACACATCTTCAAACTGCCAAGGTTGAGAATCACTGGTCTAGAGTGTCTGCACAAGATGATCGGTCTGTGTACGGACTGCATCCATGCCTGACAATGTTTACCAGCAGTAGTGGGTTGCTACCGGTGCGGTCCACTCTATCGCACCGGTAGCAGCTGGCTGGTGACGTCACTGTCATGGCGTCACCGTCAGTTACAGGTCCCAGGTGGCCATCATCTTTTTTAAAAAAAAAAATCATTTTTTTAAAAAAAATTCTTCTGCGCATGCGTGGCCTTACTGTTTGCACATTGCTGATTTGCTGGCCATAATTGCCCCGCCTCTCTCTCAGCGCCAAATATAAACCGCGCGCTTACCACGCGGTCTGTCCCTCGAGTCTTGTTGTTACTTGACTTCCCGGGGCTCCGTTTGCTGATACTGGCTACAGTGTCTGCATTCTGCTACTTTATTTACTCTTCCTGTCGTGCTGCGGCTCTTTAATGTAAGTAAAGTGCCGCTGTGTGCTGGGCTTGCTTGAGCCCTGGGGATAGCGTCCTCCTCCCCCTCCCTCCCCCTGCGCGGCGCAAGAATGGTGGCCCCCTCCCGGTAAGCATGGAGGGCTGAGGGCTGAGAAATGCCGCTTTGTGCTGGGCTTGCTTGAGCCCTGGGGATAGCGTCCTCCTCCCCCTCCCTCCCCCTGTGCGGCGCAAGAATGGCGGCCCCCTCCCGGTAAGCATGGAGGGCTGAGGGCTGAGAAATGCCACTTTGTGCTGGGCTTGAGGCTGGGGAATGGACCAGCCAGGAGCAAACCATCGCTCCCCCCCCGCGACACAAGGATGGCGACCGCGGCCCCCTCCTGGAGCCCTGGGAATGCATTCCGTTGCATTCCCAGGGCTCCAGGAGACCGGGGCTATGTTATTTGCAAGTTGCAACTTGCAAAGTACCCCGCTGCTCTTGGGAGGCTTTTCTTGCCGCCCGCCCCTCCCACCCCAGTGACCCCACCCCCCAGTTCCCGGCCTCACCTGGTAAGTTCTGGCGTTCTGGGTACTGAAAATTCCGAGCCGGGGGAGCTCAAAAACGGCACCTCCCCTCGAAGGAAGAAGGAGCCTCTGTCGCTGTCTCTCGAGGGGCTGCAGCCACCTGACTGAGTTTCTGACCGCGGCCGGCAGGGAAGGAGAGCGCGTGCTACCGCTACTGCTTTCGCCGCTGCGATATTTCTTTGGTGTTTGCGCGCGGGAGGGCCTGCTGAGCAGAGGCACCCGGCGAGCGGGGTGAGAGGCGCGGGGATACCAGAAGTGGCGGCGTCAGCGTCAGCTCCTGCCCGCCTCTTGCCTTAAGCCGCCTCTGCTCCGCGGTCCCTCCCGCGCGCAAACACCGAAGAAATATCGCAGCGGCGAAAGCAGCAGCAACAGCGGTAGCACGCGCTCTCCTTCCCTGCCGGCGCCACGGTCGGAAACTCAGTCAGGATGGTGGCTGCAGGCCTGCAGCCCCGCGAGAGACAGCGCAAGAGTCTCCTTCCTTCGGTCGGGGCGGCGCCAGCAGGGAAGGAGAGCGCGTGCTACCGCTGTTGCTGCTGCTTTCGCCACTGCGATATTTCTTCGGTGTTTGCGCGCGGGAGGGACCGCGGAGCAGAGGCGGCTTAAGGCAAGAGGCGGGCAGGAGCTGCCGCTAATGCCGCCACTTCTGGTATCCCCGCGCCTCTCACCCCGCTCGCCGGGTGCCTCTGCTCCGCGGTCCCTCCCACGCGCAAACACCAAAGAAATATCGCAGCGGCGAAAGCAGCAGCAACAGCGGTAGCACACGCTCTCCTTCCCTGCTGGCGCCGCGGTCGGAAACTCAGTCAGGACGGTGGCTGCAGGCCTGCAGCCCCGCGAGAGACAGCACAAGAGTCTCCTTCTTCCTTCGGTTGGGTCGGCGCCGGCAGGGAAGGAGAGCGCGTGCTACCGCTACTGCTTTCGCCGCTGCGATATTTCTTTGGTGTTTGTGCGCGGGAGGGCCTGCTGAGCAGAGGCACCCGGCGAGCGGGGTGAGAGGCGCGGGGATACCAGAAGTGGCGGCGTCAGCGTCAGCTCCTGCCCGCCTCTTGCCTTAAGCCGCCTCTGCTCCGCGGTCCCTCCCGAGCGCAAACACCGAAGAAATATCGCAGCGGCGAAAGCAGCAGCAACAGCGGTAGCACGCGCTCTCCTTCCCTGCTGGCGCCACGGTCGGAAACTCAGTCAGGATGGTGGCTGCAGGCCTGCAGCCCCGCGAGAGACAGCGCAAGAGTCTCCTTCTTCCTTCGGTCGGGGCGGCGCCAGCAGGGAAGGAGAGCGCGTGCTACCGCTGTTGCTGCTGCTTTCGCCACTGCGATATTTCTTCGGTGTTTGCGCGCGGGAGGGACCGCGGAGCAGAGGCGGCTTAAGGCAAGAGGCGGGCAGGAGCTGCCGCTAATGCCGCCACTTCTGGTATCCCCGCGCCTCTCACCCCGCTCGCCGGGTGCCTCTGCTCCGCGGTCCCTCCCACGCGCAAACACCAAAGAAATATCGCAGCGGCGAAAGCAGCAGCAACAGCGGTAGCACACGCTCTCCTTCCCTGCTGGCGCCGCGGTCGGAAACTCAGTCAGGACGGTGGCTGCAGGCCTGCAGCCCCGCGAGAGACAGCGTAAGAGTCTCCTTCTTCCTTCGGTTGGGTCGGCGCCGGCAGGGAAGGAGAGCGCGTGCTACCGCTGCTGCTTTCGCCGCTGTGATATTTCTTCGGTGTTTGCGCGCGGGAGGGACCGCGGAGCAGAGGCGGCTTAAGGCAAGAGGCGGGCAGGAGCTGACGCTGACGCCGCCACTTCTGGTATCCCCGCGCCTCTCACCCCGCTCGCCGGGTGCCTCTGCTCAGCAGGCCCTCCCGCGCGCAAACACCGAAGAAATATCGCAGCGGCGAAAGCAGCAGCGGTAGCACGCGCTCTCCTTCCCTGCCGGCCGCGGTCAGAAACTCAGTCAGGTGGCTGCAGCCCCGCGAGAGACAGCGGCAGAGGCCCCTTCTTCCTTCGAGGGGAGGGGAGCAACACACCCACCTACCTCGCTTGGTGCGGTTCCCCGCACTTGGCGTCTTGGAAGAGGGCTGGGCAAGGGAGAAAGAGATTGGTTTGCACTGCAGGGAGAAAAGGAAGGAAGGAAGGAAGGAAGGAAGGAAGGAAGGAAGGAAGGAAGGAAGGAAGGAAGGAAGGAAGGAAGGAAGGAAGGAAGGAAGGAAGGAAGGAAGGAAGATGGAAGGAAGGAAGGAAGGAAGGAAGGAAGGAAGGAAGGAAGGAAGGAAGGAAGGAAGATGGAAGGAAGGAAGGAAGGAAGGAAGATGGAAGGAAGGAAGGAATATGGAAGGAAGGAAGGAAGATGGAAGGAAGGAAGGAAGGAAGGAAGATGGAAGGAAGGAAGGAAGAAGGAAGAAAGAAAAAGAAAGATGGAAGGAAGGAAGAAGGAAGAAAGAAAGAAAGATGGAAGACAGATAGACAGACAGAAAGAAAAAAAGAAAGACAAAGAAAGAAAGAAAGATGGTAGGAAGAAGACAGACAGACAGAAAGAAAAAAAGAAAGAAAGAAAGAAAGAAAAAATAATTACCAATGCTATGATGGAAACCACCAACTCAAAGACAAATATCACTGTGGAGCAAGGAAGCAAAGTAGTTTTCACAGTACAAGGCATATGTTGCCTAATTGTCTATCACAAAGCTTGCAATTGTGAAGAAATTAAAAAATCCAAGGTAGAAGAAAAGGGTTCCTGTTATTGGTTCTTTGTCAAAAAATGCATAGCAAAGGCATCAGATGGAGTCTTACTTGTAGGAAAGTATGCAATAAAGTGTGAAAAGGAAGGAAGGAAGGAAGGAAGGAAGGAAGGAAGGAAGGAAGGAAGGAAGGAAGGAAGGAAGGAAGGAAGGAAAGAGATGAAAAGAAAAGGAAGGTGGGAGAAAGGAAAAGAAGGAAAAAGAGGAAGGAAGGAAGGAAGGAAGGAAGGCTGGCAATGGGGGTGCAATTGTTTCTTTTAGGGAGCACAACTAGCTGGAAGTTGTAGTAAGATATCAGTTTAATGGACTAATGGGGAGAAGATGTGTCTGTTAAAACAAAATGTCTGTTAAATTCAAATGGTAAGTGGGATTTTTCTTAAGTTAATTTTTCATTTTTAGCCAATGGTATAAGGGATTTTTATGCAGAAGTATAAATTCCATAGGCAGATTTTGTCTGCTGCATCTGAAGTCACTAAACTAAGGGTCTGTTAAACCAATACTCTAGAGGCATACTTGTTATTGTTATAGCTTTATTTTGTTGTAAATAATGCATCTTGCAAAAAGAAGCATATAATTCCTATTCCTATATCTTTGGTTTCAAAGATCCCCATCCAACATACAAGTGAAACAATACTTCCTGGACATCGGAACAAGAGATCTGCAGGGCAGAGAAATACTAACTTGTTTTCTGATACTTCATTATGATCTCTGCTCTCACTGCAAAAAGCAGCACATTTGCTAGCAGGAAGGTTCTCTAAAATCCTGTCATATCCATACCATCCGTAGAGAATGGGAGGGTGATACCTCCTCTCCAAGAATCTATCAACATTGTGTAGCATAAGTTACAGTTTTCCACAGAGATAAACATTTGATGAAAATCTGGATTTTTAAATAAAAGAATTCCAGGAAATGGTACAGAAAATGCAACAAAAATATCCAGATCCTTCATAAATCAAAGTGTAGCTAAACTTTGAAAGAAATTTCCTTGATTTTTAAAAAGTTAAAGTGGACTCGGGGTGCGTTTTTCCAAATGCAGTAGGTAAGGTTGAATGTGTATAGTTTTAGAAGAGAGGGGTGTGTGTGTGTGTGTACATACACATACAGTATATATAGTAGATAATGTATATTTTTGTGTGCCTGTGTGTAATATGTATGTACACATTACATAGGATTAAATAGTATATTTTGGATGTTCAGTAGTAGTAAATAGATAGGGAAATTGTATCTCATTGAGGCCTTTGAGGCGAGGAAAGGCCAGGTACCCTAACCCTAACCCTTGACGTGAGTGACGTCAAGTTGGCCATGCCCACCCAGTCACATGACCCCCCAGTCACATGATCACCAAGCAACCCCCACCCAGTCACATGACTGCAAAGCCACTCCCACCTGGTCACATGGCCGGCAAGCCACTCCCACCCGGTCACATGACCATCAAGCCACACCCACAAAATAAGCCACGCCCACAGAGTGGTAGTAAAAATTTTGAGAACCCTCCACTGTTTACCAGTGTCATTATTATTATTATTCCCCCCCATCGGAGGTAAAAGAAGCAAGAATGAATGCAAAAGGGTGGCAAGGAAAATTGAATGAATGGAAATTAAACGCAAATGGTGAAAAGCAGGTGAAATTCTGAATTTTGATAGAAATGTTTATTAAAGGAGGGGAAATGTTTAAGCCACCCAGATGCTGGTAGAAAGGAGATTGGAATTAGTATGTGGCCCGATGCATGCAATGAATGCTTGTTGAAAATAGCAGATATATCTGCGTATAAGAGCATGCTTCTGCCCACTTGGTTATATGAAAATGAAACAGGCATGTTAGGGAAAACATAAGAAGTTGAATGGCATGGGAATGACATTCTTAAAAACTGCGTACAGTAAAGCAGGAAGAAGTTGAAGAAATTATGAGCGCTGAATGAATGTGGACCGAATACAAAAGCTATTGAAAGATCTATGCTTACGTGGTTTGATCGTATACAGGATTTATGAGTTCATAAATGATGATTTCACAGCAAAAGTGATACGGCAAACTTCTTTCAGCCAGCTAGAGGAGAAACCGAAAGAATAAATTTTCAAGGACCCAAAAGTTCAGACAAATTGATTTGCTGTAGAAAAGCTAAAGAAGCCATTACAGGAGAATCCAAATGATTTTCAAATGCAAGATTAATGTACAGTCAAATCAAAGTTCACATTGTTGTGCCTCTTTCTCCCACGTGCATGATAAAGTGGGCTAATTCACACCTGCTTCTTCTTTGAGTTAATGGATTACTGTGTGGTCAGGCTGTTTGCTGTGAACATCCAAGACTTAGCTGTTGCCAAATGTATGAAGGAGGAATGAATAGACCAAGAGGAAGGGGAAGACTGGAAGAGCTGAGGTTGGATGGAACTGACGAGGTCCTCCAGAACAGAGAGGTGAGTGAAAAGATTAAAGAACAAAAGGCAATGGAGAAAATGGTGCCTGGGAATGTAGAAGCAAGGAAGGTTTGCAAATAGCGAAAGATAGGAAGAGGTCTAGCGTATTGAATCGGTATAAACTAGCTTTTGCTACTGTATGTTTCTTTTTTTATCTCATGCTTTTAACATCCTCGGTTTATAGTACTTGTTCTTACTATTTGTATGCTCTGTGCGTAAAGTTGTTTACTCTAGAAGGGTGATTTGATAGGTATATAAGGTGATTTGATAGGTATGTAAGAGCCGAGGTGGTGCAGCAGTTAGAGGCAGTACTGCAGGTTACTTTAGCTGACTGTCATCCACAGGTCAGCAGTTCAAATCTCACTGGCTCAAGGTTGACTCAGCCTTCCATCCTTCCGAGATAGGTAAAATGAGGACCCAGATTGTTGGGGGCAATGTAAATATATACATTGCTTACTGGTGTAAACCGCTTAGAGCAGCGGTTCCCAACCTGGGGGTCAGGACCCCTTTGGGGGTCGAACGACCATTTCCCAGGGGTCGCCCTGGCATCCTCAGCTCCCCCCCCCCCCACTGCCACAAGCCTGGCCATATCGCGCCCCACAACCCGCGCTCCACACCGCTGCCGCCATTTGGGTTATTTTACTGTCTGTGCATGCGCAGCACGCTTTGCACATGCGCAGAGGGTAAAAGAACCCAAATGGCGGTAGCGGGGTGGGTCACGGTGGGGGCGTGGGGGCGGGGCATGGGTCGCGGCATTAGGAAGGTTGGGAATCACTGGCTTAGAGAGTGCTTGCACTGTGAGGCGGTATATAAATCTCACAAAATAAATAAATAAATAAATAAATATATGTGTAACTAACAGAAAGAGCAGGTGGAGTCTTGAATTCTTTGTCAACAGTTCACACCTGAACAACAGGCTGAGCAGGCACATAGGTCACCTGGCCATAGTTTTCTTCTTCTGTTCTCTTTTGACAATGGGTTTTCCTCCAAGCAGATGCTCTTGCATCATACAATCCCCTTCCAGTAGATGTATCTCAAAAGGAGGTGCGCCCTTTCAAACATAGTAAGAAAATTCCTAGAGCCAACAGCCAAGAAGTAGCAAATCCCCCCCCCCCATTAGTATCATGGCAGTCATGCATTCTTTTCCATTATTTAGAAGAAATAATTATTAGTAAATACATCCAGTGATCCTAGCGTCACTGAAGTGCAATGAGCACCTGCCTCTAGTATAAAACTGAGCCACAAACCTATACTAGGGCAGATGGGAGTAACTATTCCCACTGAAGATCATAGCAGATGTATTATTCATTTATATAATTTCTACTGTGCATTTATTATGCTCAAGGGGACTCAGAACTGATAAAAACTGTGACAATGAAATCCAATTAAAAATAAAACCAGCAATCCATCACTTTAAAGCTACAATAAAAACAAATCCAATTACAAGGGGACCATAAACAGCTCCCTCTATGAAAACTCAAAATCACCTAGCATCGAATACCACACTGTTTTCTGAAAATGTGGGTTTTTTAAATTTAGCTTTGAGGCAACTTCTGGATGTTTATGCTGAAACCTCTGCAATGACAGGAAAAAAATCCCAACTTTTCCATGGCATCATAAAAGCTTCACACGAATGGGCTGAATTATGTACTGGTAGCTAGCATCGTGCAAGTTATAACATTTTGCATCATTTCCACAGGATATCATGACACAGATGATGTCATTTGCTCCCTTTGCCTCCTGCCCAGGTATAAACAGACCATCTTTATGCTTTAGTCAACAAGGGAAAGGAATTTACCGTATTTATGATCTGGTTATCTTAGTCCTATGGTAGAATACATGACCTCTTGTTAAGGGTCTCAGGTTCAATTCCTGGAACATCTAGATCAGGGGTCGGCAACCTTAGACACTCAAAGAGCCATTTGGACCCGTTTCCCACAGAAAAGAAAACATCGGGAGCTACAAAACCCTTCTGACATCTAAAATGAAGATAATACTGCATATATCATTTTTTACCTTTATGCTATGTATAAAAAAAACTATAGTGTGTTGCATTTATGAAATCAATGACCTGCTATAGAGAAAACACATTTTTATTTCTGCATGCAACAAAAACATTTTGAACTCTGGAAAAAAAGATGGGTCGAAAAGCTCAATAAATCACGTGTCAGCGGGTGTCGCACATTGGAGGTTGTGACGCATATTTTGAGTGACAGGGAGCCGCAGCAGAGGGATGAAAGAGCCAACTGCGGCTCCAGAGCCGCGGGTTGCAGACCCCTAATCTAGTTAAAGAAACCAATAGCAAGTGCTGGAAAAGACACTTTTCTGACTAATATTCTATTTTAAAATAAAATTGCCTGACAGAATAGTCCAGGGATTAATCGCTTTATTTTGGACTACTTCTCTTATTCATTAATATCCTTTGTTAATTTATATAACTCACACTTTTTTACCCTCAATCTGGAGGTTAGCAATAAAACCAATAAATAACATCAAAATCTGAAAATAAAAGCAATGCAGAATAGAAAGCAATCTTAAAATCTAAACAAACCAAATCTGTCATTCGAAAAAGTCTTGCTTAATGACTATGCAAATGTATATGTCTATATATAAATGCATATATAAATGTATATATTCTGTGCTTTTTGAAGAGCGATGTACATTAGAAGTAGTTAATACTGTACTGGCGGACCCCAAAGAGCCATAAAAATCTCCTTTGGGCACTGTCCATCCCGCTTTGATTTTAAGATTTTAAATATTCTTTTCATTAAAGAGAAATGAAATGAGATGTTGGTCTGCTGTAAAATACTATTCTCTAGCACCAAGTTTGATTAGCATAATTCCTTGGGGCTCTAAATTGGTCCCTGGGGTATTCTTAGATAAGAAAAATAGTGACTAGCTGAGGGCCAGGGTTTTGTTTGGAGGGGTGTCCATTAGCCCAGAAAAAAACCCAATATAACAAGGTTGTTGAAAGCATTTTCAGAGGTGACCAGGAAGAAATTTCATCAATTTGTCTTCTGTTAAGGGTTGCTTTACGTATTAGCCAAATCCAGCATGGCAGCCATTTTGGATCAGATGAATCCACTCCAGCAGTGAAATCTACTTACCTTCCTTACTGGTTCGGAAGCGTGCAATTTTTCATCCTCTGCGCATGCACAGAAGGCTTTGCGCATGCGCAGAGGGTTAAAAAAAAGAAAATGCCGACATCCAGGTGGGTGGGCGGAGCCTCGTGCTGCCGCTGCTACCGGTTCTTTGAACCACTGGCAGCCGCCGCTACCGGTACGCCCAGACCAGGCCGAATCGGTAGCATTTCACCCCTGATCCACTCCCTCTTCTGGCAGTTCTTATGCAAGAGTGCATAAGACATTTTCCTTAAATTCCAAATGAGACCACTCACTCCCCCAAATATTGAGAATCCATAATGCTCACCATTGGCTTTGCTCGCTGGTCTATTAAGGAGCTGTTGGTACCCCATTTCTTTCCTAAGACACCATGATATATGAAAAGGCAGATGAGGAAAAAGGTTTGTAATATTATGTTATTACAATTATTATATATCAACGATTATTTCATTATTGATAATCATTATTTATAATAACATTTATAGGCATGACTAATTATAAGTGTGTGTATTTTATATCTGACATAGTAATTAGAAATCATAGTGGTTAAGGTGCTGACCTAAAAACCAGGAGATTGTGAGTTTTAATCCTGCCTTAGGCATGAAAGTCGACTGAGTGACTTTGGACCAGTCATTTTCTCTTAGCTCAACCACCTCATAGGGTTGTTGTGGGGAAAAGGAGGAGGAGGAAGTAGTATTATGTATGTTCGCTGCCTTGAGTTACTTATAAAATAATAAAGATCGGATAAAAAATCAGATAGATAGATAGATAGATAGATAGATAGATAGATAGATAGATAGATAGATAGATAGATAGATAGATAGATAGATAGATAGATAGGTAAATAGATAGATAGGTAGATGGATGGATGGATGGATGGATTGATAGATTGATAGATAGATAGATAGATAGATAGATAGATAGATAGATAGATAGATAGATAGATAGATAGATAGATAGATAGATAGATAGATATAAAATTGGCAATTGAACTAGTATGTGTAGTTCAGGTTTATGTTTATGGTAGTCTTTTTGAAATGTTTGTAATATAGTAAGAATATAACAAGTGAAATGGCTCTACTCTTCTTGGTGTTTACAAAGCTAATTTGGAAACAACAAAATGTTGGAAATGTAAAAGAGACAGTGTCCTTCGAAAGGACTATGTCCTTGAGAAACGAGGCCTGGGACCCCCTCAGAGCCTTCTCCCCATAAATTTCATCTTTCTCCAGGGATGTATGATGTATTTTTCCTCTCAGTCTCAAGCCCAGGTTAGGATGTTTAGGTTCTCCAGCTGCCACATGTAAAAATCTCAAAGGACACATGTTTCTCATTTTCTGATGAGTGCACAATTTAGAGAATTGTTGCATAGAGAGGAGGGATCTGGCCTGTTGCAAGGGAAATTAAGAGGAGAGGGAGGATGTCAGTTTGAGTGATGATTTGGGTCAAGGGAGAATCTAAAAAGGTAAAAGAAAAAAGTCAAATTCCTTTCACAACGCTAATGATCAATCTTTGGAGAACATTGCTGAATTTTGACTGTTGTTTCTGTGGCAACTTTGGGTGACCTGAATTGGAGCAAAAGAAAATAATCCTTCTTTGTGTCACCTTCTCTGTGCCCTGTGATTTAATACTGAGCATGTGAGTGTAGCTTCCCCTTGCAGAGAGCAAAGGGCAGAGGGGAAATGCAGTAATTCATGGGGAAAAAATAAATTCTGAAACAGACCCTCACCATTCAGGAATAGTGGAAGCTTACCCTCTCTGGTTAGGCTGCTTTACCCCATCTGTTTCAATGACATCTATTTCCCTGGTTTTCACACAGCAGGTCTTGCTTTTACTGGCTGTATGGTCACACTTTAAGGAGAAGATGTGCAAAAAAAGGAACCCAATTTAATCTCGGGGTACCTCAAGGTTTAATCTTGGGCCCAGTGCTCTTCATCCATGATCTAGGTGAGGAGATAGAAGGGGACAGATGACACCAAGCTGTGGGGAAGGAGGGAATTGCCAACTCTTTGGAAGACAGCCTTAAGATACAGAAGGATCTTGACAGACTTGAACACTGAGCCCTAGTACAGTTTAGTGGTGAGAAAAGTAAGGTCCTGTACTTAGGCAGGAAAAACCATATGGAAAGGTACAGAATAGGTAGATACTGAAGCTGAAGCTCAAATACTTTGGTCATCTAATGAGAAGAGAGGATTCATTGGAAAACAGTCTGATGTTGGGAAACATTGAAGGCAAAAGGAGAAGGGGACAGCAGAGGATGAGATAGTTAGATAGTGTCATCGCTGCAGTGGGCATGAGTTTGGGCAAACACCAGAAGACAGTGGAGGATGGGGGGGGGGCTCGTGTGCTATGGTTCATGGGCAGTGGTGGGTTCCTACCGGAGCTGTCCGGTGCATAGCTCTGGTAGGAAGCGACCGATTGCGCAATTTGCGCGCGATCGCACCGGAGCCATCTTTGCCGGTCCGTCGCACGCTTCGCCATCTTTTTGTGAGAATTTTTGGGCGATTTTGCTTCTGCGCATGCGCGGAAGCAAAAGCGCATCAAAATCTCGCGAGGGGACACGTGTGTGTGTGTGAGATTTCGGTGAGATTTTGCTTCTGCGCATGCGCAGAAGCAAAATCGCACCGAAATCTCACACACACAAACGTTCCGTCGTGAGATTTCGGCAAAATTTTGCTTCCACGCATGCGCAGAAGCAAAATCGCATGAGGGGGTGCGCGTGCGTAGCGAGCGCGTGCGTGCCCGAAATGTGGAGATGCGCACGCAGCGCACCAGCATCGGTAAGCGAGCAACCCGCCCCTGTTCATGGGGTCATGAAAAGTCAGACACAACTTAGTGACTAAACAACAACAGCAACAGAATAGATGGTACTTGGCTCAACAGTAGTAACTGAGACAGAGATGTAGGTGTCCTAATGGACCACTAGTGGACCTAGTGCAGGGGATGGCAATCTTAAACACTCAAAGAGCCACAAAAGTCCTAACCGGAAGACCCACGTTCAATTCTGGAGCCGACCGGAAGTCCGGTTCCCCCACCATAGAGTCTCCCCCTAGCGCGGCATCTTTCTTCTTCTGCCGACCGGAAATCTGGTTCCCCCCACCATAGAGTATCCTCCTAGCACAGCATCCTTTTTCCTCTGCCGACCGGAAGTCTGGTTCCCCCACCATAGAGTCTCCTCCTGTGCGGTGTGCTTTTTCCTTTACATGTCCTAACCAAAAGCCCTATCAATTGTGGAGCCGACTGGCGACAGGGAGCCGCAGCAGAGGGGTGAAAGAGCCACATGTGGCTCCAGAGCTGCGGGTTGCTGACCCCTGACCTAGTGGAACAGATAATCCATGATGGGACTACCATACCTCCTTTGTTATTCAGACCTATTTTGTTCCAGGATGATTGCAGTCTGGAAAAAGTAGGTGATTCTTTTGCAATGTATACCTTGTACTTTTTCCTGTATTATAGACAATATGTATGATTTTAAGGGCAACATATTCTTTTTTTCTCCCCAATGATTCCAAATTGGGGGGGGGGATCACAGAGACATTGGTAGAAAAAGGCAAATTAGTGTAATTTTGCCTCTTTTGAAATTGTACACACTATGCAGTATTCGAATTTCTAGTATGGTTAGGAAGGTTTAGCATTAGGGAATAGTGTTTTATGTATTGATCCTCATTTTCAGCTCTGGTGCATTTCAGATCAAAGAAGCCTACACCGTGAAATTGTGGGCCAAAAACATATTTGGCTAGGTGTACACATTGTGATGTGATGAGAGCTGATTTGGGTGGGAGCCATAATGACTTTTAGATGTTTTCACTGGGGGAAGGAAGAGGTGGGCTTCAGGCCCCAGGCTTAATAAATGCGCAAGTTTGCATTTAGCTTGGAGAGAGATCATAAGTATGGAATGCAATCAGGGGTGGGTTTTCTTTGCTGCTGGTTCGTTTAGGGATGCGACGCGAGGGTGTGTGCGCATTGTGTGCGCTGTGCGTTGTGCGCTGCACGCGCATGCACAATACTTAAAAAAAGCTGCGCATGCACAGAAGCTAAAAATAAGATGGTGGTGCCATAGGCTCAGGGGTGTGGCAGGTCTGAATCGCTGCCGGTTCTAGTGACCCAGGCCGCCAAGTTACTACCGGTTCTATAGAACCGGTACGAACCGGGAGGAACCCACCTCTGAATGCAATATATATTCTGCCTAAATAAAAAAATACCACCATTGATATTTTTAATGTGTCTTATTCATTTTATATAGCCACCTGTTTACCTTGCAACCCTGGGCAGCTAACAATCTATTAGAAATGTCCATAAAGTAATTTTAAAAAATGAAAGCCACACATCACATATGGGCTGAATCACAGGCTGCAGGGAACCATCTGCAAAGATGGCTACCTGCATAGCATACTCATTGTCTGTATCACACAGCCATTGCTATCGCTGTTGCCCTGTGCCCCAGAGAGCTATTCTGATGTTATGTCTGTCTGTCAGATCCTTGGGACCTGCAGAGAAATTCATTATCAGTCCCATTCCACATCACCATCTAGTTTGACGTCCATGTCATCTGGCAAACAGATGTTTTTGTATTTCACTTCTTCAGATATAATGTGGTTAAGTAATACAGCAGGCAGGCAGGCAGGCAGGCAGGCAAGCAGGCAGGCAGGCAAGCAAGCAGGCAGGCAGGCAGGCAGGCAGGCAGGCAGGCAGGCAAGCAAGCAAGCAAGCAAGCAAGCAAGCAAGCAAGCAAGCAAGCAAGCAAGCAAGCAAGCAAGCAAGCACTGCTTTCCCTTGGAAAACTGTTGCCCTCAGATGGGATAGTCTTGATTCCAATAGATTTTAGATTTATTATTAGAGTTTAGATTTAGATTTATTATTAGAGTTGGAAGGGACCTTGTAGGTCATCTAGTCCAACCCCCTGCTCAAGCAGGAGTTCCTACACCATTTGAAACAGATGACAGTCCAGTCTCCCCTTGAAGGTCGCAAGTGTTGGGTAACCTGAAAGCCTTTTGTGGAAGAGGAGAGCATTCTCCACCAGCCAGGAATTAAGAGCGCGACCACCAAGATGCCTTGGATGATAATATTCATAAAATACATTTGTGTTGAGTAACAAAAGATGCAACATGGAGATGTCTAGTCCAGTATAGTCAGTCTGATGTATAATTAGTAGAGAAGAAAAGCAAAGCAGCCTTTTAGCCCTCAACTTCTAGAGTCCTCATGCAGGGCTTGGTCACGACAGAAGCTGCTTAGCTTCAAAAAGTAGACATCCCACATGCCTGGCCCCTCCTTAGGGAAAATCTTCCTGATATGTCATGATCTTAGGCACAATTACATTGGGCAAGTTGATTATGAGGCTTTTAGAGTTCCAATGGCTGAGGCCACTGCCTGAGAGAGTGGTTGAGACTGGAGGAAATTGCCAAGAGGAATAATGATGTATTCAGTATTAGCCAGTGCCTCTTTCAAGGTCCAAAATAATAATAATAATATCATAGCAGTTTTCTCAAAAATCCCATCAACGGAGGTTTGTTTTGCACCTGCTGTGCTTGTTAAAAGGTGTCCACGGTTTTCAGATGAGATCAGCGGAGAGAAACTAGCGTGCAGATTCCCAAAGCAGAAGTGAGAGGTGGATGGAAGAAATATGGATACATTAGGAATCCTGTTTTATAGATTTACTTATCACCACATCACACATATTTGGCTAAGGTACAGGTGAGCAAATATACCTATCTGTCTACATCTCTAACACTAGCAAGGGAAAAACTGCCTTCTTTATTCCTTTGCCTGTATCAGCCAGCTGGGTCTGCAGAAACTAGTAGCCGGATCTTTACACAGCCTTGAAAAAGCATTAACACTGCCAAGCATTTTGCCAGCAAATGTTTAGATGCTGGAATGATGCTAGGGGGCACAATCTCACCAAAAGTGAAAAGTGGGCATCTTGCTATCAGTTTTATTTATTAGATGTATGCCCTGCCTTTCATTTAGGAGATTAAAGCAGCACACTTAGCATTTTGCTTTCCCCTTTTCCCTATACAGTACAGCAGCTACCTTGCAAGGGAGGTGGGACTGAGAGTGATCCGACAGGTTCAAATCACCCAATACACTTCTAAGAAGAGCCGTGGTGGCTCAGTGGTTAGAATGCAGTATTTCAGGCTAATTCTGCCGACTGCCACAAGTTCGATTGTGATCGGCTTAAGGTTGACTCAGCCTTCCATCCTTCCGAGGTCGGTAAAATGAGGTCCTAAATAGTTGGGGGCAATATGCTGACTCTGTAAACCGCTTAGAGAGGGCTGTAAAGCACTGTGAAGCGGTATATAAGTCTAAGTGCTATTGCTATGTCTGCAGGTGGATTCCACTGTTCTAGCCCAATACCTTAACCACTATATCACTAGCTATGCAAATTTGTCTTCTTTTTCAGGAACTTAGTAGGGAGACAGAGGGATACTTTAGGCTGGGTCCTATGCACGTTTATCTCTGGAAGATGACATCTTTAAGGTGAATTGGGCTAACATCCTGGTTGACCTGCATGCAACTATGTGGATATTATAAAGTTCTCCAGGCCGAGTTCCCAGAGGAGCATTTTGCTTCCACTGAGCCCTCAGAGAACCTCTCCTTTGATGTGATTCTGCAAGGCTAAATGGGTGCGCCCTCACAATTGCTTTGGTGACATTGACAGCACACTGAGCCAAAGCAGAGAAAAGTCTTCTATTAAAATAGAGTGGGGGCCAGTGAAAGAGGAGGACCATCTGGATGTCAAAGTGGAACATGCTGTTCTTCCTTAGTGCAGCATCGTTTCATTCCACAATGAAAGTGGAGGCGGTTTCACAAAATAAAAGTGTTCTTCTCACCTCTGTTACCCCTATAGAATTAGATTCAGAACTCCATGCATGAAGCATGCGGTAAGTTGAACGTAGCTCAGAGTAGCTAAACGTCAACTTTGTGATCAACCCCTGAAATTATCTTGTACTTATTACTTGACCACCTACAGGTTTCAAGTCAAGATTCTCCTGAATCCTTCTTGCCATCCTGTTCAAGCGCTTGTTTCTTTTTTCTTTTTCTTTTCTTTTTTTAATTGTCATTTCCTAGATATAGAGGCCACCAGTTTCCCTTCTATCCTTTTTTTTTTTGCTCTGTATTATTCCAGGTCCTTTCCCTTTTCCCTTCTCCCTCTTAATATTTTATAAAGTGGAACTTATGAAAAATTCAAATTGACTCTGGGAATCGTCTTGCTCCATTTAACAAGGTGACGGCATGTCTGGCTCCCCTCCCAGGCCCAGGAAGATGAGGGGCTTCTTGGCATCTTGGCTGGGGCCCGAGACACACACACAGACAGACACACACACACACACACACGTGAGTCCCTTTGGCAGAGGGGATTGGTGGGAACGGTGAGTTGTCAGGCAAGATATGCAAGGCTGTTGCAAGGCAAAAGTGGCAGGGGACCCAGATGGTGGGCTGAGGGAGGGGAGGTGGTCTCCTAAACTGGCCATGCCTTGCTGGACAAGAGGCAAGGAGAACATCACTCTTCGCTTTTTCATCTCCTAAAGTGCTTTTTGCTGTTATTAGCTCACAGATCTGCGCAGAGGAGAAAAGGGAGGGTGCGGGCAGGTGGGGGGTGATGAGATCCTTGAGATAGTTTTCAACGGCCACCTGACAGAATCACACTGAAGGAAAAGACAAGAGGGGACGAGGATGGATGGGTAGGAGAAGCTCTTCTGAAATCAGCTCCATCACACACTCAAGAGCTCCTAATAAGAATTGCCTTTTGGAGCTCCACCTGCTTCTCTGGGTGGGTCCCCCAGTAACCATGTTGGGATCAGTTGATGTATGGATGTGCAGTTTGAGCAGAGCGGCTTGATTCACTGAGAGTCAGCCACAAGGGATCCCAGGTTCATCCAACTGGAAGGAGCTACTCCAATGATCATGCCAGCTGGAAAATAGCTCAAGCACCTCTGGAAGGCCCCAGGTTTATTATTAGTGAGACTTATATACCGCCTCAAAGTGCAAGCACTCTCTAAGGGGTTTACACCATTAAGCAATGTATATTTTTATACTGCCCCCAACAATCTGGGTCCTCATTTTACCTACCTCGGAAGGATGGAAGGCTGAGTCAACCTTGAGGTTTAGAAAGACGGCCTTACACGGAAGGAAATGGAAAGGAAGAGCAAGGGTTTTCCTATTATTAAGCAGATTTTTCTTATTGGGGGTTAGCTACTGAAACTGATTTTGTCAAAATAAAATTGTAGTTAAGCACCAGTATTAATCTTCCAAACGACCTGGAATACAACTCCCTTTGGTGTTCTAGGCATATGATTTTTTAAAAAAATTTACTCATCTGGTTACACTTTCTTTGTGGAAAGTGTGTGACTGTCGCAGACACCAGACTCCACTGCTTCAGCCCACCAAAGATGAGAATTTCTGTGATTTCCTTGGGGAAAAACTTCAAACGCTCCAACTACTGTGAATGGCCAACTCTGTAATGCTAACTATGGGAGAAGCATGCTACAATTATGGGTAGTCCTCAACTAACAACAGAAATGGAGCCTGCCCATTACAGTCATAAATTGTAATGGCCGTAAAACGGGTCGTCACATGACCGGACCCAGTTTTTACAAACTTTTTTGCTGTGGTTGTTAAGCAACCACTGTAGTCATTAAGTGAACCTATTGTTCACTATTTCTTTATTAAATTTATATGCCTTATATATTTAAACTTATATATTTATATGTTTTACATACAAATTTAAATTTATATTAAATTTATACTATGGGGTTGCCAGGGGTGGGTCTTACTTTCGCCACCGGTTGGCATCACGATGTTTTGTACGTGCGCGCTCGATATGCTCGTGCACAGGCGCGCATCCCCTCATGCAATTCTGCTTCCGCACATGCTCAGTAGCTATAATCAGCCCAAAACACAGCTGAGAAGCTGATCAGCTGTGCTTCGGGCGAAGGAATAAAGGTAAGTATAAACTGCAGGTCAGCGGTTCAAATCTCACCGGCTCAAGGTTGACTCAGCCTTCCATCCTTCCGAGGTAGGTAAAATGAGGACCCAGATTGTTGGGGGCAATATAAATATACATTGCTTACTGGTGTAAACCGCTTAGAGTGTGCTTGCACTGTGAGGCGGTATATAAATCTCACAAAATAAATAAATAAATAATAAATAAACCTGGGGGCGGGAGGGAGGGCCCTTTTTCAAGCAGCAGCAGAGGAAAAAACTTCAAAACAGTAAAAAATTCCAAAAAAATTCCCAAAAAGGATGGCAGCGCCCACAGACCGGCACCTACCGAACCGGATCCATGATGCCATTATGACATCACCAGCAGTTCGCTACCGGTTCGGGCGATCCGGTCCAAACCGGCAGGAACCCACCCCTGGGGGTTGCTGAAAAACAGAAGTAAATCCAGGTTTTTGCAAAAATGTCATAAATTGCAGTCATGTGACTGGGATGCTGTAAATGCCAAACATGTGGGCAAGCACCCAAAATGTGATCACATGACCATAGGGGAGGACTAGCCATTGGAAAAGGATCATAAGTACCTTTTGGGGGTGGTTCATTGTAACTTTGAACAGTCACTAAGTGACTGTAAGTTAAGGACTAGATGTACAACAGCAGGCAGATAAATGCATTCAGGCCTCTTATATTGAGGAATGTGGTTGGTTTGATTTGGGCTTTATCTATTGAATGAACCCATCCAACTCTCATTTCTAAGAATTCAAATCTGTCCATTGAGGTTCCTTAAACCATAGTTATAGCAATAGCAATAGCAATAGCACTTAGACTTACTTATCGCTTTATAGTGCTTTACAGCCCTCTCTAAGCGGTTTACAGAGTCAGCATATTGCCCCCAACAATCTGGGTCCTCATTTTACCCACCTCGGAAGGCTGAGTCAACGTTGAGCCTGGTGGGATTTGAACTGCCAAATTACAGGCAGCCGATAGTCAGCAAAAGTGGCCTGCAGTACAGCACTCTAACCACTGCGCCACCGAGACCCATATCATGACTTAGTGTATTGTATGAACTAAGTGTACAAGCAGGAAGCCCTTACATATTATGCTTTAAGACATTCATTATATTTGTTCATTAAATCCTGACTTTTACTGAGAAGTTCAAGGTGGCGTATGCCATATTCTGATTTTTGCTTACAACAACAATCCTGGAAGTAACTGACCCACCATGGCTGGGCTGAATGAATTAGAACTTAAAAAGGCAACTCTAACCACTTTCAATCATTCATGGGATTCAGCAGGTTCTGACCAGTTCCGGAGAACCGGTAGCGGAAATTCTGAGTAGTTCAGAGAACCGGTAAATACCACCTCTGACTGGCCCCGCCCCCATCTATTCTCTGCCTCCTGAGTCCCAACTGATCGGGAGGAAATGGGGATTTTGCAGTAACCTTCCCCTGGAGTGGGGAGGGAATGGGGATTTTGCAGTATCCTTCCCCTGCCACGCCCACCAAGCCACGCCCACCATGCCACGCCCACCAAGCTACGCCCACAGAACCGGTAGTAAAAAAAATTGAATCCCACCACTGCTTTCAATACCTGTCCAAATTGAGACTAGATTTCTTTCTTTAACCTCCAATGCTTTCATGAGGTGTGCTGATGGTTTCTCTAGCTGATACCTCATGAAGAAGCTTTCTCCTGAGAACTTATCCCAGACCTGGGCATTTTATCTCCCCAGGCCACATCCGGCCTTTTGGCTGTCCCTATCCAACCTGCATGGATTGCTTTTATTTTGAAGGTAGCTATTCCCCCCCCCCCAATTTATGTATGTACATATGTGAATGCCTACGCTCCTTCACTCCTATTGGCTCAGCCCTTCACAAAAGTCCAAATTTTTCCTATGGCCTTTGAGAAAATCAATTGTTTAATTCTATTTAGCCATATCTGCAACAACAAAGTTGCCCACAGTAATTTTCCGAGCTTCTTTGCAACACAGAGAAATGCCTTGTTGCCTTATCTGACCAGGATGTTTATTCTTACATGTGTTGATTATCAAGGATTGCAAGCAGAGGGGGGTCTTGTGTCTGGGATTCAACTGGGGGCTTCTACATGGACTGCTAGTCGGAACTTTCACTCCAAATGGCTAGTACAGTGCAGGGGCGGGTTCCTAATTTTTTTACTACCACTCTGTGGGCGTGGTTTATTTTGTGGGTGTGGCTTGCCAGCCATGTGACCGGGTGGGCATGGGCCTCGGGAGCTTGACAGCGGCCAGAGAAGTGGGGGGCATTGCCCACCCGCAACACAGCCCCCCGCAGCAGAAGCAGCAAGACTGCGGCAGCGGTTCTTCTAGGAGGCTCCGTCCGGCCTGAATGCTTCTCCCCATTCGATGATCCTAGGCTCCTGCCACCCGTTCCCCCTCCCCTCAGCAGCTCGAGAAGCCTCGAACGTGCGAAAATGCCTGGGATCATCACCGCGTGTTCGTGGCTTCTCGGACTGCTGAAGGGAGGGGAACTGAGATAGGTCCTGCCGCCCATTCCCCCTCCCCTCAGCAGCTCGAGAAGCCTTGAACGTGCAAAAATGCCTAGGATCATCATTTGCATTCGTGGCTTCTCGGACTGCTGAAGGGAGGGGAATGGAGATAGCTCCTGCCGCCCGTTCTTTCAGCGTCTCACGCACTCCCTCAGCCATCCTCCCCTGCTTGGACTCACTGTGGGGTAGAAAGGCAGCGCATGCGCAGTGCCGGAAGCTTGGCTTCTGGGCATGCGAAGAAGAAATTTTTTTAAAAAATTAAAAAACATTTTTTTTAAAAAAGTGGCGGCACCCAGGCACCAGCAACCGACCGCACCGGTACTGTGACATCACCAGCGGGCCGCTACCGGTGCTATAGAGTGGACCGCACCTGTAGGATCCCACCACTGGTACAGTGGTACCTCAGTATTCATTGTTAATTCGTTCCAGGAGGCACAGTGAGTACCAAAAACAATTAATACCAAACACATTTTCCCCATAAGGAATAATGTAGTAAGTCACAAGGCAGCCAACACCAACAAATTCAAGCTTTTGTGTTGAGTACCAAACAAATTATAAGTACCAGGACAAAACTTTTGCGTCAAAATGAGTTGAGTAATAAATTCAATGAGTTGAGTACTAAGGTAACCACTGCAGTAATAAAGATTTTGGCTCTTTCTATAAAACTTTATGTGAGAGCTAGTTTAGTGTAGGAGACAGTGAGTTCTAGTCCTGTCTTGGATATAACACCAGTTGGGTGACCTTGGGCCAGTCATTATTTCTCAGTCCTAGGTAGGACTCAATGGCAAATCATTTCTGAAAAACCTTGCCCAGAAAACAGCAAGGACTTGTTCAGGCAGTCTCAAAGAATCTAACATGCTTGAAGAGAATTTTTTTTAAAAACCCTATATTATTATCTTTCATTAACTGTTTAGAATATTATACAAACAGAACACAATGAAAATAATAAAAATAGTAAATATTATCTTTAATTATCGAATGGAATGGAATGGGATGGGATGGGATGGGATGGGATGGGATGGGATGGGATGGGATAGGATAGGATAGGATAGGATAGAATAGAATAGAATAGAATAGAATAGAATAGAATAGAATAGAATAGAATAGAATAGAAAAGAAAAAACATTAGTTTGATTCAGCTGATTTCAGATGGGCAAAATGGACCCTGCCTACATGGAAGGATGGACCTCATGTTTATAGGTCTCCTTTGCTAGCATCCAGAACCTTACAATGTGGACTCAGGATTAAACAATGTTGAAACTAAGCTTTTGTCTCTCGTGATCAAAATAAACTTCCACATGTTTTATCGTTAAGATCATTTTATTGTTTCTATCCTTAAACTAATTGAAAGAAAATCTGTGCTGATCTGCTTCATATCACCCCAAATCTATTGATATATCTTGGTTTACTTTCTGTTTTCCTTTGACTTATACAGTTTATTGAATGTATAGTCTGAGCTTTGGGGGGATTCAGAGGCAAAAATGGTACACATCCTGCATTTTTAAGGCTGTGCTTGGAATAACCTCCTAGCCCCATGGTTAACTGAATTACTGTTTACTGAATTAACACAATTAATTGGATTCTTACACTTTCAGGCTTTGCATGACACACTGATCCAATAATTAGCCACCCACAAACTAGCATGGTATGCAAGCCCTGTGAAACAGGCGTGTACTGTAAAAGAGTAAAAAATCCTTCTTCTTGTTGAAAAGTATTTTATTTTTTTTAAAATGGACGTTCAGTGTCTTGTTCTTCTTTTGCATTTTGCTACTTTGGAGTGTGTGAACATTTCTTTAGGTTTAGCGTTTAGACCTGCCTATGTGTAATAATTACACGCTTTTCTATAATTCCTTCTCATTTGCTGCTTTCTTACAAGCAATTTATGAATTTGGTCTTCTAGCTTTGCACAATACATTGACTCATCAAACAAGATGGGTTAGTAAAACCCAAAGTCACAAAAAAATACCTTATGAATATTACAACTAACCACATTTAACATGTGGGAGTACAGTTAGTAAGTCTGTATTTGGTTAAACCACTGGCTAGGTCCACACAACTTTAACCAAGCCTGGACCACAATTATGTCAAAATAATTGCAAGTCGTGACATCATCTGCAAGTTTATCAGAAGTGACACCTCTATCACTTTCCATCACTTGACCCCTGCCCTGCCTTGTAGATACAGGTAGTCCTCAACTTACAACAGTTCATTTAGTGACTGTTCAAAGTTACAACGGCATTGAAAAAAGTGAAAAAATCCCCATCCTTTATATGATATCCTTTCCCAAAGAAGCAAATGTAGAACAACATACTATTTGTGTTATAGGTAGTCCTCGACTTATGCCCGTAGTGGAGTCTGCCCATCCTGATCATAGGTTGTGTTGGTCGTAAAAATATTTACAATCATTTCTGCTGCAGTTAGCGAATCATTGAGGTTGTTAAGCAACTTCACTATTGTTAAACAATCCAATGATTCACTGGGGGTGAGGTTTTGCCAAAACCCAGAAACAAGTATGAGCTTTCAGCAAAACTATCATAAAACATGTCCTGTGGTTTTGAACTTTGAAGCCAGGTTATAAGTAGCCCCAAGGTAGGTCTGTCGTAACTTTGGACGATCACTAAGTGACCGGCCATAAGTCGAGTGCTACCTGTACTAAGATTTCCCAAACTGGGTATCCGGCACATCACTGTGGATGATGTCATCATTATACATTTCCCCCTTTAATGAGATCGAGATTCAGATTATGGATAGACCCCATGTAAAAGGGTCTGTCCATCTGGTACAAACTTCTCACTTCTCTGACTGTTCTAGGCCGGAACAGCGAACCAGCACATATGGTGAAACTATAGGTCAATTTGGTCTATCTATGGTTGGCTTCAGCGGTGGGTTGCTCCCGGTTCGGATCGGTTCTTAGAACCGGTAGCGCCAGCGGTGGGAGGCTCCACCCACCCACCTGCGCAGAAGCGTTGCATGTGAACCGGTGGCAAAATATTTTACAACCCACCACTGGTTGGCTTCATACATTTTGGTTTGTTCCTGTTAGCTTAATGTGTTGTGTAAACATACAAACTGGACACTGTTAATTATGCTTTATGACTTACAGTAGCAGGATATGTGACCCCATCAATCACGTTTGTTCACCAACCATGCTTAATGGAATTACTGAACCCATTTAAAATGTCCGTCTAAAAGGTGATTTTTTTTCCCAAGAGGCTACTGGACTTTCTTGTTTTTTCTTTGGAGACGTTTCGCTTCTCCTCCAAGAAGCTTCTTCAGCTCTGACTGGATGGTGGGGAATGGAAGGATTTATACTCCTTGCAGACAGCTGGTCATTTGCATTCTTTTAGAGTAGGGGTGTCAAACTGGATTTCTTCTAGGGCCGGATCAGCATTGTAGTTGTCCTCCATGGACTGGCCGGGGAGGGGAGGGGCAGAGTGTTGCAGGAGGCCATTTTGGATGGCAGCATGCTGCAGGAGGCCATTTTGGATGGAGGCTGTCCAGGCTGCCACTTTGGCAGGAGGCTGTCCAGGCTGAAAATGGGGCATGGGGGGCGCATCCCCCCCTGTACCCCAATTTTGCTAGCAGAGGCACCATGAGACAGTCTTTTGCTATTTCCAGGCCGGCCCCATGGGCCAGATCTAAGCACCCTTGAGTTTGACACCCCTGCTAAATCTTAGAGAGTCATTGAGGCCACCTGGAGGTTTATCTGTGTCGTCCGGGTCACCTGAGTAGCGCAAATGGGGCCTTCTTGGAACTGTTGAAAGTCTACCCTTCCAAGGGTCCAAACTAGGAACAAAAAAGTTAGCTCCCCTACATCACAGAAGAAGAAGTAAATTCAAATAGAGGATAACTTGGCATGACCAACTCTTGGTACCTGGTGAAAATCCAACAACTTTGGTTTATTGATAGTTCAGAGTGTCAAGTGAGCGGAGAACATAGGCTGAATAAATGAAGACTGGGTTAAACCGTGACTATGGGTAAGCCCAGCCGATCACAATGTCCCCTCTAGAGCTTCCTCATGGAAAGAGCGAGGACTCCATTTTCACCATTTGGATTGTGATGAAACATACCCGCATTGAGACATCAATGCCTTTAGTGGCAAATAACTGCATCTCTTCCTTTGCCTTTTTGCTCCTGTGCGAGACAAGCAGAAACTTAACATCAGCAACAGCTTGGAGATGCAACTTCCAACCTTACGCACAATTGATTAAAGGCCCAAGCATTGATGGGGATGGGAGGCAGAAAGAAAGAAAGGAGATGAGCAGGAACCTAAAGTACCTGCCCAATTTACTATTATCTTTGCCTTCCTATTCTTTTTTTGGGTGGTGTGTGTGTGTGTGAGAAATAACCTCATTCCTTTCATGGCACTGGACTTAAAGCATGCAGTGACTTCTCCATTTCCCCCAAGCCCCGGCTGCCCTCCTTTTTCCTGCATAGCACTCACACTGTGGAGTCAGCGATTAATATTAGTGCTGACTTCATGCTCAGAGATTGACCCCCCCTCCTTCCTTTCAACTGTTGCTATGGCAGCACTGCAGCTTTCCATCCCTCCCCACTCCTTGCAGCTCCTTGTCTTTGATGTGGTTTTCGGGGGGGGGGGGAAGGTGAGGTGGAAAGCAACCTCCCACTTGGGACTGGGGAGGTGGAGCTCACCTTTGCCTGCTGCCTTCACTTTCTCCACAACTTTTATCCGTCCCTCTCACTTGGAATGGAGGCTTCTGCTAATGTTCGCTAGTTGTTGCCCATGGGTTTCTGCACAGATGGAGGGAACAGCAGCGGTTGCACTTCCCTTTGCTCTCTTCTTTCCCACTTCTCCTCCTGGCAGATTTTAACAACCGGGCCATTGATTCCATGAATCAGTTCTTCAAAGGCCACATGGCACACAGGCTGTGCAATCAGATCACAGATTTCGCCCCTCTGCCTGCATTTTCGGGGGTTTTTTTTAGGATTCTCCCACACAGTATCAGGCCTTTTCCTAAACATTTGTATCAGCCTCTCGCTCACCGAACCAGATAAAGTAAACCAAACTCCTGCCTCCCATTCATGGCTCCACATGCTGCAGCTATTGGGGGGGGGGGAGTTGCATAAACATAATTAAAAGAAAGGAAGAGACTGATGTACTTTGGGCTACAGGTTGCTGTCTTGCATGGATGCACAAATATAGACAAGACACAAATTGCACACCCTTTTAATTATTTTAGGCCCAAATGTCTTCTAGAGAAGTTTGCAGAATAAAATAAAATAAAAGATGGTTTAATCTCAGGGGGAGGGGCACTTTGAATTTTATACCGGGGAACACCATCTACCTTTGCTAATTTGCAGCCTTCCTCAACCCCATGCCATTTAAGCATCTCAGAATGCAGCCCTTATTATCTCCGAGTCTCATGTGTCAGTTGTGCGGTTTTGGCTGCGGAAGCAACAGCATAATCTCTGACAATTACCGTATTTTTCGGAGTATAATACGCACCGGAGTATAAGACGCACCTTAGTTTTTGGGGAGGAAAATAAGAAATACCAGCATCCATCTGGCTAGCGTCCTTAGCAAACAGCCTGGAACAGGTATATTAGCCTTGCAAAGGTCCATTTCAGAGGCTGTTTTTTCAGCCTTGCAAAGCTCAGTTTAAGAAGTTGTTTTAGCCTTGCAAAGGTCCATTTCAGAGGCTGGGCTACGTTCGGTGTATAAGACGCACCCAGATTTTCACCCTCTTTTAGGGGGGAAAAAGGTGCGTCTTATACTTTAAAAAATACGGTAAAATGGAAGAACTGATCATAAAATAATCATGATGATCTCCAAAAGAATTCCCTGAACCAGGTTCTTTTCCCAGGGCTCTCTAGACAGGGGTCACCAACCTTGGCAACTTTAAGACTTGTGGACTTCAACTCCCAGAATTCCTCAGCCAGCAAAGCTGAGGAATTCTGGGAGTTGAAGTCCACAAGTCTTAAAGTTGTCAAAGTTGGAGACCCCTAGTCTAGAAAACACCTTAGCTGCAGAGCTGAATTACTTCCATTCTTTATAAAAATGTAAGAGGCTGTTTCCTTCAGGCAGCACTTTTAAGTACTGCATGGTTACAGCAAATACTTCTACCATTTCAGCACCTGCAATTTATAGAAAGCTCCACCACCAGTGGAATATATGTTTTCTCACAATTGCTAAAGGCAGTCAGGAGCCTCAAGTGCTACACACTGCAGGATCAAGGAAGCAACATAATAATAATTGATAATTCTGGCTAAGAGGCTGACAAGGTGTTAAAACAAGCAGATGTGGCTTCTCGTGCAAGGAAAAGTAACTATATTTCTAAAATGTCTTCCACAAACTATTGAAGTTACCCTGGTTGCATCTGATATGAAATACCCATTATAGTTGAATCATCTCTATATGGTTCATGCATTGCACAAAACTGTTTCTTAACCATGGTTTACTGACTACAGTTGGCTGAATTGTAAGTCCCAGTCGGCTAGGGTCACACACAGGGGTGGGCTTCAAAAATTTTAGCAAGGGGTTCTCTGCCCGGTTGCTGGGTGGGCGTGGCCATGGTAGGCGTGGCCTAGTCGGTCTCCTGCACCACGGCAGGGGGGGCATTTTTGCCCTCCCTGGGCTCCAGAGGCTTTCCTCGAGCCTCTGGGAGGGCGAAAATGGCCTCCCCAGGCTCCGTTTTTCGACCTCCCCAAGCCTGCGTGCACGCCCTGCACTTACCTGCATCCAAAACGGGCTGCGTGGGGACTCCTGGGAGGGGCGGGTTGGGTGGGGCCAGCCAGGAGTGGGATTGGGGGGGGGGGTTTCTCCGAATCTAAGATTCTCAGAATCTTAGCTAGAGGTTCTCCCAAACACCTGCGAACCCCCAGCAGCCCACCCCTGGTCACACAAAACTGAACAAACCATAACACAGGGTGATTGAAACACAGAGATATTGCTAAACATAACCCAAGTCCTCTTCTGGAATGCTTAAGAGAAACCTAATGGGCAGAAGAGATGGCAAATCAAGTTTTTTTCTGGCATTTATAGGAAGTGCATGAAGATGTGTTGTGTTTTAAGATGATACTCTTAAAGGTGAAGGTACAGGATCAGACCTATTTTTTTAAAAAAAAGACGGCAGCAATTTTGCCTGTACTGTTTTGTAAACCACATTGGACGCTCTCATGCATCTTAGTAGGGATAGGGGAAGTTCCTCCATTAATAAGATGGGTTGATTGATGAGCTATCCCTACCCTCACTGTGGCCAGCATTAGAGTCAGGGGTCAGGTCATGCAGAAGGAACCAGGAAATGATTTCACCAGGAAAGACCAAAGTAGTCTGAGAGCTCATTGTTAATATGGAGGCTCAGATTGCACATCCCATGGGTCTGTGACAAGAACTACCAGGAGGTGGGGGAGGAGATCTAGACTTGGGCATATGGACAAAGACTTCCTAGCCCTGCCCCCCCCCAAGCGATGAATCAGACCAGGAAGCTTGAGTAGCACCATCATCCCTGCCTCCCAGTTCCCTAGAGGGAAGTGCAGGCTTTTTGGGCTAAGGATGAAGTCACTGTTGAGATGTGATCATACAACTGACCTTCAGTCCTCTTAAAAGGGAAGCATCATAGTTTGGAGGTTCTCAGGAAAGAAGTAACTGGGATGCCGACTCTCTGGCACCATGTCTCCTAACATGGACAAACAGAGCCCAGAGGTAGACCTTCTCAACTTGTAACCCTTTACATTCCATCGTTAATATTTCTATCCCGACTTTGGCAATTTTATCTATTTCATCTCTACTCTCCAAGAAGATCAACAAAGAATTGTTAGTGCCTTCTTTTATTTTGAGTATTCTTGTTTCGGTGCTTCCCAAATCTTAGTTGCATAACACATTGAACAACAAATTAACCAACAACATATTGTTTATGGCTCGGTACATCATGTACACCCTGCAAATTAGGTTAGTTAAGCATATAGGGAGGTGTTTTGTGCTAATATAGCTGAGGGTTTTTTGTTAATTACAAAGAGGTTTTCACCATCCACTCCACTAGAGATTCTTATGGTCCTGCTTTATCTTCACAGTAATCCTCTCTGTGGTAGGCTAATCTGGGAGATGGTCAGGGGTGGGTTCTAACTTACCTCACTGCCGGTTTGCTTCCTCCCGCACCTTGTGGGCGCACCTCATGGGCGCGTGCATGCAAAGTGCTGAAAAATAAAAAATAAAAAGCCAAAAACAAGATGGCGACGCATGCGCAGTGCTGGAAACTCGCCTTCTGCACATGCTCAGAAGGGGAAAAAATTCAAAAAAAAAATAAAAAAAAGATGGCGGCACCGACCAAACCAGTTCTGTGACATCATTGTGATGTCACCAGCAGGTCGCTACCGGTTCAGGCCAACCGGTCCGAACCGGGAGGAACCCACCTCTGGAGATGGTCCAAGTAAATGTGACTACATGAAAATTGAAATTTAAGCATTAAAACACTGATGATGTTACCTACTTGGGTAATAAAATGTCTGTAAGCAAACAACCAAGCTCAGAGAGAAGCAGGGACTCCACAATTAAAGCACTGTTTCACAAAGTAATCTAGCGGGCAGAAGGAAGGAAGGAAGGAAGGAAGGAAGGAAGGAAGGAAGGAAGGAAGGAAGGAAGGAAGGAAGGAAGGAAGGAAGGGGACCATTGCATTAAAAAATAGCTATTTCTACCACAACTAATAATTATATCTATTCTGTCTCATTGCCTTCTTGACTCAGCTATCAATCTTGGAAGCTGCTGAACCAAATGTTGATATTATCTTGGTTTCCTTAGCCTTCTGTGTATACGTTGCTGAAATCTCACTGACCTCATGAGGATTCCATTGGAACATTCTATGGATGCAGGGATTCTGCCCTTATTTCAAACTGGTCCTTTTGAAGGTGGATCAAGTTGTAAGACTGAAAGTATAATTATTCAAATTTGGGTCCAAAATTGCCCAGTTTAATTCTTCCTGTATAGCAACTATTATTTTTGTCACATAAAAAAGACCAGTTTTGGTCTGGGTTTGGAATGTTGAGTTGTTGTTGTTTTTTGTCTTTCTCAGAAACCACCTTCAAGAAGTTCTGAGGACACAAATGGCTAAACATCACATTGATGACATCTCAGTTTTCATTTCTGTGCAATATTTTATTTAAAACACAGCCAGGCCAGGTCAAGTATAAAAGTCACCCGCAGTTGCTCACCTAGTAGCTCACAGGTCATACAGAAAGTCAGAAGGTCTAACTTTTGAAACCCTGTCAGACCATGCTCTGGTCTTCCCTTGCTTCTCAGCTTGGACAACCCAACAGCCAGATTATCCAGGCAAAGTAGTAAGAAAACCCTAATGCTTGGTCTGAGAGGACTTCCATTTTGTGTGTGCTTGATAGAGGAATAGCTACAGGGAGGAGGAGAAGATTATTCCCAGTTGTGCTGCTTTTCTTAACCCTGGACACCTTCCCAGAACCTCCACTGCATTCTGCTAGTTTGTGACCTGCAGCAATATCTGGACCAAACAAAGTGGATTCCCATGGGACTGTTGGGGCCTCCTTACCGTTTCAGGCTGCAGGGCACGGGACGTCAGCATGAAGCCCAGAGGCTCCCGGGTAAGGGGTCCCAGAGGAAATCCCCAGAGACAACAAGGGCCTCAGCTGGGTTCTCCTACGAACAGCAAGCTGGGACAGAGAGGCCCCACTTGTATGAGGACTGAACTAACCTTCCAGCTGGCCCAGCTACAGGCCACCTCCTTGGCTCAATAGGACGGTGGCATCCACCGGCAGTGAGGGCCTCATTCGACGGAAGCCCTCAAAAAGTGGCCCTATTCCTGGGACAAGTATTGCATCATTTTGATAGTTATGGGAGGTTATATACGTCCCAATGGGATATGGTCATGGCAGTAGCGGCAGTCATGATTGGGGAGGCTGGCGAGTGGGTGGCTGATTTATATGAGGACCATGCTACAGAACTAGGGGATCTGGGTCTCTTCTTGTCCGCCCTCCAAGAACGATTTGAGGACCACACTAAGACGCAGCAGGCTGAGGGGGAATTGCTGAAAGTGAAGCAACTCTCCACAATTTTACCACATAAAACATAAATACTATATTTGTATTTGGCTGGTATCTTTGTGGAGCAGGATAGTAAAATGAATAGTACTGTGGTTTCCTGAATTGCCTTTTATTCCCAGAAAATCAACTGTTTTATCTACTTTGACTACACACTTCGAACTACTTTTTAAGAATCGCTGAATGTGAAATGCAACCCATTTGTATACATTTTGTATAGTTCTAAAAATCCTGCGCAAACTTGTTTTGGCAAACATTGTTACGGAGAGATGATTGGTTACAAATTGATGCTGATCTCTATGATCCAAATACCGTAAAGAGACATTTCTTTCAATTCCATGGCTTTTCCCAAAAAGTTAGTACCTTGGAGAGCAACATGTGCCAGTGGTGTCAGCTGCAGCAGCTAGAACATTTTCATTTATGTTCCACTGATGACTTTTTGGTGTGTCTCTAGTCTAGACTCATAAACTTAGGTCATATTATGAGAGAACAGGCTGAGAAGCTATAAGTGCGATAGATAATGTGCTGTCTTCGGAAGTCCAAGCGCTCTGACCATCATCCATCAACTGAGGTTTATTTAATTTAGTTTTCCAATGAAATAACATTTAAAAACAACATATTGAAGAAAAGAGATTGCTAACTGGAAGACCAACTCGTAACAGGGAGGGTGGGGGAAAACCTTAAAGCAAAAAATCAAAAGGGCTCAACTAGCCTGTCTACCCCAAGACCTGGGAGAACAACTAGGTTTTCAGCAATTTGTAAGATATCAGTAAGGTAGAGGCAATAAGGATCTTAGGCGGATATCATTACGGAGGGAAAGAGCCATCACTGAGAAGCTACATTTTCTGGGTTCCATAAATTGACCTCATCAGATAGGCCAAAACATATGAAGACAGGTGGTCCCCAGGTAAACATGTCCTTTGCTGTGGAGGGCTTTTAAAGTGATCATCAGCATCTTGATTGCACATGGAAGCCAACTAGTAAACAGGAGCAGCAGGTGGTTCAGTACCTATGGCTTGTTTTAGTTGCTACATTAGTTATGATCTTTCTTGGACTTGGTGCCCTGGATTTAGAATCCATACCCTAATGATTTCATGAATTGACTTATGCAACGGAATTAAATGTAAAGTTTAATTCCATTGCATAAGTCAATTCATGAAATTAGATGGGCGGTTTAGGAATATGAAAAACAAGCAAAACGAAGTAGTCTTTGAAAATGCTCCAAAAGCTGCAATAGGTACCAAATGCAACTGCCACATTGTTAGGTGGACAACTCAGGGGGTTATGATCTGGCATGATTGAAGTTTAATGAGGGATAGAATTCTCTCTTTCTTTGATCTTCTCTTTGCCATCAAAATCCAATTCCATGACAAAAGAAATGCTTTTCTACTCTACTTCCCTTACTGAATACTGGTGACCAAGTTGTTCTAAAAACTTGCTTGATAATGTCACAGTATTAGTATTACTATAGGCATTTAGAGGCATAGAGCGGAGGTGGCGCAGTGGTTAAATGCAGCACTGCAGGCTACTGCTAGTTCAGCAATTCAGCTGTTCAAATCTCATCAGCTCAAGGTTGACTCAGCCTTCCATCCTTCTGAGGTGGGTAAAATGAGGACCCAGATTGTTGGGGGCAATATGCTGAACTCTGTAAACCGCTTAGAGAGGGCTGTAAAGCACTATGAAGCGGTATATAAGTCTAAGTGCTATTGCTATTGCTATTTAGCCGTGATGGCGAACCTATGGCACGCGTGTCCAATGTGACATGCAGAGCCATCTTTCTGGGCACGTGAACTGTCACCCAACTCACCTGCAGCCCAGTGGCGGGTTGCCGTCTTACCGGTGCTGGTGCGCTGTGCGTGCATCTCCAAGTTTCGGGGGGCGCTCGCTTGCTACGTGCGCGTGCGAGATTTTAGTGCGATTTTGCTTCCGTGCATGCGTGGAGGCAAAATCTCGTCAAAATCTTGCGCATGCACACGTCCCCTTGCGAGATTTCGGCGCAATTTTGCTTCCGTGCATGCGCAGAAGCAAAATCGGCCAAAAATTAATGAAAAAATGGCAACGCATACGGTGGACCGGCAGAGAGGGCTCCGGAGCGGTCGCGTGCAAATTGCGCAATTGGCCGCTCCCTACCGGAGCTGCGCACTGGGCAGCTCGGGCAGGAATCCACCTCTTCTGCAGCTGCACGTGCGCCCCAGCTGGTGTTCGGGCCTCCGGTGTACATGCGCGCAATTCAGGGGACCCAGCTAGTCTTCCCAGCTCTCCTGTGCATGCATGTGCATTTGCACATACATGTGAGAGTACTTTTATGCAGCATGCGCATGCGCATGCGCAGATGGTGTTCACATGCATGCATTGCATGTGCAAAAATCACATGCATGCACAGATGGTGCAATTGCACGTGCAGTGCATGGGGGAGCCACACAAAACCTGCATGCATGCAAAGTCCTTCTGGAGTTGGGCAACATATAAATGCAAATAAAATAAATAAATAAATAAAATAAATTGCACACGCAACGCATGGGGGAAGCCGCACGAAAGCCATGGACATGCGCAGATGGTGTGGTTGCATGTGCAGCACACAGGGGGCACATGAAAGCCATGCACATGTGCGAATGGTGTGGTTGCATGCGCAGCGCAGGGGAGGAACCGCGCGTTAGCCAGATAGCACACACACACACACCTGTTTGGCACTCGGTGAGTAAAAGGTTCACCACCACTGTCATATAGTAATACTAGATGGCTATAGTAATACTAAGATTGTGACACTATCAAGCAATATGGCTATAGTATTACTGGCTCCCAGACTCAAATCATTTTTAAAGGGAGCTAACAAGCAAATATGACAGTGAACTATGATAGTGTGTTAGCAATTGCCTAAAGGTTGAACATGGCAACACTCCATGAGAAGTGACTTTGCATAGCAGAGTTTGGAGGCAAGAATCACATTAAAAGGGGAAACCTCACCTTTTCTGATGCTGACATCCAGCCTAAGCTCAGCCTAATCTCCCATTCATGGCCTTCTATGAACTTCTCCAGTCCGTAGAAGACACAATCACTATAAATTAGCACTGCATTGGGCATCCTTGGTTATCGTATCAGTCCAGCACGCCATAGGTTGTACCAGTAGTGGGTTCTAAAACCCATTGCTACCGGTTTGTGTGTGCGCTCGCGCTCGCAACGCTTCTGCTCATGCCCAGAAGCTTCTGCGCATGTGCGAAAGCGTCCTGGGTGGGTGGGCAGAGCCTCCCACCGCCGACGCTACCAGTTCACAGAACCAGGCCGAACCGGGAGCAACCCACCACTGGGTTGTACATAGAGAAATTCTCACAAGTTTGTAGCCTTACCTTATGAAGATGTTCCTTGGAGGTTTATTCCTTTTACATCACTCACCCAAGTTGTCGTGTTTCACTTTAAGTCTCAAGGCACTCTTAATGATGAATAGCTAGACCGAGAGCCTGCCAAGAATATAGAAGCATTCTGATTAATTGTCCTGGTCAGTTTTAGCCAATTTAATCTCATTTCCATTTGGTAGGACTCTATTGGCCAGATGAGGCAGATGGTTGTTGCTAAAGCTCAAGAAAAAAACTCAGCTGAGGTGACATATCTGTAAAGGGTTATGTGCTTGTTTTGTGGGTATATGCAATGTATGTGAAAGAGAGCCACAGCATTTATATATAGAACTTATATGAGTGCCTGTCTCACATAGTGATCATAGCAGCTCATAGCAAAGCCATTAAAGACAACATAATATTAAAGATAATAAACATAATAAACATAATATTAAAGACAACATAAAAAGCAACAGTACACGAACTCACAATAGATACAAACTTAATGTAAACCGCTCCAAACTTGATTGCAAAAAATTCGACTTCAACAACAGAGTGGTCAATGCCTGGAATACATTACCTGACTCAGTAGTTTCTTCCCCAAACCCCAAAAACTTTAACCTTAGATTATCTACCATCGACCTCACCCCATTCCTAAGAGGTCTGTAAGGGGCGTGCATAAGCACACAATCGTGCCTACCGTTCCTGTCCAATTGCACCCATATATTCATAATTCTTGTACTCATAATCATGCTTGTACTATTTATACTGTGTGTGTGTGTGTGTGTGTGTGTGTGTGTGTGTGTAACATTTTTGCTGATAAATGAAAATAAAGGGAGACTATATATATGTGTGTGTGTGTGTGTGTGTGTGTGTGTATGTATGTATGTATGTATGTATGTATGTATATATATATATATACACACACACACACACACACACAATCATGTTTATACTTTGTGTATATACTTGTTATCATATACCCTTGACAAATATAATAATGATAATGATGATGATGATGATGATGATGATAATGATAATAATAATAATAATAATAATAATAATAATAATAATAATAATAATAATAATAATAATAATAATAATAATAATAATAATAATAATAATAATAATAAAAACACATCATATGAGCCACAAAGAAGAGGGAGTCAAATTATTCTCCAAAGCACCTGGAGGCAGAACAAGAAGCAATGGGTGGAAACTAATCAAGGAGAGAAACAACTTAGAACTAAGGAGAAATTTCCTGACAGTTAGAACAATTAATCCGTGGAAGAGCTTGCCTCCAGAAGTTGTGAATGCTCCAACACTGGAAGTTTTTAAGAAGATGTTGGATAACCATTTGTCTGAAATGGTACAGGGCAGGGGTTAGCAACCTTACACACTGAAAGAGCCACAAAGGTCCTAACTAGAAGCCCCCCATTCAATTCTGGAGCCAACTGGAAGTCCATTTCTCCCACCATAGAGTCTCCTCTATGAGGAGCGTGGCATCCTTTTTCCTCTGCTGACCGGAAGTCTGGTTCCCCCACTATAGAGTCTCCTCTTAGCGCAGCGTTCTTTTTCCTCTACCTGTCCTAACTGAAAGCCCTATCAATTGTGGAGCCAACCAGCGACAGGGAGCCACAGCAAGGGATGAAAGAGCCACATGCGGCTCCAGAGCCGCGGGTTGCTGACCCCTGCTCTATACAATCCCCCCCTCCCAATTTCCCACAGCAGGAAATGTGGCAGGCCTGAAGGCCCGAGTCAAAAGATGGCTTCCAGGTCTGACATTTTAACTGAGCATTTTTCTGGCTCGTGGCTCATTGAGGGCATTCTGAGTCACAGTTTAATGGGCTGCATTTTCTTTTAGTTTGAAGAAATACCACATCCTGAAATGAAACAACTTTTTAAGAGGGTCCCAGGTAGTCGTTTTGCATGATTCTAGACAGGTGAACTGAGCAGGGCCTAAAATGCAGAAATGTATACCTGATACTCTTAGCCTTTCTCTAATGAGCCCAAGGTGATGAGCTTCTGCTGTCTCCTGGGACTCTCCCTGTAACGTGATCTGCCTACTGGCCTGCACATCCCACACTGCCCATCAGGCTTGGTCCCGGGCCTGGTGCAGAAGACTCCCAGACTCATTTTCCAAATAATTTCAATTCAGTGTCAAGCCAGGTTATGAAACGGAAACTATTTTGGTTATCCTAAGGATTGATCTGTGCTGGGGGAAAAGGACAGACAATGCAGGTCAGCCTGGACCTCTCTTTCAATACCGTTGGCCATGGTGTCCTTCTGGGTAGACTGTCAGATTTGGAATGTAGGGTTAATGTAACAGGGTAGTTCCACTCCTACTTGGATTACCCTTTCCAGAAGGTGTTGCTAGGGGATTACTCTTCTGGCTCATGACGATTGGGATATGATGCCCTTCAGGGATTCATTTTCTCTCCCATGCTCTTTAACATTTGCATAAAATCACTGGGGGGGGGAAATAATCCAAAAAGGTGGGCTGAGGTCCTATCAATATGCAGATGACACTCAGCTCTACCACTCCTTTTCGTGTAACACAAGAGAGGCGGTTGGTGTTGTGAACTAACGCTTGGGCAGGATGATGGACTGAATTTAGAGTCAGTAAATTTTATTTTATTTTTATTTATTTATTTATTTTGTCAACACGTGTACAAGATAACAGGTATGATATAAGCATAAACAAAAGTAAAATATGTATAGGTAAATTTAGACAATAGGCCAGAAGGACAGGGACGGTAGGCACGATGGTGCTCTTATGCACGCCCCTTACAGACCTCTTAGGAATGGGGTGAGGTCAACAGTAGACAGTCTAAGGTTAAAGTTTTTGGGGTTTGGGGAAGAAACCACAGAGTCAGGTAGTGCATTCCAGGCATTGACTACTCTGTTGTTGAAATTGTATTTTCTGCAGTCGAGTTTCGAGCAGTTTACATTGAGTTTTAATCTATTGTGTGCTTGTGTATTGTTGCAGTTGAAGCTGAAGTATTCATTGACAGGTAAGACATTGTGGCTGATGATTTTATGAACTACATTTAGATCAGATTGAAGATGATGTAGCTTTAAGTTGTCTAAGCCCAAAATTTCAAGTCTGGTGGAATAAGGTATTCTGTTGCGAGCAGAGGAGTGGAGGACACTTCTTGTGAAATATTTCTGGACTCTCTCAATTGTATTTATGTCCGATATGTAGTGCGGATTCCAGACAGGTGAGCTGTATTCAAGGATTGGTCTGGCAAATGTTTTGTATGCTCTGGTTAGCAGAGTAATATTGCCAGAGAAGAAGCTACGCAAGATTAGGTTGACAACTCTTAGTGCCTTTTTGGCAATGTTGTTACAATGGGCTCTGGCACTTAGGTCATTAGATATGAGTACTCCAAGGTCTTTAACAGGTTCAGTCCAGACATGATGGCAATATTGTTAATGGGTGGTTTGTCTGTTGAACTGATTGGGGTGCCCTGCCTGTCCTGGAAGTCCCCACACTCCCCTTAAAAGAGCAGGTTTGCAGGTTGGGTGCTCCTCTATCCACCACTGCCGCTAGAGATCCAAGTGGCCTCAGTGGCATGGGCTGTCTTTTATCAGATTTGGCTGATTTATCAATCACAATCTTACTTAAATACATCATTCATGCTCTGGTGACTATAAGGGGGAGAAATTCTTTTGTGGGTGTACCCCATTTATGGAATTATCTCCCCAGAGAGACTCAAACACTGCCCATATGGGCATTGTTTTTGTCTCGTGTTGACCAAAAAGTGACCTGAACACAATGAAAGAGTGGTAGTGACATATACCAGGTTTCAGCTGCTCCAAAGTAAAAGCCAGATCGAGAAAGTATCCCGCTGTGATTTTGGACAGTTGAGATAAGCTTAAGGTGGTCAAAGTAGATATGAATCCTTGAGCAAAAGTCACTGCTTTGTCCTATCCCCAATGCTTGAAGGTTGAAATCTTCCACAACCAAATGTTGTATGGAATCAACCGCCAGCCCAACGATAAGGTCAAGCTAATTAGGTAAGGAGGCTGCTAGGCAATGGGATTGGTGAAACACCAGCAGCTCCACTAAATTATTCTGCACCCCTGCTCACATATGTCTCACATCCAGCATGTGTGGGGCAGTTTGAGTTCTTCCAGAGGCTCATGGCCACCCTAATTTTTGTCCATGTTGTGCTGCTGGACCTAAAACCTGTGAGCAGTCTCAGACAGACCTACATCCTTATCCAATTCAAACTTGGTTGCACAAGCCAATTCCACAGTCCTGTTATGGATTGATCTGACATTATGCAACATCAATCTAAGACCAAGGCTTCCAAAAACCCATTATCTAGGACTGCAAGGTGAGACAAGTGAGCCAGAAGAGGGGATAAACTCAAAATTTCCTCTGCAATGATCATTCCCTACTTTCCATCACATTTCCCTTTAATTTAATTAATTCTCTACTGATTTCATACTCACGAGACCATCTGCTAAGAATTAAGGAACGTTTCTTTAAGAAGCAGCTCTACTGTTAGTCTTCTCATCGTTCCTATCACCCATCTCCTCCCACTTATGACTGTATGACTGTAACTTGTTGCTTGTATCCTTATGATTTATATTAATATGGATTGTTTCCTGATTGCTTATTTGTACCCTATGACCATCATTAAGTGTTGTACCTCATGATTCTTGACAAATGTATCTTTTCTTTTATGTACACTGAGAGCATATGCACCAAAGACAAATTCCTTGTGTGTCCAATCACACTTGGCCAATAAAGAATTCTATTCTATTCTGTTCTATTCTAAATTGTTACAGCTTCAATCCTCTGCTCATTCTATGATCCCCACTGGTCCCCTGACCCTTCCTTGAACCAAGCTCTTAAAAGATTTACCCACCATAAACCATTTACTCTTCTTCTCCCAGACCCCTTTCATTATCATCCTTCTATCTAGCATTTGTCTACTTCTGCTGGAAGAATTACTCCCCCTGACCCCAGACATCGTCTCACCAGGTTTGCCTTCTTCCCAGTCTCTCATTCTCAGGAAAAATGGGGTGGTGGTTTCCTCTTAGCTTTGAGGACAATCGCCCTGAGGTGCTCTCACCCTAGAGCAGGGGTGTCAAACTCAATTTCATTGAGGGCTGCATCAGGGTTGTGTTTGACCTTGGGGTGTGTGTGGCCAGGGTGGGTATGGCCAGTTCAACGTCACTCATGTTGGTGCTGCCGGTGGTGGCCTGAGTGCTCCGCCAGTGAAAACGTACTCCCGAGCTCCATTTTCAGCTGTAACGGCCGCCTGCAACCCTCTTCCCAAGCTCCATTTTTGCTGGCAGAGGCCCCTGTGGGCCGATCCTTCGCTGTTTCCAGGGTGGCCCCGTGGGCCAGATCTAAGCACCCCGTGGGCCGGATCCAGCCCCTGGGCCTTGAGTTTGACACCCCTGCCCTAGAGGGTCAAGTCTTCCACTCTCTGATTCTCATCCAGAACATCAGAGGTGGGATTCAGCAAGTTCTGACCAGTTCTGGAGAACCAGTAGCGGAAATTTTGAGTAGTTCGGAGAACCGGTAAATACCACCTCTGACTGGCCCCGCCCCCATCTATTCTCTGCCTCCGGAGTCCCAGCTGATCGGGAGGAAATGGGGATTTTGCAGTAACCTTCCCCTGGAGTGGGGAGGGAATGGAGATTTTACAGTATCCTTCCCCTGCCACGCCCACCAAGCCACTCCCACAGAACCAGTAGTAAAAAAAATTGAATCCCACCACTGATCCAGACTCCAGAAAGTGATTGCAATTATTACAGTATTTCAGTGGAAGAGTTTACCCTGCAGTTTTACCATTTGTAGACTGAAAGATCTAGTCCCATAACAGAGCTCTTATTCATTCCCCTCTACTATATCATTGCTGCCTAGGTTCAGTTAAATACATATAACTGAATCTGAATCATACATCACCATCTTAACCAACTTCCTAGTTGATGAAATTGTTCCTTCACATCTTGCCGTAAGAGAAGCCAACTTTTGAGATGAATAAAAATGAGAAGTCGCAAACCATTGCAAGGTAGAATTTTTGATGGGCTCCTATAATACAATTGGCTAAAATATGATTGGATGATTTGTAGTTCAAGAAGTTCTACAAACCCAAATCTAGATAGAAAAAGCCTTTATTAAGCTATCATGGGCAAGCATAGCCAATGAGCCAGGCAAAATAGTAATGAAATGAATCAGTTGAACATTGAATCAAGTATACACCAAAGTTTGTGGCCTAAGTTGAAATAGGAGACTTTTGTATATGTCTCCCTGCTCTAAGGCTAGGTGGGTTTGTGTTGTGGGAGAGCAAACAACTTAAACTGAAATAACAAAACTGAAAGGAAACTGAGGCAGTAGGAGAAGATGAGGAGGGGAGCAAGGGCAAATATGCTAGGCTGAGATGCTGAGCAGATCTGAGGTAGGGAATGAGTCAGAGCTCATAGCAAAAGGAAAGACTATTCTATTCTTAGTGTGTCCTTTAGGGAAGAGAAAGAAAGGAAAGAACAAATCGCTAGTCCGTACCGAACAGGCATGGACATACTTCAGATAGGAAGGACTTACTACATTTTATTAGACCCTCAAGACCCATCAATGAAATCTAAGCTCAAAATGGTAATAAGGGATGGTGAGAAGGAGTGTCAAGTTTTACTGACCTCTACTAAATGTGAATCCATACTGAGATTTTGAATTGTTAAAAGTTTAGTTTGGGTGTTTTAAGTGTCTGAATTGGGAAGGGATGACTTTTATATGTAAACATCTTGCTAATTCTCCTCATGCTATTTATTGTTGTCCTTTATTGTCCTTTCATTCTTTTAGTCTGTAATCCATCCAAATAATTTTTATTTGAGGATGAATATAAGATAGACTCACTGGAGAAGAGCCTAATGCTGGGAAAGATTGAGGGCAAAAGAAGAAGGGGACGACAGAGAGTGAGGTGGCTGGATGGAGTCACTGAAGCAGTCGGCGTGAGTTTAAAATGGACTCCGGGGGATAGTAGAGGACAGGAAGGCCTGGAGGAAAGTTGTCCATGGGGTAGCGATGGATCGGACATGACTTCGCAACTAACAACAACAACAAATAAGATAGATATGTACAATTCTTGAAAAAGGTTTCTTCTTTGGGATTTTCTGAAGCTTGTGCAATTGAATGCTACACATATATCAAAAGAGCCTGAGTGAATGGAAATGACCAATGTATGGTACTTGTTTGATGTCTTCACCCTATTTTCTGACAGCTACTACAGTAGTACTACTGAAGAAAACATTTCTTTGACATTAAATCGGTTGTATATTAAGCAATGGCAGTAGGAAACTATTGATTCTGAAGCAGCTCAGCCATTTAAAAGAACACAAAAAGTAGGTTTATAGTATCAGTACTTCAACAATATTTTATTATTTCTGTCCATGTTTACATTAGTGGTGCCTGTTAGCTTATGCCTATTGGATTTAGGCCACTACACTGTGTCTGTTGAAACTAAATGCAGTCTTATCCATCTCATTGGAAGAATATCCTCTTGTGTGAAAAATTGTAAGTCCTCTAAAGCCTACGGTACATTTTGAACTTTGAAGTAGGTGGGAGGCAGAATTAAGAGCTCTAAAGCGGAGTACTTTTCAGAACTGTATTTTTCTTGCATTATTAGGTATTTCCTAATGTTCAGTCCTATAGGATTAGTTTGTGGAATTAGCTTGATTTCCATTTAAAGAAGAAGGTATTTAAATACTAGCCACTGTATTGAGAACAATATGGAAGGTTGCTTTCATGCTCTGTTTAATGGTTGGCCATTTTGATAAAATGAAATGATGGACTTACTTGAGCTAGTAGTCTGTTCTCTGCTGTATGGCAAACGGATCTGTTTTCATCTGGACATTTTCCTCAGAAGCTTTTTAATAGCAGGTATTAAATGTAGTAGATGTTGTCAGTCTGGGAAAGAAGGTCAGTATTGCTTATTTTCATAGGAGTTGTAGACTTGGTGCAGATATGTGACAAGACCCCACTTGTCCTTCCTTGGCTATACAGTATATTAACAAATACCGTATTTTTCAGAGTATAAGATGCACCTTTTTAACCCCCAAAATAGGGTGAAAACTTGGGTGCATCTTATACACTGAATGCAGCCCCACCCACCCAGCCACCCCCACCCTTTGGCCTCTGTCTTCCAGCAATTTACCTGCTTGCAGCAAAGAGGGAAGTGCCTGTAAAGCCAAGCAAGTCACTAGCAGCTTCCCGATCTACAGCTGATTAGGTTTGCCACTGGGAAAATGAAAGTGAAACTAGCTGCAAAGAAGCAAATAGCTGGGAGACAGGTAGATTTTTATTTTCTGCTGGATGCAAGGGGGTAAGTGAATGTCTGTAGAATGTTCAAATTATTAGACTTATTTTTTAAAGACTGCTTTATTATTGTTCTAGCCAGGTGTCTCCAAACTTGGCAATTTTAAGACTTGTGGACTTCAACTCCCAGAATTCCACAGCCGGCTTTGTTAGCTTTGCTGGCTGTGGAATTCTGGGAGTTGAAGTCCACAAGTCTTAAAGTTGCCAAGGTTGGAGACCTCTAGACCAGTGTTTCCCAACCTTGACAACTTGAAGATGTCTGGACTTCAACTCCCAGAATTCCCCAGCCAGCATTCTCTGGCTGGGGAATTCTGGGAGTTGAAGTCCAGACATCTTCAAGTTGCCAAGGTTGGGAAACACTGCTCTAGACAACTTAACAAAATAAAGAAGCTTTTTAAAATAAATGCTTGCTTTGAAGAGGTCCAGTGCTATTGTATCTTCTTTTACATAATAGAGAATAATGTATACTTCCAGAAATTTTAATTAATTTTTACAGCTCTGTACAAGTATAGACTGAAATGTAACAGTGTCCTGTTTAGTATTATAGAGTTAAATCCTGACTTACCTTGGAGTAGATCTATTTAAATAATTGGGAGGAGTTAGTGTGACTACATTTAAGAAAACTTTCTGGCATAATTCTTTGCTTTTCTATGGGTCAGGCACACATGCACAGAAATACACAGCAAACAGTGTATATCATCTGTGCTGTTTGCTGTTTGGCAAATTGCTTGGAGACAGAGGCCTTTTTTCCTTGTTTTCCTCCCCCAAAACTAAGGTGCGTCTTATACTCTGAAAAATACGGTAAATTTAATCTTTACCTTCGGAGAGCCATATGTTTCTTTTTTTAATTTTTGCAGAATTCCTCAGATTAGTCGATGTGCAAAAAAAAATTACAATCTTGTTGAATAACGCCAAGAGTCACTTATATATATATATATATATATATATATATATATATATATATATATATATATATATATATATATATATATATATATATATATATATATATATATATATATATATATATGTTTTCTGAGGTTTTCGCGGGTGTATATATATATATATATATATATATATATATATATATATATATATATATATATATATATATATATATATATATAATTTATATATATATATATATATATATATATATATATATATATATATATATATATATATATAATTTATGTAATTATAAATATATAATTTATATATATATATATATATATAAATTAAAAGGAAGAAACAGCAGCAATCTCACATTGCTCCTAGAAGCAGGAAGCAGAAGACACCAGCCTGAAGATGATGAATGAGACTTCATCGAAACGTCGCCAAGACACTTCCAATTCCACGCGGGAGAAAACCCGAATACCCAAAGACCTACACACACACACACACACACACACACACACACACACACACACACACACACACACACATATATATATATATAGAGAGAGAGAGAGAGAGAGAGAGAGAGAGAGAGAGTGTTTTCAGGATATATATATATCCCGCGTGGAATTGGAAGTGTCTTGGCGACGTTTCGATGAAGTCTCATTCATCATCTTCAGGCTGGTGTCTTCTGCTTCCTGCTTCTAGGAGCAATGTGAGATTGCTGCTGTTTCTTCCTTTTAACTGCCAGTGGAGGTTTGAACTGATAGGATGGGAGCTTGGCTGTGTTCTGATTGGTTGGAGGTGTGTTCTGATTGGTTGGGGGCTTGGCTGTGCTCTGATTGGCTGGGGGGTTAGCTGTGCTCTGATTGGCTGGGGGTGTTCTCAGGTTACTCTGACTTGCAGGGGCATTTGAGCTGGTGAGCTGCATTGCTGCTGTTTGGCTTCTGGTTCGTGGTCCTGCCACATCTTCATGGAGGGTGTTAGTTTGCTTCATGTATGGATTGGAGGGGTTTAAAGTGGCTAATGATGCAGCTGTAGTATGGCTTCTGGTTTGTGGTCATGCCTCATTGGTGTGGGTTTGGGTTTGCTTATTGCGTGGATGTGTGGTGGTGACATCCTGTTTGGTTTTCGTGAGTGTGGGTTTGGTGTCATTCTTTGTGTTGGGGACTCGTTTGTCAATAAGGGCGGGTTTCCAAATGGCTGGTAGGCGGGAGGTGTCATCTCGTTTATTCATGCTGTGTGGGCGTTTTTCTATCTCGATGGCTTCTCTGATTATTCTGTTGTTAAAGTGTTCGGTTTTGGCGATAGTTCTGGTCTTTTTAAAGTCGATTTCATGTCCTGTGGCTTTAAGATGTTGGACCAGGGAAGAAGTTGGTTCTTCTTTTTTGACTGTGTTCTTATGTTCTTCAATGTGTGCACTTATTCTTCTGTTGGTTTGTCCAATGTATGTGGTGGGACAGGCGGTGCATGGAATTTCATATACTCCTTGATTTTCTAACTCAATTTTGTCTTTGGGGTTTCTTAGGATGGTGGATATTTTTCGGTTTGTGTAGAATGCTGTCTTGATGTTGTGTTTGTGGAGGATCTTGCTGATTCTGTCTGTGGTGCCTTTTATGTATGGGAGGAGGGCTTTGCCGTTTTCTTGTTCTCTGTCTTGGATTTTAGTGGGGTTTCTTTTTGGATTAGGTTGGTGATCTTATTTCTTTGGAATCCGTTGGATGCTAGTACGTTAGTGGGAGTATTTAGTTCGGTTTTTAGGTGTTGTTCGTCAGCTAGGCGTTTTGTTCTGGAGATGAGTGTCTTGGCTACGGAGTTGATCTGTGCTGGGTGGTGGTGTGAGAGTGCGTGCAGATAGCGGTTAGTGTGGGTTTTCTTCTGGTAGATGGTGTGTCCTAGGGAGCCATTGGATTTTTTGTAGACTAAGACATCCAGGAAGGGTAGTTGGTTGTTAGCTTCTGTTTACATGGTGAACTGTATTTTGGGGTGTAGGCTGTTGAGGTGTATGAGAAAGTTGTCCAGTTTTTCTTTCCCGTGTGGCCAGATTATGAAGGTGTCATCTACATATCTGAGCCAGAGTTTGGGTTTGTGATCAGATTTTTCTAGAGCTTGGGTTTCAAAGTGTTCCATGTAGAGGTTTGCAATGACAGGTGAGAGGGGTGATCCCATGGGTGCTCCTTCCATTTGTTTGTATTTTTGTCCATTATAGATGAAGTATGTGTTGGATAGGCAGTTGTTGGTCAGATCTAGGATGTGCTTGGGGGGGTTATATTTGTTTTGGATAGCTGTCAAGGCTTCTTTGATTGGTACTTGGGTGAAGAGGGATATGACATCGAAACTCACGAGTAGGTCGCTGGGCTGTAAGTTTTGTTTCTTTATGATCTCTATGAACTGGAATGAGTTTTTTACATATGAGGTGATGGATTCTGCATAAGGTTGTAGTTGTTTTGCGAGAAATTTGGCTAGGTTTTGTAGAGGTGAGCCTATGGCTAGGTTTGGCTAGGTTTTGTAGAGGTGAGCCAATATATATATATATATATTTACGTGTGTGTGTGTGTGTGTGTGTGTGTGTGTGTGTGTGTGTGTGTGTGTGTAAAAGTCCTGAAAGCTCTCCAAATTTTAAAGTCCTGAAATCTCTCCATAATCCTTTCCTTTGAGCCGTGCCTATCTTTCATGCATGTTAAAACAAAATATTTTGTTCCCGTAAAAGCTCTCTCCCACCCCCACCCCTTGGACAAAATATGCTGTTGCTTGGGGCAAGGGAGGGAGGGAGGGGAGGGAAGGGAGGTGGCAGGCAGGCAGCAATGAAGGAAGGAACTTTCTTCCTTCGTCCCCTCTTTGCAGAAGAGCCCCAAGTCAGAACGGGGGGGGGGGGAGCCGCGCGGCCAACCTTCTCGCGCCAGGAGCCCTGAGCGGGGGCGCTTAGCCCCTCTTCCTGCGCCCAGGGCGCGCTTCACCTTGGCTCGCGCATTCCGCTGTGATGACATCAGTAGCCGAGCCACTGAGCTACCTGCAAGAAGAGGCGGCCGCGAAGGCAGCCCATTGGCCAGAGCTCGGCTGGGTGAGGAGAGGAAGGAGGGGAGAGATTAGGGAGAAGAGCGGGAAGGGAGGGGGGGAGGAAGGCGATGGGAACTGGAAGACGCAGGCAGCGCGAGGAACCCAGCCTGCAGCGGTGGTGGTGGAGGTGCTGGCGGCGGCGGCGGCGGCGGCGGCACATGGGTAGGACCAAGAGGCTGGCAAACTGGAGGGGTGAAGCGGGGCAGGCAGGGAGTCTGCAAAAGTAAAACGGCGGCGCCCTTTGCTTGTGTTGGGGGTGCTCCGAGCTTGGGCAGGTAGGCATGCTTATCCTTGCGAGGGATGCCGATCGGTTCTCACCTTGCCCCCCTCTGGCTCCGAAGGACTCGTCTCGGGTGCGAAAGCTTTCGTTCCTACACCGGGGGTCGGGTTGCAGCCGAAAAATAATTAGGAGAACAGCGTGGGCGGTATGGGGAGGCAGGTTGCCTCAGAAATGCATGACATAATTGCAGAGTGCCCTGGAGAGCTTCGGGGATAACTGGATCCAACTTAGGGCTTCCTGAAGGAGGTGTAAGGAAAAGGAGGAAGGGGAAAAATATGACCAAGAGATAACTGAAGTTCTCCCACAGAGAAATCTCCGGGCCCGAGGACCAAGCTTGAAAAGAGATAAACAAAGCCACATGGTGCTGGCTGACACATTATTAGCTCATTTGTGGGCAGTTGGAGTCCAGCTAGGAGGGGGATGGCTGGAGGTTGAAGCCAGGAGGAGAGGTAGAAGCTGGAGGAAATTGAGTAAGGACAAAGATTGCTGCTTGCCTTGAGAGGTTACAGGATTGCTGGGTCAATTGAGCGAAATCACAGTGGACCCAATGGTCCTGCTTGGCAGAAGAGAAACATGAAGCTCAGGACAAGTTGTAGCTTTTGCTTTATCCGTAAGAGTAGCTCCCTAGATCCTCTACTTGTGTTCTTTGGATTTTCACGATGAAATGAATCCTATGCAGGCTTTTTTTTTTTTTTGGCAGAGCCTTGCTTGGGTTCTGGAATGGGAACGTGATATTCCAGGAGCTTTGGGGGCAAGGAGGGAATAGAGGAGTGGTACTCAAGAAAAGAATAGGGAGTAGCGTTCTCCAGTTTGGGAGAGTATTGGCATTTTAGTAAGATGAAGGAGGATTTTGCACGGTGTCTCATCCAAAGCCTGCCAAATTGAAGCAGGAATTTCATATACAGTATCCAAGAAGCCACCTGCTTCTTTGCATTGTTTGATTCAGTGGAAAGCCCCACCTAAAAGAAGCTTTAGCATCTGGAGACTCCAGATGGGCCAGAGCAGTTCTTGTCTGTAGTGCCATCTTCTCTCTGTTCTCGGTGGAGAAAACTAGAAAGAAAAGAGAGCAAGGAAAGTAGCAGCCATGTCAGCAGGCTGTCCATATTGCTTGACTTGGCACTGAATTTGGACTGCTCGCTTATCCAAAGTAGAAAACATACTAATTTTTCTGGGCAAATGTGCTAGGACATTGGTCTGTTCAGCCCAGTGTTGACTTCTCTGATTGGCAGTGATGCTCCAGGATCTTTTTAAACAGAAGATAGTAAAGATTGAACCTGGGACTTTAATCATATAAAGACAAGACTTTATTTTATTTTATTTTATTATTATTTTATTTTATTTTATTTTATTTTATTTTATTTTATTTTATTTTATTTTATTTTATTTTATTATTTTATTATTTTATTTATTTATTTATTTATTTATTTATTTATTTATTTATTTATTTATTTATTTATTTATTTATTTATTTATTTATTATTCTTATATGCCGCCCTACTCCCTGGGGACTGAGGGCGGCAACTTTACTGCTAAGTGATGGTTCATCTCCCAAGATCGCCATGCACCATGTTTGAACAGCAACAAATGTATATATACAGTGATTGAGCTATAACAGTAAAATTCTTCCACTTTACTGGAATTGTTGTAATCTAGTTGCTGCCTCTGTAGTTTTTGACCATAAGAGATACAATATTGGTTGCCACATATGTAAATTTTTAGCCACTGTGTTAAAGCAGAATATTGCCTAGGATATACCATCATGGAGGTAGTTTACATTTCATACCCTAATGAAGTATAACCCATCACCTTATCATGGTTTTACCCTAATTTAATACTTTGTCTCGTTAATTGTATTGTCCATATACTTTTCATATGCTGATGCTTTATTTAAACTTAGATTTGTTTTTGTATGTATAATGTGTTTTATTAGTGTTGTATATCAGTGATTGCAGATGCCTCTGTGGATGCTATATATGCTAAATCAATAAATAAAACCTTATTGGAAGCCCCAAACCTTTTAGAAAGATTTGACATAGCCATTTAGTTTAGGAGCAATCCAATATGGGACTTCATAAATTATATTTTTTAATATATTATTTGTAATATCTCTTTTACATATCCTCGTTTTTAACATTTTTGTTACTGACATTAACTTTTTGATATAATCTATGAATCTTTAATGCATTAGGGATGACAAACAGGTCGAAATAAAAGTTTGGAAGATATCCTTGGGGGAATTGAACACAGGAACACTTTCATCTCTATAACTTCAAAAGCCTGCTGCAGGACCCACATATATTTCTCCAATCTACAGGCTTGGCTTCCTCAGATCCATGAGGAAGTTGAGGTTCAAACCTTGACATATACTGTATAATAAGCTGCATTGACCAGCTTATTATACAGTAGAAAAGCCTTCTAAACAAATTTTCCTTAAGAAATTAATTTGAACTGTATCTTTCTAAGGGTTGACTGCAACTTAATGACCTAGGAGCTTGATGGCGAACCTATGGCACGCTTGCCACAGGTGGCACGCAGAGCCATATCTGAGGGCACGTGAGGCATTGCCCTAGGTCAGCTCCAGCGTGCTTGTGCACGCTGGCCAGCTGATTTTTGGCCTTCCAGAGGGCGGGGGGAGGTCTGTTTTTCGCCATCCACAGGCTCCAGAGTCTTTCCTGAAGCTTGGGAAGGCGAAAATGACCTCCCCCCCCGCCCTCCAGAAGGCCAAAAATCAGCTGGAATCCATTTTTCGCCATCCACAGGCTCCAGGGGTGGCAGCCCAGGGGGGTTGTGTGCGCATCTGTGGGGGGCAGTGTTAAGGGAAGATAAACTTCGAGCCGTCCGATAGCTACCATGTTGAGGTGAGAATAAATCTCATAGAGGCGATTTGGATCTTTTACTTGGAATTCAGACAGTTAGAAATAAAGCCGAGATTAAAAGTCTAATAGAAAATATTTATTTCGGTACAAAAACAATAAATCCTGAATAATTACATCTTTGCTAAGAAAACGGGACCATTCAGGTCAAGAGCCAAGTCAAAAGTGATTAATGGTGGATCAGGAATGTGGACATGTGTACAAGATCATATCACGTGTTCTGCTTGTATTGGGATGTACCATAATATTAGGATAGGGCAGTGGTGAAATCCAATTTTTTTTACTACCGGTTCTGTGGGCGTGGCTTGGTGGGTGTGATGTGACTTGGTGGGCATGGCTTGGTGGGCGTGGCAGGGGAAGGATACTGCAAAATCTCCATTCCCACCCCACTCTGGGGCCAGCCAGAGGTGGTATTTGCTGGTTCTCCGAACTACTCAAAATTTCCGCTACCGGTTCTCCGGAACCTGTCAGAACCTGCTGGATTTCACCCCTGGGATAGGGGTGTATCATCCTGCATAGACATACAACTGACAATATTCACTATGTGATAGGCAGGGCATTGCATTATGGGTGTAGGCACACGCATGTGCGCTATCATGAGTGCACATGCCCTTTTGGCACCTGAGCAAAAAAAGGTTTGCCATCACTGTCCTAGGAAATAGAGCCAAAGAGTAGAAACTCTTTGGATTCCAACTCACATGCTGGCTGGGGAATTCTGAGAGTTGAAGAACCTACATCTTAAAGTGGCTAAGGTTGAGAAATGCTGCCCTAGACCCAAGAGTCTGAACTGAGTCCAAATGCATTCCTATTTAGAGTGGACCTTTGGAAATAGGTTTTTACAAGCATAAACCGCTCTTCTTTCAAAGTCTCTAGTATTTAGGATGACAAAGCCTGGATCCAACCCTTCAGTTTTTCTCTTTGTTGCCCTTTCCTTGGGTTGTGGGTTAGTGCCCACCCATAACTCCACCGGAATTCTGAGCTTTGTAGTCAAGCATACAGATAGATCTCGACTTACAACAGCTCATTCAGTGACCGTTCAAAGTTACAAGGGCAATGAAAAAGTGACTTTTTACCATTTTTCACACTTGCGACCAATGTTCCCTGTAAAATTAGAAAACGGCGCGCGACAGTTAAAAACTGCCGCGCGGCATCCCTCTTTCATGTGCGCGGCCGCGCAGGCGTGCAGCCTCTGCAATTAGAAAACGCCGGGTGGAAGTTAGAAACCTCTGCGCGGCGTTCTCCCATCACGTGCGCGGCCGTGTGGCCGCGCACCTTAGAGGGAACAGTGCTTGCGACTATGGCAGCATCCCCCATGGTCGCATGATTTATATTTCAGTGCTGGACAACTGACTCACATTTATGACAGTTGCAATATCCTGGGGTCATGTGATCCCCTTCTGCGACCTTCTGACAAGCAAAGTCCATGGGGGAAAGAGGTTCCCTTAACAACGGTGTTACTCATTTAAGAACTGCAGTGATTCGCTTAACAAATGTGGCGGGAAAATTTGTAAAATGGGGCAAAACTCACTTGACACATTTCTCACTTTGCAACATAAATTTTTGGGCTCAATTGTAGTCTTAAGTTGAGGGCTACCTGAATTTGAAAGGTGCCGGGCTATACAAAGAAGGCAACCAAATGTTTCAGTTTCTAGGTCATGAGGGCAGCAGGGCTATAGTGGAAGGATGGAGAGGGAAGAGCAGAAATACACCAGCTTTGGGGGGATGGGGGAGCAGTTCAGCTAAGAGAAGTTTCCACAGTTCCTGGACCCCCAGGTTTTTCTCTTCCTAACCAAATGCAGCACAAAAATCCTTTGGCATCCGTTTCCTATTGCACCATTTATTTTGTAGGCTTTTCGTATGTCTCCTTTTGGATCTGTCTGACTGTCTCTTCTGTGACAGTTATGAATGCACAAATGCTCCTACGCCATATTGTTCTTCCTCTGCTCAGAGAATATTTCCATTAGTTATATTTGCCTGTTCATTTTCCTGGCCAGCCACTCTCACTCCTCTCTGTTCTTTTCTCTTTCTCAGTTTCTAATTGCAATTTTCCCTCTGGCCAGATTTCCCTCCTCCTTTTGCCGTAAGGAGAAGGGGATGGAATTAGCTGGAGGGAAGGACAGGTTTAACAAGAGGGATTAAGAACCAGATTTTGGATGAGAAAACTGTACAGGTTGTCCTTGACTTATGACCATGGTTGGGATCAGAATTTCTGTGGCTAAGCAAGGCAGTTTTTAGATGAGTCACGCCTGTTATTGTCATCTTTTTTTTGCCACAGTTGTTAAGCTGATCATGTGGTCGTATAGTGAATCTGCCTTCCCCCATTTGACTTTGCTTGTTGGAAGCCACTGGGGAAGTTGCAAATGTCAATCACACATGTACCTGGGATGCTGCATCCATTATAAATACATGCTTGTTGCCAAACACTCGAGTTTTGGTCACGTGACCGTGAGGATGCGCCAGCAGACATAAGTGTGAGGAACATCATAAATCACTTTTTTTTAGTGCCATTGTAACTTCAAATGGCCGTTGTAAGTCGAAAACTGTCTCTATCATTTTCTTCTAAATGATTTCATACCTTATTAAGAATAAAAACCAAAGCTGTCGTTCTGTCAGGTTCTTGCCTGACATCTTTGAGGAGAGAGGTGTGTTTTACTAGAGAGAGCAATGATGTTGCTATGCGCCACCCTCAAAGCCGCGTGCTTTTACAAATGCCAGTTGCAAGGAGGCAACATTTGCACACAGTTGTTCACATGGGCACTGGGCTTCATTTGCATACAGGGTGCTCCTTAGCCAGTCAGTAGCCTCACCAGCACGATATGGATCAAACACATTGGAATGAAACAAAGTCTATGGCCGATTCAACTACAATGCACAAAGAGAGAGAAAGTCTGCTGTTTTGATCTCTTAGTATAGCTGTAGGTTTTCCAGGCAGATCCTAGCTTTCGGTTGATAAAAACATGTCACCAGCTGCCTTGAGGCAAAAATGAACCAAGATGCATTCCTAAATTGTGCGTTGTCAATAAAATGATCTATTTCACATTCACACATTAGCAGTAACAATAGCACTTAGACATATATATCACTTCACAGTGCTTTACAGCCCTCTCTAAGCTGTTTACAGAGTCAGCATATTGCCCCCAACAATCTGGGTCCTCATTTGACCAACCTTGATTGTCAGTCGTCAGTCAGCAGACGTAGCCTGCAGTACTGCACTCTAACCACTGCGCCACCACAATAGCCAGCTGGCCCCAGTGTGGTGCCCTACAGAAGTATGGGGCAACAAGTATGAAGTATAGGGGCAACAGCTTGCAAAATTCCTTGTAGAGGAGACTGCCATCACTTGTATGAGACTATGAAGTTCAGTGAAAAAGAGAGACAAAGGAATTGCCAGTGACTAGGCTCAGTTCAGTCTGTCCATCACAATGTTCCTATCTGACCTTGGATAAATCATGTCAAGCCGATCTTCAATTCCCAGCCATGGGATAATGTCCCTGAGCATTGCTTCTGATTATAGTAGCAGAGCAGGAGGATAAATCCATTAAAAGCAATGAGTCAGGTTGGCTCTAAGAAGATGAAAGTTTGTATAAGCAGATTAATGCGAGGGCAAGAGAACCCTATAGGAAAGGCCAAAATAAGAAATCCTAAATATTATCACAAAGTAGAAAAACTAAACCTTTTCCTTTACCCATATAAACACATACTATTACCCAGTTCAGCAATCCATGGGCCCTTGTACATATTTGAAAGATTACTGTAAATCCAGCTATTTTTCAACCCCAGAACAGAATCAAGCATCCCATTTGTAAAATGGAGATAGTAACTCTAACCAACCTTCCAGGCCACTGGAAAAATGCCTATGGTACAATCCCCTGCATGCCTACCTGGAAGTTAATACCATTGAGCTCTGTGGCACTTGTTGTCAAGCAATTGTATGTAGGGTTGTAACCGGGCAGTGCGATCCTAAATGAGATTAGCAGCAGATCATGAAATCTCTGCTGGCCCACACCAAGACAAAGGTTCCGAGGAACATATATTTTTGTTTTGCTACAGTACTTATAATTGCTTACACACACACACACACACACACACACACACACACACACCTAGGGAAACATCTGCCCTCATCTGGAGCTGATAAGTCACCTCCTTCCAAGGCCTCATGAGAGAACAGAAGTGGCTTGGATATTGCCAAGATTACCTGGCACCAGCTTCCAAGCACGTTGCTTCAGGGCCTCCTGCAAATTGGAACAATGCCAACGGTTTATACTCATGGACCTCCTTTCCCACCAGCAGAGCCCTTTTCTGCTGGCAGAAGGACACTTCCCTCCTTAACAAAACCTGCTCAGAAAGTCTTCCGAATGAGATTTTAATCCATTTGAGCAGATCAATTTTTACCTGTGGTGCTTGGAAGACCCGAATAATTTTCGTTCCATTCATCTAAAGCAGTGATGGCGAACCTATGGCACGCGTGCCACAGGTGGCACGTGGAGCCATATCTGAGGGCACGCAAGGCATGCCCTATGTCAGCTCCAGCACGCATGTGCACGCTGGCCAGCTGATTTTCGGCCTTCTTTTCAGCCGTTTTCACTCTCCCCAGGCTTCAGGAAAGCCTCCTGAAGCCTGGGGATGGCGAAAAACGGCCCAACAGGCCAACCGGAAGTTCGTTTCTGAACTTCCGGTTGGCCCGTTTGGCCATTTTTCACCATCCCCAGGCTTCAGGAGGCTTTCCTGAACCCTGAGGACAACGAAAAACGGCCCAATGGGCCTACCGGAAGTCCGGCGGCTTCAGTGAGGCCTGTGCGCATGTGTGGGGGTGGCAGCACGAGGTGGTTGTGCGCATGCGCAGGGGGCAGTGCGGGGGTTGTGCACATGCGCGCGGGGAGGGCATTGCATTGTGGGTGTGAGCACGCATGCGCACGCTATCACCGCACGTGCACCCTTTTGGCACCCGAGCCAAAAAAGGTTCGCCATCACTGATCTAAAGGGTTGAAATAGCTCCGAGGCCAGCAAAGATCAACGGAGAGTCCAGTCATATTTGGGAAGGCTTTAAATCTATGGATTCTCCTGACCCATCTTCTAACGTGCCTCCTTTTCTCTTGGAATTTCTACTCAGAAAAGAAAAAAAACCCTCTGTACATATTTATTTGATAGAGTTTGTAAGTTCATTTCTTTCATCTCACCCCTCCACCTACACAAGAGATTTTACCAACCTGTGGCCTTGGATTTTCTTCCAGGAACCAAAGATTTACAGTCTAATGCTAATAAGGCAATCTAAGAAAAAAAGCACTGAACTCTAAGGCTCTAAGCAGATACTTTAATTGTTGTTAATCTTAATATTTTTATCTCCTCCTTACTTAACTCAGCTGAATTTCAGTGGGTTTAATTGAGACTAATCTATGCATATTATAGACAGACAAATATCTCCCCAGTTAAGTTGAAAGGTCAGTGTTTTTAGGTGGTTCCACTTTATATTAAAAATAAACTTATCTGTGTATTTCATATATCTACATTTAACCTGTGTAATTGTTTACATAGCAAGTTTATCATGTGAACAATTATTTAATGAATTCTCTCTTTGTCTGTGTAACTTCTCCCCAAAGTAGCCGCCGTAAAAGCTTTCTTATATTAAAGCTTTACACAAAATGCACTGCAACTTACTTGTCTCCTGTGCCTGTTGAAGAGTTTTGTGTAACCTGTTGGACTGCCCCTTTTTTTGATGAAAATATCCTTCCTTTATGTTAGAACTCTGTGCAGTTCAAGAGCTGCATAATCTTATATTATTTTAATTTTGGTTAAAAAAAGCATATTTCATCTAATTTTAGAATGAAATCTATTCATGAATAAGATGGCTCTCTTCTTTTTGACTGACAGAGATTTGACTCATACAAAGCTCATTGAACAATTGTATTGAAATGAAAGACCAGCAGTGGCCCCACATCGAAGTAGAACGAAGCATCAAGTGATAATCCATAGGATTCCATTCTAGGTCTTGTGTTATTCAACATATTTATATATTACTTGGGTAGGTTTAGAAAATATATTGATCAGATTTGGGATAATGCAAACATAGGGGAGACCTTAGAAGACAGTATCAAGGGGTTCCTTATCCTGACAAATGAATCAACATGGAGAGACCAGCAAGATGCATCCTTTATTTTGGGTAAGAAAAATCAAAAACATAAGAATAGGAGGTGGGAAACTCTATTGGGCAGCAACACACACACAAAAGAGAATCTGGGTGTGGAGTTGATCACAAAGTGAATCTAAGCCACGGGGGTGGGGGTCATTCAGCAGCAGAAAAAGGAAATGCAATTCTGGGTTGCATAAGAGAAATGGGTCAGGATCCAGAGAAATCATAATTCTTCTCCATTTTGCATTGGTCAAATCATACCTAGATTATTGCATCCATTCTAGGCACTACCTTTCCAAAAGGACATTTATGTGCTCAAATACATCCAGAAAGCAAGCAAGATGAACATGGGCCTGGAAAGAAATATCTATGAGGAATAGTTGAAGGCTATTCAATGAAGAGAAGAGTGTGGGGAGACATGACAGCTACTGTATCATCAAACACTGGAAGGACTACTGTGTGGAAAATACAGCTGGATTGTTCTAGGGTTGTTCTAGAAGGCAAGAAAAGAAACAAAAGTACAAGGGAGTAGATTTAAATTCACATCAGGGAAAAAAATTCCTGACGGTAAGAGCTCTTTAGACTGTCATGGGAGGTGATGGACTCACCTTGGTTGGAAGTATTAAATAGGTTGCATAAACCATTTTTCAGGGATGTGGTAGTGCTGGATTCCTTCACTGGGCAGGAATCCATTGGGGATTAGACAAGATTACCTCAAGGTCCCTTCCAAGCCTTACATTCTCTACTATTCTTTTTGAAATGCAGACAGTTTCTTTTAATCATCTGTAGTACATATGGCGAGTGAATTGAGTGAGTGCATGTTGACCAGGGTGGTGGTGGAGTTTTTCATCATTTGTCAAATATTGCACCATCAAGAGTGGATCCCCTGTAGGAATACATGGTATCAACTTATTTAGTTTCCTCCTCCATCTGTCTATAAACAAAATAGAAATTCTGCAGGAGGTAGTATGTGAAAAAAGACCAGACAGATAATTAAAAAGGAAAAATAATAATGATTATTTGTGACATATTATCCATCCTCTGGTCTGCATTTCTTGTCTAAGCTGCCTATATTTAAGCTTCAACCCTGGGTGTCTGTCTAAACAATATCTATGCTCCTGCGAACTCTAGATTCATTTGTCTCAAATCTTTCAATCAGGTTCACATTTCAGAGGATTAAATAAATAACAAGTAGAGTAATTAGAGTGGCTGAGTTACATTGATGCCTAGTAACATGGCATTAACCAATAGCAAGAATTCCTTTTAATAATGGCTTTGAATCTCCTGCCAGTTGGCTTTTCACTCAGAAGAGAAGCAAGGCACCTGATTCCTGATGGAAATATCCTGGAGGCTTTTTAATTCTCTTCAATGCAAGTTAGAGAAATGTGATACATTTTTCTGGGCTAATAATTAGTTGTGAAGAAACGCATGTGCTTCCACAGAGTTTTTTTTTTAAATTCCAGATAAGGAAAAGGTTGCTTTTATGCAATAAGTGGAGGGTTGCACTCCTGACCCATTTTAGTTGCAAAGATGGCAAAAATGGGAGGGAGGGAAGGAGGGGACAGATTCTGGTACATTTTATCTTTAAGAAGGAAATATTAAAGAATGGGTATGCATTCGTCTTCATAGTTTCTTAAGTAACTGTCAAAGTCTAAGTCAATGCACATTTCTGATCATTTTAGCCTGAAAAGTATTTTAGACCTTTTGGTCTGCCTGCTTGTGTATGTTGAGAACAGGAAGCGACAAATCTCAGAAACAACTCCAATTGGCAAACCCACAGGGAGTGTGCAGGCAACAAAGGAGGCAGATGGCTGATGGATCCAGCACCTTGGAGAGAGACCAGGCTGCCACCCTGCAGAGAATTAAGGACCCCACTACACTTCAAGTGACTGCTGGCCCTTTGGGATGTGTGAATATCAGCAGAATTTAACAAGGCTGGCAGGCTTTGCTTCTTTTTCCATCCAGGTTTTGGATCATAAATGAATATTTCCTTGAATTCCTTGCAATTCTGGCAAATCCAGGAGTTCTGCATACTGAGTGACCACTTGTAAATAAAGTAAATAGCTTAAAATGTGTATGTCTATTTGGTTTTGCCTGGCAAAGGTACATACCCCTTCGCTTTAAAATTCAAAGACAACTGATTAGGTAACACACCATTTTCATGATTTGGGTGTGATTAAAAAATCCTGCTAATGTCTTGATAATTTGTTTCTGAATATGTTCAGTAGGAATGTCCAGATGTTTTGTATTTTCACCCTCCTACACTAATAACAACTAAAGAAGGCACCCCAGGTGAATGTGTTACGTTTCTGTAATTTTGCAAAAGCTATTGACTTCCATATTTTTGAGCAGGCTATGGATTTAAGGTATTTGCTGACATGGGGAAGGAGATGTTGACTGGATGCACAAGCTAATGCAGAGCCGAATGAATCATAGTTAATGTGCAGACAATGAGCACTGATTCGTATCTGCCTTATTTTGGGTTTAGAGGAGTGTGTTGATGCATATGTGATGATTTACAATAATGTGACCTACATTGCAAAACCAGAAATCTGCTTTTTTGCATAGAACATGAGATGCAAGTTCGTAGAAATAAAATACTCTGCCTGGAAATAAAGTGGGTTTTTTTTTGCATATCTATAAACTTTACCAAAGTCACTTTTAATGCATTTGCAGAAAGAGAATTGTTGTTTTAAACTGGAATGCTATAGAGGGAGTTTAGGTTTATGTTCCTCCTTTTGACTGTCACCCCCAAAACGATTCACCATATTAATAAAATGTGTATGTTAAAAGTCCATGTATGTAAACAAACTAATCTTGCTGGAACTTGAATAGGAAACTCTAACATGCTGCCCCCTCTCTCCTCTTCTTTCTCATAGGACAATTTATCTATTGGAAAAGTAACTTAAAAACACCTTGAATGGTGGTCTACATTCCAGAATGTGCACACACTCTGGATGCATTTATACATACCACATATATGTAGCTAACTGAAGATAAAATTAATAGGGGTTACATGCATGCTAAAAGACGACGGAACACATTCAGAAGAAATAATCAAACTTGATATTTCAGGGATGATTTGCAGAGTTGGCCATCTAGATTTGCAAATGCTTTTGTGCCAAAGAAAAGTGAAACATGAAAAAATATGTATTATGATGTATATAGCATTGAACACAGGTAGCCCTCAATTTATGGCTACAATTGAGCCCAAAATTTCAATTGCTAAGCAAGATGGTTGTTAAATGAATTTTACCCCATTTTATGCCTTTTCTTGCCACAGTTGTTAAGTGAATCACTATAGTCATTAAGTTAGTAACACTGTTGTTAAGTGAATCTGGCTTCCCCATTGACTTTGCTTGTCAGAAGATCGCAAAAGGGGATCACACTCCAGGTAACTGACTCATAAATGCGAGTCAGTTACCAAACATCTGAATTTTAATCATGTGACCAAAGAGATGCTGCAACAGTGGTAGGTGTGAAAAAGGTCATAAGTCACTTTTCCCATTGTAACTTTGACTGGTCACTAAACAACTGTTGTAAGTGAAGGATTACTTGTATAGCACTTTATAAAAATATTATTAGTTCAGAATTCATTTAGTTCTTCAACAGCTTGATATTTTCTCTGTCTCTCTCAAAAGGCCAAGGTACTTTACATTTAGCTTTCCAGATTGGGTCTCTCTCCTCTTTTAAGTGTTGCTTTTTAAAAATAATAATAGTATAATAATGGCAGCACACAGTTTGGGGGCATAATAAAAATTCAGTGCTTTGAGGCCCATCTCAGGTCAGCCACAGATGCAGTTTTTCTTTTATAAACTAAAGAAAGAGTGGGCCTTGATCTTACACAAAGGGAAGCCAACAAAAATCTCTTGATGGGGTCTCCTTCGGCATTCTTGATACACAGATGTTTTAGTCAAAAGCCGGTTCCCCACTGTCTTTTCAAAAAATATCTCCCTCTGTTCTCTCCCACTGTTGTGCCTTCTGTTTGCCAAGAGCACTTTGAATTATCTTCTTCCCAACAAATGCCTGTCATCTTTTTTTTTCCTGTTTGAAATAAAACAACCTCTGTATGTGATTATGTGTCTTCTTTTAATCTGGGAAGTCTGCCTTTCTGTTCGTTCGGCTGAATGGGGCTCCGGGCCGCTGCCCCAAAGGCTGATCCTGACAGCCATGTGAAAAGGCTCAGACTTCCATCTGGGTCTGGGTCTTTCATTCTTGTCTTATTTTCTTCGCCCTACTATGGCCATCTTTAATTACATACTAGTTGGACTTTGCTCTTTGGGGGCTAATAGCCGCCTGCATCGCAGCTCTCGTTTTGATCAGGCTTCTGAGCAGCCTATATTTATAACACAGTCACATGACTGATGCATTTAGCAGTACATCTTTTTAAATAAAACATGGGCTTAAAAAAGGGGGGGCATTTTGATTATGAAATCTGACTCCCTGCTCAGCACAAGAATCCATGAGAGTTGTCTGCCAACTCTGTTTGAGACAGTAAAATGGAACCCACTGTGTCCCCCCCCCCCCCAGATAACAGCAGCCACTACCAAATACTCTTGCTGCTAGGGCAGGGTTTATCAATCTTGGCCACTTGTGTGGACTTCATTCCCCAGCCACCCACGCTGTCTGGGAATTCTGGAAGTTGAAGTCCTCACTAAAGCTCACATAAAGATTGGGAAATATTTTGCTACGGGGGGCTTTTCCAACATTCCAGCAGGATCTATCTTCCTGTTCTTTAAATGTATTCTTCCATTCCCTCAGTCTTGGAATGAAGGCCTTGTGGTGGGGTGTTTTTTTTTTTTTGGCATGATATCCTTTCAATTATTATCACATACTTTTTACTTATTGAAAAAAACCTAAATAATCCCAGATACTTCAGTAGACCTTAGATAGTTCAGGGTTCCCCAAACTTGGCAACTTTAAGACTTGTGGACTTCAACTCCCAGAATTCTAGGAGCTGAAGTCCACAAGTCTTAAAGTTGCCAAGTTTGAAGACCTCTGCCTTAGATTCCAGTTCTATGATCGTTGTACTTCTTCTCTGAACTTCTCCAATTTGTTTAGTTCATGATTTAGAAACTATACTTTGCTAGCCTAAAATTACATTTGCCTATTTTTGCAGCCAGGTGAGTCAATATGTTATGGTACTTGATGTTTTGATAAACTGCTATTCCAAAAGCCTTTTCTTAAGATCTATTATCAAGTCACAGATTCCCCCATCCTCATTTTTAATTAATATGAAAGATTAACATTCTTGTTTTAATTAATGCAAGTGCCAGATAAACATATGTGCAAAGGCAGTTTGCCTAGAAACGTTTTGCTTTGATTGTATTAGTATCCCTTTTTTTTTTAACTCTACCGGTATCTAATATTATGATGCAAAATACACCAGACTTCCTTGCAAAATGTCACTAAGCAAAAGTACACACAATATGGGCAAGAAGACAAAATATATGTTGCTGACCCCAATCTCAGTTGGCAGGGGAGGCGAACAGAAACACTGGGCTTCTCCTTTTATCATTATTTCCTCTTTTAGTCCTTTGATGCTAGTTTCCTTTTTTCCCCCTTTTCTTTCTCACTACACTGAGCATACAATCCCCTTGGCACTTTTGAACCATCTTTATTGCTTGTGGCATGCAGTATCTTACATTTAAAGCTTCTGAGTGCCCTTTTTAAAGGTCTCTCATTCTTCTCCTCCTCCCCACATTATTTTGGAAGGGGGGGTGTCTGCCTTTTAAGTTTCTGAAAAACTTGCCAAGAAAATTACAGGGATTTATCCAGTCAGTCCCCGAGAACTAGACATGGGAAAAACATTTGATTACATTTTTGTAATTATCTATTTCTCTCCATACACATTATGTCCATCTCCCATGGCCATTTTTTGCAACAGCCTCTTTTTTATGCCTTTTTCTTATCCATTTTCTTGGCAAGTTTTTCAGAAGTGGTTTGCCCTTGCCTCCTTCCTTGGGCTGAGAAAAAGTGACTGGCCCAAGGTCACCCAGCTGGCTTTGTGCCCAAGATAGGACTAGAATTCACAATCTCCTGATTTCTAGCCTGGTGCCTTAAACCACTACACAAAACTGTCTCTCAAATTTAGTGAGGAACAGTTCCGGTTAAAAGAGGCAGAGAGAATGCCGAACAATTTTGATGATTTTAAAAAAAAAACCTTTTGAAAATGGGTGAAGAGACTAAACAAGGAAAGAGATAAGGAATTTAAGAAAAGGAAATAATAAATGTTGTAAGAACGTTAAAACAATGTAAGGCTGCAGTTATAGATGCTGAAAGAAATACGAAATATGGATGTGATTATAGGGTGACTGCATGACTTGTTAAATATTTGAATGAACCCAGCATCCATTCCTGATCATTGGAAGAGTGGATTTATTGTTCCCCTACTAGAGGAAAAGTAGAAAGAGTGAATGCAAAAACTACTGAATTAGTTTTCCAGGTGTGCCTGTGAAAGGTATTTGGCAGAATTCACATATACAGTAAAAGTTACAAGAGATGACAATGAGCAACGTTTGGGAATTTTGGTGCAGCTTTATGTCTTGCAGAAGGTATTCAGATCAGATTTTTGCTCTTCAGAAATCCACTGAATATGTATGAATATGACAATGTTTACTGCATTGCTGATTTAGAAAAAGTATATGATAAAGCAAATGGGCTTGAATTGTAAAATTTTGGGAACTGAAGCTTAGTTGCCAAGTGCAATAACAGTGTTATATGATGGAAGTAAAACAAGCATAAGAATAAATGGGATGTTTACTGATTGATTCTCAGGAAGAGGCAAGAATGTCTGATATCCCCAAGGTGGTTCATGTTTATGGACAAAACAAAATAAAAAAAGAAATATTTGTGGTATTGTTAGAGGTATGTTGGTTGGGACGTAAACATATACTGGTATGTAATTCTGTATCCAGATTATGCTGAGTTGTTGGCTAAGATTGTTACAGAGATTGCAAGTCATACATAAATGGCAACTACAAGATTAGGTAAATGAGTTCATGTACCTTGATGGAATAGTTACGAAAGATGAAAAAATGTGTAAAGAATTTTTAAAACATAAAGTTACGTAAGCCAAATGCTGTGGTCACTGGGGTGTAAATAGTGTGTGTGTAAATTAAGGAGAAGTAGGATCAAGAATGAAGGGGTGTGTGTGTGTGTGTGTGTGCGTGCATGCGTGCGTGCGTGCATGTGAACAAATGTGGATTAACTACAATGAAATAAAAATTTAGATAGTTTGAGAGCCAATTTAGTGTAGTGGTTAAGGCATCAGGCTAGAAAGCAGGCCATGAGTTCAAGTCCCGTCTTAGCCATGACAATCAGCTGGGATGGAAGCCTTGGGTCAGTCATTCCCTCTCAGCCCAACCTACCTCACAGTGTTGTTGTTGTGGGGAAAATAGGAGGAGAAAGGTGTGTTTGGCACCTTGAGCTATTTGTAAAAACAATAAATGTATTGTACAAATAAAATAATAAAAATAATAACTAGTTAGATAATATAGCGAGACGGGTGAGGGCTAAATTGCAAAACAAGTATATGAAGGAAGATTGAATGTGGCGAAAGGATGGAGAAAAATTATGGTTGAACGGAATTGATGAGATCCTGAAAAAGACAGAGGAGAGGAATTCAAATAACATAAAGCAATAATGTAAGAGGAGATCTGTAAGAGAGTTTGCAAGGATAGAAAAGTATGAAAAGATATAATGTATGGTCTTGGAGTAAATTTCTTTTTTTTTAAAAAAATCTCAGTTTCAATCAGCTGCTTGAAACTGGCAAAAAGAGAAGTGTAGGATTTGTAGTCCTGTTCTCCACCTTCCTTTTTGCTAAAGGTGTCTTAGATTTTCAATAGGCAACATATATACAGAATTTATAGTTAATTGTATGTTTTTATATAAAATTCACAGACTTGGCACTTCTTTTTTAATATATTTTATTGAACATTTTAAAAGTTGAATAAATAGATAAAAAAATAGAGAAGAGGAATTGAAAGTAGGCTACATATATTTAAACTTTACAAGCATCATCAGAAATTATTTCATGATGTATTATATCACTTTTTTAAAAAATAAATATTGCGCTCTTAAGAATATAAATGCCAGAAACAGTAGCCATCATAAAAGATTAGAAAATCCTATAAAGCTGAAATATGAAGACTTCTTTTAAAAGGAAACCAACATTTTGGCTGTGATACAGATCTGCATATAAAATTGTAATCTAGAAATCATTCCCAAAGTTAAATTCTTTGTCAGATTTACTTTTAAGTAAAAAGCTATTTTAGACACCGAAGCATATTTCTATAACCAGAGTTGAGTGCTTCTTTTAATGGATACTACAATAATAACTTTCTTCTTTAATTCATTTAAGATATTATCTATATTTTCTTCTTCATTTCTGCTTAAGGATTTCTTCTTCCAGGCACCGACTTGGCTTTTGTACAACACTAGATGCTGTATTCCTGCAAAGTTTCTCACAAATCATGAGGATTTCTGTTACAGGAAACAGCAGTACAAGAAGATCTAAATGTGTGACTTTGTGCTTTTTTTTTTAGATGTGTTCTTTTAAATATGCAAGTCTCAAGTATTAAGATTTCATGATGATCTCTTCATACTCCTTGAGGAAAGGGAGCAGCTTAAAACAATCTTGAATAAATAAATACATAAACAATATAAACCTATAACAAATGAAACCAGAGGGATGCATGTTCTCATTCTGTTTCATATGCACTATCCCCAAACAACAACTGCTTTTCTGAAAAAGATCTGAAATGGAAATATAACCAAGTTTGGCTAAATGCCATGACATAGCTCTGCACAATTACAAACCTGGATAAAGCAAAGATCCTGATAACTAAATTTCCATTTTAGTTGTTTGTAGTGTAAACTCTGGAGAGGAATGTACCATACATCCTCATCACCCTTCTGACTAGCGTACAGTCTTCCATCAAAACATTCCAAAGGCCAAATTCCATGTTAAATTCCAAATTATACATGTGCTTTTATTCAAAGCTGTTCACTGGTTTTTCATCACTCAGCCATTCTAACCACACATATACTGTAGTATTCCAGATGTACAGACACTTCATTTTCCAGATCCTCTTGGTCGCCTCTACATGTGTACGTACAGCCATTTTCAACAAAAAGGACGCACATGTCTACTCATGCCTAAAGTGTCACGAGCAACGACCCCAGAATGCAGCAACCATCATCAATACATGCCTGTTTGCCAAGGTGCTCTAATTTTAGATCATGTGGGGATGCTGCAACAGTTGTTAAGTGTGAAAGCTGGTCATATGTGACTTTTTTCAGTTCTGTTGTAACTTCTAACATTCACCAAACAAATGGTTTTAAGTTGAAGGTTACCTGTAGTTCCATGTTCCAAACTCTTTTTGATATTCCATGAGTTACTAATGGGAAAACTTGGCTCGCAGATCCCACAATCTCTTGGTTCCTGCTAGTTGTCTAATCCATAACCCTTTCATTTTCTCTCTTTTTCTGCCTCTTAGGGAATAGCTGCACATTACCCCAAGATACGTGTCATCATGGCTTGCCTGCATGAGACCCGCACACCTTCCCCCTCCTTTGGCAGTTTCAACACTATCTTGGCGGAGAATTCCCTCCGGAAGTTGGATCCAGATGCCTCGGACTGCACCCCTGAGAAGGACTTGACGCCCACACAGTGTGTGTTGCGAGACGTCTTGCCCATAGATGGGGGTGGAGGTGGAGGCGGTGGACACAGTCCCACCCCCAGCGAGGAGACTCACGAACAGTTTGCCAACAGCGTGCTGCAGCTCCACGAGAATGAAGCTGGTGGGGGAGGAGGCGGAGCTGGCGCAGGAGCTGGAGTTGGGAATCCTGAAGTCCGGCCCACCCGCTACCATGCTGACCAAGTACGGATCCACTGCCAAACAGGGAGTGGCTTTCTGGAAGGGCTTTTTGGTTGCCTCAAACCTGTCTGGACTATGATCGGCAAAGCATATTCCACCGAACACAAACAGCAGCAGGAAGGTGAGGAACATGGTGACCACCAGGAGCAAGAGTGGGCATTATCAGTTGAAAGAATCCTACAATAATGACTTATGTTTATAATCTATGAAGCGAATGCTATCGCTGAGAGTTGGGCTCCATGGTTTCCATACAGAAAGGTCTAAGTTGGTCCACAGAATCTCCAGGTAGAGCTGGGAAAGACCCTTCTTTAAATCATGGAGAACTCTTTCCAGACATGCATATCAGGAGTTGGGAATTTGGAGCCCCTATAGCCGTGATGGCGAACCTATGGCACGTGTGCCGGAAGTGGCACACAGAGCCGTCTCTCCAGGCATGCCAGCCATCGCCTGTTGCTCTTCCGGGTTCCAGCCAGCTGGTCTTCTCGCGCGCATGCGTGCCAGAAACCAGAAGACCAGGTGACTGGTGTGCATGCGCTCGCCGGAAACCGGAATCTCAGCTTCCCAGCTCTTCTGGTTTTCAGCGCTCCTCCAGTTTCTTCCGGTACTGCTCTTCCAGAACTGCTCTTCCGGTTCTTCCTCCAGAACTGCTCTTCCAGTTTCCGGCACTCACCTGCACACGTGTGTTCCCGTTTCGGCACTCGGTGCCGAAAAGGTTCGCCAACACTGCCCTATAGCCTTCAGATTTCAGTTCTCACCAAACCAGTACACATTAGCAAACAGCAAGGATTTTCGTGAGTTTGGTTCAAAACATCTGGAGGATATAGCAGTCTGATGTGAACAATATGGGTTTAGGTGTTTGATTCAGTATAAGGAATTTTCTATATCCCTATTTTCAAAATATGTTCCCAAATGCAATTGGCAATTCAATCAGTCTTGGAGGCAATGGGGAACGTAGGATTCAGTTTGGATCAAGGCTTCCTCCCAGAGTCAGTGGTTTGTTGCATGATTCTTTTTATCCATTGCTGCCCTCAATAATATGGTGACCCTTGATTTTCTAATTCTATCTGTGTCAGGAATTAGTTATAAATTTAGTTTACAGGCTAACCATACTTATGAGGAATGAAGCTCTAGTGACTATTCATATAATTATTAGGGGATTAGGCCAGAATAATGCTATACAAGAAGCTGTCTTTATATATTGAGTGGAAATGAATTTGATCCCAAATGCCATAATTAGAATTTGAATGAGTGCTAGCCAAATGGACATAATTATAACTATTTTAATAGAGATATGCTTGTTGCTATGCTACTTGCCAGTTTGTTTCTATGAGCAGTCTAGAGTGTTGCCTTTGAACCCTGAATCCTGAAAACATTGGTAAAATCAACTTTGTCAATACCAAATGCTCCAGGTAACTAATGAACTGTTAGAGACTCAAAGAGAAAATTGACCATGTGCAATTGTGAAGATCAAAAATATGTAACACTTTAATCTTACAAAAAAAAATTCCTACAGAGATTTTTTTTACAGTTTTTCCAGTCACTGGGTAATTTGAATCCCCAGTTTTTATTTCCAGACCAGAGTGGCATGGCCATTTTGCCTCTATTTTTCCAGTCAGATGTGTTGATGGTTAAACTTTTTGTGTACAATTGAGCTGATTAGATTAGATTATTACTTGCTTAGTACTGAAGTTTCTCAAAATCAAAGAAAGCCTGACATGGCAGCTTCTAAGGAGAAGAGCAGATGAAGGGGTCATGACTCTAAAGTAAAAAGCTGCAGATACCTAAAAAAAACCCATTATTTTCTCTTTTGAGCCAAAAAGAATAGGATCATTTACAGTATTTATTTTGCAATGCCACCTCAGTCACTGAAAGTATTCTAAGCAGCTCACATGCCATGATTTAAAGCAACAGAAATAACAAACCGTACAATAATACTACATAACCTTGTATCAGGGGGATAACCAACTCCATAGAGTTATACCATCAGGGTAGACTGCAGGGAACAGGGGTGTCCAAACTATGGTTCTTTGAGGACCTGTGGACTTCAACTCCCAGAATTTCTGAGCCAGCCATGCATGCATGGCTAGCTCAGGAATTCTGGGAGTTGAAGTCCACAGGTCCTCAAAGAACCATAGTTTGGACACCCCTGGAACAAACCATTAACACTCTGCTCCAGAACCTGCTGCAAGAGCCAAGTTTTCACAGCTTTATGAAAGCCTAACATAGTCAGCCATTCAAATCTTGAGGGAGGAGGTTGCCGTTTCATAGGGTAGGTGCAACTACAAAGAAGACACAGCTCCTAGGTCCCACTGTGTCCCATAAAGTCACATTTTTATAGCTCAGATCTGGAGCACACCAACTCTTAACAGTTTCTTACTAGCCAGGCAGAAGCAACTAGAGAAAAGGTTCTAAAGGTAATCAGATCTTAAGCCTTGTAATGTTTTACATATGACAGTCAACACCTTGAATTGCACCTTACTACGGTAGTAGCAGAGCAGAGACATTATATTGGCAAAGTGAGGAACAACAATAACAGATGTTCAAAGGTTGCCCTATGGAGAATGTATTGCAATAATTCTGACTAGAAGGTCACTAGCTCATGAGTGTCTGTGATTATAGCCTCCCAAACTAGGAAAGGATGTTATTGCCACAAAAGATGGATTTCTGCAAAAGCCGTCCTAGGCCATGGCATCTATCTGCTCATTGAGCAGGAGATGGGAGTCCAGGAGAGCCCTCAAATTATTTTAAAAGGTCTGCTTTGGGAAGTGCAACTCTATCAAAAACTAGAGATGGTAATCTTGGTGACAGAAAGGTTTTTAAAACCAAAGCCTCGGGGTGGCGGTGGGGCAGGAAAGTCTCTTTTGAAGAAGCTCAGCTCCCATACTTGGAGTAGATAGACATGCTCTCTACTTTCTCCTGCACATCAAGAAAAGCAAAGTCTCTCTTCCAAGAGACAACTGAAAAGAATCATTCCCACCTACTTGCACAGAATGGACAAGACCAAGGAAGCTGGAAGCAATCACATCTATTTTCTGATCAAGTAGAAGATTAGATACTTAAAACATTCTTATGTCTTTTCCAGAATCATAACTTCCCAATTCTGATGTTGGGTTGTTGTTTTTTTAAAGAGGTGGGGGGGGATACTTCCCCTCTTTGAAATGCCTATGCTATGATAACATCCAGCACAGTTTGGTGTTGTAGGCAAAGAAAATTTATTTATTTATTTATTTATTTATTTATTTATTTATTTATTTATTTATTTATTTATTTATTTATTTATTTATTTATTTATTTATTTATTTATTTATTTATTTATTTATTTATTTATATGGATTTATATGCTGCCCAACTCCCAGGGGACTCTGGGCGGCTCACAACATGTCAAAATCCATTCAACAATGTAAAAAAGACACAATAATTACAAATTACAAAAATTAAAAAGAGCATCTAACATTCATAACTAAGGGGGGAGACCCATATCTGGTCTAGTTGGTCTCACTTTCACCCCGCCTGCCGGAAGAGCCAAGTTTATATTGCTTTACAGAAGGCCAGCAGGGTGGGGATAGTCCTGATCTCTGGAGGAAGCTGGTTCCAAAGGGAGGGAGCTCCCACAGAGAAGGCTCTCCCCCTCGGCCCCGCCAACCGGCATTGCTTGGTCGATGGGACCTGGAGGAGGCCAACTCTGTGGGCCCTAACCGGTCTTAGGGAGGTATGCGGCAGGATGCATACTAGTTCAGGTTCCCTGCCTTTCAAGTAGGCCTTAATAAACATCTGTTTGATCACCATTCTACCTGAAGCATCAAGAAAGGTCACTAAGTGGGGCAAATCTCCAGACGGATCCAATCGGCCAAAATATTGGATGTGGGTTTTTCAGTTTGAACATGAATTTTCCAGGTATTTTTTTTTCTCCAACATACTTTAAGACAGGCTACCTTCATTTTTATTCAGCGGCTTCTACTGGTAACAAATACTTCAGAGGTACCTATCAGGACTGAATGCCTTTCATATAGCTTTTCCCTCTTGAAAAAAAACATGAAGGAATGCAGAATATTCTCCAGACTTTGAGTTAAATCTTGAACTTTCTGCTTATTTATTTTCTTCCAGTCATTTTTTATGGCACCCAAAATAAATGGAACCATCCATATGAAATGTGACTGTGATGCTATAAGAAAAGCTGGGGCCAAAGGGGGTGAGCAGCGAGATGCTAGACTGATTATTTCACCCTGTCATCATTGGAAATCATTTCTTCCCTTTTTCCAAACAAGACGTTGCGTTACCAAAGTGCTATACTAGAGGCACTGGGAGTTGGATGGTGTATAAAATCATATTACTGTTATTATATACACGAGAGTGTGAAATCACAGCTGCCAGTTCTTTAGATGGTTCTGGCCTTTCATACACATCAAATTCTTCCCAAAAACATAGATCCAGGGATTTTTTTTAATGTACCTGCATAGTATATATGCAAATCCAAGCGTTGTGGTTGTTGTTGTTGTTGTTGTTGTTGTTGTTGTTGTTACAAGCCTCTTTATACTAGCAAGGGCTAGAAACCTTATTTGCATTATTTTTTTAAAATGCATTCTCGGCTTATTGAATGCCATGTCTTTGCAGTGTTTACCTTTGTTCTTGCAATAATATGCACTACTTTTGTTATTCCTGAATGACATTATGCAGGATTTTTTTGCCCTGTGGGTGAAAAGCCCGCCTTCCTCTGAACAACCCACAGCTACCAGTTTTTTTTCCCCTCTCCATGCAGACCCGTGGGAGGTACCCTTTGAAGAGATCATGGACTTGCAATGGGTAGGCAGTGGGGCGCAAGGTGCTGTCTTCCTGGGACGCTTCCACGGGGAGGAAGTTGCAGTCAAGAAGGTGCGAGACCTCAAGGAGACGGATATCAAACATTTGAGGAAACTCAAGCATCCCAACATCATCACCTTCAAGTGAGTGGGGCAGCGTTGGCAAGAGGGAGTTGGCCCTGCCTTTCTTAAGAATGAAGTCTTTCTGAGCATAGATGGACAGGGCAAATGTCTTTGCCAAGCACCATAACTTACTCCCTCTCCCTCACCCATAAACACATACAGCACAAGCAATCATACATCACATACTTACATGGCGGGTGGGGCGTGTTTTAGGGATTGCTATGTGTTGGGACTGGTCTTGAAGCGTTATGTGAATTTCGTTGTATGGATATACTGTGTATATATGTACAATGACAATAAATAAATTATTATACAGCAATCAGCTGTGTTTCTAGCCATAGACTGTATAGAGGGGAAAAAACCCAATTTGTGCATGTCCCACTTATTTTAGTGTAGTTATGACAAATCTTTTGGCTCAGCATGTCAAAAATTCAGAAAATATCTACCGTAACTTGGCTCTGCTGGTATGTCAATACCACCACCTCCGAAACAAAAGAGAAACAATTCTCTGTCTCCCCTTCTAGGCCACTTTGAACAGTGAGTGGCACCTGGCAACAGCACTGAGGCTAGGCCTGAAGCAGAGAACCAGGCCTTGATTTCGCCCTAGTACCATCACTGCCACTCAAAAAGGCTGCCTTGCACCATTTCCCAAGATACACAAATGTTGGGGAATGGTTGATTGTCCCCACAGCCCAGCACTCTCCAGGATCTGCCATGTACTACCTACTTTTAGACTATGTTCTCTTTCTGAAGACAGGCCTCGGCAGCCTACCAGAATCTACTCTGGTTGCACGAGGTCTTTGTTCTTAAAATAGCTTTGCATAATGCTCTTCTGCCGCCTCTTCAGCCTCCAAAAACTGTACAAAAACATGCCCTATTCAGAGGGTCAGGAGACCATGCGAGAACATTTGCACAAATTCCAGAGGGTCTGGAGGCCACATGACAACACCCTTCATTCTTGTGCAGCCTTTGCAGACTCCAAAAATTGCACAGGGATGGGGCATGTTTTTGAGAATACTTGTCAGGTGTTGGTGAACGCTGACATCCAAAATGTCGTGGCATGTTATCTTTGACACACATGTCATAGGCCAGTGATGGCGAACCTATGGCACGCGTGCCACAGGTGGCACGTGGAGCCGTATCTGCCGGCACGCGAGCCGTTGCCCTAGCTCAGCTCCAGCGCGCATGTGCGCGCTGGCCAGCTGATTTTTGGCTCACATGGAGGCTCTGGGAGGGTGTTTTCGGCTTCCGGAGGGCTGACAGGGGGACGGGGGAAGGTGTTTTTGCCCACCCCAGGCTCCAGGGAAGCCTCTGGAGCCTGGGGAGGGCAAAAAACGGGCCTACCGGGCCCACCAGAAGTTGGGAAACGGGCAGTTTCCATCCTCCAGAGGGCCTCCGGGGGGCGGGGGAGGCCGTTTTTGCCCTCCCCAGGCATTGAATTATGGGTGTGGGCACTCACGCATGTGCGATAGCACGCGCGCACGCACTTTTGGCACCCGAGGAAAAAAAGGTTTGCCATCACTGTCATAGGCTAACTGTCACTGTTATACTTTCTTTTCTGGAACCACAACTTCCCAGTATCGGCCCCGGTTTTTCTTTAAATCAGGACAATTTGTGAGACAAAATCTTGGATGCAGTAGTCAGCCTCTCCTTAGTTTGTAGTTTTTCACATGGCAGGAGAAGATTATTGGATACTGAAAAAGTAATCATATTAACTATAATGAACAAATGTAAATTGAATTGTAATGCTCATTGCATCACAATTAGGTTTCGTTTTGGCTCTGCGACATTTCTTGGAATTGAGTGTGACCTTAGCTGATTCTTGCTGGAAAGAAACAGGAAAGTAATACTGTATAAAATAAGTAATGCTATTTCAAATGTTGGAATTACAATTCCCATAATTCCAATCTTGTTAGAACCAACCAAATTATTTCCAGATATATTGGGCTATAATTCTTATATTTCCTAACTGCTAGCTGTTTCTAAGATTGTCTGTGTGCCTTTGAGTGAGTGTTGATTCTTGGTGATTTCCTAAGGAAGTACTTAGGATTTCTTTTGAATTTCAGAAGTGCCATTGCCTGCTTCCTGGGGCTGAGAGAGTGGCTGGCCCAGGGTCACCCACCTGGCTTTATGCCTAAGGCAGAACTAAAATTCATATTCTCTCAATTCCTACATTCATTCCTTAACCACTATACCAAACCGATTCTCCTAAGAATTGTAGTCCCAAATATCTTTGTGGTCACCAAGAATGGAATAGATAAGAGTATCTATCTAGTAATGAGATTTCATATTCCAGTAGTCTATTCATATATAGATGTCAACCCTATAAGGTAGACAAAGAAACCAATTGATTTTAGATCAGGACTACTTATATTGTAACAACTATAATATCAGACTATTGCAAGTCTGCTTACACCCTTTATCTTCATGTAAACTAAGGATGGGGCTTGTCTAAGACATTTTCTCAAGTTTCTTAAGACAGATTCAAGACCCTCTTATCTGACCATGACCATGGTAGGGACTCTTCGTCCTGTCCTTCAAAAGCATTCCCTATGCCAGGGATCAGCAACCTTAAACACTCAAAGAGACACAAAGGTCCTAATTGGAAGTGCCCCCCGTTCAATTCTGGAGCCGACCGGAAGTCCGGTTTCCCCACCATAGAGTCTCCTCTTAGCGCGGCATCCTTTTTCCTCTACCTGTCCTAACCGAAAGCCCTATCAATTGTGGAGCTGACCAGAAAACCCACCCCTTGCCATAGAGTCTCCTCCTGGCGCGCCCTGCTTCGCCCCACTCTAACCGGAACCTCCTCTCAAAATTGTGGTGCCGACCGGCGACAGGGAGCCACAGCAGAGGCATAAAAGAGCCACATGCGGCTCCAGAGCCACGGGTTGCTGACCCCTGCCCTATGCCCTCTACAATCAGTGAATGAATGTTTATATTTTCAATGGTTCAATCCATAATGAAGGTTGCAGAAGGACCCCCAACTCACTGTTGCAGCTGCAAAACAAAAAGGTTCTAGACCACAGAATGCTGATTAATTTGGGTAATTTCCCACAAGTACCTCATAGCATTAAGGATAACTTTTGGTTTGTCTGTGAACAACAGCAGCCCTTCTCACATATTAAACATTAGGCTTTCTTGTTGGGACACAAGGCAGAAGTGAATCCTGGCTCTTTGTCTCCCCAGAAATCATCATTCCATAATAACTCTTCAAAGAGCATGCTAAGCTTGCAGTGTTTGGTGTTATTTCTCTGTCACTGTGAAGTGTCCTGCTGGTCCTTTTTAGCCCATCCTTATTCTGTCTTTTCTCACTCCTTGCAGGGGTGTATGCACCCAGGCTCCCTGTTACTGCATCATCATGGAATTCTGTGCCCAGGGCCAACTCTATGAGGTGCTACGTGCTGGACGCAAAGTCACTCCCTCGTTGTTGGTGGACTGGTCCATGGGCATCGCTGGTGGCATGAACTACCTGCACCTCCATAAGATCATCCACCGAGACCTCAAGTCACCCAAGTAAGAAGGGGAGTTAAATAGTTCCAGGAGACTAACATGGTACCAGGCAGGCAGTGGCAAGGAACTCAGGGTTACTGAGGGCAAGTCGGTGTTTTCCTACTGAAACAAAACCTGCCATTTTTTTGAAGGCTCAAAATCTCTCTCAAAATGTTACAGTTAATTGGGAGGCTTGGTAGTCTGCTCTACCTCCCTGTCACTGGTTTCCTCCACAATTCTTTTTCATGCCTGTGTACAACTCACTCTTTCTGTAATGGATGCTTCTCTGGTATGTTGAGAGTGGAGGCAGGGTTTTCAGAGTTTCATAAATAAGCAAACAAAACAATGCTTATCTCCAAGGAGTTTACCCTGTACATAAATTAGACTTCAGGGAAGATAATAGTGAAGGTGACAAAAGTATAGCAAAGAATATATGTGAACAAAACCCTTCCATAATGAAATGTGGTTGCCAAGAAGAACATTGCCCTCCCTCACTATCAGTCAAAAAAAAAGGATGTGGGGCAGCAGCTGCAGTGCTGTCTGTTCGGGTGAAGGGGGGCATTGTTTTCTCAGTTGGAGCTTAGAAGCCCCGCTACTTTTGCTGAGGAAATAAGAGCAGGGGCTGTAACCATGTCTTGTCCTTTTCAATCATTCTTGTTTTGTGGTTTCCAGGTGTTTTGTAGTCTAGGGACAGTAGGAGGAATTTGAGCAAATCTTGGTTTAGTAATAAGACACATCAGAATTGCATGGGATTATCCAGATGGTCCAACAAAGTTGTAAATAACTGAGGAAAAGTATGTTTGATGAGCCATTCAATAAAATACAGGTTAAAGAAGTAGATGATACAATATATTCCTTTAAAATGCCACCACACAAATAAAGAACCTTTGTGGCAAAGTTGTCTGTTACCTTCTAGGAAGATATGGCTCACAGTTCCTAAGATACGGTACGGCCCACAGGTAGCATATAAATTTATTAAATTATTATTATTCCATGGAGGAGGAACAAATCCTTCTTCACAAAGGGGTTTATTCATATATTATCTTCCCTAACTGACGGCAGAGAGCACTTTGTCTCTCAGAAGGAGCCATGAACTCCATTTCTGTTCTTTTCCCCTAGCATGCTGATCACGTATGATGATGTGGTGAAGATCTCCGACTTTGGCACCTCCAAAGAGCTCAGTGATAAGAGCACCAAGATGTCCTTTGCTGGCACCGTGGCCTGGATGGCCCCTGAAGTGATTCGTAATGAGCCTGTTTCTGAGAAGGTTGACATCTGGTGAGGGGAGCTAACCCAAAAGAGAGGCAGTGGAGAGAGGGGAAGGTCTGAGTGGGTAGCCAAAGTATAGGACAACCCAGTGCTCCCCCCCAGATGTGTTGGGCTCTGGCTTCTGTCATCCACACAACACACACCCAAACAAAGGTGTGTTGGACTACAACTCCCACCAAGGTCTAGTAATAGATGCCTATTCATGCACAGATTTACCTTATGCCCTCTAGATGTATTTGTCTATTACTCCTAGCCTCACCTGTAAATACTCCCAGGTAGAGATTCTGTTTGGGAAGAAGACATGGCTGGAAAAGAATGTAAAAGGGGAAGCCCATTGAGAATGGTTGTTCATGCTAGAGGCTTCCTCTACTCAATTGACTTTTCATTCCCACCTAGGTCCTTTGGGGTCGTTCTCTGGGAGTTGCTGACCGGAGAGATTCCTTACAAGGATGTGGACTCCTCAGCCATCATCTGGGGAGTGGGCAGTAATAGCCTCCACCTACCTGTGCCTACCAGTTGCCCAGATGGCTTCAAGATCCTGCTGGGGCAGTGCTGGTGAGTTCCCAAGTTACATCACTTCTCAGCAACTTGGGATAAATTTGTATTTGTATTTTTGTATTTGTTTATTTTGTCAAGCATAAATGAATATAAGCAAGGTACAAACAGTAAAACATGATTGAATATATATGTAATATTACAAGCATGAATAAGAGTAGAAGAGGTATGAATATATGGGTACATTAGGACAGGAACGGTAGGCACGATTGTGCGCTTATGCACGCCCCTTACTGACCTCTTAGGAATGGGGTGAGGTCAATGGTAGATAATAAGAGGTTGAAATTTTTGGGGTTTGGGGAAGAAACTACTGAGTCAGGTAAAGTGTTCCAGGCGTTGACAACTCTGTTGTTGAAGTCGAATTTTTTGCAATCAAATCTGGAGCGGTTTACATTACGTTTGTATCTATTATGAGCTTGTGTATTATTGCGGTTGAAGCTGAAATAGTCGTTAACGGGGCCTCCAGAATTAGTCCAGGGCCAGGCCCTGCTCAGCTATAGCTTGAAAGAAATGAAAATTCTAAATCCACCCTGTCTTTTCGGAAAGGAAAGGAAAGGAAAGGAAAGGAAAGGAAAGGAAAGGAAAGGAAAGGAAAGGAAAGGAAAGGAAAGGAAAGGAAAGGAGGAAGAAGGAAAGAAAAGAAGGAGGAAAGGAAAACTACACTATGCTATGGGGGAGAGAAAAAATGGGGAAAAGAAAAAAAAGCAATCCTGTTTCACAAAAAAAAAAAACCAGTTAAAACCCAACTAAGTAAAATTCAAAACTCAGAAAATAAACTTGTAAAGGAGGAAAGCACTTCTTATATAATCTATTAAGATTATATAAGCTCCAGAGAATTGAGACACAATATCCTCCAATCTTATTTGCCTTGGTCCTACAGAGATCCAGATGATACTTTCTGTGTATGTATGGAATGGCCTCCTTAAATAGGCCTAAAGACAATAAACATTGATTGAAGACTATCGTATTCACCATTACAACCTCATGGAGTATTTACCATACAGGAACATTTCTATCAGCCGTTACATATTAATGCTGCATTCCACATTTTGGGGCTCCCTAGGAATATGTTCCAGATCTGATAGCCTTCCAGTGTCCTGCCTGTGATTGATGGGGATTGTAGTCTAAAATTTACAGAGAGTGTTAGATTGCGAAGATTAGTATTCATGTTTTAATAGAATTTGAAGGCCCAATTTAATCTAATAGAATGCCTTACTTTTGCCACATCTTTTCTTCCTCATGATATATAATTGGGAGGGAAAATTACAATGTGTTTTTTGGATACACTTCTCTGGCTTCTACTCATGGGGGACAGAGATATATTAACCCAATTATGTCATATGAAACCCAAAATGTCATGTCTTTTTGTTACGAATTATATATTTCCAGGAAACCCTCTCTTTACATATGTTGAATTCACTTTTGATCTATTAGGATCAAGGTTTCCTTTCCTTTCCTTAAAGAAACGGTGATCCTCCAGATTACAGCTCTTCACAAATTCCTTGGGGACATCAAGAAATATTATTTTTTTAAAAGACGTTTACTAGCAGATCTTATTGAATGAGTTTAAAATAATACACAGAGATGGACAGCATTTGGGCAGATGATGTAATGTAGATAACGTATATATTTAATTTAGAGCCATCTTTTCTTCAGCACTCCTCCAGTTTATCATACCATAACAACCCTATGGAATAGGTTGTGTTAAGAGAGAAAGCCAGTCTCAAAGTATCAAGTTTGAGCAACACACCTCTTTCCAGAACTCACCTTGATTTATTTCTGAAGACCAGGTAGATTACACAGCAGAAAAAAATACTTCATAATAGAAGCTTACTCTGGAACCCAATGAGCTTCTATTCCTATTTACTACATTACAGCTAATCCTCACTCACCGACCATTTATTTGAAGTTATGAGGGTATTGAATGTGGAGACTTAACAACCATTTTTCAGAGTTGCAACCATTACAGTTTCTCTGGTTACTTGATCATCATTTGTGACCTTTCACAACCAGCTTCCAACAAGCAAAGTCAATGGGGAAGCCAGCATGAAGTCACAAGTCACAGCCATGTGATGTTGCACTTAATGACTGTGGGTGATTTATTTAATGACCGCAGCAGGAAGTGACAACTGATGTCACCAAACAGTGCTGCCGTGTGATGTCTAGCTTAATGACTGTGCCACTTAGTGATGGAGTTGTCAGTCTCTATTGAGGTTGGTAAGTGAGGACTATCCATACATGGAGCAGTTAATGACCATACTAAGGAAAACTCATGATACAAAGTTTGATTGAGAGCAGAAAGAACATTTATTTCTATAATGAAAGCTTGACAAACAGAATAAACAATACTCCAAGAAATAAAATATTATACTAATGCACAATACAGCAAGCTTTAATACCACATGCCAGTTTCTAAATTCTACACTTTACATTTTAATATAAGTCCACACCAATATATGCATTATCATACCCAAAATGGAGCACAGCTACAGAGAGGACAGCTGTCACATTCTTGGAAATTCTCTTTGTGTGGATGTATGCCCACTCACGATTATTTGGTTATTTGCTTGCTTATTTGTTTGTTTGTTTGTTTGTTTATCACATGTATATCCTACCACAATCCTAACCAGACTCTTGATGGATCACAACATTTAACAAAACAATAAATAACAATAAATACAGATAGTCCCCGGTTTACAACACTTCATTTAGTGACCGTTCAAAGTTACAACAGCACTGAGAAAAGTGACTTATGACCATTTTTCACACTTATGACCGTTGCAGCATCCCCATGGTCACAATGATCAAAATTCAGGTGCTTGGCAACGGACTCAGATTTATGACAGTTGCAGTGTCCCAGGGTTACCGATTCACTTCACAAGTGTGTTAGTAACTTAACAAGTGCAGTGATTGATTTAAGAACTGTGGCAAAAAATTGTCGTAAAATCGGGCAAAACGCTTTCATTTAGCAAAAGAAATTTGGGGCTCAGTTGCGGTCTTATGCCGAGGACTACCTGTAGATAAAATACAAAAACCATGCAGTCAAAAATATAAAAACCTGCATTCCAGACAGCGTCTGACATCATTATAAGTATCCTCTGAAAGAATTCCATTTTAAGCTGCTTGTGGAAAGTGACTAGAGTTGGTGTCAACCATAATTTATTTTATTTTATTTATTTGTTTGTTTGTTTGTCAAACATATACAAGATAGCAGGTATTGGTATAAACATAAACATTAGCAAAGTAGGTACAGGTAAATTAGGCAATAGGACAGTAGGACAGGGACAGTAGGCACAATGGTGCGCTTATGCACGCCCCTTACAGACCTCTTAGGAATGGGGTGAGGTCGACTGTAGACAGTCGATAATGATAATGATAATAATAATAATGATAATAATAATAATGATGATGATGATGATGATGATGATGATGATGATGATGATGATGATGATAATAATAATAATAATAATATTTTAATAATAAATATAATAATAGTAAAAACCCTTTCTTCTGAGTGTTTGCCCAAAGCAATTTTAGAAGCTGAGGATCCTCTTTGTTAAACATCTGCCTTATTAGAAAGAAAGAAAAAAGCAGCTGGGCTTTGGGTTGAAACTAGGAACCTACACTTTGTCAGAGGAGTCTACAAGTATTTATTTATTTATTTATTTATTTATTTATTTATTTATTTATTTATTTATTTATTTATTTATTTATTTGTTTATTTATTTGTTTATTTGTTTGTTTGTTTGTTTGTTTATTTATATACCGCCTCATAGTGCAAGCACTCTCTAAGCGGTTTACACCATTAAGCAATGTATATTTATATTGCCCCCAACAATCTGGGTCCTCATTTTACCTACCTCGGAAGGATGGAAGGCTGAGTCAACCTTGAGCCGGTGAGATTTGAACCGCTGACCTGCTGATCACAGTCAGCTAAAGTAGCCTGCAGTACTGCACTATAACTGCTGCGCCACCTCAGCTCTTATTCTTATTTCTTTGCAATGTACCATGCATATCCACTATTAGTGTTCTTTTGAAGGAAGACTGGCCCTCAAGAATGAGTGATACAATACATAACAGTTGATGAGTTGCATTTTAAATATCCTCTTCTGACAAAGCTATCAAGTGTCCACCTCATTAGGAAGAAAAAGCCCTGGAAATCAACCCTGGTGATTAATGGGGTGACAGATGTCACAGCCAGATCGCCCTCACATCCATGCAGCAGCACTGGGGATTCGTCGGAAACACATGTCAAATCCACCATAGCTATTTTATAAAACAAATGTGGCAAACCCATTGCACTGCTTATTCCTTCCCTTTTAGTATTAAACTGACTGTGGGCCACACAGTTTATGGGTTGTAAATTTTAGAATACTTAGACCATGTGTAATTGGCAGACTGGATTTTATCATAGATTTTATCTGTTATTTATTATTTTATTCCAGAATTTATAATTGTATATTTACAGAGTGTTTTTATTTGTTCTGGTCTCTGGTCTCTGGCTGTAATAAATTGAATTGATTGATTGACCTGGAAATCAACTCCATAGCAAGCCTAAAACTACTGTTATTGAGACTGACTATAATAACAGAATCTTGCAAGTCTGATTGTGTTGTATCTCTTCCTCCTTTTTCTACTACATCAAGGAGGTATTTGCGTGAGCCATTTCCAAATGTTATCTCATTCTGTTGTGGCCCACCAGCGGCCAGCGGAACTGGCGGCAGACTCGGACAGTGAGGAGGTTGGGGAGGAACATGGGCCAGTCCTGGAGTCTGGGGAAGGCTCTGATGAGTGCTGTGCGTCGGAGGCAGAGATGGGGCCAGGGCCGTCCAACAATTATCAGCTACCTTCAGAATCGGAGATGTGCTGAAGAACAGTTGGAGCCTGTTCCCAATGTGCACATGCGCAGAGCTGTCAGGAGAAGGAAACAATTAAGGAACAGAGGTCGACTCGGGAGTAAAGGCACAAGAGAATGCTGAATGACGCCTCCCATAGGGAATAAATAGGAGCAAAAGGGGAGTGGTGTTTGCAGGAGACAATTAGTTTGTTAGTGTGAAGATTTGCTTATCTGAGAGACTCCTTGCCAAGTATTTCCTTGTACAGCGCTGCGTCTGGAAGCTATCGGCCTGGCAACTATCCAAGGCCTGATAAGGTCTGTGGTTGCAATTCACCCTTGAAAGATTGTTTGCTGGGACTTTGCTGGATGTGAATGCTAGGAATTCACATTAGCCAAATAAAAAGGGGTTTTTTCGGGACAAGGAGTCTGTTTCATGATTTGGTGAAGCCTAGGTCAGAACTCATTCTTCTGGACTTAAAAAAAAACCCACTTCATCCCCTTTTGCCTAGGAAGCAGTTCCCATGTATCTCTTCAGGGTCATCTTTGTTACTCACTACATCAAATGAGCTTTCATTGCTAAAAGGTGAATCTGATTGTGGGTCTCCCTGCTCTTGGCCCAACAACTTAACCACACCACCAAACAAGCTAGGAATTTTTTTATTTTTTATTTTTTATTAATTGTTCTTATAGGCCGCCCAACTCCCGTAGGACTCAAGGCAGCGTACAGCATAATATAAGAACAATATAAAACAATGATAATAATTAAAAATTACAAAAGTTAAAAAACACACCAACATTCATACATGGGGGATTGAATCCACACTGTGTGCCTTCCCCTCAGTATATTCTGTCTTCCTTCATCAGGAATAGCAAACCTCGGAATCGCCCATCCTTCCGTCAGATCCTACTGCACCTTGACATCGCCTCTGCTGATGTGCTGTCCACACCTCAAGAAACCTACTTCAAATCCCAGGTGGGCTTCCTTGGCAAAATTAGTATGAAATTGTGTTAAAAATGTATAGACCTCTTTTCATGTTAGACTGTAAAGTAGTTTACAATGTAGTTATATAAACAATAACATAAAAACAAACTGAATTAATCTAATCTCTGAAATTGTAAAACAACTTCTCACAATAAGTTAGTTAGGGAAATGAGATGACCAACAAATGCATCTTTTGCTGAGGACCGAATAGCTCCCCTTTTCATTACTCTCATTATGGAACCGATACCATGCAGTGGGAGGGTACCATAATCTACAAGAGTAGTGCCATTGTAAACAGCTTTCTGTTCTCTAGGCCTGGAGCCAGAAGAATTCAGGGAATGAGTTTATGGAGCTCTCATTTTCTTCCCCAGGCTGAATGGCGAGAGGAAGTGAAGCTCCATTTCGAAAAGATCAAATCGGAGGGGACATGTCTACACCGTTTGGAAGAGGAGTTGATCCACCGGCGGCGAGAAGAGCTCAGGTAAGGCAGGTGTGAAACCATTAAAACATAGAAGATTCAATACCTATATATGTATTTATAAATAAAAGGTCTCATCTGAGCTAAGTTACACTTCTGGAGGCTATATGGACACGTCCCTGTTCTTTTCCTTGTGATACTAAAAATGTGGTTTGTCACTCTTTAAGATGTGTTTTTCAACCTCCCACTCTAGACTTGACACTTCCATGCAGAGCCAGGAATGGCTGACTGCTGCCACCTGTCATGATAAGTTTATACATAATGACGTATATTCCTTGCATCTGCTGGCATGCTGAAAATACCAACATTTAGATTTAGATTTTAGATTTATAATTAGAGTTGAAAGGGACCTTGTAGGTCATCTAGTCCAACCCCCTGCTCAAGTAGGAATTCCTACACCATTTGAGACAGATGGCAGTCCAGTCTCTCCTTGAAGGTCGCAAGTGTTGGGGCTCTCACAACCTCCGCTGGCAAGCTGTTCCACTGGTTGATCGCTCTCACCGTCAGAAAGTTTCTCCTCACTTCCAGGTTGAAACTCTCCTTGATCAGCTTCCATCCGTTATTCCTTGTTTGGCTTTCTGGTGCCATAGAGAACAGCCTGACCCCCCTCCTCTCTGTGGCATCCCCTCAAGTATTGGAACATTGCTATCATGTCACCCCTGATTTGGGGTGATTTGGGGGTGATTTGGGGGGAGGGGGTCCCGCATCAGTGAAGCAATTTTGTATTCCTCAGAATTGAAGCAAAAATCTTGACGATTCCTCCCCTGTCTTTTATTTCACTACCATTCCTTTTATTAAAACTAATGATCGTTATCTGTAAATGGAACTGGGCATAATTTTGAGGGTAACTTAATTGAATTTGCATTTCAGTTGAAGCTTTATTTTTCATTTCCCAAACCTGTATGCGAATTGGAATGCAACTGTTGACATTTACATTTTATGGAACTTGTTACAGAGTTTCAAGAGGAATAAATCCTAAGAAAAAATGTATATACCGGTAATGAAGAAAATGCACACAAAAGTAGATATAGTGAAAAATGTAAAAAACTGCATTTGTCAAATTTGCTTGCAAAAAGGAAGCATATTTAAAAAAAACATTTGTACATTTCTTGTGTTGTTGTTTTAAGGACAGAACAATGAAGATATAGAACAGAATAAACTTCAGAGTTGGAAAACCGGGACATAAAATAGATCTGACTCCATAAAAATGTACCTACTCCTTCTAAATACACCTTCCTCTTTTTAATAATTCTTAAACCTGCAGTGATGTTCCATCAAATATCAAAGATGCTAGGACCTGTAATTTTCTGAGCTCACCTGAGTCCTTGCTATTAAGCATCTCAAAAACTGTCCCTGGTTCCTTATACCGGGATCGATGTCCTGCAAGGGATTGTCAAATAATCAGCAGCCTTTGAAAGAAGTGTCAGAGCCCTGTGATACAAGCTCCACCCCTTCTAAAAGGGACAGAGCTTGCAGCCTGGTAGCACAAAACAGTTTTCATTCTCCTGACCATAACAGCTGAAGCAAAAGGCGCGAAAGTTGCATATTGAAAGTATCCCCAAATACCTCTCCCCAAGGACCCAGGTTGAATGTCCAATCCCCAACCCATACGGTGTCATGTGGGGCGCATCTTCAGGTGTTTTCGCCCATCTGGTATTCCGGGATGGTTGACCTTGACTGTGTATAAACAAGTCCATTCAGCTGCACAGTAGGTCATGAGAGCAATCCTTCCTTTTCATTCACACAGGCCATCTCTCCAGCTCACTTTCCCACCCAAATGCCAATCTTCCCCCCCCCTCCTCATTACTGTGGCAGCCGATAGCAAGCAAGCATCAAAGAGGCTGACATTCGGCCCTCCTGCAGTAGAGGTGTTAGCCCTGGTGGAAAAAAAACACAATACAAAATAGACAAAATAGAAACAAACATAACAACCCAAAATACAGGATAATTTACAGTAATAATACTAAGGCTTATCAGGATATTTAGTGTGAAACAGTTGTAAAAGTTTTGGGGCTCTGACATCTCGCTCGTTCACTCATTCAGATTGAGAGGGAGGGAAATGTCTCCAGGCTACCAAATACTGTACTTTCCCCCTAGGTTTCCTAGAATCTAGGATTTCTTTGACCTCGAAATGCTGCTCTCCTTCGATGAGGAGGGGAACAGGAGGGGTAGGTCGATCTGGTCGGAGAGAGGAGGTATGTTCAGGTTTCAGCAAGCTAACATGAAACACAGGGTGGATCCTTCTAAGAGTTTTAGGTAACTCTAACTGTACCGTGACCAGGTTTACAATCCTTACAATAGGGAAAGGACCCACATACTTAAGTCCCAATTTATTTGACTTCTGGGTAGTCTGTAAGTACTTAGTGGACAAGAAAACCCTATCCCTAACTTGATAGTCCTTCGGCATAGCTCTTTTCTTGTCCGCCTGTTTCTTATGTGTTCGATGAGCCTCGTCTAATGTCTTACGAGTGACGGGCCAGATAAACTGAAGCTGCTCAATCCATTCCACTAGTGAAGGGATTTTGGGTTTCTCCTGTGGCAACTCTGGAATGGGTACGAAGTCCTGACCAGAAGCCACTTTGAATGGGGTGAAATCGGTGCTACTGTGGATGGAGTTATTATAAGCGACCCCTGCAAAAGGCAGCAAGTCGGCCCAATTATCTTGCTGATAATTTACATAACATCTGAGGTATTGTTCTAGAACCTAGTTAGCGCATTTACAAGCCCCATTAGTTTGAGGGTGGTGGGAGGAGCTTAGGCCTTGGGCAGAGCCTAACATCTTCAGGAACTCCCTCCAGAAGTGGCAGGTGAATTGTACCCCCCTATCTGAAATGATGCATTTGGGAACACCGTGTAACCTGTACACATGTTGAATAAACAGTTTAGCTAGCGTTTTCGCAGAGGGAATCTTGGAGCAGGTACAAAATGCACCTGCTTGGAAAATAAGTCTGTGATCACCCAAATGGCCATATTTTCTCCACTTTCGGGTAGCTCAACAATGAAGTCCATGGATATTTCTTTCCATGGAGCACTAGGGCTAGCAACATTCTGGAGAAGTCCAGACGGCTTTCCAGGGGGCTTCTTTGCGGAAGCACACACAGGACAACTAGTGACGTAGGCTTCTATGTCTTTTTTCAAAGAGGGCCATCAGAACTGCCATTTAACTAAGTGTAAAGTTTTCACGAATCCAAAGTGTCCAGCAGCTTTCAAATCGTGGGCCTGTTGTAATATAGCTCTCCTAAGACTGGCGGGGACGTGCAACTTATTGCCCACCCATGCTAGGCCATCACGAATAGTTTTTAGCACTCCCTTTAACTGCTTGTTTAAATCGGTGGGAAGATCGAGGTCCGCCTTTCCCTGGGCTCGGGTGACCACGGGGGCAGCCAATTGCTTGGAGGGGATAACCGGGCGGATCAGTTCCGGCCGAGTGCCGGGGTAATACTGGGGTAATCTAGATAGAGCGTCTGCCATAAAGTTCTTCCCCCAAGGAAGGTAGCATAAAGAGAAATTAAAATGATTAAAGTGTTGTGCCCAATGGACTTGCTTGGGTGACAATTTCCGGGGTGTTTTTAAGGCCTCTGGGTTTTTATGGTCTGTCCACACCTCAAAAGGGTGTTTTGCCCCTTCGAGGAAATGCCTCCAAGTTAACAAGGCCCATCGGACAGCAAATGCTTCCTTCTCCCTATTGCCCATCTCCTTTCGGTTTCAGTTAATTTCCAGGAGGTATAGGCACAGGGTTGTAAAGTTCCAGCAGTATTAGCTTGTAGTAGTACTGCCCCCACAGCCACATCACTGGCGTTGGCCTGGACTATGAAGGGGGCATCCATGTCGGGATGTTTAAGGACAGGTTTGGCTGCAAACAACAGTTTCAGTTTCTCAAAGGCTGCTTGGCACTCCATGGTCCACTCAAGGGGGCGGCTAGGCTTTGGTTTAGCTTCTCCGTTCATCTTTAGGAGATTGGTAATGGGTAACGCAATTTTTCCAAAGGCAGGGATGAATTGTCGATAAAAGTTAGCAAAACCTAGGAAACTTTGCAGCTGCTTACAGGTGCGTGGGGGCGCCCACTCCATGACTGCCCTGACCTTCTCCGGGTCCATCTCTGTCCCCTCATGCGATATGCGGTAACCCAAATAGTCATTTTTAGTCTGGTAAAATTCACATTTTGACAATTTGGCATATAGTTAGGCAGCCCTGAGTTTTTTCAGGACTGATCGCACTAACTTTACATGTTCCTCCATGGTTTCAGTATAAATAAGAATATCATCTAGGTAGACCAGAACCCCCTTGTAAAGGTGCTCATGCAGCACCTGATTAATCAATTGCATGAACATAGCTGGTGCTCCTTGTAATCCAAACTTTAAACTGGATGATTTAAATTGCCCAAAGGGCAATTGAATGCGTTTTTCCACTCATCTCCTTCCTTAATTCGAACTCTGTAGTAAGCTTCTCTCAAGTCCATCTTAGTGAAGATCTTTCCTTTGGCTAGATGAGCTAACATGTCCTTCATTAAGGGGAGTGGATAAACGTTTTCTACACACACGGCATTAAGACCTTTATAGTCCACGCAAAGACGAAAAGAGCCATCTTTTTTTTCACGGAACAACACCGGAGCGGCCACTCGTGGCCTAGCTGGTTGGATGAAACCCCATTTTAAGTTTTTATCAATAAAGGTTCGCAGTTCATCCAGCTCACGTGGGGTCATCAAGTAGATTTTTGGCTTAGGGAGTTTCACCCCAGGAAGGATTTCTATACTGCAGTCCATTGGGCGATGGGGTGGGAGCACATCCGAAGTCCTCTCGCTGAACGCCTCCATGAGGTCCTAATATTCCTTTGGGATTTTCTCCTCCCCAACGATGTGTTCGCTCACTACCGCTGCCAGTTCCCTTGCGGCTTTGGTTATGCAGGGCGAGTTTCCTCCCCCCTCCCCAGCTGGGTGGAATGGATGCACAACAGTCCCTTCCTCCACTTCACATGAGGGTTCCATTTCCGGAGCCAAGGTAATCCGAGCAAGAGGGGCCGTTCCATTCCGGGGGCTATGATGAAACTCAAAGTCTCTCTGTGATCCCCCATCCACATCTCAACTGGTTCTGTCACAAAGTGAGCTGGGCCCCCACCAGCTACTGACACATCCAACTGGCAAAACGCTATGGGCACTTTCATTGTCCTCCGTCTCAGTCCTAGTCTTTCCACCACCTCTGGGCTAATTACGCACCTTGTACACCCAGAGTCCAAAAGGGCTAGCATCTTCCCTTGGGTGCCGGATGAGGGCACCTTTAACTCCACTGGAATGGTCATAGGGCCCACATGTTGACTTACCAGGGGGTCGTCGACGGAGTTAGTTTCACTTTCCCCTGGGGTGGTCGGAGTTCCCAATTCCTCCTGGCCCGGAGGAGCGAACTCAACGACTTCCACACCTTTCAGGGTCATTTCGTGGTGCTTTGCTGGCAGCTTCTTGGCTTTCTTTCCTCCAGCTGAAGTCGGTTTGGAACCAGATTCAGTGAGGCAATTAACAGCCCGATGCCCCTCTTTCCCACATCTGAAAAATGCTGTGGATCTGGGTTTGGCAGCTGGCCCGCTTTTGGTAGCTCTAAGGGCCTCTTTCGGGGCAGAAGGGGAAGACTTGTTCCAGCTGCAACCCCCACGGTGCCGGTCTCCGGCCAGATCAATTTCCACATCGGCTGCCAACACATACCAGTGCTGAAGGTCTCGGGGGGGGTGGCCTTGGGAGATACAGCTTTGGTAGACATCATCATTGAGCCGGTCCTTGTAACTTTCCATCAGAGCCTCTTGGAACCATCCACGCATGTGGCATGCCAGTTTGCGAAACGCTTGAGTGTATTCAGCCACTGATCTCCACCCCTGGTTTATGTTTTTCATCCTGGTCCTTGCCTTATGTTCAGCTAGCGGGTCTTCGAAACAGACTCGGAGGGCCATCATAAACAGGTTGTAATCCCTCAGCTGAGGAGCATCATCATTGTGAAAGGTGACCATCCACTCAGCTGCAGTCCCTTCCAGGGCCATGGTTCACACCTCACTTTGGCTGCTTCCAAAGTAAAGTCCTCACCATACTCCTGCATGTGATTCCAAACTTGGGCTAGGAAAAATCCCAGAGCTTTGGGATCCCCTCCGTACTTTACTCCCAGCTGAGGAACCTTTGGAATTCGGTGCCTCCAGGGGGGGCTAGGCTACGGCAGCCCCTGGGATTCCTGCAGCCTGCGCTGGCCCTGGCTGAGCTATAGGAATCACTTCTGGGTTTGCACAGGCTTCTGCTCCCCTTACTGCTTCCCCAGCCTCTTCCAGGCAGGACATACCTTTCCCGTGCTCTCTGACTTTCAAGAGCTTTGTGCAGGAGATGCAGGGCCTGAGTCAGCAGCAGGTCTTCTTTGTCAGCTTCCTGCCAGACAGCCTCTCCATGCCGGCGTCTGGCAGCAGTCACTCCAGGGGGAAGCTCCTCCGGAATCTCCATTCGTTCTACGCCCAATGACCATTTGACTCGGACTGGCTTCTCCTCGATCTGCAACTCTGACAGCCACTCAGTCTCCTCCTGGCCACAGTGGGACTGAGGGGGGGAGTTGACCCAGCGGCTCCCATATCCCCTTAATCGCTGCCTTGGTTAGACATTCTTTGCTCAGCCCCCATGGTAGAGTTTATCTCCGGGTTGGCTGATAAAGCAGATCTTGCTTAATGTTGGGCATGCCTCCGTTCAAAACCCAAGATAGAAAACCCCCGACTCCATGTTTGTAGAGAAGAGGTACTTTTACTGAGTTTGAAATGATAGCAACAAAAGAAAAGCAAGATCTGAAGCAAAAGGCGCAAAAGTTACATATTGAAAGTATCCCCAAATCCCTCCCCACAAGGCTTAATGTCCAATCCCCAACCCATACGGTGTCATGTGGGGCGCATCTTCAGGTGTTTTCGCCCACCTGGTATTCTGGGATGGTTGACCTTGACTGGGTATAAACAAGTCCATTCAGCTGCGCAGTAGGTCATGAGAGCAATCCTCCCTTTTCATTCACACAGGCCATCTCTCTCCAGCTCACTTCCCCACCCAAATGCCAATCTTCTCCCTCCCCGTTACTATGGCAGCCGATGGCAAGCAAGCATCAAAGAGTCTGACACAGTCACTCTTAGCCCATTCTACCTCACAGAGTTGTGTGAGGATAAGACAATCCCTAGATAAGCACTGTGAGCTCAAATAAATAAATAAATAAACAACAAAATCACAACTGTTTATATGTTTGAAAAGTTTTCTTTCTCCCTTCTTCTGCTGCAGTCATGCCTTGGACATCCGGGAGCACTACGAACGTAAACTGGAACGGGCCAACAACCTTTATATGGAGCTCAATTCCCTCATGCTGCAGTTGGAGCTGAAGGAGAAAGAGCTGCTTCGGTAAGATGGCAGAAAACCTGGATGGCTGCTAAGCTTTGGAGCTAACTTTTCCTAAAGGGATGTATTCAGGGGTGGGCTGCAGCAGGTTTGCAGGGGTTTGGGAGAACCTCTAGTTAAGATTCTGTGTAGTTCGGAGAACTCCCAAATCCCACTCCTGCCTGGCCCTGCCCACCCCACCCTGCCCCTCCCAGGAATCCCCATGTTTTGGATGCAGATAAGTGCAGGACACGCAAGGAGGCTCGGGGAGGGTGAAAAATGGGCCTTCCGGAAGTTCAGGAAGGCTGGAAACAGGCCTGTTTCTGGCCTCTAGAGGGCCTCCGGAGCCTGGGGGAGGCTGTTTTCTCCCTCCCAGAGGCTCAAGGAAAGCCTCCGGAGCCCGGGGATGGCAAAAAGGCCCCCACCCCACCGTTGTGCGGGAGACCGACTAGGCCATGCCCACCATGGCCACACCCACCCAGCAACCGGGCAGAGAACCCCTTGCTAAAAATTTTGAAGCCCACCCCTGGATGTATTCTTAACTAAGCAAGAGGGGAAATGTTCAATAATGAGAGCTTAGGCCTACCAGCTCTCTCTCAACCCTCCCCTCCACCCCAGTAAAGGAAATTGGGCATACCCCTGACCTGTTTTCTGGATCTCAAATATCAACACCACACCATCAGTTTGGGGCATCATTTTATCCATAAGGCAAGGAACACAGAATAAGGGAAGAGGAAGCTCTGGTGGCACAGTGGTTAGAATGCAGTATTGCAGGCTAATTCTGCTGACTACCGGCTGCCTGCAGTTTAGCAGTTCGAATCTCACCAGGCACAAGTTTGACTCAGCCTTCCATCCTTCCGAGGTGTGTAAAACGAGGACCCAGATTGTTGGGGGCAATAGGCTGACTCTGTAAACCGCTTAGAGAGGGCTGTAAAGCACCGTAAAGCAGTATATAAGTCTAAGTGCTATTGCTACCAACCAAAACTCCTGCAACTATTTGCATTGGGAAGGAAGTACAGGTAGTCCTCGACTTACAACAGTTTGTTTAGTGACCATTCAAAATTGCAACGGCATTGAAAAAAGTGACTTGTGACCATTTTTCACACTTATGACCATTGCAGCATCCCCCCTGGTCACATGATCAAAATTCGGATGCTTGACAACTGGTTCATATTTATGATGGTTGCAATGTTCTGGCAATTTATGGTGATCATATTTTGCGACCTTCTGTCAAGCAAAGTCAATGGGCAAGTCAAATTCATTTAACAACCATGTTACTAACTTAACAACTGCAGTGATTTACTTAACAAATGTGGCAAGAAAAGTCATAAAAGTGGGCAAAACTCACTTAACACATTTCTCACTTAGCAACATAAATTCTGGGTTCCATTGTAGCAATAGCAATAGCACTTAGACTTATATACCGCTTCATAGTGCTTTTACAGCCCTCTCCAAGCGGTTTACAGAGTCAGCATATTGCCCCCAACAATCTGGGTCCTCATTTTACCCACCTCATTTTACCCACTCAGAAGGCTGAGTCAACCTTGAGCCTGGTGAGATTTGAACTACCAAACTGCAACTAGCAGTCAGCTGAAGTAGCCTGCAGTGCTGCACTCTAACCACTGCGCCACCTCGGCTCTCTGTGGTCGTAAATCGAGGACTACTTGGATTTGCCCTGGATTAAAAAAAAATTGCAGAAAGTTCTACCCAGCCTTTCTCAACTTGGTATCCTTCATATCAGGTGGAATTCAAGAGCCAGCAATAATCGTTCTCACTCAGAACAAGGGGAATTAAAATCCAAACACACTTTGAAGTCAGGTTATCCTTCATCCTCTACAAACAGAAATGTATGGGTTTCTTCGAATGGTGTTGAATCAAGCAACCATTCAACCAGTCATCTAGTTAAAATTGCTTTCTGGTATTTTATCTGATTATCCTTATTGTATTATGTGCATCCTGTTTTCCTGTCCCAAGATCCTCACAACCCCAGCATCTGAGCATTAACTTTGGATTTTTTTTTCTCTGCGCCCTGCTGAGTTTTCAGTCTTTGCATCCTTCTCCTAGGAGAGAGCAAGCATTAGAGAAGAAATATCCCGGACTTTTTAAGCACCATCCATCCCGCAGTCTCCTGCATGGCAATACAGTGGAGAAACTGATCAAGAAGAGGAATGTGCCACAAAAACTCTCGCCTCACAGCAAAAGGTGAATCACTGCAGAGAAAGACCTTCACAGGAAGGGTTTAACAATGACCATCATGTGTAGTAGCATAATGTGGAAAGAAAATGTAAGTATTGGGCACAGAACCTAAGTTTCTGTTTAGCCCAGTGGTCTGCAACTCGCGGCTCTGGAGCCGCATGTGGCTCTTTCATCCCTCTGCTGCAGCTCCCTGTCGCTCAAAATATGCGCCGGCACGTGATTTATTGAGCTTTTCGACCCTTTTTTTTTTCGGAGTTCAAAATGTTTTTGTTGCATGCAGAAATAAAAATGTGTTTTCTCTGTAGCAGGTCATTGATTTCATAAATGCAACACACTATAGGTTTTTTTTATACATAGCATAAAGGTAAAAAATGATATATGCAGTATTATCTTCATTTTAGATGTCAAAAGGGTTTTGTGGCTCCCGGTGTTTTCTTTTCTGTGGGAAACTGGTCCAAACGGCTCTTTGAGTGTTTAAGGTTGCCAACCCCTGGGTTAGCCCAATGTCAGCTCCCAAATAGAGGAAAAAAGTCCTGTTAGATGCTCTTTCCTGTCCATCCTCTTTGTTGTATTCAGTTTGCTTCCAAATGTTCAGCATCTTGTGGTGGTACCGAGGCTGCTAGCTGATGGCATGATTAGTAATTTATTGCAATCTCCTGCAAATTACTTTGATTGCTTTGATGGCTTTTATTTTATTTCTAATTGTTGTTGTTTTATTTATTTATGTGAGCCACCCAGAATCACTTAGGTGAGATGGGCAGCAATATAAATTAATCTTGTTAATAGGCATAATCATGCGAAGACTTAATTCACATAAGAGTAAAGCCAGTCCTTACTTAACGACCATTAAGTAACAGTTAAGACTGGAATTTTGGTTGAAAGTTACTGCGATCATGAAGCAGATCGCCATGTGACCTGACTCAGTTTTATGACAGTTTTTACAATGATTGTAAGCTGAGTCACCTTGATCATTAAGCAAATCACAAACCATACGGTTGTTAAGTAAATCTATTCTCCTGAATGGACTTTTTTTTTTTGCTGGAAACCAGCAAAAAAAGTTGCAAATTGCAGTCATAGGACCGCAGGATGCCGCCGTAAATGTAAACTAGTTGCCAAAATGCAATCTATATGAACACCTGGGTTGTGTGCAGCAGTTGTAACTTCAAGGGCGGGTCATAAATAACTTTTCGGAGTCTGTCATAACTTCAAAAGGTTGTTAAGCAGCCAGTTATTAAGTGAGGGCTACCTGAATACGTTTCTATATTTCAGATATTCTAGTCCGCTCATTACTTCCTTTCAAGAAAATTAATAATCTAATGTAAGACAACAAAGCAGCAAGAGCAAAACTGGAAAAACTGGGAGGGCGGGGAAGCAGTCACAGAAGCAGCAACATAGGAGCCAATTTCTTAAAGGGTTCAATTGAAATTATGGTACCCTCTCCCTTCTTGGCATCGAGGTTACTCAGCTAACTCTTGTTTCACTTCTGCAGGCCAGACATTCTAAAGACAGAGGTCATCCTGGACCCCAGCCTGCCTCAGCTCGCCATACCCGTGTGCCAGAAAGGGCCCCCGTCCCCCGGGCGTAGCCGCCGTGCTAAGTCACGCTACCGCAAGGTCAGCACACGGGGCAGCTGTGGGGAGCTGGCCGATCCCGGAGGAGCCAAGCGCCTGGAGCCCTGCACAGCCCTCCGAGGGCTCCAGCATGACCTGCTGCTGCGCAAGATGTCGTCTTCCAGTCCTGACCTCATTTCCACGACGTTGGGAGCCGAGGGCCGCAAGGGGGCAGCGGGGCCGGAATCCCCACCGACAGAGCAGCCCCGCAGCGAGACGCCCAGCGAAGACACTGCCTCGGTGCCTTGCTCCAGCAGCCCCGACTCGCCCTCTTCTCGACAGGGGGCGGTGGGGCCGCCAGGGAAGGGAAGGCTGCAGCCCGGAGAGGAGGCGGAACGGGAACAGGGCAAGGGCAGCCGCTCAGGGGCCCCACAGCAGTCTCAGCACCTCACACCAGCGGCTATGTTGTACCGGGCGGCTGTTACCCGGAGCCAGGTAGCACGGTGTTTCTTTCCTTTCCACTTCTTCTTCCTCCCTTCCTTTCCCAAATGGAAGAAAGTAGGTATATGGGCAACAGCGACTGTAATCTGAAAAGCCTGTAGAAATGGTGGCTGTGGTTGCCTTCTTCTTTTCTTCCTCTGATAAAACAGGTAGCCCTCGACTTAAGACCACAACTGATCCTAAAATTTCTTTTTTGGAAGCGAGGTGGTCATTAGGTCAATTTTATCCCATTTAACGAACTTTCATGGTTGCCATGGTTCTTAAGTGAATCACTGCAGTTGTTAAGCGAGTCACACAGTTGTTAAACGAAACTGGCTTCCCCGTTGACTTTGCTTGTCAGAAGGTCGCAAAAGGGGATCACATGATCTTGTGGGACACTGCAACCATCTTAAATTCGAACCAGTTGCCAATTTTGAATACGTGACCATGGGGATGCGGCAACGGTCGTAACTGTGAAAAATGGTCCTAAGTCACTTTTTTTCCAGTGACTTTGAACTGTCACTTAGTGAACTGTTGTAAGTCAAGGACTACCTTTACTGCAAGCAATAAGGAAACTGTGTGCAACAGATAACTATCAAAGTTAATGCCCTTCTCCAACTTTTATGCGCTATCTTGTCCCTTTCATATCCAATGTACGACGTTAGAGCAGGATAGGATATTGTTGTATTTCTCTGCTGGTTCAGCTTATTGTATTTCTTGATTATGATTTATTAAATTGATATGCCACCCAACTCCCAGCAACTCTGGGCTGTTCTTAATGTTCAGTACCAATTTCCATCCTAGTTGGCCAACGGTGTAAAACCTAGTCATGCCATGTTAAAAATATAATTAAAATAATGATGATGAAAATAAATAAATAAATAAATAAATAAATAAATAAATAAATAAATAAATAAATAAATAAATAAATAAATAAATAAATAAATAAATAAATAAATAAATAAATAAATAATTAATAAAATTAACAGGACTCAACACTGCAGAGCAGGAAAAACTTTCTTTAAAAATCCCAAAAAATTATCCTGCCTCCAAAGGACCCCAAAGAAGTAGACGGAGCAGCTGCCCTTGGAAGATGTCCCAGACCTCTAGAACTGCTGCCAAACAGACCGTGGGTTTTGTAGAATGCAGTTGTATTTTCAGTAGTCTCTTTATGGCTGATCTTAGATCTTGAGAAGAATTGAGATTAGTGAAGAATAATGTTCTTAATTTCATCCAACCTCAGACTGACCAGAGACAAAATTATACACTATGAAACAGAGGTGGGTTCCTACCGGTTCGGACCGATTCTATAGAACCGGTAGTAACTTGGCGGTCTGGGTCGCTGGAACCGGCAGCGACCCAGGCCTGCCACGTCCCCGAGCCGGTTCTCTCGGCGGTGCAATAGGTGCCGCCATCTTGTTTTTTGCTTCTGCGTATGCGCAGCTTTTTTTAAGTACTGCGCATGCGCACACAGCGCATTTCTGCGGCAGTGTAACAATCCAGAACCCACCCCTGCTATGAAATGACAGGTTACCAGCGGTTGTGTCATTTTACATTTCAAGGCCTTTACAGTGCAAGACATTTCACAATGTCTTTCCTTTTCCTTTTCTGTTTCTGTTTCAAATCTTCCTTCCAGTCATGGAACTCATGCTCTATTCTTTAAACTAAGCCATTCTGAAAAAATTCTGTGCCCCCTGTGGGTTACAGCATTCTAATGCAACCAAAGTGACCCACTTGAAACAACAAGCTAATGTGCTAGAGGAGAAGAACCATTTCAGACTTGGGGTTTTGGAACTTCAACACTTCTGAAAAAATACATTTGGTTTCTGGATCAATTTTAAGGCAGTTGTGAGGCTGGCTAAATCCAGTTCTTATCTACCATCCTTTCCTCAACTAGGAGCATAAATGCACAAAATGAAATAAGTTCATAGCAGTGGTGGGATCCTGCCGGTTTAACAACCAGTTCGGTGATCGTGCGCTTCGCTGTGCGTGCATGTGCAGTTTAACGAAAACTTACCTTCTGCGTTACTGCTGGGGAGAAACACAACTGAGGCGCAGCAATCTGCTCTGCCGCGCGAATCAGCTGAGAAGATATAGGTCAGTAAAGTGCACGGGTGGGCGGGCCCACCTGATCATCGGAGCATCTGGTTCGTCCGAACCAGTAGAATCCCACCCCTGGTTCATAGGCTGATTGTAGGCACCATTGCCTGAACTCTTCCTGTTTAGAGACCTTGAATACTCAAATCACCTGTTCAAGATGGGAGACAGGTGGGCCTGTTTGGCACCATAATTAACTTCTTGTTGGACCAATCGTTTCTCAACAGGGCTTGTCTTGAAGTCGGAGCAAAATAAATGGGTTGATAAAGAGGTCAAATCTTTGTTGGTAATTGGGTTTTAGTTAGTTTAGTTTCATTCACCTTTATTAAAGATATAATGCTGTAAGAGGAATTACAGAAATAAACTTGACAGCAAATTGGATCTGCTGAGAGAAAATAAAAGACAACTCACTTGGGAAATGGGAATGAAACTCAAAATAACCCCACTCTGATTCAATTTGTTGTAAAATGGCGGAGATGGAAACTGGCAGCTTCAAGCTTGTGTTGTTATATCCTGCAACAATGAAGGACCACTTTGTAATCCTTGCTATGTCTGTTTCCAGTCTGACCTATTTTGAAAAGTTGACAAATCCTGACACCATTTCTTTTTATTTCATTCATCTTGACTTAGAAACGTGGTATCTCCTCAGAGGAAGAAGAGGGCGAAGTTGACAGTGAAGTTGAGCTCCCTCTCCGGCAAAGGTAAGCATTTACCTGATTTAGGACTCAGCCCCCAAGAATTTGGAGGGATCAATGAATGGAGCAGAGTGGAAAATTTTCATCTCTCATTTATGTTTTGATAGTGGATCAGAGGTTTAAGAGGAAAGATAAGTGCATATCTCTTTTCCTTTAGTTTAACAATACCTAAAAATATATCAGAAAATGTCAGTATTGCCATCAAATTTCAGTGGCACAATTTAATAATTTGAGGATCAGAAAAAAAAGTGAGGGACATCATGGTTATAAAAATTGCCACCTGTAAAAACTACTGGAACCCATGAAATAGAATGAAACTGATTTCTCAGTATTGCTCTATTGAAATCTATGGGAGTGTAAGAGTCTGCTTGATAACTCCCCACATCAGTGGTGGGTTCCTACCGGTGCGGTCCACTCTACAGTACCAGTAGTGGCCAGCAGATGGCGCTATTTGCGCGCGACAGCTCCGGTGCCATCTTCGTCGGTCTGTCGTACGGCGCCATCTTTTGGGGGGGAATTTTTGGGCTGATTTTGGTTTCTGCGCATGCGCGGAAGCAAAATCTTGCGAGGGGACGCGCATGCGAGAGAGATTTCTGTGATTTTTTGCTTCCGCGCATGCACGGAAGCAAAACAAGTGCCGAAATCGCATGTGTGCACGCATCCCCTCATGAGATTTTGCTTCCGTGCATGCGCAGGAAGCAAAATCACACGAGGGCGTGCGCGCTGAAACATGGCGATGAGTGCGCAGTGCACCGGTAACGCGAAGAAGAAGCAACCCGCCCCTGCCCCACATCTTGTTGAGCTTCATCATGGAAGGAAAGTGGTCTACATAGATTGCTCACTTAGAATCATTTCAAGAAGGGGATTTGCTTTGGGATTCCTTCTGAGTTAGCAGTGCTGAGTAGGCAGCAGTGGTGAAATGAGCCAACTTTTTAGGATTATGAGTACCAAAATGAGAGAGAAAGTGTTGGATGAAAAAAGGGACGAACAGAATTCTTCAATATCTTCATAAATGATCTAGATGAGGAAATAGAAGGGGAGCTCATCAAATTTGCAGACGACACTAAGCTGGCAGGAATAGCCAACACCACAGAAGACAAGCTCAGGATCCAAAAAAGATCTTGACACTTGAAAATTGGGCCCTATCTAACAAAGTGAAATTCAACATAGATAACAGTAAGCTTTTATTCTTAAGCACTCTGAACAGGGGGAGCAATCGACCAAAGCTTGCCTTCAGAAGTTGTGAGTGCTCCATCACTGGAAACTTTCAAAAAGAAACAGGACAGCCATTTGTCTGAAATGGTACAGGGCAGGGATCCCCATCCCCCGGTCTATGGACCAACACTTGTCCATGGCATGCCAGAAACTGGACTGCACAAACAAGCGAAGCCCCATCCGCGGGATGCAGGGAGCACATGAAACCATGCCCCCTCCAGTCCGTGGAAAAAAACCCTCTCTCCATGGAACTGGTCCCAGGTGCCAAAAGGTCCGCTGGTATAGGATCTTCTGCTTGAGCAGTGGGGTTGGGCTAGAAGGCCCCCCAAGTTTCCTTCTAACTCTATTATTCTATGTTCTAAACAGGGGTATGCAAGATATTGTTTATTGTTATGTGCTTCTTCTTTGATGTTTCTACCTTTAATCATGAAGTAAGGTTTGTAGAGTATCCTTCCCAACTGCTGCCTGTCCAGCATGTTGGAATGACCACTAAGCTGGAGAAAGCTTATACCTTCAACCAAACTCTTTTCCTGACAAGGAGTGAGTGAAGGTACAGAGAAGGTGATATGGGTCTTCCACACCTTTTTTTGCCTCCTTCCTTGACGGAGTGAGAATAAATCTCACAGAGGCTAAATAGATCGTTCTCCCGGAATTCAGACATTAGAAATAAAGCCGGAGTTTAAAAGTCTAATTAAAATATTTATTTCGGTACAAAAACAATAAAATCTCATTTGTTTACATCTCTGCTATAAAATGCAACTTCCTCAGTCGGAAGCCAGAAGAAGAAGGATAGAATGGAGTTTCAGGAATGCACACATGCGTACAAGAACATATCAATCACGTGCTCAGGAATGAACCATTATATTAGATAGGGATGCAGCTCCCTGCATATACATACAACAGACAATAATCACACAGTGACATTCCTCAATTCCATTTGGTTCCCACCCCAACCCCCTTTAATTGACTATGTGGCATCAAGTCAGTGACAGCTTTTGGTGATCACATAGATAGACTTTCTCCAGGATGATCTGTTTCCAGCCTGGCTTTTATGTTATCCAATTGCTATTGAAAACTAATTTAATCCATCCAATTTGCTGCTTGTCTTCCTGTTATCTTTCCTTCTACTGTTTCCAAAATTATGCACCTATCAAGAGAGCTAGCTCTTTGCATAATATTATAATTTGAGCATGATCATTTGTGCCTCAATGGGTTGATTCCCTCCCCCCCCAATGATCCATTTCTTTGTTTTGGTTACCCATGTCAGTGGTGGGATTCAATTTTTTTTACTACCAGATCTGTGGGCATTGCTTGGTGGGCGTGGCTTGGTGGTCATGTGAGTGGGTGGTCATGGGTGGGTGGATGGTCATGTGAGTGGGTGGGCATGGCCAACTCAATGTCACTTCCATCCAGTCACATGACACACCCCCAGGTTTTGTGGCTTCCAGTGTTTTCTGTGGGAAATGGGTCATGTGACTGGTTGGACATGGCCAACTTGATTGGTCTCACCCTTAGGAAATTTCTCCTTAGTCCAACTCACAATATTTGGAATAGAATAGAATAACAGAGTTGGAAAGGACCTTGGAGGTCTTCTAGTCCAACCCCCTTCTTAGGCAGGAATCCCTACACCACTTCAGACAAATGATTATCCAATCTCTTCTTAAAAACTTCCAGTGTTGGAGCATTTACAACTTCTGGAAGCAAGTTGTTCCACTGATCAATTGTTCTGTCAGAAAATTTGAGGGGCTCCTACAAAAATGAGAAAGTCAATCTATTTTCCAAAGCACCAAAAGGCACAACAAGAAACAATGGATGGAAACTAACCAAAGAGAGAAGCAACCTAGGACTAAGGAGAAATTTCCTAAGGTTGAGACCAATCAACCAATGGAATAGCTTGCCTTCAGAAGTTGTGGGTGCTCCATCACTAGAGGCTTTCAAAAAGAGTAAGGGAAGTACACTCCAAAAGGACAGTGCCAGGAACCACTAAAACAATGCAAAAAACTTAAAACAGCCATTCCCTTTTTAAAAAAAAAGTCAACCCCAAAGCAAACGCAGCAGCTGAGAGGGAAACTAAGAGCAGCTGCTCAGGCTAATTGAAAACCTGGGCGTGCTGCCAAAAGCCATTAACCCTTCCAACTCTATTATTCTATGTTCTCTATGTTCTAAATTGGGTGCTTCACTGCAGAAGCAATACAGCTGACTGGACCACACATGTATTAAATTCAAGGCCTGTATGACCAAGCTGCATCATTGTCCCCTCCTGTATCTTTCCCCCAGGGAGAAACAAGAAGTAGCCAACACTGCAGCAGCTATAAAAGGTCTTGGGAAACTCCAGGGAGTATCAGCTGATCGCAGAAGTGTTACTTAATACTCTATATAATGAAAATGTTTGTAATCTTGTCCTTCTTTCTGAAGGGAAGAGGTTAATCCCATCCCTAGATGGGTGATTGATGGGTTTCCCTGCCCTAATCCTGACAGCTTCTGTTGTTTATTGACTTGATTCAGCATGTATAGGCTGCATTCCAGCTGTAACTGTTAAGTGGCGCTATTAACTGAAGGGGGAGAGAGAGAGAGAGAGAGAGAGAGGGAGGGAGAGAGAGAGAGAGAGAGAGAGAGAGAGAGAGAGAGAGAGAGAGAGAGAGAGAGAGAGAGAGAGAGAGAGAGAGAGAGAGAGAGAAAACCTCTCTTGCACTTTATTTTTAACCGGTTCTCCGAACTGCATAAGCAATTTACTAACGGTTCGGGCGAACCGGTGAGAACCGGTTGAATCCCACCTGTGCCCATGGTGTTCTCAACAGTCTTCCCCAACACCAAAAGCATTTTCTCTCCTGCTTCTTCGAAGTCCAACTTCTGCTTTCATAGAATGTCACAGGAAAAAAAGCATTGCTACAAGCTGCGTGGCAACTTGAAATCGTTATAAATTTAGACAAATCGCAGCATCTGAATATCATTTCCAGGGCCTTCACTGCTACTCTGCCAACTGCTAGTAGTAAGTTTGCAGTGTAGTACTTGACTGTTGGTTCCTTTGCTCTTGACGGTCTCAAAACACAGGAACTATCCACTACTTCAGTATCTGAATTTATTAGTTCTAAAGCTGGTTGCTGTACCTGTTATCATAATTTGGTCTTCTTGATTTGGTTGGACTTGGAGTCAGTTTGGGACACTTGTTCTGTCCCCACGAAGCACACAACCACACAAGCAGTTTGTACACACTTATTTAATGAAACAAAGGCTACTAATAAAATGTCTTAGTAGTAAACAAGATGCACACACCAATTTACAAACAAGCAACCAGCTATCAATTAAGCTTCATTAATAGCTGGTATCAGTTCAAAGAGTTTGAAGACAATGACGAGTAATTGAGTCTGTTATTCTTACGGAGTTTCCAAGAGTTGGCAAAGTTCCTAGAAATTAGTCCTTGAGAATCCAAGCCAATGCAGAGAATGCCAAAACAAGAGTCATGGAGCAAGCTATGATCAGACAGGTCTCTTTTTCAAAGGTTGTTCTCTGCAGCTTGTTAGCTGCAACTGATGACCTTAAATAGACTAGGGGAGTGGCCAATTAGCCCCAAGTCTTACTCCCGAGTAGACCTCCTCCGGAGTAAACCTTCCTGCCTCTTGGCAGCTCTGCGTGCTCTTGCATTCAGGAAAGGAGTAGCCTCTCCTTTCTCAACACTGCCAAGAGGTACTGAAGGTTGCACAAGCTGCAGGCTGCACAAGCTGCAGGGGGGCCACAACAACACTTTCCTCTTGTCCTGCTGTTGCAGCTCTCCAAGCTTGGGTACCAGGTGTGCTGGTTCCATCTGGAGCCCAGTTTCCTCCCAGGGTGCAGCCTTCTTTTTTTCTTCTGTTTCAGGTTGACACAAGTTTTTCTCTTCTTTTGCTGTCTTTCCTAGGTGGCCTCAGGCTAGGAGCAAACGGCAATCTCTCTCCACCTTCAGCTCCGAGAACTTCTCAGATGGGGATGGTGAGGAGGGAACTGGCAGTGAGGGCACCACAGCTTCCCACAGTGGCGGCACCCCTGATGTGCCCAGTACCAATACAGATGAACGCCTGGATGCCGAGCGCTCAGATGACGACATTCTGGGGAACTCTGATGGGTTGTCCGAAAAGGAAGCCGCCATTCAGCTTGTGAAACGGCAGCTCAGTGCTGAGCAGAATGCTGGAGAGGTGGGTAAACTTGAGTAAACCTTAGCTCTTCTCTCTGAAGGACTAGGAGTCACACACATGCCCCAAGCACAGACTTAAGTGGTGTCCATTTAAGAGGAAGGGGCTTTGGAAGAGAAATGTTCACGTTGGTTCAGGATCATTTAATTATTATGCTACACATTCAACCTGTACCAACAGCCATAACTTGTCTGCCTGCACTCACAGGGATTTATTGGCTTTCATTCTGAGGCTTTAAGAATCTGGTTCTTACACCTCAGAGCTGCAAAGAACATGCGTAAGTCATTTATGGTTTACTTTCCAACCCTTTTCTTCCATTGAAGGCCTTGTATTTGTTTGCAGACCCCAATGGAGCTTCGCGTGCAAGCACCCTCCATTTGCACGAATGAAGCTTCACACATGAGCGCAAGCGCTCTGCTCAAGTGCCCACCCTCCTCACGCAAGTGGAGCTTTACGCATGAGGCAAGGGCCCCGCCACTCGCACGAGTGGAGCTTCACATGCGCACACTTGCCCGTCGATCACACGGCCCGGTTTCAAACAGGCCCTGGCCTGGTAGTGGGCTATGGCCTGGGAGTTGGGGACCCATGGTCCAGTGGCAAAAACAGATTTACTTGCCCCCTTAATATAGAATGTTTGCTTTTTAAAACATACCTTGCCATTGGAATTCATGACCAAATGTGACCTAAGGTTTTCTGCCAGGTCTTCCTTCCCTTCCCTTCCCTTCATTTCCCTGCCTCCCTCCTTCCTTCCTTCCTTTCCTGCCTGCCTGCCTGCCTTTCCCTTCCTTCCTTCCCTGTCTCCCTCCCTCCCTCCCTCCTTTCCTTCCTTCCTTTCCTGTCTTCCTCCCTCCCTTCTTTCCTTCCTTTCCTGTCTTCCTCACTCCCTTCTTTCCTTCCTTCCTTCCCTGTCTCCCTCCCTCCTTTCCTTCCTTCCTTTCCTGTCTTCCTCCCTCCCTTTCCTTCCATCCGTCTCCCTCCTTTCCTTCCTTCCTTTCCTGTCTTTCGCCCTCCCTCCTTTCCTTCCTTCCTTCCGTCTTCCTCCCCTTTCCTTCCTTCCTTTCCTGTCTTCCTCCCTCCCTCCTTTCCTTCCTTCCTTTCCTGTCTTCCTCCCTCCCTTTCCTTCCTTCCATCCATCTCCCTCCCTCCCTCCTTTCCTTTCTTCCTTTCCTGTCTTTCTCCCTCCCTCCTTTCCTTCCTTCCTTCCGTCTTCCTCCCCTTTCCTTCCTTCCTTTCCTGTCTTCCTCCCTCCCTCCTTTCCTTCCTTCCTTTCCTGTCTTCCTCCCTCCCTTTCCTTCCTTCCATCCATCTCCCTCCCTCCCTCCTTTCCTTCCTTCCTTTCCTGTCTTTCTCCCTCCCTCCTTTCCTTCCTTCCTTCCGTCTTCCTCCCCTTTCCTTCCTTCCTTTCCTGTCTTCCTCCCTCCCTCCTTTCCTTCCTTCCTTTCCTGTCTTCCTCCCTCCCTTTCCTTCCTTCCATCTCCCTCCCTCCCTCCTTTCCTTCCTTCCTTTCCTGTCTTTCTCCCTCCCTCCTTTCCTTCCTTCCTTCCGTCTTCCTCCCCTTTCCTTCCTTCCTTTGCTGTCTTCCTCACTCCCTTCTTTCCTTCCTTTCTTTCCTGTCTCCCTCCCTCCCTCATTTCCTTCCTTCCTTTCCTGTCTTCCTCCCTCCCTCCCTTTCCTTCCTTCCATCCATCTCCCTCCCTCCCTTTCCTTCCTTCCTTTCCTGTCTTTCTCCCTCCCTCCTTTCCTTCCTTCCTTCCGTCTTCCTCCCCTTTCCTTCCTTCCTTTCCTGTCTTCCTCCCTTCTTTCCTTCCTTCCTTCCCTGTCTCCCTCCCTCCCTCCCTCCTTCCCTCCCTTCCTTTCCTGTCTTCCTCCCTCCCTTTCCTTCCTTCCATCCGTCTCCCTCCCTCCCGCCTTTCCTTCCTTCCTTTCCTGTCTTTCTCCCTCCCTCCTTTCCTTCCTTCCTTCCGTCTTCCTCCCCTTTCCTTCCTTCCTTTCCTGTCTTCCTCACTCCCTTCTTTCCTTCCTTTCTTTCCTGTCTCCCTCCCTCCCTCCTTCCCTCCCTCCCTTCCTTTCCTTCATCACCCTCCCTCTCCTGGCTCCACCTTTCCTCACCTGCTTCATCTCTTTGTAGGATCCTACCGCCTATGAAGACTCGGATTGCGATAGTGCCGAACTGGACAATTCAGGCAGTGGGGAGGTGCAGAGACTTCCAGACATACCGAATTTGTGATCTCTGCTGCTTGGGTTTCCTTTCCCAGGTTGTACAGTTCCCTCCTCCCTTCTCGGCCACCCTGCACCACCACCACCTTCTCCCCCAGATATTTATATAAATAATTATAAAGCTCTATATAAATCTATATTATCTCATTATCTCTGGAAAGAGAGCAGCACACCTCATTCCTCTCCTCAGTTCCTGTTCCCACATTTTCTCTGACCAGTTGGGGAGGGAGGTCAAGGGTCTCACATTATTATCAGGGCTCACTGCATTCAACGCTGGACAGCTGGAATGGAGGCAGCGACCGAACGGACCCTCCCCACTGGCCCCCCCAGCTCACTACTTGCTCTACCCACAGGAAGGCACTGATTCCTTCCATTTTGCTTCCTCCAAAGTCCCGAATGGTTTGGGAATTCAGCAGAAGATCAGCGGGGCCTGATGGGCCACCGATGTCCAAGGGATGAAGAGAAGAGAGCCAGAGGCGGCGAGGGCTAAGAAACGGTGCTTTCATCTGCCAATGGAAATGACAACGGTGCACCAGCAGGGCTGCAGGTCCCAGCTCAGCCTCTTGACTGGATGATGTACATCACCCACCACAACGTCCTGAGTGCTTAACCAGACTGTCTCTGAGATGGGCTTGATGCATGTTTGGGCCGTAGTCAGCACGGAACTATTGTCCCAATGGACAGCTTGAAAAACGAGCCATTTCCATCACTTGTCTGCCCTTGTAGCTGTTCTCGGAAGCAACAAGAAGAAGACTGAAGGCCTCAACTCCCTCCCAGGCCCCATGTCTCTTCCCACTACATCATCCTCACCTTTTCCGCATCCAATTGTTCTGCAGAAACACACACACACACACACACACACACATGCACAGCTTTCCTACCTTTTGAGAAGGCCCACTCCTTAGGTTGGGATGGGAAAAGTGGCCCTCTTCTGCTCTCTGCTGGCACCAACATGCACTGCACTTTTTTTGTGCTTGGTTTATTTATTTATTTATTTATTTTATTTTATTTATTATGAGAAATGTTTACATTTTGCACTTATTGTGTGTCCCGTCTGAGGGAGGAAGCCAGGGAGGGGGAAGGAAAGGGAGCACATAAGGGGGCAGGAAGCGGGATTTGACATTTCCAGCCCATTTACGTCGAGACGCTGCCATGCCTCAAAAGAGAAATGGGAGTTCCTCGAGTTTACACTTGTGTGGAGAAAACCGAACCAAACCACCCGGTCCTCTTGGGTTTCTCAGGTGAAAATCTTGGCTTCTGAGAATCATTTGGTGTTATTGGCCCCTTTGCAATTCATTTGTTGCTTAGAGGTGCTTGGTTAAACCCCAGGGATGTGAGAGTCTAGGTCGGACTCAGGCTAAGTGCAAGTGTGGGCATAAACTTATTCAGAAACATTTTTCTCCCAAGTGGAAGACTTGCAGGTAAAGCACAGCCACCAAAATAAAATAAAGGTTGGAACCAATGCAACTCTTTCCTCATTGCACCAACCAGCTTTTGCTGGAAAGAGGCTCTCAAAAATTATTGTCGAAGGAAATCTTACGAGGGGCAATTGGCTGTCTGCATGATATATTGGGCGTTTCTGTTGCCTCTATGGCAGGAAAGTGTTGGATTGCATTCAACCCTCAGGTGCCCAGGTGCTGGTCCTTTTCAGTTCAAAGAGGCCAAGACCTTAGCTGCAGCATGTTTGATGCTTATTTATCCATATAGCCACAGGTGCTCTTTTCTCGACACTCAGTAACCCTAGGGGAGAAATGTACTGCGATCAGACACAAGCTTGGTGTAGAGGTTTAATTGCCTACGTTTTGAATGTTCGCCAGCGTCCCATATTTCTGGTAACAAGCCCTCCCCAGACAAAAGTTGCATTGAGAAAATTGCATACAAATAATCTGCCAGTCAAGTTTGATAGGGCTAGGTCAAGCAGCGTACTGGCCTACTTGCATATCGTAAAGCAGTTCCTGCCAAGTCAGACACTGTTACTGAATATCTTCTGAAATATTGGGAAATGCGTTAGGAAATCTCCCCTGGTTATCAACGGAGAGTCTCAAATCCTATTCATGCAGTACCACTGCTTTAGAAAAAGTCTCCCTCATGTCAAGCTTGACTCATGGCAACTTCTTAGTTACATCTGTGAGGGGTTGGGTTATTGTTCTTTTTGGGCAACAAAAGAGAATGAATTTGCCATTGTCTTCCGGCGGTCTATGTTTTACTTTCCAGACTAGTCTATACTCTGGTGGACTCCTGGTGAATTCCCTGGTGGACTCTTGTTCAAATGCTAATCAGATTTCACGCTATTTTTGGAGATCATCTTTTGGCCTCTGCAATATTTCCTCCCCCCCCTTGTTTGGTCCTCCACTTAATCTTGAAATAATCCACACCTTTGCTAGGCTAAGAAGGATCATACCAACATACTCCTTTTTCATAACCTTAAAGGCATGGTAGAAGTTCTAGGGTGCCCTAATTGTCGCTAAATTTTATGCAACTGTTGCATTACTGTTTAACACTAAAAAAAACAACGCTGTAAACTTTTGATGCAGAATTTATTCTCAGGGCTACCATATCTGCGCTGCAAAAATCTGGATGACCAGATTTTGGCATGGCAGCAGAGAAATGCAGCCTAAATATGGAGACCTGAAAGAAATTCTACTGCTATTCAGGGAAAATTGTAACCGCTTAACCCCGAGTTGTGGTGAAATGCACAGCACAAGCGATGTGCTTGAACATTTATCAAACTTTGATCATATTTCTTCGCTGGAAAGTGGAGGGTAGACGATCAGCTTTCTGATCCTAAATAGGCTCCCTTGTCCGATTTTCTCACTAAGACAAGAAAGGCAATCAAAATTCTTTAAAAAAAATGCCTTAATTTCTTTAGCTTAAGAAAAATGGGGTAACATTTTCAGAAGACGCACCTAAAAAGAATTTGCTAGCCCCCTTTAAAAAGCCAGCCCTTGCAATAATGGGAGCAGCAGGGTTCATAGGCTGTTACAAGTCCTGCATCTGTGAAGCAGGCGGTGTAAATAGGGGGTGAAAGCAGACAGTCTAACTGGCAGAGAAGTTACTTGGTCTGTTCCTTAGGACTTCACATGGGGGATGATATCTGGGCTGCCAAACTGCACATCACCATCACATGGCAACAATACCCCTTAAGCAAAGGACTAATGAAAATGTTCTCTGTTCAGTCAGCCAGGCCTGGGCCCTTATTGTGAATCCTGTGCATTGGGTTTTTTCCAAAAAGCCCACTAGCTAAAAGAACAATTTAACTTTTAACTCTTGATTTTTCTATGCTTAATGAACACAAGCACGACCACCAACTCTGTTGCTAAGTGAAATGGTCCTTAAGCAAAACATCATGTGACTGCGCAGACCCTACAATGCCACTTCCACCCTAGTCATTAAGCAAATCACCTGCACTCATTAAGCGAGGTATTGCATGATCCCAACTTGCAATTTTACTGCAGGCTGGCCGTGAAGCGCACAAATGATAATCACGTGACTATGGGATGCTGCAATGGTAATCTGTGTGAGGACCGGTCACAATATGACTTATTCAGCGCCGTCATCACTTCAGTCGTTAAACAGGACACAGTGAGGACTACCTGTACGAGCCGTGGTGGCGCAGTGGTTAGAATGCAGGATTGTCGGCTAATTCTGATCGAAGTTCGGCAGTTCGATCCTGACCAGCTCAAGGTTGACTCAGCCTTCCATCCTTCCGAGGTGGGTAAAATGAGCACCCAGATTGTTGGGGGCCATATGCTGACTCTGTAAACCGCTTAGAGAGGGCTGTGAAGCACTGTGAAGCGCTATATAAGTCTAAGTGCTATTGCTATAAGAAGTATCAAGCCAAGCTTGACTCCTGCAGAGTACTCTGGGAGCAGGGATCCTCAACCCTTGGGCCAAAGACCGGTACTGGTCTGTAGCCTGTTAGGAACCGGGCCGCACACCTGGAGGTGAGCGGTGGGTGAGCGGGCAAGCTTCATCTGTACAGGTAGCCCTTGAATTATAGCAGTTCATTTAGTGACAATTCACAGTTACATCAGCACTGAAAAAAAGTGACTTGTGATCATTTTTCACTTACGGCCGTTTCAGCATCCCCATGGTCACATAAAAATTCAGATGCTTGGCAACTGACTCGTATTTATGACAATTGCAGTGTTGAGGTTCATGTGATCCCCCTTTTGCAACCATCTGACAAGCAATGGGGAAGCCAGATCCACTTAGCGACAATGTTAGTAATTGAACAACTGCAGTGATTCACTTAACAACGGTGGCAAGGTGGGTTGTAAAAATGGGGAAGTTTTACAAATGTTTCACTTAGCAACGGAAATGTGGTGCTCAATTGTGGTCGTTAGGTCAAGGACTACCTGTATTTACAGGTGTTCTCCAGTTCCACCTCAGATCATCAGGCATTAGAATCTCATAGGAGTGCAAACCCTACTATAAATTGTGCATGTGAGGAGGGATCTATGTTGTGTGTTCCTCTCCCCCCCCCCCAAAAAAAAAATATCGTGGAAAAATTGTTGTCCACGAAACCGGTCCCTGGTGCCAAACAGGTTGGGGACTGCTGTTTTAGAGAAGCATTTGTCAGTGCTTTCCTCCATGAGGTTTTTCACCTTCCCATTTTGATAGTCTAAAGCTTTCCTGGAAAGCATCCATCCAAACACTAACCAGACCTGCTTAGCTTCTGAACCCAAACAAGATCAGGCAAATGGTGCCATCTGCTGAAAAGCAAGAAATATAGCAGAGCCAATAAATGAATCTCTCTTGACTATTGGCAGCTCCCAGTGAATTCACATTCAGCGGTACAGAAACATTCTAGCCATGGACAGAGGCAGACACTCCCTGGGCAATACTAAAATCAAATTCTAGCTTCCTAGCTCTACAGGAGATCCATCAGCTAAAATGATAATAACCTCAGAAGCAGGAGGACCAAGATTAAGACTCGGGGAGAATGATGGAAGGGAAGATGTGAAATTGCATGTCTAGCTGCTTCTCTAGCCTTTCAAATAAAAATTCTTGACTGAAGACATTGATCATACTCAGTAAAAGTGAGAAACCACCATACTTCCTTTGTGCCTCCCTCCTGACTAGCCCAAACAGGGGGTTTAACTTTGGAGAATGTTTAAGAATTTGCACGTAATTTAGAGCTCCATGTTTACATTTCCTTTGTGCAGAAGGGGCCAGCATGGGTCATTTTGTGTTCCCTAAACATCTACCCAAAAACTGGCAAAACTCCAGAGAGAAAACAGACTGTCTTCCAAGCATTGTTATCCGAAGTCGTCTTGGCAAGACTTCAGGTATAATTTTGAGGCAAGTTCTAAGCAAAATTAAAAGGGCCTCTATTGACTGTATTTAATGTTTCTTGTGGATACTTCTTAAAAATACTTTTAAAAATAACAGTATGGCAGGAGATAGGCAAACTCTTTTTTTTTTTAACTTTCCCACCACTTCAGCATGATAGGCATTTTTCTATTTGTTTCAGACACCCAATGTTTTTGTGCCCTTGCTACAAAACAATTGAGAAAGAAGACCCGTAACACCTTTAACCATATACATTTGGCTTCCCCTAATCACAAATATGGCAAATTAAATTAGAGACAACAGCTGGACATGCATCAAGACTCCATTTCACACTGAATACACAACTGGGAGAGGGTAGATATGGCTAGCTAGTATACTTGCAGGAGTTAACACAACTGGTGTGGCCCTTCCTTCTTGCACTCAGAAAACACAACTAGGTTCATCAAACAACTTTACAGATCAATTCATCCTTAGATTTTTCAGTGACAAAAATGACACTCCTGTTCAAATGATGGGAAGAGATGTCCTTTTCCATTGTCTCTTCCTTGGGTGTTTTACGAACACGCTGGATTGAGGCCAAAAGTGGTATCAAAGTTAGCCTGAACAAATAGCCCAGGGCAATTGGGCTCTTATTGCAGCTGAATTTTACATCAGGTAGTCCTTTGATTTGATCCATACAAGGTCATTTGGTAAGATAACAGTAGTGAGAAAGCTCAAATGTGGGTAGAAATCTCAAGCAAAATTAAAACCAGACTTCAGCATCAAATCCTTGTAAATATATATCAAGTCCTGCAGAATTTAGCTCCTATCGCTGTTCGGCTGATTTCAGTGCTGATAAATCAGCATTTTTATATTTCACATCCAGCCAGTAGAAGCCACAATTATTTAAAAGTTTATTGCGGTTACTGACTCTTTTATGTGAGGGTGAGCCACCTTGGGAATGGGTAATAAAACCTATCTTGCTGAAACTGGTAGGCCCTGGATGGTATTCCCAGCCTGCCTCTGTAAAATGGAGCTGTAATTCAATTGTGGACACAACATGCTCTGAATTTATGAAGTCAAATACTGGTGCTTGGGAGAGTCCTGCTAAGAAAAGTATGTGCCTCATAGTTTGGAAAAATGTTGTCAACAGAAATCAATACTGGACTCGATTTTCCGACTGTAGAAAATTAATATATTTTTTAAAAAAAGGTCTCCCAAGTTGCAGACAAATCAAAACTCTCTTCTATTCAAAGCATAGGAAATGAAAATAACACTTCTTAGAAACAATCTCCTTCACTGAAGGCCAAACTCCTGGCAGATAGTATACGTTCTTTTAGAGCAGTGTTTCCCAACCTTGGCAACTTGAAGATGTCTGGACTTCAACTCCCAGAATTCCCCAGCCAGCGAATGCTGGCTGGGGAATTCTGGGAGTTGAAGTCCAGACATCTTCAAGTTGCCAAGGTTGGGAAACACTGTTTTAGAGCATATTAAAATGATTCCGTCCTTTGTTAGCGCACTGGAATCTAGGTTGTAAAATCCAGGGTCTCCGTTCACAGCTGTATTCATTCCCTTGCCAGCATAAAGCCTCTGAAGAAATGCTGTACTTACGCAGCAAGCATGATGTTAAAAGACCCACCTTGACCTCTCCCAGCTGTTTGTCATTCTTCCTGTGGAAGGCAAGTTTTCAATCCCTTAGATAAAGCCATACTTCCCACCACTTTGGATCTGTGCGTTCCCTATTCTTGTTTTAACATCTACCCTTGTAAGATAGATCATAACTGTATGGAACTAACATTGCTTAGATGAATAATGGCACTGCGGATTTCAATTAAAGACCATTTTGTATTCAGTGTTGGCATCCTGATGTAGCCTCTCCGTTTTGCTCGTCTTTCCAAATGCAAGTGTGTGCGTAAGAGTGAACACCTGAAAGAGAGTCCCCTATTCACATCCATTTTCTTAATATGACCAGAGTTCCCCATTCCAAGGTTCCAGCTATCATTTATTAAATTGCTCTTAAGGACGTTTCTATTTCTTATGGATACACAAAAGGTATGTTTGAAAGGGAGTGTGCAATGTTTACTAAAAATTCAGAAGCCAAAAAAGTTTAATATAATTGTCAATGACTATTAGGGTTTCTGCACTGTTTCTTTATCCAGCAAGCAAAATTATACTAATTAACACAAAATGTCTCCCCTACTACAGCCTAAACGCAAATATGAGTATAGGCCTTCAATATTTTTACAACAAAATTATTTTTAAAACATCCATACTCTGGAGTTAGTTGGCTGAGGAAACAACTAGGGATAAAAGGGATTTCTGGATGCTGTTGAGCCCCCTATATTTTGCTAAAGTTACTTGGTTTCTGAGATATACAGGTAGTCCTCAACTT